>JAJOZX010001321.1:0-722500 GCA_023014485.1 Bathynomus jamesi
CATCGATATTACATCAATTATTGGGCGGATTGGCCCGGTAAATAAAGACTGAGCCAGTCTCGCTCTCGACGAAGTCGTGGTAATTTTACTTTATCGAAACGTTTAAAATTTAATTTGTAACGAGTAAAACTGAATTATTCTTAGTTTTTACTTAAGCTTAAAACTTAAAAAACGAGGAATTCAATTCCTTGATTATCCAATCTAAATTTATTCCAAGAAAATTCTCGACATTTTATTTTAGAATTAAACGGAAGTATCATATAGTATCTTTGAGAATAATAATATTTCAGCTTTTGGTCACTTTGAAGAACGCTGTTTTTAATAATAATACTAAATTTTATTAACTAAAAGTATATGCTTAATAATCCTTATTAGCCTTGTAAGTGGATTACAAAAGTGGGATGCACTGGATCATACCTACTTTACGGTGCAGTGGATCATGACTTTTGTAACCGGCTGTATATTATCGTTATTTCAGTACCCATTAGTTTTAAACATAATGTACGTCGATTTAAATTCTTCAGGTAACGTGTGTATATATGTATATATAATATATAGTACTGTGCAAAAGTCAGAGACCACTGTCGATCTGATAACTATTAGATAATCTGTTGTATGAAAATTGGTTTTGATACTAAAATACATATTAACTAGAACCTCTGGTTCATATTAACGTATAACTAAGTTATTACTTAAGTGTATAAAGTTGTATAAGCTGGATGACCCTTTAGTCTGTATAAATTGGACTTGAGGGTTGATAACGCATGTGTTTAAAGATCTACCGAACTATTACTGATGGATCTGCAGTAAATGCTCCTAAGTTATTGTTATATCAATACTTACACTTAAAAGTATTGACATATTCACTTAAATTCTGCAAAACAAATTTATCCAAAACGTTTCTCATTATAATCCTAATTCATGCTGTTTTTTTTTCTTTCACAGGCTTAAGAAATGACAAAAAGTACAATTTCTGACGAGATTAGATATAAAATAATACATTTGCATAGTGAGGGACTGAGTCAAAGGAAAATAAGTGAATCTACAGGCGTTTCCAAAACTGGTATACAAAAAAATCTTGGCTCGTCACAGATCAAATGGGACCCCAGCTGATCGTTCTAGATCAGGGAGGCCCTCAAAGCTTTCTCCATCTGATCTACAATATCTAAAGATTACTTCCCTTCGAGACGGACACAAATCCAGCACTTCACTTGCAGCAGATCTCGAAAAAACAACAGGTGTCTCAGTTGATCCTTCTACTGTACGAAGGAAGCTTAATTCAGTAGGTCTCAGATGTCCAATACTTGTGTTCCAAAGCACGTTTTCTTCTCTTCTCTTTATTTCCATTCCTTAAAAGTGGCTTTTTTTGCTGCAACACGTCTTTTAAGACCTACTGAGTTAAGTTTCCTTCATACAGTAAAGGGATCAACTGAGACACCTATTGTTTTTTCGAGATCTGCTGCGAGTAAAGTGCTGGATTTGCGTCTGTCTCAAAGGGAAGTAATCTTTAGATATTGTAGATCAGATGGAGAAAGCTTTGAGGGCCTCCCTGATCTAGGGCAATCAGCTGGGGTTTAATTTGAGCTGTGACGAGCCAAGATTTTTTGTACACCAGTTTTGGAAACGCCCGTAGATCCACTTATTTTTCTTTGACTCAGTCCCTCACTATGCAAATGTATTATTTTATATCTAATCTCATCAGAAATTGTACTTTTTGTCATTTCTTAAGTCTGTGAAAGAAAAAAAACAGCATGAATTAGGATTATAATGAGAAACGTTTTGGATAAATTTGTTTTGCAGAATTTAAGTGAATATGTCAATACTTGTAATTGTAAATACTGATATAACAATAACTTAGGAGCATTTACTGCAGATCCATCAGTAATAGTTCGGTAGATCTTTAAACACATGCGTTATCAACCCTCAAGTCCAATTTATACAGACTAAAGGGTCATCCAGCTTATACAACTTTATACACTTAAGTAATAACTTAGTTATACGTTAATATGAACCAGAGGTTCTAGTTAATATGTATTTTAGTATCAAAACCAATTTTCATACAACAGATTATCTAATAGTTATCAGATCGACAGCGGTCTCTAACTTTTGCACAGTACATATATATATACACACACACACACGAGGTGTATTCAATAAATGTCCGGAATTGTTTCATTAAAAACAATTAATAAATTCCGCGCATTTATTGACTGCATCTGCATCTCTATATATACAGTATATATAAAATAGGATATGCAATCTATTAGTGTCGTTGCTGTATTTGGTATTTTTTCATCTTGTGAATCTATTTTAACGAATCGTGCATGATAAAATGATATAAAAGATGGATGCAAATTATTGCAGCAGTGCTGCACACATTGTTAAAGGTATTTTCTTTTGTAATAACCTATTTTAATCTGATGGAATATTCTGAAATCCTGTAAGCTATACAGTCGATTTAAAAAACATTGTTTCGTCAGTCTACCGAGTTTCTTACTGATACATATCCGTGAGGAACGTAAGAGTTGCGCGGGATTTTTTGGATCGATTGTATTATGTAGTGTACAAAAGTATATATGGGAAGTGGCTTGATCTGTAAACATGGCTCCCTTTATTAAGTGCTGATGTGTGGGATGCGTATAAAAATGATGGTGGAGTCCAGTAAAATGTACAAAACTTTGCGTAAACTGAGTTAAGGGAGGTGATCAATAAAGAGTAGATCCAAGTTTTATGTCATGGACCTAACCTAAACCTTAAGCTAAATACTTGGATTTATTCGATGTCCATCTAACTTATTGGAGGAGCTTTTATAATTTGAAAGCCACGAAGAATTTAGTGTTTGGTTTACTCATAAACAGAAAACTATTTCAAACACAATCTTCATTCATTTCTACAATACCGTTATTTATTTTTAGTGTGTATATATATATATATATATATATATATATATATTATATATATATATATATATATATATATATATATATATATACAGGGTGGGCGGAAAGTAGCTCCCTATTTTGGATTGGTAAAAAAATACGTATATTATCCATTTATTTCAGAAGAAATAATATGAAAAGGTAGGCATACATGGTAGGTTTTCTCTAAAATTCAATGTGGGCTCCAACTCTTTCCACCAGCTTCTGGAGCCGCCCAGAAATGGCGTCCACTGACTTTAGCAGGAACTCCGGCGGGATGGAGGACATGACTTCCCGAATTCGGTCCTCCAGTTCTTCCAATGTCCTCGGTTTGGTGCGGTAGACTTCTTCCTTTACCCACCCCCAAAGAAAGAAGTCGCACGGTGTTAAGTCGGGGCTCCTGGCTGGCCATTGATGTGGACCACGACGACCCATCCAACGCCCAGGGAAGTGGGCATCCAGCCACTCATGGACAACAAGAGCGAAGTGCGGAGGGGCGCCATCTTGCATAAATATCAGATCGTCGATGTTCTCCCATTGGGGGTGGGTAAAGGAAGAAGTCTACCGCACCAAACCGAGGACATTGGAAGAACTGGAGGACCGAATTCGGGAAGTCATGTCCTCCATCCCGCCGGAGTTCCTGCTAAAGTCAGTGGACGCCATTCCTGGGCGGCTCCAGAAGCTGGTGGAAAGAGTTGGAGCCCACATTGAATTTTAGAGAAAACCTACCATGTATGCCTACCTTTTCATATTATTTCTTCTGAAATAAATGGATAATATACGTATTTTTTTACCAATCCAAAATAGGGAGCTACTTTCCGCCCACCCTGTGTGTATATATATATATTATATATATATATATATATATATAATATATATATATATATATATATATATTACAACTCAGAATGGTCCCCAGAGAAACTTTTATGTTACACACAGACCGTGCATGGAACAAGGAACTCTTCTGGGAAAATTAAATACACTATAGTCCGAATAAGTAGTGGTTAGTGACAAATACTATAGTTTTTCTTTTTCATGATGGAAGCCCAACGTGGCTAACGGGTCACTAGAAAAGAGGCCCCAAAATATAGCTTCCCTCTCAAACTATCTGCTTAACAGGCAGCTGGTGAGGGAAGCTATATTTTGGGGCCTCTTTTCTAGTGACCAGTTGCCCACGTTGGGCTTTCATCATGAAAAACTATAGTACTTGTCATTTACCATTACTTATTCGGACTATAGTGGATTTAATTCTCCCAGAAGAGTTCCTTGTTCCACGCACGGTGTGTATGTAACATATACCGGGTTGCCCAGAAAGAAGTAAGCTATTACTTTTATCAACTATCACATTTATTATTGTCAAGATTTGCTTGTTTTTATAACGATTTAAATAATTTGCTTTTATATGTAGCACTTCTATATGTCTTTATAATATTTGTTTTTAATATACTCTATTTATCTTTGTTGCAGATTTTTCAAAAATATTTAATCACCCATCAAAAATGCCTTCATATAGTCAAGATCATCTCATTGATAAAACAATTACGTATTGAGAGAGACTATGGTGCCAGAAAAATTATATCAATGTTTCCAAATAAACAATGGACTCGTTCTGGTGTAGAAAAAAATATTCGTAAAATTGATAGAACTGGATGTGTTGCTACAACCAAAGGTAGTGGAAGAAAAAGGGAAGTTCGCACTGATGAAAATATTGCAATGGTTGAGGAAATGGTTCTAAGTCAGGAAAAAAAGGCTGCAACGGGTATGACACCAAATGAAATTGCAGCAGAAACCGAAATTTCAAGAAGTTCTATACAACGAATTGTCAAAGAAGATCCGCAATTGACAGTTTATAAACGTTATCCAGTGCAGATCTTGAGTGTGAAGTCAATAAGATGAACAGAATGGAAGCATTTCAGGCTTTTCTTGAAAGATTTCCCATTGTCAATAGAATCTGGTTTAATGATGAAAAATTATTTTCAATTCGATCACCTATCACCACTCAAAACAATAGTGTATTCTACAGCAAGAGCCAAGAGAGAAGTAACACCGGAAAGACTTTTAATTCAACGGTTTAACTTTTCTAAAAAAACTAATGATCTCCTGCTGTGTCTCAAAACTGGGTAAAAGTGTTGTTTTTGTTGAAAGCGGTGTTAAAATGAATGCTCTTTATTATTGCAACAGTATATTAGAGAAACATCTACTAAAAATTCGCGAAATTTCGGAAAATCGATATACATTTCAGCAAGATGGTGCAACAAGTCATACTGCTCACCTTACAATTGAATATTTAAACAAAGAAGTTCCTGACTAAATAAAACCTAAAGATTGGCCTGGCAACAGCCCAGATTTGTCTCCTCTTGATTATGCAATATGGGATGAACTGAAGAAAAGAGTGTATAGGAATACTAATTTCGCTAACATTGATCAATTAAAAGAAAAGATTGTGGAAGAATGGAATTCGCTACCACAAAATTTCATAAACAGGGCAGTTGATAACTGGCGCCATCGTTTGGAGTTTTGTGTCCAACAAGGTGGTGGATATTTTGAGTATTTGATGTCATAATATAAACAATAAACAGGAGTATTTATTAACATGTATTATTTATTTTGTATTTCTTTCTATAAAACTGAAATAAAATCTTAAAAGCAATAGCTTACTTTCTTCTGGGCAACCCGGTATATATAAATTTTTTTTTGCTGTAAGTCACTCGATCACTTTAATGCTGTTATTATTTGTAGTAGTTGTAATATGAATTTTCATTTGATCTTATCGAGACATGAAGTTTAGATATTAAGAGTCTTTGTTAAGGGTGATGATTTTGTAGTTAATAAACCAAAACTTCTAATTTGTAATATAAAGTAATAACACTAATAACCGTTTACATCTAATACATATTTGAGGTATGTGTAATGGTAAAGAATTTTATGAAGTTCCATGAATTGAACACTACACTTTAAATCATTATTATTATATGTAATTTAAAGTTTGACTATAGTTCGTTTAATCAAATTCTTCCATAATAATCAGCCAGGAGGTCCAGAAACTGGTACAGTGCTCGGGTCAACTGGTGCACTAACTCTTGAATAATTATTATTATTATTATTATTATTATTATTATTATATATTATTTCCAGCACCATCAGGAGTCGAACCCCCGACTTCAGTGTCTTCTTTGTTTATAGGGAAACGGTGTTACCAAATTGATTTCGGGCGCTGGCTAGATTTAAATGCTGAAATTTTTAGTTGTAGTAAAGAAATGAATTCGCAGAGTCGATCGAAAGTCGAAGCAAACTATCCGTTAGGTGTTACATCGTTCTCGTAAACTTTCCTTTGTAAATTGTATCAAATCTTTGATTTATTGTAGACTTTGCATTTTCTTAAACACAAATTATTTTGAAAGTTAAACACAACTTATTTTTTGCAGTTTAAGATTTCTAACTCAGATTTTGCATTTTTAAGTATTTGTGTTAAGAATATCAGAATATTAATCAACCCATCTACTCTTTTTACGTATGAAGCTCTCATCGGAAGTAGTAGTTAAGCGATGAAAGTAGAAAACCCCAGAAAAACGCATTTAAAGTTGTACCAATTTGAGGGTGCCATAACTTTTGAAGATATTTCGTCGAAATAGTATGTTCAAGAGTTGTGGCACTTTCAGAGTGGTAGGCTTACAACTTTAATAGCGTTTTTTCTGGCGTGCTTTACTTCTGTCGTTTAGCCACTTCTTCCTAAGAGAGCCTCATATAATGAAAGTATTTTTAGTGTAAAACACTGACCATAAAATTTCCAAAATTTGTACCTATTTTTAGCTATTTTTAAGTTTCGCATTTGTATAGACTTAATCGCTCGAGTTTTTTATTTTATTTTGTTATCAAACGAACGCCATTTTAATGTAAAATTTTCCGTTCGGTGGTCAAGAGTAAAGTATATCCCAAGAATATACTATTTTAATCTCTACATTTGACGGAAGTATTTGAAATGAAGAATTTGCGCAGCTTATCACTCTTAAGAGTTCTCTATTTTAGTCATTGTTTCACGTTTGAAGGAGAGAGAGTGAGTTTGAAAATTAGTACGACTCGTTCTTTTGTTTTGATTTGTTTGGATTTGGAGGGCGAAGAACTCCTTGTTGAATTGGCTTCAGTCCGCTTCATTTATGAATAAATAAACTTTTAACATATTAACAATGCCCGGTTAAGTTGATGTACCTCGTTGCGTGGTGTTGTTTAACTTTATACGTCTTTTTACCTTTATTTTTTTGGCATCATATCTTCACATCCTTTGTTGGAAAGGAGGCTGCAGAAATAATTCGATGGATCTCTTTTACAGAATGATCAGTCTTGAGTGAAATTACCAGACATTAAGATTAGTATTATCTTAGCTAGGACGATTACCATTTATCTGAAAATTTAAAGAACTCATAAAAGTAGACGATATTAAGATTAATTATATAATTATCTAACAAACGCAGTTAGGATAATGCATGGAAAGAGCCCCAGATAGATATATATATATATATATATATATATATATATATATTATAATATATATATATATAAACGACGTAAGAATAGAGGAGCGTTCTGCACACGAGGAAGAGAAATAACGAACAAATGAAAATTTGTGGTGTAGTGGTTTAGCATATCTGACCGGCAATCGGAAGATCCTGGGTTCGATTCCCGGGCGGGGACCTCATTTTTCATTTCGTTATTTCTCTTCCTCGTGTGCAGAACGCTCCTCTATTCTTACGTCGTTTCTATACATTAATATACTGCGTGGTCATTGCAGTTAAATGTGTGTGTATATATATATATATATATATATATATATATATATATATATATATAAATAAATATATATAAAATAAACTGCAAACACGCAGTATAATTAACGTAAGAACGACGCTTGTATAGGAGAATATTCCGCGCAAGATGAGAGAGAGAGAACGAAACAAATGAAAAAATGAAGGAACCACACGGGAATCGAACCCGGGATCTTCCGATTGCCGGTCAGATATGATAACCATTACACCATGGGCCTCACTCAATTAAATGCCGTAATTCTTCTACATACGCGCAGAAACCAATGCCCCAAGGGGGCACCTCCCGCATGCCGTTCTATTCCCGGGTGGTTACCTCATTTTTTCATTTGTTTCGTTCTCTCTCTCTCATCTTGCGCGGAATATTCTCCTATACAAGCGTCGTTCTTTACGTTGATATATATATATATATAAGCACACCGGACAAAAAATTAGTCACCCCTAATAGCACCGATAGTAGGAAGTTCAAGGTCACACAGAGGGCGCTGATGTAGCACTGGTAAGTGACAAGTAGCGGTGACGTAGCACACAGGATCAGATCTGTTTCGTGAGGTGGTGAACAACAAAGTGTGTGTTGGATATAGTCTGCAAAATGGGTCGTGAGGCAGACGTTACTCAGTGGCAAAAAGGAGCCATCGTGTTTGGCAGAGCCCACGGACACAAAATGTCTGAAGTAGCCCAATTTGTTGGTGTGTCAACGCGTACTGTCCAGCGAGTTTACAAAGAGTGGTGTAGTTCGCGATCAACTGACAATCGACGGCGTAACTGTGGCTGGAAAACAATTCTCGACAATAGGGGCCGCCGCCATGTTTCTCGTCTAGTAACTGCAAATCGTTTTCAAACCAGAGAACAATTGCTCCAAGAAACCAATGAGGTTCTCCAGCGACCAATTTCCGAACGGACATTGCGACGAGAACTGCATGCGATGGACATCTGGAGCAGGGTACCACGGAAGAGGCCGCTGTTAACAGCAAGTCACAAATTGGCACGTTATAAATGGGCTCAGAGGCACAAAAACTGGACTGCGGCAGATTGGAAACGTGTAATTTGGTCCGATGAGTCCCGTTTTTGTTTGTTCTCCAATGATGGGAGGCGACGAGTACATCGCAGGTCCAATGAAGCCTTTAATCCTGAATGCGTCGAAGGTGTTGTTCAGGCTGGAGGTGGTTCCGTGATGTTCTGGGGATGTTTTTCGTACCACGAAATGGGCCCCCTCGTTCCAGTGACGATGAATTTGAGCCAGCAGGCGTACCTCCGCATACTAAACTCGCTGGATTCGTGCGGTTATCAAGGCCAGAAGCGCCGTCACACGTTATTAGGTACATTCTGAGAGGGGTGACTAATTTTTTGTCCGGTGTGCTTATATATATATATATATATATATACCGGGTGGGCCATAAAAAACTATTACCCAACTTTTGAAAAAATATTGTGGCTCACCCTGTATATTGATCTTACTGCTGAGGCCGTATGTTGTACCCATACTTTGTCTTTCAAACGCTGGATTTGAATCTAGATTCAACACCCCAGGAGTAGAAATACAGGCTCACAACTGGAGGGAGGTATCAGAATATGGTGCTTAATTGAAAGGCAGTGAAAGTCAGCAACTGATACTTTCAGATGAGTCAGTTTCTCCATAAATAATTAATTTTCCTAATTTTTACAAAAAATAATTAATTTATTTCCTTTTTCATTTCAGACCATCATTCTGCTATAGTTGGTGAACAAGTTATAACATAATGAAATACTCTTTGGAAGATGAAGCATTGATATTGAACCTGCGTAAGGAGAAACACTGGGGTGCAAAACGAATGAAGAAAGAGTTTCCAAATGGACGATACCTGGACTTCAATATCTCGAAGAAAATCGATATCACAGGGTCGACCAAACGAAAAGAAGGCAGTGGAAGGCCAAAAATCACGTACTGAGGAAAATATTGACACGGTTTCATCCATGATATGCAGTCAAGAAGAACGGCCCAACACCCACAAGTCCGTTAGAGAAATTTAAAAAACTACTGGTATTTCTCGCTCTAGTGTTCGTCGTATAGTAAAAGATGATCTGGGTCTTAAATGTTTTAAAAGAGTCAAAGTTCATAAGCTCTCTGCATCAAATAAGCAAGCAAGAGTTGAAAAATGTCGTGCTCTGTTACATCGATTCCCAGACAGAGAAGTGTCGAAAATATGGTTCAGCGACGAGAAGACCTTTACGGTTGCTTCACCAATAAACACACAAAATGACCGAGATTATGGAAGACAGGACAAAAAATCTATCAGTCTAGATCGACTTCACAGGGAACGTCCGCATTTTTCTCAAAAAGTCATGGTTTCCATCTTTATTTCAAAGTTAGGGAAGTCAGAGATTGTTTTTGTTGATCAAAATGCCAAAATCACTGCTGCTTATTACCAAGAAAAAATCCTTGATGCGGTACTGCCATCGATAAGGGAGAAACCAAAGTTGCAAGCGTATATTGATAATGGAGGAGGGCACATTCCGTATAATCTTGGACTCATGAGGAAACGGTATAGAAACAAAGTTTTTCTACCCGTGTCTGTATAACAGCGAATTACAAAATAATGTTTACAGTTAGCAAAAATCCAACTTCACCATGAGATAGACCATGAAATTCTATACAGGACATATATTGATTGTGCAAATAACATTTGATAAAAATAAAATTATATTGTTCAAAATAAGAGTAATAGAGAGAGAGACAGACAGACACACACACACACACAGACAGAGGGTTTGGGTAGTAGTTGAATGGGACACCGTCCTCTGCGCCCAGATTATGTAGCGACCCGTGGTTCGGATCCCACGTAAAGCTGTAGGTCCCCTCCGTCATATAACCTTAGATGTTGCGAAGGAGGTTAAACAACCCCAATTAAAAACACACACACCCACACACAGACCGTGCATGGAACAAGGAACTCTTCTGGGAAAATTAAATCTACTATAGTCCGAATAAGTAATGGTAAATGATAAACACTATAGTTTTTTCTTTTTCATGATGTTAGCCTGACGTAGGCAACGGGTCACTCGCATAGTGTTTGTCATTTACCATTACTTATTCGGACTATAGTGGATTTAATTTTCCCAGAAGAGTTCCTTGTTCCATGCAAGGTCTGTGTGTATCATAAAAAAACCCAGGGGACTATTCTGAGTTTTTTTATATATATATATATATATATATATATAATAATATATATATATAAACCACGAAGGGAAAAGAAACACAAAGTGGTGCTCAAGCGCTTTCGTCTAATGACATCCTCAGGAACACAGTGTTCCTGAGGATGTCATTAGACGAAAGCGCTTGAGCACCACTTTGTGTTTCTTTTCCCCTTCGTGGTTTTATTTGTCATAAATATTTTTCACGTGTCACTTTCGTGAAATAATTTTCATATATATATATATAATTTATTTTATTTATTTTTTTTTTTTAATCGAATTTAGTCTTAATTCCTAATACAGTATAAGATTTGTAATTGTCCTCATGAGCATTAAAATAAGCCTATTTAGGTGGATATATGTACTTGTATTCAACCAATCAAACTGTTTTTGGGAAATTTTAATGTTTTGTACAAGTTTATTTAAAAATAAATTAATACGAGTGACTGGTTATTTTCATGCGAAACGATTTATTCCAGGGCTTCATTTACTAGCGGTATGCTAGGACATTATGCTGTACGTTATCTTTGTAGGTGCGTTCACACTGCAAGTTCTCGCGGGAATTCATTTAATCCGTGAGACAAAAATTTCCCCATTTTTTATTCAATATTTTTATAGACATTTACTCCTTAACTCAACCAAGCCTATACTGTGTATAAATATCTAGTTTTTGTAGCAACTGGAAGTACGAGTACGTAAGCTCCACTAAGTAAAGCGAAATAAAATAAAATTTAGTAAATGAAGTGCTCACAATTTTTACCGAGATTTTTGTAATTACAAGTTCTGGAATAAGTCTAGTGTGAAAATGGTCTATAGTATTGTTAAGATGTTCAGAAATTCGACATGGTGGTAGTATCAAGATTTTAATGAAATTTATTTTAGGAGCAGTTAAGGAGTGATATATATCATTCATGTTAATATTTCCTCGCATGTCAAACTTAATATAGGGAATTATTTCATAATATTTAGTAATATATATATTATATAATATAACTATGGAACCTAGGAATCCTAGGGTGATTAATAAAATGTTGAAACAGGCGTTATCCTATTTTGGCATCCCAAATTATTCAACCAACTAGCTAGGTCAACTGTACGCCCTTGATGATTGGTAAGGTTAAGTCGTTATATTTTCGTTTAAACTAACGAAAATATCGAGACTTAACCTAACCAATCTTTAAGGGCGTACAGTTGACCTAACCGGGCAGTCAATTAACCTAATTAACATAAACAAGTAATTTGAAAGTGTTGAAGTGTCGTTTATTTTTGGTTGATTGAATAATTTGGGACGCCAAAATAGGATATTGCCGCTGAAGCATACGTAAAGAAGCCAAATAATAATTATCAGTCCTTTTTCTAGTCACTATCGTTTTAAGCTGTGCCAACTGCCTCATACTAGTCACACTAGTTTTTCTACATATAAACTTATTAAAATGAAATATAATTTAGAATTTATTCACTTGTTTTGTATGAAGGACACGATTAGCTTGCCTTAAATTCCACCCACAACTGGGAACAGGTTCAAGAAACTGTATCGTAGGTTTTGCATGAATCAGTCGTGTTCTTAAAAAGTAAATTAGAATACTAAAGATTCGTTTATGTTTAACGAACTTAGTTTGGTATGTACAATTGTATGTGAAAAAAGTTCGCCAAAGAAAAAGAAAATTTCCAAACGTCCCAAAAATTATTAGAATTCTTTTTTTTTTTTTTAATATTTCATCCTTTTGGTTGTGAAAAAAATTAAAAGAAAATATTCATAAATTATTAATTAATAATTTTCGGAGCGTTTATAACATTTTTTCGGCGAATTTCTTTCTTCAACTGTCGACGACTGTATCTCATTCATTATGACGAATTTTTCACATCAAATCTGTTATGAAACTGTTGGAATATTGTGCCTCCACATGACGTTTGTATATCGGAAGAGATTACTCAACTTAAAGACAGTGACACGTTGGTGATTTAAGAAAGTTTATCTTGTTTACTGACTCGCTTCATTTGAGTCAGAGAGCGAGAGTATTTATTTAGCTTTGGGTTTGGAGATATTAAAGTTACAGATGAATTTTTGTTAAGACGTCAGTGGAGTACTTTGTTATTTTGTATACTCCCCCAAGTTAAAAAAAAAAAAAAAAAAATCATTAATGGCCAGATTGTTAACGAATTCAATTATTTTTTGTGAATATAAAATGAGCCCATTTGCGTACTATGTAAATATAAAAATAATTTCCTTTATATGGTATTTTCCTTTCTAAATATAAGTCTGTAAACTATATTTTGCCGTTGTATCACGACACGAAAGTGTCATTTGCCTAATTCGGGCGTGGCCACTAATGTAGAAAACACTGTTATGGATTTAAAACGTTTACACACACACACACACACACACACACACACACAGAGTTCCTAAGAATGCGTTGTTACTTCTCTAATTACAGAGAAGGGATTGAAAAATGAGAGTTCAGTTTTAACGAAATATTTAGTCATCTCGCAGAAATATTCCACTATAAATTAGTGTTTTTCTTACTCCAGATAGTTAGCTATTTCTTTATTCAGTACTACTAAACTTGTATTAGTAATTATTATTATTATTAAAAGAAAACCATACATTCCCTCAAAATGTGGCTTTAAAAAACGTTGGGGATTCAAGTAGGACGCACAGTATACTGTAACTATGATAATCTAAGAATAATTTTGACACGGTTCTTAAAATGTGAAATTAAAATATTATTGTAATTTTGAAGAAAAATTCGATGGCGATACTCCAAATGCTCGTAAGTATCAAAACCCCAATTTTACAGAACGAAAAAAACTGACGTGTCTAATGTAAGGAACGTTGACCAACGATTGTAACCTAATTGTTACGATGCGAAAGAAACTGAATTGGATTCTGATTCTTGATCTGACAAACAAGAATTAAACTAAAAATTTAAAAAAAAAAAGTAAATATGGGGAGATGGCGCTTACGAGGTTTCGGAATATGATTGTCGATATAAATATTTCCACTTGTCGAAGTTACCATTGTAACAATAATGACAATATTTGTTAATTTAAATTATGTAAATCTCATACTCGATTATACTAATTTTGTTTAAACCTGACTGGCAGGCTACCTGGTATTCGTCCACCTCAGTTAGACTTAATATTTACAGAAGAACTTGTGATATTCAACCTTGTATTCTCGTATTCTTATCCTTATATTAAATCTAGGTAATTAAAACATAATGGGCAAAAGAATCCATTTTTGTCTGTTTTGTTATAAAAGAATATCCAAGGCCTTCATTCCCTTGGAAGAAGTAACTAAGCGACAAAAATAAAAAATGTAATCTAGGCGCAGAGGGCGGTTTCCCATCCAACTGTTACCCAGACCCAGTGTCGCTTCGCTGATCAGCGGGGAAGGGAAGCAGTGTTACGATATTGGTTAGGACGTAAACCGAATTTTGTTGCATACGTGTATGACTCTACAAGCGGAGTTGCTTCGCAGGGGGTTGATTACTGTCCCACGTTGTTGTGTGCAATTGAATGTAATATCATGATGTACCATTGGTTGCGAAAGTGACGATACATTGACTTTTTTTGTGGTGGTTGTCTATCCCGATTTGGTCTCTCACTGTGACAACTTAAAAATATGTAGTTACACACACACACACACACACACACACACATATATATGGAGGGGACAGTCGAAGTGGAAAAAGACCAAGGATGAGAAAGACTGCAGGGTCGAGCCCCATCATCCTTGGGTGCTAGGGCCGGGAGGGCGCACGTGAAACCTCCAGGAACAAGCACGTACAAACGAGCACTCAAGAGCACGAGCTTAGAACCCCCTTGCGGGGTATATATATATATATATATATATAGTGTAAGATAACTGTCAGAAAATCTAGAAGAGGAAGCGCCATTGTTGTCCCAAGGCAATATGATGACTAAGCTGATTGATACAGCATTGCTTGTACAGTATATATTAAGTTAAGGTGTATATATATATATACATCTCATAATTGTAAGGTTAGTGAAAAATTTACCTAATTTAAAGCTAGCATTTTTGGGCTCTTGCGGCGTCATTGCTTGGGCTAGGGTTGCCAGATTTTTCAAATAGCCATGCGGGACACACTTTTTTTTTTTTTTTTTTTTTTTTTTTTTTTTTTTTTTTTAACCAAATTTTTTTTTTTTTTCGATGTGCTTTGGACTTCGCGTGTCGCATTATATCATTTTCATCACCATGACTTATTGTAATTAGGCGATTGTTGCATATCTTGCATCGAACTGATCTCTGCCAGGCTGAATCCAATCGAAAGTTTTTGTCCAATCCTTTAAAGTCTCTAGACGTTTTTGTTTTTTAGTAGTAGTCTCTGAACTAGCTGTTTTGTTAGGGGAAAAATTGTAAATAGTGCTATTATAATAATAATAAGTAAAAAAAAACATGATTGTAAATAATTAATTAAAAAAATATTCTAAATCTTGTAAATAAAATCAAGTGTGTGTGCCTCTTTCACGCAAATGCAGCAATTTACACCTGAACGATTTCTCACAAAAAGTAGACATACTTTCAGATTTTTATTTGAATTACACAAATCTCAAGTTATGTTCAAGCAATCGCAGGATTCGCACTAATTCAAAGCTTACGATATAACTAACTAACAGCCGGAAAACTGGCAACTCGTGGCTAAACACGTGTTATGTAATTTCTAGGATGTTCTAGAATTCAACATTACAGAATTTTACAGGATCCTACATAATTCTAGAGAATTCTAAATCAATTCATCCCGAAAAAATTTGCTTAAAAAAATATTTTTTGCGGACATCTTGAGTACAAAGCGAGACGCGGGATTTTTTTTTTCAAATGCGGGACGTCTATCAACCCTCGTTTGGGACACGCTTGTGGCATGTTTTTGGGGCACTGGTGCGTCCTTTCTACTCGTTTGTTGACTGGCTTTTACACTTTTACAGGGAATGGTCTTATAGAGAGCTCTCTTGCAATTCAGTTTGGTTGTTTAGATACAAGATTGTTACATTGTGCAATGGTGCAGGTTGTGGTGTTGCAGTGTTAGAAAATCTAGAAGAGGAAGAGCCATTGTTGTCCCAAGGCGATATGATGACTAAGTTGATTGATGCAGCATTGCTTGTATATATTAAGTTAAGGTGTGTATATATATCCATCTCATAATTTTAAGGTTATTGAAAAATTCACTTAATTTAGAGCTAATATGTTTGTACTCTTCTGGCATCATTTTTTGGGGCACTGCTCGTCCTGCCTACTCGTTTGTTGAATGCGGCACTTATAGGGCGTGGTCTTATAGAGAGCTCTCTTACAATTCAGTTTGGTTGTTTAGATACAAGATTGTTGCATCGTGCAACGGTGCAGGTTGTGTTCTCGCAAGGTTTAGAAAGAAGACCATAAATAGTGCCCCTTTTGTTTATCCTAATTTTATGCAACTGAGGCCTAAGGTAGGCCCACATCGAGTCAGCAACCCTGAAATAGGACCTCCAAGTCCGTAAGTTTTTAGTCTAGCTTAACTTGGGCTGTAGGTTAAACTGGCCCTTCAGAGCTTGGGCCGTTCACGGCCCAGCTGGGATTCTGAACCCAATAAAATAAAAAATAACATGGTCCTTCGGAACCGGATTCTAGCCGAAGACTGAGTCGGTGACTTTTTCGACAAAGTTCTGATTGTGCAAATTGTAGCCCAAGTTAGGCCTAGACGGATTGAGCATAATTGAGTTAAGGTTCCAGGGTAGAAAGTTTGGTCGCTAGTCTGCCATTGTTTTGGGCCTACATTTTTTCTGGTTTGGTTAATTTTGGTTTTGTTGTTCGTAGGCGAAGGTTGCAGACTTCAGTGTGCCAGTTACTTAAGTAGAAAATTTGATATTCCATACTGGTGGTTGGTCAGTACCCCAACCAAGCAATTCAGTTAATTTGAAAAAAGCAAAATCTGAGTTTGGTTAAGTATTTTTGCCAATTCAGCTTATTTGGCATGGAGCCCAATTGTTTGCATTGAAGATGCAAGGTTATGTAAGTTTAAAATTTTGTGCAAAAAATGCCATGGCTGGCATCAGCCATAATTGTGTGAAAACTCCTAGTAGGCCTACCCCTGAAGTAGAGACATCAGTGGCATGTGCCACTGCTCTGAAAGGGAGTAAAAGTAAAGGGGGATTATTGCAAACAGTTGCAGCATTATTGATTGGGAATGATGGAGAAGCTACTTTAAGAGTGTTGTTTGATAGTGGTAGCCAGTGTAGCTTTATAAAGACCAGAATTTCCAGAAAATTGAAGTTTAAGGAACTTAAGAGGGAAAATTTAAGAATTTCCGGGTTTTGGGGCTCCGTTCAAAACCGAACCAAAGTTAAGAAGGTAGAAGTTCTGGTTAAGGGGTTGTTACCACAAGGTCCCACTATCAAGGTCCAAGTTGCAGAGATTGAGGAACTTTGTACTCCAGTCACTACTTGTTTAGATGCAGCACGTATCTAAGAATTGCAATAATTTTGATTGGGCAATAATAAGTTTGAAGGAACAGAAGATATTAGTCTTTTGATTGGAGCTGACTATTATTGGGACTTCATCACTGGTAATATTGTCCGCACATCTCGAGGTTCAGTATCTATTGAAAGTAAGCTAGGCTGGATGCTACATGGTAGCTATTGCAATGAAATGGAGGTTAAAACTCTCTTCGTTAAGATTGAGGAGAACAGCCATGGTTTGGAAAGGCATTTGAAAGCCTTTTGGGAACTTTAATCCATTGGCAGGAAGGACAAACAGGAGAAGCAGGCGAGTACAGTGAACAGTGATGTTTTAAAGCAATTTGAAAAAAGGATTGGGTTTAGAGATGGTTGCTATGAAGTTGGCCTCCCTTGGAGGTTGGAGACTTCATTGCACAGGCTAAGAAAAAATGAGTTGTTAATTGAATACAATGAGGCCATCCTAAGCTACAGGGGTTAGACAAAATAATATGAACACCCGCCGATTTCGCCGGTTATCTTTGCTCAGACACAAAGAACCATAAGACCACAGCTCCAAAAGTGACTGCAGAGCTTAACCAACATCTTGCAAGCCCGGTATCGACCAGAACTGTACGTCGCGAGCTCCATGGAGCTGGATACCATGGGAGGGCTGCAATTGCCAAACCCTTCCTTTCGCACATCAACATTGAGCGGCGCAGAAAATGGTGTAATGACCATAAGAATTGGTCAATGGACCGGTGGAAGAATGTAGTCTACTCCGACGAATCCTCCTTTACGCTATTTCCATGTTCCGATCGAGTTTACGTCTGGAGACAGCCTAAAGATGCTTATGACCCCGATTGCCTGACTCCAACCGTTAAGCATGGAGGCGGATCTGTGATGGTTTGGGCAGCAATATCGTGGAATACTCTTGGCCCAGCTGTAGTACTGCATGGTAGGGTTAACCAGGTCCATCCCATGGTCCAAACGCTGTTTCCCAATGGTGGCGCCGTCTTCCAGGATGATAATGCACCAATCCACACCGCTGGGGTCGTTAAAAACTGGTTTGAAGAGCATGTTAGTGAAGTAGAACGCTTGGATTGGCCTCCACAATCCCCGGATCTTAACATTATCGAGCATCTGTGGTGTCAGTTGGAGCAGCAGGTCAGAAGCCGATTCCCACCGCCGGCGTCTTTGGAGGAACTGGAGCAGGGTTTGCTCGAAGAATGGCTCAGGATTCCTCTAGCCACTGTCCAAAAGCTGTATGAATCAATTCCCCGACGCATTGCAGCTGTTATTGCCGCTAAAGGAGGACCAACTCCATATTAAGAATAAAAACCGCCATTTATCAAGGTGTTCATATTATTTTGTCCAACCCCTGTATGTAAAGGAGGGCTATGCTGAAAGGGTGCAAGGTGAGCTGGTGAGCCAGGAGGCACATTATCTGCCACACCATGCAGTAGTACGGCGAGACAAAACTACCACCAAACTGAGGGTAGTACTTGATAGGGGTGCACCGGATATGATATTCGGCCGGATATTGCGAAATATCAGGTATCCGACAGGATATGCCGGAAAAAGGCCAAGACATTAGAAAATTAACACCTGTATGAAAATCAGCCATAATATGATAACACATTACAAATAATATTTTATATACAAAAAAAATGGAAAGTCCTCCAGGGCCCACCCCTAAACCAGTCCAGCAACACTTTTTATATTAGATCAACACAATACTGATGACAGGAATAAATAATACAGGGTGTCCATAAATGATTACCCTGTTTAAAGCATGCTATAACTTTTAAATAAACATTCGTGTTCAAACACAGTTTTAATCATAAGTAGATAAACATACAAAGTTTTGATACATAGTTAACGGACTTAATAAGCTTCCACATGTGCACCCCGAGTGGCACATAAAATATCTAAACGGTATTCACATTCACGCCACACATTTTCGAACATTTACCTTGTAGGCGCGTAACTTCAAACGTTTGTGTAACACCTTGTGCACCGAAGACTTCGGTATCTTTAGTTGGCATGAAGCTTGTCTCACCGATTTCCTCGGTGACCGTGTGAAAGCAGTTTGAATGTTTTCCACCGTCCCATCGGAAACATGATCTACACTGCTCTTTCCCTTTTCCACGTTTCCAGTTTCCAAGAATTTTTTCATCCACGACTTAACTTCACATCAGGTGGATTCTTTCCATACTTTGTTCTGAACCTTCGCTGAACACTGACAGGAGATTTTGTTTCTGCAAGCCACACAACACATTGTGCCTTCTCTGTCACAGACGCCATCTTAACTGAACAGCTACTACAGCGCTCCTAGCGGCGAATGCGGTAGACGAAACACACCAGCACAGAAACTCTATGCGTGTACGAGATCACCTGTAGAAAGAAAACGGATGTAAGATTCGTCATTAAAACATGAGAGCATACTGTTTTCAGGGTAAACATTTATGGACACCATGTACATCTGTCCATCCTTAACGATTACAGTTCTATTAATATAATCAGAGCTTTTTATAAAAACGTCTAGGCGTTAAATATTTTAAAAATAGTAAAATATTGCTAGACCCCTGCACTTGCTTTCCATTCTTTTTTCTCCTTTTTTTTACTTTATTTTCAAAACAATAAAACATTACAAGCTTGACAAATGTAAAACAATACATTGAATACAATATAAAATGCCTGGAATGAAATCAATGAATGGAGGGCAGTATTGTGTAGGTCAGATGTCGCCATTCAGCCTGGAGGTCTTCAGAATAAAAAACTCAACAACAGTGATTTAGAACTTTTTCCGTTGTGGTGCAGAAACAAGAGCATTTCTCCTCTTTTAGGCAATATTCGGGATCGCCTTGCTTCATAGATGTTTCCATATTCAGAAAACATTCTCTCTGAAAATACAGAGGATGCGGGTGTGCAGAGAAGCTTTGAAACAATAGTTTTAAGGAGAGGAAATCGGTCATCCTGCTTCCAAATTTGAACTGGACAGCGTTTCCTATCTACAAGAGGTTCAGATGCATATCGGTCTAACTCCCCTGCAATCAGTAGAACAGGAGCAGTCTTTTTTTCAACCTTTCTTCTCTTGTAACTTACTTCCCCAGATTGCCTGCCTTTTGTGATCTCCATAAAACACCTTCAAGAATGTCCTCTTCGTCTTTCCTCTTTCGCATAGGAGAACTGGAATTTGAGCTTCTTTCGCTTCCACTTTCATTTTCATTAGAATCATTACCACCTTCGTCATTTTCAATACCTATGACTTCTTCAATCAGCCAGGATTTAGCCTGCTCTTTTTGATCTTGTTGAAAGAAAGATAACTTATACCGCGGATCTATTGCAGTCGCAGTCACATAAGCCCTGTTTTTCATTATGTTCAAAGGCTTCCCATCATTACTCTCCGACAAGAAACGCGCTCGAAGAGAAGTCAGGAGTTCTCGTTTTGTCGTTTGAACACCTTGGTCATCATGGCCAATCTTTGAAAGAAATCTTTGTAAAATACAAATGCTTGGGATCACGAAAAACAAAGTTGATTTTTCCGAACTCATTTCCTGAGTTAGTTGGAAGAATGGTTTTAATATTTTAAGGAGATTTCATATCAGTGTCCACTCGAAGGTTGTGATGATAGGTAATTCACTACGATCAGCCAAATACAGTTGCACTGGAATTTTTAATTTATATAATCTTTCTAGCATCAAATATGCACTGTTCCAATGTGTTGGGACATCTTGAACCAATAGGAGAGGCTCAAGATTTTGCTGCATTTGAATGTGTTTGAAATTATTACAGGCCAAAGGGCAATGATTAAAGTGAGTTGCAAGGCGGCGACTTTTTGCAAGGATATCAATTACACTCCTCTGAACCATAATTGAATCACTAATAACCAGTTGGAGTAAATGAATGCTGCAGTGTACTGAAGGTATTTCAGCCAGGTCACTACCAAGAGCCATATTACTAGCTCCATCCCTCACCAATAAATTCCTCTTATTTGCATCAAGATCCCAACTATCCCACATAGAGCGAAACTTTTCAGATATATTCTTGCCACTATGCGACCCTGAGAAATGAGAGGCATGTAGCACAGCATCGTATCTTTCAAAATCTTTACCTATCCAGTGACCCGATAATGATATAAAACTTTCTTGAGAGGTTGTGCATGTTCATATATCTGAAGAAAAGCTGACATGCTTTACTTCTTCCAGCTTCTGAGCAATTTTAGACTTGAACTCATTATAAAGACGAGGAATTATAGTATCAGAGAAGTACCTTCTGCTCGGTAGGAGATATCTGGGTTGGAGGTAGGCCATTAGATAGATCAATAAAACCATCATTTTCAACTAAAGTAAATGGCTGGTTGTCCAAAGTCAGCATGCCAATTTTACGGTGAATCATCACAGACCTGGAGTCATTGATGTCCCATATTTTTTTAGATGAAAAGCTTTCCTCTATTGAGATCTGCTTACTTATTTGGTCCATTTTCTTTTCTTTCAGAGTACTACCAGTAGAAGTTGATGGTCTAGCCCGTATTCTATCTATGCCTATTTCCTTTAATTCAGTCGCAGCTATTCTTTTCTTGTCATTTTCGTTTTTGGCTTCAGCATACTCTTTTGGGTGATTAATCTTCAAATGATTATGAAGAGGTGTTGTGCTAAAAGACTTTTGGCCACCTTTCTCCGTCCCACGTTTGATAATTGTATACAGTGACCACACAAAACTTGTCATGATTAATACTTAATAGTTTAATACAACACAAGAACCTGAAAGAGAACAAAACAATTAAACATCTGAATATACTTAAATTATTATTTATCTTATGTTTGGGGGGGGACGCTTGCCCCCAATGCAAAACAAAACATAGCAATATGAGTGTAAAAATAATACGGTACCTAATAATATATATCCGGCCGGATAGATATGACCATATCCGGCATATCCGGTATCCGGTCGGATATGAAAAATTCATATCCGGTGCACCACTAGTTTTTGATGGCTCAGCCAAGGACAAAGGTGGTGTGTCCTTGAATGACTGTTTGGATGCTGGGCCAAATTTAAATGCAGATTTATTTTCCTTGTTACTGAGATTCAGGTTTGGTAGAGTAGCATTGACTGCAAATGTGAAGCAAGGCTTTTTGCGGATAAAGTTAAAACCAGAGGACGGACAGAGATGCAGTAAGGTATCTGTGGGTGGATACGAAAGACTTCTTTGAAAATGAACCTAAGGTTCAAGCATACAGAATGAAGTCAGTGTTGTTTGGCCTCAGCTCTAGTCCATTTCTGTTGGCAGCTACTATGCAGTACCATTTTAAGAAATATTCTGGTCTATCCTAACACTATTGAACACATAAGGGAAAACTTTTATGTTGATGATTTGCTGTGTTCCGTGGATAATACAGAAATGGCTAAACAGATATTCAGGGATGCTAGAGCTATAATGAGGGAAGCTGGCATGAAGCTTAAGAGAATGGCAGACCAATCATTCTCAGTTACAACAGTTTATGAGTCAGTCCTGTGTAGTACCTGATGCAGCAGAAAGTATTGAGGACTCTGGTATTAAGGAGTTGTGGGCAATAGACACAAAGGTGCTAGGCATTGTTTGGCATTAAGGAGAGGATTTGTTTACCTTCAATGGGAAATCTTTAGTAGAGCTGGCTGAGAATGAGACAAGGTGGACAAAACGCACAGCTCTTAGTTTGGCTTCAAAGGTCTTTGATCCTCTTGGATTCCTGGCCCCATTTGTGATAAAGTAAAAAATTTGGTTTCAGAGCCTCTGGGAAATTGGACTTGGTTGGGACCAAGAGTTATCTGATCATATGGTGGTAAGGTGGAAATATTGGTTCAAAGAATTGGCACATCTTGGAGACATTGAAATCCCAAGATGGTACTTTGGAGAGTTGAACAATAGTCCAGACAATTTGGAGCTGCACATCTTTTGTGATGCAAGTGAGGAAGCCTATGCAATTTGTATTTATATAAGAGGCACATTCAAAGAGGAAGTAAGTTGCAGGTTGGTTGCTGCAAAGAGCAGAGTAGCACCTTTGAAAAGGCTTTCTATTCCAAGGTTGGAATTGATGGGTGCAGTTATTGCTAGTCGGCTTGCAGTTACAGTGCAAAAGTCTTTGGCCCTCTATGAAATTCCAAGTTATTATTGGACAGACTCCACTATAGTTTGGCACTGGTTAAGAAGCCAGGCAAGGAAATGGAAACCATTTGTTGCCAATAGGGTGAAGGAAATTCAAGCACACACAGATCCCAAGCAACGGAAGTATTGTCCAGGCACCCAAAACCCAGCTGATTTACCAACACGAGGAATTTCAGTAAAAGATCTTGCAGTCAAGTTTGTGGTTGAATGGGCCAGAGTGGCTAAAACTTGGAAGTGAAAATTGACCTTCTAATCAGCTTATTGTAGGAGAATGCCAGGCTGAAGAAGAATGGGTGAGTGAAATGAGAAAATGCATTGTGAACAGTTGTCAAGTTATGCAGCAGGACCCCATATTGAGGCTTGAGGACATTAGTAGTCTGAAAAGGTTGTTAAGAGTGACAGCATGGGTATATAGATTTCCAAACAACATTAAGGGAGAAACAAGAAGGGAAGGAATTCTGAACAGTAAGGAGATTCAGCAGTTTTCTGGGCTTCCAGAGGAGAAAAGACATCCAATTTTGCTACCTTCTGGGGGGCACTTTGTGGAATTTTTGATCCTGGATACTCATCATAAGTTGTTTCATGCTGGAGTTAGAGAAGTGATAATAGAGATCAGACAACAGTTTTGGATTACCAAAATTAGACAAGTAGTAAAAAAGGTCTTGCATAAATGTGTGGCTTGCAAGCGTTGGAGTGCAAAGCCTTATTATGAAAAGGTGGCTCCACTTCCAAGAGAACGGTGTGTCTATACTGCCCCATTTGATGTAGTGGGAGTAGACTTCGCAGGTCCAGTCTAACTGAGTCTATGTGTATGAGCAAGGGGAGTCTAACAAAGGTTATATATGTCTTTTCACATGTAGGCTACTACCACCAGAGCAATCCATTTGGGGTTGGTAAGCAACTTAAGTAGTGATGTATTTCTTTTGGCCTTTAAAAGGTTTGTGAACAGAAGGGGTTTCCCAAATAAAATCATATCGGATAATGCAAAAACCTTCAAAAGGGTTGCAAAGGAACTCCAAGAAGTTTGGTCCTTGCTAAAAGAGGAAGGATTCCAATCCTACTTTTCACACCATGGGGTACAGTGGGAGTTTATTGTTGAGAGAACACCATGGTGGGGAGGATTTTGGGAAAGGCTAGTGAGAAGTGTAAAGTGTCTATTAAAGAAACTTTTAGCTAATGCTCATTTGAGCAAAGAAGAATTCTGCACTGTTTTGTGTGAAGTAGAAGCAATGGTGAACAGTAGGCCTATCACTTTTGTTTATAACAGTATGCAGGATGCAGAGCCATTGACACCAAATCATTTTCTTTGTGGTAAACGATTAACATCAAGCCCCCGTTTGCCAGAAGACTTGCAGCCTATCTAGAGCACTCAAGGAGAGTTAACCAGAAGGTTCAAGTACCCTGAAGAGCTACAAGATCAGTTATGGAAGAAGTGGCAGATGGAATACTTGCCAGAACTCAATTATTACCCATCAGGCAATGTAAAGGGCTCCAGTGCAAATTGTATCAAGGTGGGAGAAGTGGTAATGATTGGGGATGAAAGACCAAGGCAATGCTGGAAGCTTGGCATAATTGAAAAGTTGTTTGTTGGCAAAGACAATTTAGTTAGGTCTGCACTGGTCAAGACTTCAGGAGGAAAATTAAAGAGACCTATACAAAAACTCTATGCTTTAGAAATCAGCAAAAACACGGATAGTCAAGATGAAACATTTGAGTTATAGCCTCATGGAGAAGGCTTGGCTAAATTTGCAGAAGGTAATGACAACAATGCCTCTTCGGTGGGGAGTGTTAGAAAATCTAGAAGAGGAAGACCCATTGTTGCCCCAAGGCGATATGATGACAGCTGATTGATGCAGCATTGCTTGTATATATTAAGTTAAGGTGTGTATATATCCATCTCATAATTGTAAGGTTAGTGAAAAATTCACTTAATTTAGAGCTAGCATTTTTGGGCTCTTGTGGCATCATTGTTTGGGGGCACTGCGCGTCCTGCCTACTCGTTTGTTGAATGCGGCACTTACAGGGCGTGGTCTTATAGAGAGCTCTCTTGCAATTCAGTTTGGTTGTTTAGATACAAGATTGTTACATCGTGCAATGGTGCAGGTTGTGTTGTTATTGCAAGGTTTAG
The DNA here is from genome assembly GCA_023014485.1 of Bathynomus jamesi. Classification (NCBI taxonomy): domain Eukaryota; kingdom Metazoa; phylum Arthropoda; class Malacostraca; order Isopoda; family Cirolanidae; genus Bathynomus; species Bathynomus jamesi. The sequence continues at coordinate 25,615 of JAJOZX010001321.1, forward strand.
AAAGAAGACCATAAATAGTGCCCCTTTTGTTTTTTATCTTAATTTTATGCAACTGAGGCCGAAGGTAGGCCAACATCGAGTCAGCAACCCTGAGGTAGGACCTAATAGGACCTCCAAGTCCGTAAGTTTTTAATCTAGCTGAACTTGGGCTGTAGGTTAAACTGGCCCTTCAGAGCTTGGCCATTCACGGCTCAGCTGGGATTCTAAACCCAATAAAATAAAAAATAACACAAGGTTTAGAAAGATCATAAATAGTGCCTCTTTTTTTTTCTTAATTTTATGCAACTGAGACCCAAGGTAGGCCATCATCGAGTCAACAACCCTGAGGTAGGACCTCCAAGTCCGTAAGTCTGTTTTAGTCTAGCTTAACTTAGGCTATACGTTAAAGTAGCCCCTCAGAGCTTGGCCGTTCAAGGCTCAGCTGGGATTCTAAACCCAATCAAAATAAATAAAATGACAATAACCTTGAATTAGTCCTAACTTGAGCTGGACCTTGAACAAAGGAAAAATGTTAATGAACATATCGGATGAACAATTCTGTAGATAAGCTTCGACGTTCATTGACACTAAAACACGATTTTATAAGTTCGAATGGCTTTTTCTCATTTAAAACGGCATTCAGATTGTTTATAAATTAGGTAAAATTATTTTATTTTTAAGAGTTTATTTACGATACATTTATCTGTATCTGCTTTACAGAAATAGAGCATTAACTTATCCAGAGAGCCTAACTTAACCGGTTACTGAATTTTATATTCATTTACCCAAATATCCTCCATTAAATGTCTTTTGGTCAACCCCAATGATGAGAAAAAAGTTGCTTAATTGTGACTTATTTAAATTACTGCCGATTAAGGATATCTCCAAAACACCTATGTGTCTTGGAAATAAAATTCCTCATAAAATGCAGAGCGCATTTAACGTATACGTGCAGGGTGTAATTAATAAAATTAACATAAGATGTAGTAGGTATGTATTAACAATTAGAAATAAAATTGCATCTTACTTTGAAGAAAAAGATTCGTATAACCCAAACTAACACGGATTCAGAGTTTTTCGCAACTTGTAGATCACTAAGAGAGAATTTTAGAAATTGCCAAATGAAACGCATAAAGATAATATATATGTAAGGCTTTTGACGAAGGTAATCATGGAATACTCTCCACAAATAAGAAAAGAAGTATTACGGGGAAACTTGAAATCTTTGGTCTCTAATTTTCTGTCAAATGAAATGGATTCATGAAGTTAAATCCAGAGATTTGTTAATCATTAGCTCCATACCACAAGGGACACTATTAGCTCCCTCATTATTTAACATAGATTTTAGATACAGACGAAGATATGAAAGACAGTATAGCATTATACTGTCGTTACGGTCAAACAATCGGTAACGAAGAGGACAAATGAGTTGCAGCACTTTATAAATGGACTGAAAAGCTCTGGACTTCAATAACTATAAATTTCCGCTCTTAAGATATGGTAATAATAATGAATTAAAATAGTTATGAAAGAAGCAGCAGATGTTAGAAAATCTAGACGAGGAAAAGCCATTGTTGCCCCAAGGCGATATGATGACTAAGCTGATTGAGGCAGCATTGCTTGTATATATTAAGTTAAGGTGTACATATATCCATTTCATAATTGTAAGGTTAGTGAAAAATTCACTTAACTTAAAGCTAGCATTTTTGTACTCTTGTGGCATCATTTTTCTGGGGCACTGGCGCGTTCGTTCTACTCGTTTGTTGAATGCGGCACTTACAGGGCGTGGTCTTATTGAGAGCTTTCTTGTAATTCAGTTTTGATCGTTTAGATACAAGATTGTTGCATCGTGCAATGGTGCAGGTTGTGTTGTTGCAAGGTTTAGAAAGAAGACCATAAATAGTGCCCCTTTGTTTTTTATCTTAATTTTATGCAACTGAGGCCTAAGGTAGGCCTCCATCGAGTCAGCAACCCTGAGGTGGGACCTAATAGGACCTCCAAATCCGTAAGTTTTTAGTCTAGCTTAACTTGGGCTGTAGGTTGAACTGGCCCTTCAGAACTCAGCTGGGATTCTGAACCCAATAAAATAAAAAATAACAGCAAAACAAACAACGAAACAGGCTAAAAAATTAAGAATAATAATGCCAATAGACTCGGAATTCAGACAATACCACATTAAAATAGTCATAGAGAAGAAATTAATGGGAATTGTGTGGAGGAGTTTTCATAACAGAAGAGTGAATATCATGCTCAAGCCACGGAAGAGTTTGGTAACAGCCAAGAAGCTCATTTCCCCACGAATGTGTGCCAAGGGTCACCTTTAGCCCAAGCATTAACAGGGTAAGCGGCCAACTCAATCCAACCCAGAATCTCCAGCAGGCGGAAGCGAACCACATAGTTCACCACCGTAACTTACTACTGAACTGTCGGGCGTCCGAGTGTTTGGTACTTCCACTAATTTTGTTCTGTTCTCATAATCCCATACAGGAAACGAATTGAAATACTTTAGTTATTAAGTACTTGGAACATTCACGTCTAAAATGACGGAAACAAAATGAGGCTTACTGGTCAAGACTAAAATCGCAAACTCTATTTCTTGGAAAGATGCCGTAAACGATACACGATATGTGTGGAAAACTTGACAACTCAATGCCTGGCTGCAGAACATAAATACGAGTAAAATCGTACTGGAATTATAGGAAAGGAAGATTTTATTTCGTTCCAAATGTAACGGGACATTCGGGGAAGTCTGGATAACGCTCGGTGTTAGAGGCCCAAAACTATTTAATATCTTACAGAAGGAGCTGTTGAATGTACATAATATTCAATTAGCTATATTCAGAACACGACTAACTAAATAACTAAATAAAGACCCTGACCAGCATTGCGTAGCAGGTTATGAAGGTAGGTTGAGAGTTGAAAGTGACTCGCTCCAACATATCCCACAAAATAAGAGGGAGGCTGCTGAACGGTCACTCTCAGGCTGATTCTCAGCATTTATTCGAAAACCGACAGAAGTAATAAAACGAGAAAAATAATCTGGAAACAGACGACATAGAGGGCTATACAGGATTCAGTCTTGGATCCACTGTTATTTTTTGACCTTCCACACTCTTCTGATATATTTAACTTCATAACGTTTGCAGATGATACAACTAAGTCCTTTTCTTGTAAAGATGTTAAGCTAGATAAGGACATTTAAAACAGATTTTATGAGTTATGAAATGGTTGACCTCCAATAAACTCTTTCTAAATACTAATAAAACTCTTTCTAAATCCTCTTTCTAAACGATTTTAAAAGCTCTTTCCAAATACCAATACAGCAAATTGTATGATTTTTACTAATAAACGAAATGTGTATCTTGAACTAAATGATGATGAAATCATTATAAAGGAATGTATTGTAACAAAATTTCTTGGTGTAATGCAAGACAAGAATTTACAGTGGACTGACCATGTACATCAGTATTGCCAGCGCCGTAACTAGGGAGGGGCAACAGGGGCAGCTGACCCGGGCGCCAAATCACAAAGATATATTATACTATTTTTACTAAAAAAAATCTGATATAACGCGATCTGACAAGTAACCAAAAAGTCAACTCTCGGAACTACTTTCTACGCGCGTAACAGAGATATCAGCCGTACTGTGGTTTGTTGTTGTTTGGAATTATAGGCTTTTTAGTCTACTAGTGAAATGTGCTATACACCTATCGTACCTACAAAATTAGTAAAAAACCGTGAAAAACGCTAACATTTAGCGAGCTTTCATCCAAAAATGTTGCTTGGGCAGGTGTTTAGATTGGTATTTAGTTATTAATCAATAATCATACCAAACATTTACCAATGTTATATCATAGAAAACTACGTTATGCTAGGAAGCAGTATAGACATAGCTTTAATTTGTATATTATGGCGTTATTTTAGGCCGAACTGAGTGACGAATTTATTTGTTATCGATTTCCAATATCTAGAAAGTATGATGAATTAGGTTCATGAAAGTTTTTCAAAGAAAAGAAAGAGGAATAATAAAGGCAAAAATTAGGATCTGTACTTTTTTATTAAAAACAAGAAATAAGAAGATTGAAGGTGGCGGTTGGGATTTGAAAAAAGAAAAATAGAATCTTTTTAAAAATAAAAAAGAGAGCAAAAGAACACGACTAAATATAGTATGTGTTGTAAAAAAATCAATTTTGATACTTAAATATAAACTAGAGTTTAAAATAACAAAAATTAGGTACTTCCGTATTATCGGGACTACCAAACTGTTTATTATGTATTTTTGCTCTCGTCATTTTCGTTTAAACTAATGAAAATATCACAACTTAACGTAACCAGTCATCAAGGGCGTACAGTTGACCTAACCGGGCATTCAATTAACCTAACAGGTTAATATTGGTTATTTCACCTAAATATCTTCTGATTTTTTTGTATTAGGCACTCACTATCACATTTCGGGCAAGTTAAGGATGAGAGAATAATGCCGTAATTGATAAAAACATCCAGTGCTTTGTCTTCATCTAGTATTATCGGGACTACCTACGAAAAACATATAGCCTAACATTATCTATCTATACTTATAATAAAAGGACTTGTGTGTGTGTGTGTGTGTGTGTGTTCCAGCCATAACTCCAAAATGGAAGTAGTTACAAACATGAAACTTCACACACATATTGATTAGGTCCCCAGGTTGTGCACCTGGGTGTTAATAAATTAATAATTAAAATTACTGGGCCCGAAGGCCTCAGCACCGCGATTAAACTACAGAAAAAACGCAGCCTTGAAAATTTTGAGCTTCACATATAATTAAAACTAGCGGAGCGACCCGGCGTTGCCGGGGTGGATGTTGAACGTTATATATATATATATATATATATATATATATATATATATATATATATATATATATATATATATATATATATATATATACCGGGTGTCCGAGAATTATCTGTACAATTTTTGGCTGTTATTAAAAGTCAACCATGAAGTGTAGAAATTCCAGTCTTGTCCCATTTTACAGAGAAACTCATTAAGTTTTTTCTGATAACAAGTTTTGACAAGTTTTTTCTTTTTTGTACGCGGGTGACAGACATTGATGATTTAAAAGCAAGAATCACAGCTGCTATTGAGCGAATTGATGTGGATATGCTGCAGCGTACATGGCAACATTTGGATTATCGATTGGATGTTTTGCGAATCACTGATGGTGCACATATCGAATGTTTGTAACAACGTTACTTTAATAAAAGAAACTTTTGAAAATACAGATTCTAAATAATCTTGTTTAAGAATTTTACGTGTGTTATCAAGAATTTTATTAAAAGATGAAATTGTACAGATAATGTTCGGACACACTGGAATTTCTAAAAAACTTGTCAAAACTTGGTATCAGAAAAAACTTAATGAGATTCTCTGTAAAATGGGACAACACTGGAATTTCTACACTTCATGGTTGACGTTTAATAACAGCCAAAACTTGTACAGATAATTCTCGGACACCCTGTATATATATTAAGGTGATAAGAGAAAGACAGAAGAAATGGATCGGGCATGTGTTGAGAGGAGAAGGATTGTTGAAGGAGGTGATAAAGGGTAGATATGAAGGTAGAAGGCCGAGGGGAAGGAAAAGGAAAGCAATGCTGGATAATTTGAAGGCAGACAGGAGCTACCATGAGATGAAAAGGATAGCTCTGGATAGAACACTTTGGCGGGACACATGAGTTGGACCTGCCTGATCGGCAGAACACGATGGATGGATGGTAAGGGTGTGCGATTCGGATATTTTTATTTCGATTCGATTTTCGATTCGATTCGGCCACTTGTTTTCGATTCTCGATTCGATTCGACTGCGACTATGCACTGCACTCACCTATACTTTACAATTTACATGCACCAGCATCAACAGAGAACAACATACATGCACCAGCAACAACATACTGAAAAGCGTAATAAACAACTGAACTCAAAGAACTGGTCCAAACTTGTCACACCGCAAGGCGCGCGCAGTGATTCTGTGACATTACAAAATCAAAAGCTGACTATTTTATAACGTTATATATATATATATATATATATATATATATTTATTTATTTATTTTTCAATTGTTATTCCACGGTTTCGACATTCCATGGTTTTGGGGTAGGCCAGTTTATCGTCTCGACAGGTTACAGTTAGCGAATCGAAGAATCGAAATTTTTTAGCTCTAAGTCGGGTAGGGTTTCGATTCTTTTACTGAATCGACCCGAATCGACATTTTCGATTAATCGCACAGGCCTATAATAATGGATGGATATACAGTATATGCCCGGTTAGGTCAACTGAATGCCCGGTTAGGTTAATTGAATGCTCGGTTAAGTCAACTGAATGCTGGGTAGGGTAACTGAATGCCCGGGTAGGTTAATTGAATGGCCGGTTAGGTTAATTGAATGCCCGCTTAGGTCAACTGAATGCCGATTGGGTTAATTAAATGCCCGGTTAGGTCAACTGAATGCCCGATTATATTAATTGAATACCCGGGTAGGTTGATTGAATGCCCGGTTAGGTTAATTGTACGCCCTTGACGATTGGTTAGGTTAAGTCGTGATATTTTCGTTAGCTTATAGCGTTCAACATCCACCCCGGCAACGCCGGGTCGCTCCGCTATATATAATAAATTTTATATTCCTCGTTTTCCTGACTCACTGCCCCGGGCGCACAAACACCTAGTTACGGCACTGAGTGGTGCTCAAACTTATGGCAATCATATGCTGTTTTATGCCATTTTTCCAAAATGCAAAACGTAATGTGCCACTATGACTATGTCGAATAGGCCTAAGTTAATATACTTTTTTATATTGTACAAATAAATTGCATTATTAATAAAGCAATAAATGTCGTGTGTATTTTATAACTATACGAGTATTTTACGTTTTCTTTATGGTACCTGCATTAAAAAGTCTTGTGTACTTGCTTCCCTCCAGCCAATTTGTCACATATGACGCACTTAACACATGAACGATTATTCAGTAACTGAATTTTAAATCTTATTGCGCAAGCGCTCCACGCAATCTTAGAAGAATTGTCAATTACCACTCCGAAAATTCTCAAATTTCTTGCTTACACGAGGGCATTCTGAATTCAGGCTGGTGCAACATTATAACCATTGATTTTTTATTTGTCTTGATGCGTGTCCATGTGCCATCGTCAGAGTCACAATGTGCCAGGGTTTGAGCACCCCGGATGTACATTATATCTCTCTGCATCATACACTTGTTCTTTCTTCTTAACGCACTGCACCCTTGCAAGGGGAATTCCGCTAACAATGCTTTAAACAGTATCTTTGTCATCCAATGAATAAGGTTATTATCTGATACTGATTTCCATGATCATTCAATTGCATTCTGTAAAGAGCTAAAACTATTAAAGATCAAAGATGTAATCAAACTGGCACATTTTATTTTCATTTGCAAATGTAAGAACAAAATCATTAACTTATAGTGGATAAATAAATATTTTGAAACTCATCAACAAATCCACTCATATCAGACTAGAAATAGATCAAAGCATGTTATTTCCAACTTTAGATTGTGTTCATCTCACCTGTCGATCAGTGAAATTAAGCGAAACTGGGTTTGGGTTGTAGCTGGATGGGAGACCGTCCTCTTCGTCCAAATTATGTAGTGACTCGTGGTTCGGATCCCAAGTAAAGCTGTAGGTCCCCTCTGTCATATGATCTTAGATATTACGAAGGAAGTTAAAAAAAAAAGCCATCACACAACAACAGACGGAATAGAAGAAAGAATACGAAGAAAACAAACAGAAATTAGATAATCACAAACAGACAGAAATTATTTTATTTTTTCACGCAGAAACATTCCCGATCAGGACGGATGAGAGTAAACCGCAAAACATTTCCCAAAGGATGTCCGCTCTCAAATCATAAACAAACAGAGCGAGTAAATATTAACCCCCTTTCTCCCTTACCAAAAGAAAAATTAAAAATTTAGAAACCTTTTTCGAATGTCTTTTGGGTTAAAAGAAAATTTCGGGAAGTTTCATCTAGAAAGGTAAATCCGTTGACTTTCCAAACAGTTTGAAAGTGGGATTTCGGGAGTAAAAGAAAGAAAGTGTCAGTTGGAAACGCAAAACGGACTTTTCTTTTTACCGTTAAAGACATTCACTCCAGGATATGAAACCTTTCAAATAGAAAAAGTGGATTTTCTGGAGTCTATCCGACTATTCGATGAAACTTTCAGTTATATTTATTTTTAGTTATATTCACTCTCAATTATATTCACTCTCAATTATATTCATACTTAGTTATATTCATTTTACGAAAATAAAATGAATATAACTGCAGTACTAAAGCCCAGTGATGTAATCAAATTGGCACAATTTATTTTTATTTACAGGTATAAGAACAAAATCATTAACTTACAATAGGTAAATAAATATTTTGTAACTCATCAAGAAATCACTTATATAAGACCAGAAATAGATCAAAGCAAATTCCTCAATTTAGATTGTCTTTATCTCAAAAATTACCCATTTTCATTGGATTGAAACTGTGGAATGATTTAAATGTTGATATAAAAAATATTCTAAATGTAAATTTGTTTAAAAATAAGTTGGAATCTTGATTAATAATGGAATACTAATAAAAATCTAGGATTAAATATACATAACTCTTGTTTATTCATTTTTCGTGTGTAATCTAGGATTAAAAGTATATTACCTGTGATTGTTCATCTCTTACCTCTCATCTAATATTGATTTCTTTGTATAGTATTGGTATCATACCTTCAATAATGACTATTTGTTTTATACTGATAATAATAATTTAAGATTAACCCTTTCACTACGGGCGAATTATATGAATTATATGAAGCGAATTATAGGAATTTGAATTATTGAATTCAAATTATAATACACACATCCCCATATTTTCAACCCCTGAGGGTGGAAAGAGAGAGATATACCCTTGGTTTATAAACTACACCCGGAGTTCAGGAAAGATTAGGAGCTGGTTTATTTACCACACCCGGATCTAGCGCAAATTTGACGTGTAGTTTATAGGCCACACCCGGAGGGAAAGGGTTAATACATACCCTAATTAATAATTCTTATTCATGATTTATGTATTATTAATTAATAATAACTTTTTTTTAATTAAGAGCCCAGTAAAGCCTAAAACTTAAGGGTCAAATAAAATAAAATAAATAGTCCAGCTTCACCATTATTTATCATTATAAATTATAAAAGAACTATATTTATGATTCATAAAAACTGGGTTGTATTTATAGCAATAAACATTATACTTATAACTGCATATATACTGTACAGTGTACAGTACATACATCATCTAAGAGAATGGAAATGGGAAATGGGGTGAAAGAATGGAAATGGGAACTCTGGACGGAATACACTCTTATCACACATACACTAAAGATACAAATGGCTCATCTCCGGAAATAATGATGGAGTTGTTTAACCTCCTTCGCAACATCCAAGGTCATCATGACGGAGGGGACCTACAGCTTTACGTGGGATCCGAACCACGAGTCGCTACATAATCTGGACGAAGAGGAGGGTCTCCCATCCAGCTACAACCCAAACCCAGTTTCGCTTAGTTTCACTGATCGACAGGAAGCGGTGTATGACACTGGCCACGATGACTACGATGTAGCCCCCCTCCCCCTCAGAATAGGGTACCATCCTAAACTCAGGTATCCAACGTGACCTTTGATGACCAATTTAAATTTAATTCCCTAGCAGTATAAGATTAAAAAACCATCGTCATATTAACTTGGCTTTATTAGCAGAGCTGGGCATTTGCGGCATATTTTGCGGTACTGCGGTACTTGCGGTACCACCGCACTACCACCCCGGGCCCCCATAACGCAGTACCGCAAAGGATCGCTGAAAGTACCGCAGTACCGCTACCGCATTCAAATTTCAGCGTACCGGTTTGGTACCGGTTTGGTAGTGCAGCAGTACCGCAGTACCGCAATATGCCGCAAGTGCCCAGCTCTGTTTATTAGTAAATATTATCGTGAAACTCCGCTCACGGCATACCAACTAACCAATCGATCAATCAATCAATCAACCAAATCTCTTTATTGCTAAAAATAAATAATACAATATTACAATTTCTGTAACGTTACAATGATTTTCACATAAAATATGTCTGCGCTTTAGATCTTCTGTTACTATTCCAAATACAGTAAAAACTATAAAATAACTGCATATATTTACAGACGAAATTTCTCCAAAACAGTTCTAAAATGGTTGAATGATCTCATTTTTCATTATCAAGGTTTCCAAGTTCAACTTAACGGGAGGATCATTACTTTCTCTGCAGCTATGTGAAACTCATTTTCTGTAAAAGATCGCATCTTCACTAACATTCACGTACATATATGTGTGCGTAATTCTTATTTAGATGTGCGTAAGTCTTTTTAAATTATTTGTTGGTCTAATTATTTTTAATACAAAACAAACAACGAACAAAACATCTTTATTGCGGATCATTCACAATCCATAGCCACTTAATCTAACATACAAGTACAATCTTACGTATTATACACTGAACTTAATACAAAAATAAGGCCAACATAACCACTTAACCTAACATACAAGTATGAAAATAAGGCCAACATAGCCACTTAACCTGACATACAAGTACAAAAATAAGGCCAGCATAGCCATTTAACCTAACATACAAATAATTTTATATATCATATATTTCAATAAGCAAAGCTTGATGTCATTTATATGCGGTTAAGATCTGAAAAGTAGTCATTAAAGTGTTGTAGTACGACCTTTCAACCCTTCAGATGTTTCGTGCCATGATTCCTCATTTCGCTTTATAAATTCAAATTCAAAATCTGTATTTGTGCTATATTACAGTAATACAATTGTCAACGGGACTCTCTCTCTCTCTCTCTCTCTCTCTCTCTCTCTCTCTCTCTCTCTCTCGTATGATATACAGTTATTGAAAAATAAACAATGGTTGCACGCAGTTTTATTTGGGCGTTCTAGTTATGCGATGGCGAAGCCTGTAATAATAAAGCAAAGAATTTCGTTACTGCATTTCACTCCCTCTCTCTCTCTGACCTCGAAATGTGACACGTTTTTCGAAAGGGCTCGAAATTTCGAATGAGGCTCGAATCCTGGATACTGAACCTTCGATTCTAAATTAGAGGAAGAAGAAATCGTTGAAGGTGAATCACGAGGGAGAGATCTGAAGGGGAAAGTATCCAAGTTCGAACATCCCGGAAGAGAAAGAAAGAGAATGGTTAGAATCGGAAAATACTGACACACAATTTCTCTTCATATTCATTAACGGTAATATAAAATTAAGAGAATGGAAGCAGAGCGGAGAAAAGAACTTTCTTTTCTTCGTCCTCTCTCTCTCTCTCTCTCTCTCTCTCTCTCTCTCTCTCTCTGGTTTTCACGCACCGATCCAAATTACTTTTCCTTTACCCGTTATATTTAGAGAGAAACTATTTCCTTTCAAATTTCTCTTCATAAACTGCAAAATCTCCATGAATAGTAATAAGAGTTATTCATTGTTATTCATTCATTGTGAAGTCGCCATATAAAGTGGTCAAACCATTTTGCACAGATTCGCTTTGGTCTTTATTTTATGTATGAAAAAAATAATGTCCATACTCAGCTTCAGAAAATTTATACAATCCTGATATCGCAAAAGCTTAACCGAATTGGGAACGTGTTATTATTATAGCCATAAAGTGGTTACGGTGCCGGACTGTGAGCGGTGAGGCTCTGGTTCACTCCCACCCCCTTGGTTCTTGGGTTGGGTTGAATCGACCACTTATCCTATCGTTGCTCGGGCTAAAGGTGACCCTCGGGGTACACTCACCCACACATCGGGAGGAAATGAACTTCCTGGCTGTTACCTTTGAGGAAATTTCCCTGCATTTACGAAATTAAGTCCTACTATCTCTTAATTCATTATTTAAATGACATTATTGGAAGATCTAATCAAAATTGTTGCCATTCCCTCTTGTATTTAAAGAAAATGGCTTTAAAATTTTTATTAAATTTATAATACGTCTTCACAATCAAAATATAAGTTAAAAAAATATATTTATAATTACGTTATTTACTCTTGTTTTTAGGAATATTTTGTTTGTCAGAAGTAACCCAGACTAAGTATCTTGGCCACATACTAACGAATAGTCTGTCAGATGACTGTGATATTCTAAGGGAATGTTGACAATTATATGCTCAGGAAAATACTTTGGTTAGAAAATTTCATACGTGTACATTAGATGTTAAGTTGATTTTGTTTAAAACTTTTTGTACTCCAATGTATACAGCTCATTTGTAGTGGAACTACAGGATGTATAATTTGAGAAAATTATATGTTGCATCTAATAACATTTTTAGGAGTTTATTAAGAACTCCAAGATTTATAAATGGTGCTCCTTCTAGTGTCAGTATGCTGTTTGTAGTCAATAAGGTGCCTAACTGTTTAGATTTATCACTAGGCTTGGTGAGTCAGTCAATAATAAACAAACAAACAAAACATCTTTATTGCGGATCATTCACAATCCACAGACACTTAAGCTAACATACAAGTAAAAATACAATCTTACATATTATACACTGAATGTAATACAAAAATAAGGCCAGCATAGCCATTTAACCCAACATACAAATACAATCTTATTATAACACAACTTAATATGCATATACAGTATAATGTTTGCTACATTACAAAAATAAGGTATTGTAAACCAGCAGTTGTCTGAACCAAGACTGCCATATAGGTGAGAGGTACACACTACACAGTATCTGAAGACAGGACAGTGTACAATAACACATTAAAGCTGTTTTGGACCCCAGTAATGAAATTATAACTTATATATTCTTCCGAATTAACATTTGGCACGTAGGTAGGTTACGCGTAGTAAACACAAAACTGGGACTGCACCATTTTGGTTCCCTACATAGCATATGGAAAATATTATTATAAGCAATAGAGAGTTTATTCATAGCAGTTTTTGTATAGTTCCACCACAGATGGGATGTATACATTGCAGTACAGTAAGTTCTAAAAAGATAAATTTTAACTGATTCTGAACACATACCAAATTTCCTTACGAGCATGTCACCCTGAACATACAGCTTTTTACGTTGCCTCTCAATATCAAGTTCATCTCGCAGCTCGTGACCTAAGTAATTACATGTGTCTTTGACAGGTATTGGCTGACCATTCATTTCAAAAGACCCACATGATACATGTTTCAGTAGATTAGACCTAAAGATCAAAATACAGCTCTTTGCCCCATTATAAGTGATGTCATTTTCTATACCATATTGTTCACATATCTCTAATAGTACTCTCAGCCCATGGGGAGAGGGTGACAGTGCATCAGGCTGCATTGTATAGTAATCTACCCTAGAGTGGCTAAGATTTGACCAATTAACCTTATAGTAATCAACATTATCACAGTCATTGTCTAATAAGATAATAGAAGTCGTGGTTAGTGGACTGGTCTCCGATATATTTTATAACTCTCAAATCTGGAAGCATTGGCGTAGGCAATTGTATGTTCATTATGCATAGTAATTCACTGGCCTAGTTAGTCAGTGCCAGGGCCTGCGAGAGCTGCCACGGGCCCAGGGGAAGGATTAGTATATGGGCCCCCCTATTTACTCAGTATTTTATTATGAATGTTTTTTGTGTACATAACAAGCAAACTGATTATATGTCCAAGTCACTATTCAAAACATACAGTATGATAATCTCTATAAAATGTATGTTCATTACTTATATTTCCTCTCTGTTATTTAATCAATTGCTTTATTAACATTTTTAGATCTTATCCCCCTCTTTCCGAGCCCCCTAGAGGTCTGGGCCCAGGGGATTTAACCCGGCTTTCCCGCCCCCTCGGCAGCCCTGGTCTGTGCTCCAGACAACTATATCTCAATCTTCTATGGACCTCTTGTATAATGTTTGTACAGAGCCTAGCGGCGCTAATTAGCGACGCTAGTTAATTATTAGCGCATCCATTAGCGGCGCTAGTTAATTATTAGCGCATCCATTAGCGGCGCTAGTTAATTATTAGCGCATCCATTAGCGGCGCTATTTTTCAAAATAGTTAGCGGAACAGATAGCGCCGTTACATTTTTAGGCAATGTTAGGCGCTAACCGCTAAGCGCTAATATAAATTAAAATGAATAGAGTCTTAGAATGGTATTCTCTATATTACGTTGCTTTTTGTGCATAATGCTGAACGCAAAATGTATAATAATAAACAGTTTCCTGAACTGAGTATGTAAAGGAGGACAATGTCTTTCCAATAAATAAGTTTAATTATAAATATCAAATTATAATTATGCAATTTTCTTGAATACCCAATAATCATTTTAAAGATATAATTTTGTTCCCATTTGACACTATAAAAGATAATAACAAATAGCAGCGAACACATAAATATATACAAATGCATTATTATTATTAAAAAATAGTGCTTAGCCATACATTTCATAAAAATTAGCGCCAAAATTAGCGTTAGCGTTAATGGCGCTAATTTTAAAAACTGTTAGCGTTAGCGTTAGCGGCGCTACATTTATCAGTTAGCGCGCACAGCTCTGTCAGTTTGTACCTGTTGAGTTTGAAATAAAGTGTTTGTTTGTTTGTTTGTTTGTTTGTGAAGACGTATTAAATTTAAAGTTTTAATTAATTATGTCTTACGATTAATAAAATTAAACGAGTAACTAACGTAGTTAGAAAAAGAAAGTCAAAGGCGCGCCATATTGGAGTGAAGATGACACCCCATCCCCACCCCCACCCTTACCCCTGGAGATTTGGGCGAGTTCATTTTGTGGTCGCAGGAAAATTAGTGCGTAGAGTAAATGTAAATTCTTTTTGTAAGTAAACTCATTTATTATATCTCATAAACGCGTGACACATAAGTACGGATGAATAAAACCATCGATAGGACTTATGACTTCAATAAATAACTAAATAACTTAATCACATTTTATTTAATAAGTAGAAAATGAAGAAAAACAAAAGAGTT
The DNA here is from genome assembly GCA_023014485.1 of Bathynomus jamesi. NCBI lineage: Eukaryota > Metazoa > Arthropoda > Malacostraca > Isopoda > Cirolanidae > Bathynomus > Bathynomus jamesi. The sequence continues at coordinate 40,630 of JAJOZX010001321.1, forward strand.
CTCCCCCTCCAACTTTCAACATGAACTCTTCCTTCACCTTTCTCACCACAATGACTGTGACGTCATTTACTGATCTTTATTAATTTGATTTTCTCTATTAGTGGATAGCTAAATTGTACTTTAAACTTTTATTAACAATATAGCATTTAATCACAAAACTTACACAAATAATTCAGAGCATGAATCAGCGATAATGTATAATAATATAATACATTATAGTTGTAGGGGCGGACCCAGAAATTTGCCAGGGGGGGTAGGGGCCGGACTTGGAACTAATCGTAGAAGTATAATTGAAATAGAGATAAATAATTTTTATGTACGTTCATGATGAGCTTAGCGTTCAGTTAGAGATGATTAACTAGCTACTGCTAAAACACATTATGAATAAAAATATAAAAATTATATTATAAAAAATATAAAAATTATGATAAAAATCTGATTAGCAACATAATATTCAATGCAAACTGCAATTAGGATGCTCAGATTTGTATTAACATAAGAATAAAAAAGTGCTAATTTCGAGATTAAGCATTTCCTTGGACTGTTACCTTCATAAAAGAAAATTATTCTCAGGGCCGGATTAAGAGTTTTCGAGATCCTAAGCCATTTTAGATTTTTAGTAGTAGGGGAGGCAAGAGCTAACGCCAAAGGCGCGAGTTTCTAGGAGGTCCGGAGACATCGTTTGCTAGAAAATTTGAAGTTTTAGACTGAGACTACATTTTCTGCCTTTTAAAGTAGACTGTAGTAGAGCATCTCTTTTTAGCATGAAGATATCAAATTTATACTGAAAATTGCTCGATATAACGTACCTCAACGTTTTATCAATGCATAATAAGATCTTAAAATTATTCTAACAATATTATTCTAACAATAAATTCAGGCGCCTCACTTTTTCTTGGCAAAGTTATTGAAAATAAGAGGGGCATCACCTAAGGTGAGTCTACTCCTATTAATAGCCATTATCGCCAAACCTGACAGACGCTCTTCTCCCATGGTACATCGCAACCAGGTTTTTAACCTTCGTAAGTTTGAAAATGATCGCTCAGGAGTAGCAGTCGTTACAGGCTGGACAGCAATAACCTGTAATAATCTATGTATGACAGGAAAACTGTTTCTGTCACATTTATCCAAGGCCAAGAGAGCATCTGTTGGTCTACACAAGTTAGGTACTGATTTCCATATCTCCGTCCAAACATCCCATTCTCCTATAGCTTGCTGAAGTGTTGTGAAGGCACTATTTCATTCCAAAACGTGTAGGACTTTTCAATGTCATCATACTTCGCTCGAGAATTTTCATCAATAAATTTAGGTGCCAAAAATCGCAATTTCATAGCTTGCTGAATATGCTCACTGAATCTGTAATTCAAGCTCTGCAGTATATCATCGAGTAATGGAATGAATAGTGTAATCTTATAGAAGGACTCAGGATCTTCTAGTGCTACATTTGATCTATGAGTTCGCTTCGAACAACGACAAAGTCCACACAAAATTTTGTGTGCAGTACGACGTGAAAAATTGTAAATTAAATGAAAACTTTAAAACTAAATTTTAAAATGCGTAAAAAACTGAATACCAAATTTTAAAAATAACATACTTAATGTTTCATTTCATTTATTAGTTACATGTTTGAGACCAAGCGGCCTTCACACATAATCACACACACATTCATACACACAAAGTTTTAATCAATACTTAAAATTATCAAAATTTAGAAAGTTCACAAACTAAATATTTAAATGAATGTAAACAAAAATCGATAAACTGCGGTTGCCAGGTGCCATGAAAAATGACGCAATACTCATGAAACACAAAATCGCTAGAAAGCAAGCTAACATTTTTCAATTGGCGCATGAAATTAAATATGTAAAATATTTAATTGAATATGTAAATTAAATACGTAAAAATAATCAAAATAATAATTTATTAGCTCAAGGGGGGGCGATCGCCCCTGTCGCCCTCCCCTTCGGTACGCCTCTGGGTCTAATAGCTGTGATAGGCATGATCTTCCAGCCCTGAAACCATGTTGATTTGGGTTGTATAAGTTCTTTTCTTGTAGGTAGTAGGTAGTTTCGCTTCTAATTATACGTTCAGAGCACTTTATAAGGTGTGAGGTGAGAGCTACCGGCCGATAATTCTTGGGCATTGCTCTGTTACCACCTTTGAATAAAGGGGCAGTGTTCGCGTTCTTTAATGGCAGTGAAATTTGTCCTGTGTCGAGTGGTTTTCTCCATAGTAAGTATAGCGGTTTGGCAATATTCTCTTTACATTTCTTTAGAAATGTGGCACTCCATGTGTCTGGCTCTAGTGCCGAATTGTCTCGCATCTGTGATAGAGCCTTCATTACATCTTCTTCCGAGAACTCTAAATCCATTAATAGGTTTGTGCTAGAATTTGTACGTGGCTGATTTGTATCAATATCGGAAAAATTTATTTGCGTTTTCTACTTTCATCTCGGACTCAGGGGTGCTAAACACAGAGTTAAATTGTTCCTTAAGCAGTTCGCTCATTTTTTGGGGGTCATTTGTGTGTTTAGCCTCCCCGTCTATCAACGAACCAATACTCTCTTTGCAGTGCATTTTCCTTTTCGCAAAAGTGTAAAAGTATTTTGGGTTATTTTTTATGTTTTCTGTTATCTTGTTTTCTTCCTCGTTTGCCTTGTGTATGAATGTTTGCTTTAGGTCCACTTCTATTTCGCCTAGTTTTCTCTCTAGTTTGAGTCTCCTTGCATCAGTTTTGCCATCTGTGGAGATGTTTTACGGTTTGCTTTCGTTGTCTAAATAGTGTCCTGATTTTTCTCTCGAGCTTGCTACGTTTTTTCTTTTGTCTCTCTGGAACATGCTTGATGCTTCAGTAATATACTGTAGGTTTGGTTTCAGACTCCATTATACCTAGTATTTGTTCTGGAGTCTTCTGATGAAGTAGTAATTCCCAATTTACTTCCTTTAAATCTTTATTTACATTTTCCCAATCTACTGTCTTTGAATTTATGTTTAAGCCTTCAAATATTCCTTCTGTCTCTCTGGGATGCGTTTTCGGACCTCTGGGTGGTAACTTCAGTGTATATCGATTAGGTTATGGTCGGAGAAATTTGTGTGCGTTACCTTTTTATTTATTATTATCTCATTGTTATTGTCAAAATTAAATCCAAAACGTTCTCTTTCCTAGTGGCTTCACAGATTTCATGAGTAAGGGCGTAATGTTCCATCATATCTAATGGCATTATTACTTGGGTTCTATCATCTTTTGTAATGTTACCATGAAACTTCTCAACATATGTGACTGCGTCATTTTTCTTCCATGTTATGAATGGGAAATTAAAATCTACGCAAATTAGAATATTTGTTGCTGAAGTTTCAAGTAATTTTAACATGTTTTGTATTTCATTAGTGGCAAATTGGAATTCACTTTTTGTAGTGTTTGATGGTTTGTTGACGTCCATAATAGTTAGGTTCAGTTCTTTTACTTCTAATATAATAACTTCGACTGTGCTGTTTGGTTTGTTTACCTTCACTTCACATGTGTATGTGTTTTCCACGTAGATACAACACCTTCCCCCTCGTCTAGCCACTCTAGCTGCTCTGTATATATTGTAGTCCAGCAATGCTATTTCAGTATTCTCGATGCAGTTTTCACAGCCTTTTTTGCACTTATGTAAGTGTGTTTCCGTTAGGCATATGATATCTATGCTGGTTTCCGTAGCTAAATTTTGCAAGTATTGTAATTTGCAGTCTGCATGGTCCGTGTAGAGGCCTTGTATATTTGTGTATAATACATTTACCGGGTTTCTAATCTTCATGTTCGATTTCCCTAAATGATGTCGTTTCCTGGTCGATGTCGGTTCCTGTTTGGTGCTATTGGTTGGGCCGCTGCATTTGGGAGTATTGGAGTTGCGGCCCGTGATACCACTGTGGTTGTTGTATTATTGGTGGGTGGTGTTGAATAGAAGGGTGATGTCCGTAATGTTGTGGTGCATATATTTGCGGCGTTCTGTCTTTCCTCGTTAGAAGGGCAAGCTGTGCTTTTATTGTCCTCATTTCTTCTAAAAAATATATTTCATTACTCCTGCTATTTCTTCTATGTCGAATATGATCAGTTCTTGGTAAATATGGATATTACGGCCTCCACCCAATTTTGATGCCAAAATACATTTTCCTAGTAGTGTATGATGTGCTTTGTTCAAATCTGGCCTTCATTTTATGTGGAAATGAACCAATCAAAAGTTATGAGACTTCAAAGTTTTAACATATTTTGGTTCATTTCCCCATAAAATGAAGGCTAGATTTTAACATTGCACATCAAATACTACTAGAAAAATGCATTCCAGTGTCCAAATTGCTAGAGAACCTACCTAACCTAACCTAACCTAACCTAACCAACCTAACCTAACCAACCTAACCTAACCTAACCAACCTAACCTAACCAACCTAACCTAACCTAATATTAGGGTTAGGTTAGGTAGGTTAGGTTAGGTTAGGTTAGGTAGGTTAGGTTAGGTTGGTTAGGTTGTTAGGTTAGGTTAGGTAGGTTCTCTAGCAATTTGGACACTAGAATGCATTTTTCTAGTAGTATTTGATGTGCAATGTTAAAATCTGGCCTTCATTTTATGGGGAAATGAACCAAAATATGTTAAAACTTTGAAGTCTCATAACTTTTGATTGGTTCATTTCCACATAAAATGAAGGCCAGATTTGAACAAAGCACATCATACACTACTAGGAAAATGTATTTTGGCATCAAAATTGGGTGGAGGCCGTAATATCCATATTTACCCAGTTCTTTCCCGTTGTCTTCTTTGCGTACCCTTTATGTGAAAATACGGGCACTTTTTTCCCAGGCATTTTTTTTCAGTAATTGACTGTCTGCACATACGAGGATGAAAAAGTTGCAGTTTGGTCCGCACCGCATTTCCCATTCCTCATCATATAGAAGCATTTTGGTGGATGATTGTATACGCAGTTTGAGCCATATTTGCACGAACCTGTTTTATAATATTCACATATGGCCCGTCGTTTAAATTCCCTCTGAGTCTTACATGATTGATTTCCTTCTTCCACTCCGCCACCACTTCTTCCCTACTCAGTGGGGTTGTTTTCTTCGGCGTGTATTTCGTATCTCCCTCTTCTGCCGTGGGTATTTCTTTATCTGAGGCTGCTTTCTTCCCTCCTTGTAGTGTGTTGTCCATCTCATTTTCGTTTTCGGTTGTTTCCTGGTTTTCTGTCGGTAAAACTGCTGTACTTGATTTTTCTATTACAACATTTTGTATTCACCTTTGTACTAATTTCCTATTGTTTTCCATGCACTTGACGCACAAGAAACCATAAACGCCTATGATTTTGAGAGTGATATTGAGAGTTGGTGAGGAAGTACTGGGCAAAACATCAGGTAGAAGACCCCCTGAAGATAAAGAGACGTGGTGGTGGAATGAAGAGGTTCAGGAGGTGATTAAAAGGAAGAAAGATGCTAAAAAGAAGTGGGACACATCTGGTAGACAAGAGGATAGAGAAAGCTATAGGCAGGCGAAAAAGGAGGCGAAGAAGGGAGTGGCAAGAGCCAAGGCGCAGGCGATGGATGAAGTATATAAAGAGTTGGAGACACCGGCGGGAGAGAGAAAGATCCTTAGAATAGCGAAGGCTAGGGATAAGGCGAGTAAAGATTTTACTCAAATTAAACAGGTAAAGGATGGGCAGGGAGTGGTCTTAAAGGATCAGGATAAAATCATGGATAGATGGAAGAGTTATTTTGAACATCTGTTAAATGAGGAAAACTCAAGGGTTATTTTTGAAGATGGTGTCCCAAATCAAGGGTTAACTTCAGGAGTGAGTAGGGAGGAGGTGAAGGTGGCGTTGAAAGGAATGAAGAAGGGGAAGGCATTGGGACCGGATGGGATACCAGTGGAGGCGTGGAATTGTTTGGGAGATGAGGGCATAGATCTATTGTGGGATCTGATGCAGAAGATATATGAACAAGAGGAAATGCCGGAGGAGTGGGGGGATAGTACACTCGTACCTATCTACAAAGAGAAGGGGGACATCCAGGATTGTGGAAATTATAGGGGAATAAAGCTTATGTCACACACGATGAAGGTTTGGGAAAGGATTATAGAGAAAAGGTTAAGAGAAGAGACAACCGTGGGGGAAGAGCAGTTGGGTTTTATGCCAGGTAGGGGAACAACTGATGCGATTTTTGCACTGAGGCAGTTGATGGAGAAACACGGGAGCGACAAAAGGGACTGCACATGGTTTTCATCGACCTAGAGAAAGCATATGATAGAGTGCCACGCCAGGAGGTTTGGAGGTGTATGAGAGAGAAAGGTGTGCCGGAGAAGTACGTTAGGCTGGTGCAAAGTATGTATGAAGGAGCAAGGACCCAGGTTAGGAGTAGTGTAGGTGTAACGGAATGGTTCCCCGTGAGGGTTGGTCTACATCAGGGATCTTCTTTGAGCCCGTACCCTTTTTGTTTTGATTATGGATGTGTTGGCCCAGGGGATAAAAGATCAATCCCCTTGGTGTATGCTCTTTGCAGACGATATTGTTCTGTGCAGCAACAGGAGAGAAGTAGTAGAAAGAAAATTGGAGGAATGGAGGAGGGCTTTTGAAGACAGAGGGTTGAAAATCAGCAGAAAGAAAACGGAGTACCTGAGGTTCTACGAAAATCAAGACTCAGAAATTAGTTTAGAGGGAGCGAGGTTAAAGAGAGTAAGTAAGTTTACGTACTTGGGATCGACAGTGGCTGAGGACGGTGAGCTGGACACAGAAATAACACACAGAGTGCAATCTGGTTGGAAAAATTGGAAGAAAGTTTCAGGGGTGTTGTGTGACCGAAGAATAGGCGCAAGGGTTAAGGGAAAGGTGTATAAGACTGTGGTAAGACCGGCTATGATGTACGGGGCTGAGTCTTGGGCTATAAAGAAAGATCATGAGAAAAGACTAGATGTAACGGAGATGAGAATGCTGAGATGGATGTGCGGAGTGACAAGGTTGGATAGAGTAAGGAATGAAAGGATAAGGGTCACAACAAAGGTTGGAGAAATCTCGAGGAAGATACAAGAAAGTAGACTGAAATGGTATGGACATGTGATGAGAGGGGACGAAGATTATGTAGGTAAGAGAACGATGAATATGGAGGTGCATGGCAGGAGAAAGAGAGGCAGACCGAAGCGAAGGTGGATGGAGAAGGTGAGGGACGATTTGAGGGAGAAGGGTTTGTCGGAGGAAGAAGCCCAGGACCGGGCTGTGTGGAGGAGGCTGGTCAGAAACGCCGACCCCGCATAGAGGCGGGAACGGGCGAAGAGAAAGAAGATTCTATTTATCATTTTCCTGTCTTTTCTATCTAAGTTCATGCATTCGTAGTGTTTAAATCCAATGGATATTATATATATATATATATATATATATATATATATATATGTTAAACACAGACCGTGCATGGCACAAGGAACTCTTCTGGGAAAATTAAATCCACTATAGTCCGAATAAGTAATGATAAATGACAAATACCATACCATACTTATTCGGACTATAGTGGATTTAATTTTCCAGAAGAGTTCCTTGTGCCATGCACGGTCTGTGTTTAACATATATTGTTCTCAGGGAACCATTCTGAGTTTGTGTATATATATATATATATATATATATATACCGTCTGCCAAAAAAATGGGTTCACTCTAAAAACAACCATGAAATCAACATTTATTAACCAATCATAATGAAACTCATACAGAGCAAAACTATGTAAACAGTACATATATACACCAGTTTTCAGATTATTATATTCGAAATTAATGATTTAATGACGATTGTTTATGTTCAACAAATTTTGTTGGTGAACATCGCTCCAGTTTTGAATTCTGGGAGTCCACAAAGGCGGTAAAACTTTGGTAATAAAATTTTTATTCTCATTTTAATTATAAAATACATCATAAGATTTATAAAATATAGGAAATGCCTCCATTAACAGTTTTTGGTCGCCCACTTCCCTCTCTTCTTTTGATATCCAGTCTCGTCAATTTTCTTTAGAAGCTTTCCCAAACTACCAAGAGTCCATCCTTTGTTGGGGAATTCGGAGAGTAGTTTCGTTCGTCCATATCCATTTTCTGTCATATAATGTTTTATTATAATATTATCTTCCTCTGAAAATGGCATATTCACTATATTTTATAACCCTGCAAAAAAAATCGTATATTAGAATTTAAAAGTGAAAATGGAAATAAGGATTCTTGAAATTTGGTTTCCAGGTAGATGTTTTATGTACCTTTTACGTGTATAAGTTTCATACTGATTGTTTGAAAAATGTTGATTCCATGGATGGTTTGAGAGTAAACCCTTTTTTTTTGGCAGACGGTGTATGCTGTATATATCCCTACAGAGTTCATGAGGATATATATGTCTTGCCCTTGGTCAAAAATAAGTATGGAGACATTCTGTCCAGCAATAATTACAGGCCTATTGCTGTCGCTTCCTGCTTCTCGAAACTACGAGAAAAACTCTTGTTACTCCGATCAAATGATTACCTATGGACATCTAATCAGTTTGGTTTAAAAAGGTCACACTCAACTGACCTGTGTATCTACGTACTTAAAGAAACAATATCTAAATACATTGACAGTAATTCAACTATTTATAGTTGTTTCCTAGATATAAGTAAGGCATATGATAGGATGAACCACAATATTTTATTTGCAAAACTAGAAAACAGGAAGGTTCCGATGTACATATTAAATTTATTGAAATTTTGGTATTCCCACCAATCTTTTACCGTTGGGTGGGGCAATGTACTATCCAAATGTTTTGGCTTCTCTTCCGGGGTGAGACAAGGCTCCTTGCTCTCTTCGATGCTGTTTAATGTGTATATTGACGGATTAATTGTTTCACTTAATGAGGCAACAGTGAGATGTTGTATAGATAACACAAGGATAAATAATTTAGTTTATGCCGATGATATGGTGTTAAGAAGTCCCTCTGTTAAAGGTCTGGATCGGCTACTAAAAGTCTGCGAAGTGTATTCGCAGAAACATGATATTCTTTTCAATTTTACAAAAACTAAGGTTATACAATTTCATTTTAAAAGCTGTAATCAGCCAGCTGATATTAGGTTTAAAATGAGAGGTGAAGTAATTGAGGAAGTACAAGAGTTTAAATATTTGGATCAAACTATCACCAGCTCCTTGAGTGATGACTCGGATATAAGAAAACAATCTTGAAGTCTTTGTGCTAAAGCGAATATGACTATAAGGAACTTCCGGTTCTGTACAAGTGAAGCTAAAGACACTCTCAGTACTTTCTGCGGTAATATATACAGACAGCAACTCTGGATGAATTATAAAAAAGATTCTGGCAGAACCCTAAATTTGCTGTACAACAGCAAATGTTTGCTACCCGCAATGTCCCGAGCTCCCCGGAGGTAACAAGACATGTTCAATACAGTCTAATGTAAAGAATTAAAAACATCAACCAACCCGATTATCCAAGCTATCCACGAGTCCTGCCGTTTGTCTTCTAAGCTATGCAGTTCATGGTACGAAAACGCCTGTCTGTAGCTCCACTTAACTTTGACATTACTGCATTATTTCTAATCAATTATATACTCGTATATTTATATCCTTAGCATGTGAACTGTCATTGTATTATTAATATTTGTCATGTGGACTACATATAGTCTGGCAATAAACCTTTTCATTTTCATATATATATATATATATATATATATATATATACCGGGTTGCCCAGAAAAAAGTAAGCTATTGCTTTTAAGATTTTACTTTTTATAGAAAGAAATACAAAATAAATAATACATGTTAATAAATACTCCTGTTTATTGTCTATATTATGACATCAAATACTCAAAATATCCACCACCTTGTTGGACACAAAGCTCCAAACGATGGCGCCAGTTATCAATTGCCCTGTTTATGAAATTTTGTGGTAGCGAATTCCATTCTTCCACAATCTTTTCGTTTACTTGATCAATGTTAGCGAAATTAGTATTCCTATACACTCTTTTCTTCAGTTCATCCCATATTGCATAATCAAGAGGAGACAAATCTGGGCTGTTGCCAGGCCAATCTTTAGGTTTTATTTAGTCAGGAACTTCTTTGTTTAAATATTCAATTGTAAGGTGAGCAGTATGACTTGTTGCACCATCTTGCTGAAATGTATATCGATTTTCCGAAATTTCGCGAATTTTTAGTAGATGTTTCTCTAATATACTGTTGCAATAATAAACAGCATTCATTTTAACACCGCTTTCAACAAAAACAACACTTTTACCCAGTTTTGAGACACAGCAGGAGATCATTAGTTTTTTAGAAAAGTTAAACCGTTGAATTAAAAGTCTTTCCGTGTTACTTCTCTCTTGGCTCTTGCTGTAGAATACACTATTGTTTTGAGTGGTGATAGGTGATCGAATTGAAAATAATTTTTCATCATTAAACCAGATTCTATTGACAATGGGAAATCTTTCAAGAAAAGCCTGAAATGCTTCCATTCTGTTCATCTTATTGACTTCACACTCAAGATCTGCACTGGATAACGTTTATAAACTGTCAATTGCGGATCTTCTTTGACAATTCGTTGTATAGAACTTCTTGAAATTTCGGTTTCTGCTGCAATTTCATTTGGTGTCATACCCGTTGCAGCCTTTTTTTCCTGACTTAGAACCATTTCCTCAACCATTGCAATATTTTCATCAGTGCGAACTTCCCTTTTTCTTCCACTACCTTTGGTTGTAGCAACACATCCAGTTCGATCAATTTTACGAATATTTTTTTCTACACCAGAACGAGTCCATTGTTTATTTGGAAACATTGATATAATTTTTTTGGCACCATAGTGTCTCTCAATACGTAATTGTTTTATCAATGAGATGATCTTGACTATATGAAGGCATTTTTGATGGGTGATTAAATATTTTTGAAAAATCTGCAACAAAGATAAATAGAGTATATTAAAAACAAATATTATAAAGACATATAGAAGTGCTACATATAAAAGCAAATTATTTATTTAAATCGTTATAAAAACAAGTAAATCTTGACAATAATAAATATAATAGTTCATAAAAGCAATAACTTACTTTTTTCTGGACAACCCGGTATATATATATATATATATAGGGTGGGCAAAAAAAAGGGAGACCTCGAACTTTGGTTGTAAAATCCAAAGTTATGGTCAGATTTCAATATTTTTTCACATTCCACAACTAAGTAAATTTCTTATACAGTGAACGAATTTCAAAGAAAACTAATAAAAATTAAGAATTTATTGAACATTTCTTTATGCCACTGGAAATTCTCTATTTACACTACTACTGCATTGTCAGGTCGGCAAAAAAAAGGGAGACCTTTTAAATCCTTCATATCTCCGCAAATACGGTAAATAGAACCATGAAATTTTAGTATATTAGTAATAGGTAATTTTATGGTTTGTATGTCATCTTTTAGCATTTTAGCTGAGAAATTAGATTTATGGCGAATATTCCAGAGAAATCTTGCGATAATTAAAGCAATTTTAATTAACGTAAGCCAACTGCAGGAGGTTTGGACAAGCTTCTCAAGAAAATCGATAAAACAGGAAATGCTAAAAGATGGCATACAAACCATAAAATTACCTAATACTAAAATACTAAAATTTCATGGTTCTATGTATCGTATTTGCCGAGATATGAAGGATTTAAAGGATTTTTTTGCCGACCCGACAATGCAGTAGTAGTGTAAATGGAGAATTTCCAGTGGCATAAAGAAATGTTCAGTAAATCCGTAATTTCCATTAGTTTTCTTTGAAATTCGCTCACCGTATAGAAAATTTACTTAGTTGTGGGATGTGAAAACAATAATGAAATCTGATCATAACTTTGGATTTTACAGCCAAAGTTCAAGGTCTCCCTTGTTTTTTGCCCACCTGATATATATATATATATATATATATATATATATATATATATATATATATATATATATATATATATATTATGTATAGAAACGACGTAAGTATAGAGGAGTGTTCTGCACACGAGGAAGAGAAATAACGAACAAATGAAAAATGAGGTGACCGCCCGGGAAACGAACCCAGGATCTTCCGATTGCCGGTCAGATATGCTACCACTACACCACGGGCCTCGATCAGTCAGAAGTCGTAATTCTCCTACATAGGGCAGAAACCAATGCCTTGAGAGGGCACCCTCGCAAATCGTGAATATATACATTTAACTGCAATGACCACGCAGTATACCAGTATACATGAATATGTGTAGAAGTCGGGATCAGTATAAGGCGGCCATAAGGCGATGTAAACTGGAAGAAGAGTCTATTCGAGCATCAAAAGCCTGTGAAGCTCGCATAAATAACGATAATAACAAATTTTTGAAATTTGTTAAGAATCAAACGGGTGTCAAAAGTGTCCTCCCTCCGACAATCGATGGGGTGTCGGGGGAGGATGAAACTGCAAAGCTGTGGAAAAACCACTACTCTAACATTCTTAACAGTGTGAGTAGGGATAATCTTAAGATAGATTGCAGCGAAACGATTGTGGGAGGGACAAGGGAAAATATTTTGATATCATTTTCTGAAGTAAAGAGGTTAATTAAAGAGTTAAAGACTGGTTCTGCGTTAGGGGTAGATGACTTATCGAATGAGCACTTAAAATATGCAAATGACGTAGTATGTCTGCATATATCATTGCTCCTATCAGCCATGCTTGCTCATAGCAATATCCCTGCAGAGTTCATGAGGGTATATATCTTGCCCCTGGTCAAAACTAAGTGCGGAGACATTCTGTTCAGCAATAATTACAGGCCTATTGCTGTCGCTTCCTGCTTCTCGAAACTACTAGAAAAACTCTTGTTACTCCGATTAAATGATTTCCTATGAACATCTAATCAGTTTGGCTTTAAAAGGTCCCACTCAACTGACCTGTGTTCTATGTACTTAAAGAAACAATATCTAAATACATTGACAGTAATTCAACCATTTATAGCTGTTTCCTTGATATAAGTAAGGCATATGATAGGGTGAACTACAATATTTTATTTGCAAAACTAGAAGACAGGAAGGTTCCCATGTACATATTAAATTTATTGAAATTTTGGTATTCCCACCAATCTTTCACTGTTAGGTGGGGCAATGTACTATCCGAGTGTTTTGGCTCCTCTTCCGGGGTGAGACAAGGCTCCTTGCTCTCCCCTATGCTGTTTAATGTGTATATTGACGGATTAATTGCTTCACTTAATGAGGCAACAGTGGGATGTTGTATAGATAACACAAGGATAAATAATTTAGTTTATGCCGATGATATGGTGTTAATAAGTCCCTCTGTTAAAGGTCTGGATCGGCTACTAAACGTCTGCGAAATGTATTCGCAGAAACATGATATTCTTTTTAATGTTACAAAAACTAAGGTTATGCAATTTCATCCTAAAAGCTGTAATCAGCCAGCTGATATAAGGTTTAAAATGAATGGTGAAGTAATTGAGGAAGTACAAGAGTTTAAGTATTTGGGTCAAACTATTACCAGCTCCTTGAGTGATGACTCGGATATAAGAAAACAATCTCGAAGCCTGTGTGCTAAAGCGAATATGACCATAAGGAAATTTCGTTTCTGTACAAGTGAAGCTTAAGACACACTTTTTCGTACTTTCCGCAGTAATATATACGGTCAGCAACTCTGGGTGAATTATAAAAAAGGTTCTGGCAGAACCCTAAATTTGCTGTACAACAGGTCTTTTAGACTCTTACATAAATTACCCCCAAGATGCTCAGCTTCGCAAATGTTTGCTACCCACAATGTCCCGAGCTTCCCGGAGGTAACCAGACGTGCTCAACACAGTCTAATGCAAAGAATTAAAAAATCAACCAACCCGATCATCCAAGCTATCCATGAGTCCTGCCATTTATCCTCTAAGCTATGGACTTCTTGGTACGAAAACGTCTGTCTGTAGCTCCACTTAACTTCGACATTGCAGTATTATTTCTAATCAATTGTATATATTTCTATCTTTAGTATATGAACTAGTGCTTGCATAATACCGAAAATTTTCAATACCGGTATTTGGAGGCAATTATGCTAATCCCGGTATTGATACCGGTATTATGAAAAAATAATTTATTTTGATTTATTATGGTGCCACCCTACCAACCCTCCCACAAGTCTGAGGGACTTGCAGTACTCACCATATTTACTATAAATTAATGACCCAACTCCAAATAGATGGCATTCTATTCGAAAAAGTTTATACAGTAAATTACTAAATTGTAATAAAAATATTATTTGAATTTTTTTTTAGCATATTATTATACAACTACTCTACAATGTTGAAAATCCAAGTGACAAATGTAAGAAGAAAAAACGATGCATTGGGATTTGGGAACGCGATGATTTGAAATCGTGTGCATACGTTTTGAACGTATCTAATACGTTTTAAAACGTTTGAAGCGAAAAAATTGACAAAATACGTTAAAGTTTAAAGCATTACTTATTAAAGTCTCCTAGAACACGATAAATCTGGTTTATAAGAATTATTATGTATAATAATAATAATATATATATATATTTATATATATATATTATATATATATATATATATATATGTCTGCAATAAAGAGTTTTTGTTTGTTTTGTTTGTTTGTTATAACCTCTTTTCATGATCCATACATAATATAAATTTATAAAAGTTAGTGCAATAAATAGTTTTCTTTGATAGAAAGGAATAGAAAACGAAAAAAAGAGGTTAACTGCAAAATACCCCGAAACTTTTTTTTTCTCCGAATCCTCCAAAAACAGTTTATTTGCCTATCGGAGGACTAAATTGCCTAAATTTTACAATAGCAATTTTTGTCAATACCAAAAACCTATAATATCGGTATCGGTATTATTTGTACTTCTTCAATACCGGTATTAATACCGGTATTTCAATACCGGTTTTAACCCCTAATATGAACTGTCATTGTATTAATAATATTTGTCATATGGACTATTGGACTATAGTCTGCCAATAAACCTTTTCATTTTCATTTCAAAAATCTAGTGATAAATCGAATCCCTGAACATTTCCACCAATTTTCTTACATTTTAGCGAAAATGAGAAAAGCCAGTCGGTGTATGTATAAATTAAATTTATAAAATACCACAGCCACCAAGATTTTGAGCTTCGCATTCAAATATATTGGGTTTAAATTTTTAAAGTTGCATTTAAAATCTCCTTTCCCCGAAGACTTACGCAAATATTGGTACTTTTGCATTATCCTCCCAACACTAATTTTTTTTTATAATGAAAGGAAAATAAAGTACGTTACCAAAATACTTTTAATTTTTAATCGTGAAAAGGCATGAAAGCAGTAATATCTCACAACATCGCAAGAAAGGGATTTTCATGCTCAACACTGCTCAACCTAACCTAACCTAACCTAACCTAACTTGAAGCCGGCTAACTACGGCTAACGCCTGCGGCGGGCTGTTTTTACCGTAACCTAACCTAACCAAACCTAACCTAACCTAATACCAACACTAATTTTTTTATAATGGAAGGAAAATAAAGTACCATAACCAAAACCAAACCAACATTATATAAAAAAATTAGTGTTGGGAGGATAATGCAAAAGAACCCAAATATTAAGCTTTGACTGGCTTATATGTACGTTTTTATTTATAATCTTTTGTATTAAATTGTTCTCATTATAATGCGAGCGTAGACTGACTAGTTATAAGTAGGATTTGTTTAAATGCACATAATCATAATCCCGTTTGATTAAGAAATAATTTGAAAGGAAACGAATTTACTAATTAGTAATATTAAGATAACTTTTTTAACTTCCCTATACGAATACCATACGATAATCGTGTGTATTAAACACGCTATGGAGAGTAAACCATAGACTATTATAATTTATATTAAACTATGAGTAAACTTTGTTAAAGGTTCGCAGTATACAAATCCATATGGTGTGTATGCAGTTTTGTTAAAGATGACCACTACCCAGATTGCAATTATAAGTTTATTTTTATACGATAATCAGTAATTAATTTTTAATATCGTGTTTTATCCAATTGCGTTTCATTAATTATTTTTAGAAATTTGAATTTTTTAAAACGGCTAAATTTAGTAAGCAATTTAAATTTAAAAAAAATAATTATTTAAGTTTAATTACACGTATACAAGCACAAATAATAAATAGGGTATATAATAAAGGATGATATTTGTTTTATATAATTTTTAAATATAATGTCACAGATGCTAAATAATATTATATTTCTATACATTAATTATGTGTCAAGTATGGATTTACAATTATATATTTATTTTTATTGTAGCAAATTTTATAATTCAGTATAGCTACATAATGATATCAATTACTTAAATCCAAAACTTATTTAATACAAATAATAATCATCTAGAAATGTTAAATTTTAACAACTTTATTGTGAATAAAGTATCCTCGTTCAACACATTCGCCATGGAAGTTTTGACGCGAGTAAAACCACAGTAAATCTGGAAGTGCTTTCACCTCTCGGGCTATCTCATTCCGTTCGAAGGGGAGTAAACATAATTTAAGCAAAATGTAAGTAATGTAAAAACTACCAAAATATTTCTTTACATTTTTAATTTCTATGAATAAAACGCATCTAGTATCCGTCTCCACGAATATAGTTTTAATTTTTTTAGCTACAGTGAGGCGTATTTGTATAAATAAATAAAATGGACCTGCCTTTGGCCGACATCGATCACCAAGCACAACGAAAGTGAGAGTGATACAACGAAAGGGTTATGAAAGTCAAGGTCATGGAAAGGGGCGTGGCTAAATTTGTCGCGCGTAGTTTTAGAGTTACGGGATTAATTTTCCTTTAAGCTTTGTTTGTTTTATTAATTTTATTACGTTTATATGGTTATTGATATTTTTTCTTCTATGTTACTTTAGTTTCGTGTGTACATATTTACGCTGTATTAATTATGTTCAGTTTTCATCAGTTGGTGTTTTTGGGGTGTTTTAACCCGCTTTCTAACATTAAAGGTCATGCGACGGGGGAGGGGGGGGACCTCAGCGTTACGTTTACTACATACATGGGCGCAGATCGCTATGGAAAAGTGGGGGAGGGGGGGTACATTTGAATATCAAAATTAATGGACTTTTATACATGTATTTTAAATATCATAACAAAAATACTATATTATAACAATATAATATAGAAATATTATATAATAATAATAATAAAAATATAATGTGCGGATGTATAAAATTGACACTATCCTGTTAAAATACCTTTTGCCTCTAATTAACTCTTGTTAATCATGTGCTAATCTTTTTGTTTTTTGTCCTGTTGTACATATGTATATATTTTTGTCATCTCGTCTTCTCTCTTCATTCCCTGACGAGGTGTACTTCTGAATACACGAAAGACCTTGGAATAATTTTGTCTTTTTCTTTATGGATTGCATCATTCATTCATTTCACGTGTTTAATTGTGAAATTCATCCCATATATATATATTGTGGGTATGTGTGTGTGTGTGTATATATATATATATAAGGATAAAAGTAATAGAAAAAGGGAAGAAAATCTTAAAGAAACCAGAAATACGAAGGTAAACTATCGTAAATACGAAAGGTAGAGAAATGAAATTTAAAGAAACGTAGATTTCTGAAATCTGAAGGCGGAAAAGGAGATTTGAGAGAAGAGAGAGAAAGGAGAAGAAAGTATAACAAAAATTTAGAAACGAAAAATAGAAAATAAAATAAGTGTGAAAGGAAGGGAAGGAATAGGAATCAGGATGTGAAAAGAGAAAATATCTCGGTGAATGTGATGGGGTAAGAAGTGGAAAGGCGTAGAAAGGTGGAGAAAGCTTCAATGAGGGAGTGAAAGGTTATAGAAGCGAAGAAGAGAGTGTGATAGAATGGCTTCGAATGAGAAATCAAAAGAGTGAAATCTCATCGAACAGCGGAATTGGGATTGAAAGTCCGGATTGTGTTAAAAAGATTGGCCGATTCTCGCCATTTTTCAGTTGAACGTAAAGTGAAAACTCAGTTCAGATACAGTCCATCGAAAAAACGAATTTGAAATGCAATATATATAAGCAAGGAACCACAGGGAAACGGAAAAATAAAATACGAAGTCCAAGCGCTTTCGTGATATATTTACATCTTCAAGGACAAGGGAGAAATATTTCTCCCTTGTCCCTGAAGATGTGAATATATCACGAAAGCGCTTGCTTCGTGTTTTATTTTTCCGTTTCCCTGTGGTTCCTTTTGCTTATTAAAAAGATCACGTGCTGTTTGTGAATTGTATATATATATATATATATATATATATATATATATATATAGAGAGAGAGAGAGAGAGAGAGAGAGAGAGAGAGAGAGAGAGAGAGAGAGAATGTTTCCAAAGTGGCGAACTACTTGTATTCGTCCTAATTTCAGTCTAAAGAAAATGCGAAACCTTTCACTTCCTGTAACCTGCTTCTAACGGATTTTGGGATCTTGTCCCCAATTGGGACAAAGAAGCGCAAAGTCGAGCGAGGAAACCGAACGGAGAAATCGGCCAATTTAATCGGTAAATTCACCTTTCTCTGTTAACGGAAGAATAAATGTCAGACTAATGATACGAAAAAGGAAGGCGGTTAAGAGGGCAGAGCCCCTTGATTCGTGCTAAGGAAACTCTGCTCGGACGTACAACCAGGGACCTTAACCTATTATTTAAAATGGAACACGTTTTAGCGCTTATACGGAGTAATATAACAATCACTGAGGAGTGACAGATTCTGGCACATCGCTCAGGCCAGACGAATGTGGCCCATTGCGCTAATTACTGATTTATTATTAACCAACACTATCGGGATTCGAACCTCCGACATCAGTATCTTCACTTCGCTTATGTAGGAAAAAGGTGTTACCCAACGAAATACGGACGCTGGCTTATAGTTTCAGCCATGTTAATTCCACAGAAACGCGATTCTTAAATATTAATGATAATGATAAAGTTTATTAGCAGGAGACAAATATCATGGAAAATGATAAAAACGTTCCATTTTAAGTGACAAACCTCTTTATAGCAAAGTTCTTTATACTGACTACTTTTCTCTATTACCGGACTTTGTATTTTATTCTCATTATATCTTATACAAGATAAGAATTTGCTATAATTAAAATGTACGAAACCATTTAACCTTATTTTGCAATCATGGTAAATTATACCAAAATGTAATGATTGGGTTATTTAACTTCGTTCGTAACATCTACGAGTAAGGTTATATGCTGGAGGAGGCCTACCGCTTTACGTGGGATCCGAACCACGGGTCGCTACATAATCTGGACGCGAAGGACGGCCTCCCTTCCAGCTACTCTCCAGACCCAGTGTCGCTTAACTTCGCTGACCGATGGGAAGCGGTGTCGACGTGCCACAACGTAGCCCTTAAATTATATCGAGGGTATATTTTACTCAGATTATGAAATAAGAATAAGCCCCTATTTTCATAACCATGGTAAGTTATACCAAGGATAAATTATACCCACGTTATGAAATAGGGGTCAATTCAACTTAAACTGTAAACCCTTTTTAAGTAACCAGTAAAGTCATAAACATTAATATGCACACACCTACATTCGTATTCATTCCGTGTACACATATACATGTACAATTTTGTAAAAAGGTTCGCCTAGAAACAAAATTTCAGATAAGCATAAAAAATTACTAATCAATGATTGGATTTGTTTTTTGAAACTTTATTAGGCCCTACTGTTACCCAAAATAATAAAATGGCCAAAGAAAAACAAAATATTACCATTAGTAATTTTTTATAAGTTTTAGAAATTTTGGGTTTCTAGGCGAATTTTTTTTCCCGAAACTGTACAAGACATGAAATATTTAGTTAGTGGCTTTCACTCGTAACTTAGTAACCGGAAAAGTGAGAATGCAGTGTACACTTCAGTTACTAAGTATTCTTGAAAAATCTCAATTGACTCGTCCCCATGAGCTTGGAGGGGAGTAAGCATGGATGCGCATATCGAAAATAGGATTAATTTGAACGATAATTAAACCAAAGAATGAAAAAATATATTTAATTAATAGAAATATAATATTATTAGTATTATAAAGTTGTTATTTAATTTTATTTTAGTTTAAGTCACCTAAATTGTTACAAAAGGTAACAATAATTTCTATATTTCCAATAAAACATAATGGACTTTTCCACCGAACATACGTTTTATGATTGGCTAAAAGATGCGTTAGCTCCTCCCACTAAAATTGTTCTAAATCCAAGACTTTCTGGAAGATATATCTTTATTTCACTAAGTTCACCTACAAATGAATGGTTCCTAACAGTGTTACACGACCCGCTTTATCACTGACCTTAAATTCATTTTGAGTTTGAAATAAGGGTCACCCTTTAGCCTGGACAAGATCAAGGAGGATAATTGGGTAACCTTACCTTGCCAAAATCTGTTCTGCCCTAGATCCAACACCCATGCTTCGATGAGACGAGATTTAGGAAGAATGGAATGCAGCTGAGGTTATAAAATGCAAATAGGTTTTTATAATTCATATAAATACGATTGGTACGATTTTATAGAAGATTTATACAAAAAAATGCTAGATAAGAAAAGTTTAAGATAAGTACTTATGACACTATTCAAGTCACCACTGTACATTGGGTATAAAAATTGTTGTGTTCAGGCACATCGCGCGTGCATAGCAGGATGAAAACTGTATGTAACGCAGTTATGAACATGAGGGTCCGTATTTAGGATTAAAAATACCCCTTAATTTAATGGATTTCATCGTCATCTTTTAAATGGATGATGAACAAATCCGTTGTCAACAGTTGGTATTTCAGGTAAACATGAATTACGTCATGGAGACGGAGTTATATTTTGAAAATGAAAAATAAAAAATATTTCACTGTCTGGTTAAACCTCTTTTAGAATGTGTCTATTCAGGGTATATTAGAGTTGCAACTAAATCTTAGTCCTCTACCCAGTCTACTACATAACTGTTTTCTTTCAGGCTGACACCAGACGATTTTATTCGTATTCGATCGTATTTGAACGTAAGATTTTTCCACTCAAAATGTGCGTACGGCAAAGTTCTTTGGATCTGAATGGTTAAAAACTAAATAGAGGCAATATGAGGCCCTCCGAGGAAGAAGTGACTTTGAACTTTTGAAGATATTTCGACGAAATAGCTTAAAAAGTTCAAAAAGTTATGTCGCTTTCAAATTGGTACGATTTTAACAGTAGCGGATTATAATGGGGGCAAAGGGGGCATTTTCCCCCGGCCCCAGATGCTGACCGGCCTCAAGATGCTGACCGACCCCAAGAAACTATGTAAACGCTATAATCTACTGTTGAAATAATTGGTCGACCGTGAGGAAGAAAAAAAATTCTAGATTCCGCTTCTACAAAACCTAGTTTAGTATCCCATTTATGTGAACAAAGTATACATTTTCTGTAAACACATCTTTGTTTTTGTTTCGTTTTCTGTTGATTGATCCCAGTCAGTTGATCACATCACTCATGTATGATGTATCAGGTAAAGAATTGTGTTTTTCTAGTGTTTTTCTAGTGACACCGGCCCGATAAATATTCATTGCTCCCGGCCCTAACAATGCTTAATCCGGCCCTGGATTTTAACTGCGTTTTCTGGAGTTTTTTTACTTTTGTCGCTTAGCCACTTCTTCCTAGGAGGGCTTCATATGATTCAAAGTTGGTAAACTTGTGAAAAACTTATTTTACTTTTAGCGTTAAATCGCTACTTTTAAGTTCCACTCTTGGCAAGGAATTGTTGTCCTGTAGGAGTTACAC
This sequence comes from Bathynomus jamesi, assembly GCA_023014485.1. NCBI lineage: Eukaryota > Metazoa > Arthropoda > Malacostraca > Isopoda > Cirolanidae > Bathynomus > Bathynomus jamesi. Next base: position 62,410 of record JAJOZX010001321.1, read on the forward strand.
CTCAAACGCAATATTTATGACACATGTACACAATACGTAAGTTTACGAAGGGTCGGAGATTGTTATGGGATCCCACTTTTATTACAATTACGAAATACTTTTGTGCGTTTGAAATGTATGTATTGAACAGTAAGATCAATGAATTTCAGTAGTAACATGAAACGTTGATATTAAAAGGTCCATTACACACACACACACACATACATACAACATATAGTCTATATACAGTAAAAATATATATCCTTACTTTGTGATACTCTATGAAGGTTTGAAGTTTGAACGACGGTTCAGGATCGAGCTGCGGTCGACCCTTCTGCAGTATCCCACCTCATTTGCGAGATTTGCTGGAGAAGGGAATTGTTGTCCGATCTCTTCCTGTCCTCGTAGCCAGCCACGCATATATACACACACACATACAGTCTATATATATATATATATATATATATATATATATATATATACACACACACACACACACACAATATATATATATATATATATATATATATATATATATATATATATGATATTAAGTGAGATTAGGTCAAACCGAATTGAGGCTATTTGTTTCAAGTTCAATCGAAAGAGACTAAGAAAGAGCGTAATCTAGATCCAGCGATCTACTTTATAACTCAGATCAAGGTTAACAGCCGTGACCATTCAATTGTGGGATGTCTGACCAAGAACTGCGAAAGGTGTTCTGGATATCTTAGAAAAGAGTCCTTGTTCAAATTTTATGTCCCACTTGTAACTCGATGAAGAAAGCGAAATGGAGAGGACCTCATTTTGGAAGGAGTTTGCACAGTTAGTACCCCATTTGCTTGAGAACGAATGACCTTAACACATATAAAAATTCTTCTGCTGTTTAATTACCATTAAATTATAATTGAAATAGAAAATCTACTTGGAGGGGAAAAACTTGGGTTTTGGCAACATAAAGGGCGTATGGTTTATGGTTACCCACTAATTCCTATACACAAAAACATATATATATATATATATATATATATATATATATATATATACGCCTCGGTGGTGTAGTGGTTAGCGTCACTGACTACGAATCCATCGGCCCCGGGTTCGAGACCCGACGGCAGCCGGCGCGCAGCAAAACCCAGCTGTTCATCCTTCCACACAATAAAGAAAGTGGTTGGTAAATAAATGGGTACCCTAGGTGGCGTAGTGGTTAAGACGCTGGGCTGCTGATGGGGCGTGGTTCGGATTCCACGTAAAACTGTAGGTTTAAGGTGGAGTGAAAAGCTTGACCTTCGTCAGAATGAACAGTTCGGGCGGAAGCTAACCAAAGGTAACTCTCTCTCTCTCTCTCTCTATATATATATATATATATATATGATACACACAGTCCGTGTTTGAAAAAACCTCAGGGGACCATTCTGAGTTCAATTATATACCGGACTCTAAGATTTAGCCAATCTTTGCCTCCTCTCAACATCATTTGAATAAGAAGGAAATCAGAAACATTTTTTCTTAATTTATTCATTTCATATTTGGGTTTTCAATTAATCTCCAATTATTTCCTTCGTTCCATTTACAAATAAGGTCGAGAAATGTTTCTTCTGCTTCGTGTAAATGAATCAGTACTGCAATGAAGATGAAAGTTCCACCCAAATGTTCATACAAATGAAATTTCATTAGAGAAGCAAAATACAGAGGGTTGACAAAATTAAATAGACACCGGTTTTTCCCATAATAAAAGTAAAAAAAAATAACGGATTTATTAAGTGAATATATTTATAATCGTGTTCCTTTCCCCTTCAAATTATGTAAAGGTGACACGTGTTCTGGGTATTCCATTGATGATCTTTGCCATTTGTTCTTGAGGACAATCATCGTGTGTCTGTTTACTTTTGTCAACCCTCTGTATGTTCTTGTGCCGCAACAAATAAATTTATCAAGAAACGATAAAAAAGAAATACTTCTTATCAGTTTCGACGTTTCTGTATATATACTGTATATACACCTTACCTTACCTTACAACCTTACAAAGGTTCCGCGCGATGATTTCTCATTTCGCGAAGGTCAAGCTTGTCGCCCTTCCTCTCGAGTTGGCCTGGTGAAGTACGGAGTTGGTTTCTTGTGCTCTCCACCTCACATAGCCAGGTACGCCCGGCTCATCGGGGATTGTTCTGAGCCAGGCGTCTAGTCTTCTTTTGAAGATGTCCACTGCAACTCCCTTCGTGTTTCTTAGGTCTTTGGGCAACTGATTAAACAGTTTTGGTCCTCTCACTACAAAACTATTTTCTTTCAGGGTTAAGGATGTTCCCTGTCTCTCCTTCAATTTGGGAATACGACACAGTCTACCGTTTCTACTTTCCATCGTTGTTTTGGGAGTTATAGGGTTCAGAGTAAGATTAGGGACCAGTTTCTCCATTATTTTCCAAGTGTAAATAATGGTGTATCTCTCTCTTCTCCTTTCCAGTGAATATAGGTCTAGTTCGCGTAACCTTTCCCAGTAATTTAGTTCTTTGCACCCATTGATCTTGGCTGTGAAGCTTCTCTGAATCCCTTCCAGCTGTCTAATGTCTTCTTTTTTATATGGGGATGTTGTTCCAATTTGGGTATGATCAGGGTTTTCAGTAGAGGAATCATTACATTCCTATCCCTTCATTTGAAGGTTCTCAATATCTGTCCCGTTATTCTCTTTGCTCTGTTTACTGCTATCTTATTTTGTGTTTCAAATTTCGCATCATCTGTCATTACAACCCCAAAATCTTTTGCTCTGGAATTTCTCTGAATTTCCTGTCCATTTGGGGTATAATATTCCATGGATTTTAGGTCTTCTCTTTTTCCGTACCGTAACAGATGAAATTTCTCGGTGTTAAACTTCATATTGTTGTCTTCCGTCCACTTGTAGATTCTGTTTATGTCGGTTTGTAGAGATCCTATATCTTCTGGGTTTCTTATTTTTCTACTGATCTTTGTGTCATCCGCAAAGGATGTTACTGTGCTGTCTCTGGTAACGTCCTCATCTATGTCAGTTAGCATGATTATGAAGAGTAGTGGCGCTAATACTGTTCCTTGTGGTACCGAGCTGAGGACCTCTGATTCTGATGAAGATACTCCTTGTACCGTAACGACTTGCCGCCGCTCACTAAGGAAATTATATATCCATTTCCCTACTTTTCCTGTTATTCCCATATACTTCAGTTTATGTATTATAATTCCATGGTCACACTTGTCGAACGCTTTAGCAAAGTCTGTGTATAGTACATCATAGGTTTCATTACTTTCAAGTGCATCAATAATGTTGTTGTAGTGTTCCATTAGTTGTGATAGGCATGATCTGCCTGACCGAAACCATGTTGGTTAGTATTGAATTTTTTCTGAGTTTCCAAAAAGTCCTAGATTTTCTGTCTAACTATTCTTTCAAATATTTTAGTGAGATGAGATGTAAGCGACACACTGGCCTATAGTTTTTGGACTCAGATCGATCTCCTCCTTTATACACTGGGACTACGTTCGCGCTCTTCAAGATGCCCGGTATTTCTCTCGTGTCTAGTGATCGTCTCCATACCCAGTATAGGGGCTCAGCGATTGCATTCTTGCAGTTTTTGATCAGTATGGCATTCCATTTATCCGGTCCTGCCGCTGAGTGTGTTTTTAGTTTCCCTATGGCTTGTGTAATATCATCCGTCGTAAAGTCGAAATCCGTTATACTTTCCCCTCGTAGTTCTTCAAAGAACGCGTTTCTATCGCATATCAATTTGTCAGTTTTTGGGATACTGAAAGATGATTCGTACTGATCTCTTAATATTTCAGATACTTCTGTTAGATCATCAGATAAAATACTTTTCTCATTTTTTAAAGGTCCGATAGTCGCATGGTTTTTCGACTTTCTTTTTGCGAAATTATAGAAGTACTTTGAGTTAGCCTTTATCGCTTCTATAGCGTCGTCTTCTTCTTTTTCTGTATGCTTCTCGATTAGTTCCTGTATGATAACATCGATACTTTGCAATTTATCATTTAATATTTTTCTGATGTTATCTTTACAGTTACTTAATTTTGCAGTCACTCTTTTTCTCTTTCGAAACAATGCCCTCTTTTGTCTGTCGAACCTGCTTCTCTTTCCTCTTTGTTGTATTTTTGGGACATGTTTTTCCACAATTTCTAACGTCTTCTCCTCTAACGTCATTAATATCTCCTCCGTTATCTTGTCCTCGAAAATGGTTTTGCAATCTATTACTTCCATGCTGGATGTCACATCTTCCCACTTTATAGCTTTGGAGTGAAAATTAAAAATTTCGAATTTGCTTCTTTCTGTTGTGCGTGTTCTTTCCTTTCCTGTTGCCTTTATATTAGTTGTTATTTCAATGATGTTGTGGTCCGATATCATAGTTGGGGATATTTCTACATTATCAATTAGATTACTGTTGTTTGTGAATACCAAATCTAGGCAGTTGTTTTTTCTTGTGTTGTATGTTTTTGCGTTAACATAAATTCATCAGCTAGAGCTAGTAGCATTTTTAACTGCTCCTAGTCTTCTCGTGTGCCCCCCTTGTCCTGGTGTATACATATATTTTTTCTTAGCCTTTTATATTTCATGAATATATATATATATATATATATATATATATATATATATATATATATATATATATATATATATGATTAAACTCAGAATGGTTCCCTGAGGTTTTTTCATGATACACAGAGACCGTGCATGGAACAAGGAACTCTTCTGGGAAAATTAAATCCACTATAGTCCGAATAAGTAATGGTAAATGACAAAAACTATAGTTTTTTTCTTTTTCATGATCATATATCTTATATATATTTTCGCCTGTCTGTTTGTCTGTCCTTTATGCAAGCGCAAACCGTTTGACCTAGAGCGACCAAATTTGGCACGGGAACCTCTTATGGGATGAAGAATGTCAACACAGAGTCGGTCAGCCTGTCTGTTTGTCTGTTTGTCTGCAACGCCGGGTGCCTCAAAAGGACGTGTGTGTGTGTTCCTGCCATAACTCCAAAATGGAAGCAGTTAAAAACATGAAACTTCACACACATATTGATTAGGTCTCCAGGTTGTGCACCTGGGTGTTAATAAATTAAATAATTAAAATTACTGGGCCCGAAAGCCCCAGCACCGCGATTAAACTAGAGGAAAGAACGCAGCCGTGAAAATTTTGATTATTTAGTCAATAAAACTATAGAAGAGAACACAGTCATGAAAATTTTGAGCTTCGCATATAATTATATTTTAGGACGACTTCAAACCGTTTGACCTAGAGCTACCAAATTTGTTTTTATCCCATGGATTCCTTTGATTCCAACGGAAATACCATTCCAATTTAAAAGAATTCAATTCCCCATCCGCCTTTCCTTCGCTATGCCAATTAATAAATCTCAAGGACAATCTTTAAAAGCTGCCCGAATTCATCTCGGAACTCCCTGCTTTTCCCACGGTCAGCTTTACGTTGCCATGTCAAGAGTTGGCACACCAAAACGCCTCTTCATCTATGCTCCCACTGGAAAAACTGCAAACATAGTGTATCCAGAAGCTTCAAGATAAATAATTGTAATCAAATTCAGCCTTTTGTCTTAAACTTTATTTTATTTAAACTGGGGATCTAATGTGAAATTTATCCCGGGCAACGCCGGGTACCTCAGCTAGTATATATATATATAGGGTGTCCATAAATGTTTATCCTGAAAACAGTATGCTCTCATGTTTTTATAACGAATCTTACATCCGTTTTCTTTTTACAGGTGATCTCGTACACGCATAGAGTTTCTGTGCTGGTGTGTTTCGTCTACCGCATTCGCCGCTAGGAGCGCTGTAGTAGCTGTTCAGTTAAGATGGCGTCTGTGACAGAGAAGGCACAATGTGTTGTGTGGCTTGCAGAAACAAAATCTCCTGTCAGTGTTCAGCGAAGGTTCAGAACAAAGTATGGAAAGAATCCACCTGATGTGAAGTTAATTAAGTCGTGGATGAAAAAATTCTTGGAAACTAGAAACGTGGAAAAGGGAAAGAGCAGTGGGACGGTGGAAAACATTCAAACTGCTTTCACACGGTCACCAAGGACATCGGTGAGACAAGCTTCATGCCAACTAAAGATACCGAAGTCTACGGTGCACAAGGTGTTACACAAACGTTTCAAGTTACACGCCTACAAGGTACAAATTGTTCAAGAACTGAAGCCTGATGACCGTTCAAAACGTGAACAATTCGCTATTGACATTTTGAACAGCATTGACGAGGATAATGACTGCTTGTTACGTGTCTGCTTTTCAGACGAGGCTACGTTTCATCTTAGTGGTAGAGTCAACAGACACAATGTGCGTATTTGGGGATCGGAAAACCCATGTGCCGTAAGGGAGCATATTCGGGGCAGTCCGAAGATCAATGTCTGGTGTGGACTAATGCATGACCAGATAATTGGTCCTTTCTTCTTCGCTGAGAACAGTTTCCGCAACTGTGTACCTGGATATGCTAACCAATTACACCATCCCCCAGCTGTAGGACAGGCAGCCAACTGTCATCTTCCAACAAGATGGGGCACCCCCTCATTGGGCGCATGTTGTTCGTGAAACTCTCGACGCAACATTTCCAAATCGATGGATTGGCAGGGACGGGCCAATCCCATGGCCCCCCCCAAGATCACCAGACATTACCCCGTTGGATTTCTTTCTCTGGGGTCATGTTAAAGATTTGGTTTATGCAACAGTTGTTCCAGATATCAGGACATTGCGAGAACGCCTTACGGATGCAATTGCAACAGTTAACCCACAAATGTTGGAAAATGTGTGGCGTGAGTGTGAATACCGTTTAGACATTTTACGTGCCACTAAGGGTGCACATGTGGAAACTTATTAAGTTCATTAACTATGTATCAAAACTTTGTATGTTTATCTACTTATGATTAAAACTGTTTGAATACGAGTGTTTATTTAAAAGTTATAGCATGCTTTAATCAGGGTAATCATTTATGGACACCCTATATATATATATATAATATATATATATATATATATATATATATATATATATATATATATATATATATATATATATATATATATATATATATATATATATATATTAGGGTGTCACTTATTTTTCAACTTTTAAGTTTCCATGCTCTAACCCCATGAAGGTATGCCATATGATGTAAAAACACTGTGTACAAAGTTTTATTGGGATATTTTAATATTTAGAGGTCGCTCAACGGCTTCGAAGTATTGGCTACGAAATTCTCAGAAAGTGTGAATATAAACAATTTCCAAATGTATTTAAACAATTTATTATGCTTCTACATTAGCAGGAAGTGCGCGAGACATTATCATAATATTAAGATAAGTACATTAACATCAGACAGTAGCGTAATTATTATGATTAATCATTATTTCCACTCAAGGTATGCTTTTGTCCCCATGTGCAATGCTCGCGATGGTCTTCAACAACCTGGAGAAGAAAGTGGAGTTGTTCTTCATCTTTGGTTAGGTATCCAGAAAAATCCTGGATGAGAGCAACTCCACGTTCAGCGAAGTCATTTGTTACAGTTAAAGTTTTTACAGTCTCTTTCGCAGTCTGGTAATGGGTATCCTCTTCCCATTGCTCAGCAGTTTTCTCCAAGAATTCATCTGGAAGGTTGAGCTTCGTGAACAATGATTTTGTGTTTTTGGTTACAAAGTTTTCCAAGCTTTTTTCTTTTACAGTATCCAGGTCAACAACCACACACTTTGGAGGGTTCTCTTGTCCATCAACACTAGTCATAGATATGACCATGCGATTTTTTATATCAGGGAGGACATCGTCTGTGAAGTTACCATGGCAATGCGTGGATGGATGTTTGAATACTTTATTAGTGACTGTATGAGATGGTCATTTTGGGGAGCACTAATGGCGCAAGGGCACGTGGTCCAAGCTTTCACATAGATGCAGACAATAAAAATGCAAAAATCGCGAAGTCCTCTTTCCTCACGGTTTGTTAACTTAAATTGTGCTCTGAACATCCAAATCTTTAAGGAATAGATTGCCTTTGACATCCATCGTGCACCAAGAAACAGACATGCCAGTTCAAGTAGCTCCTTATAGTCATCTCGCGGGATTTTTGTAGTCATTGCAGATTTAGAGAAGCTAATGAGACCTTCCTTTACATCAGCGACAGCAGAAGTGGCATTTTCATCAGCGGTGAAGTCTTCATACCGCTTTGGATCAATGTCGTCCCACTTTCCTTGAAATCTCTTAAAAAGTTGGACATCTGTAGCTAATGTGGGGCCCATACATTCTTTAAAGGCTGCTGCAGCCAAAAGTTCGATGATGTGATGTCTGCAGGCCAGATGGAGTAGGTCACGTTTCATCATCTGCTGTAAAATAACGCAAGTCCGAGCCATTAGACCAGTATTGGAGCTAGTTGTATCGAAGGATAAAGCTTGAACCTTTTCTTCAATATCCCAATTACGGAGAGCTTCAATGACAGCTGCAGCTTGTGCTTTCACAGTTCCAGATATGAGCTTTGGAACGCCAAGAAGCTGATGTACTCCCTGACCTGTTACTATGAGAGGAAGACGATCAATTTTTTTCTTTCCAGTAATTTCCGGTAATAATTTACCATCCCAGTGTACAGTAAGAGGTACATTCGGCTTAAAGTTTTTCATGATGGTTAGAGAGAGTGCCTCCCTTTGCTTCTTTCGTTCACGTCGGATGGTCTCTCGATTCACAGCAAGATCAGGAATACCATGGCTGAGACTTTTCGCAGTCTCCACAATAATCATAGTAGCAGTTCGATCAGATACTTTACAGCGATCTAGAACTGATGTGAGACCAGGCGTGATGACTTCTTTTCTTCCCCGCTTGAAAGGGGGTTTCTGCCTACTTGTTCCAGGAACAGCTTCAGGTTCTGATTCCTCTTCCTCAAACGTCGATGAACTGCTGCTCTCTAGTGTAACAAAATATAACAATGAATCCTTGCTTTGTTCTGCCTTTCGCTTTCGACTTTGTTCGCTCAACACACGTTTCTCCTTCTTTGCCTCCTTCTGATGTAGCACAATATCAACAGAAGACATTGTTCCACGACGGCCTTTTTCACGCTGAGCAATGAAAAACTGCTTATCTTACTCCATTTTGATTATGTCGAGGGCATTTGCAGGAGCGATATCAAAGAAGTCGTGAAAACAGTCCTTGAACATGCTCTCATTCTTAGCCTGTACTTCTGTCTTGCAGGATGCATTTTTCTTCAATGCTTTCCATCGTGAGAAGAGTTTTTCCAGTTTTCTGATTGTGTCCTGTTTGTGTTGAGTTGGAATTCGGGCGCGATTCAAAACTCCTCAATTTTTTCAATTGTCATTGACGAAGCCTCTCTTATCGTTTTCTTCTTTTTTATATGTAAATGAAGGAAAAAGGACAGAGCCTGAAGATTTGATGACAATTTACCACCTCTAATATCATTCTCACACTTGTTAATCAAGTAAACCTTAGATTTCTTTCGAGTCTCCATCGTCAGATAATAAATGTATTTTGCTATATAAATTTACACCTGAAAATAAAAAATAAGTGTTATAGTTATTATGCAATAAAAAACACTAATACACACATATCCTACTATTAAGACTAAAATAACATACACTAATGCAAACGCATCCTATCATTAAGGCGACTGAAATGATACTCGGGTGATGGTTAAATTTTTACCATACAATTAAGTGACACCCTAACATACATATATATATATATACAGGGTGTCCCATAAGTCCGGCATCATTGGAGAAATTCATATTTTTCTATTTCTACAAACCATAATTCATATTTTTCTTATGCTCGGGATGCCAATTTCCCGTCCAACATTCTGTTCAGTGACGAGGCTGTTTTTTATGGAAATGATAAGGTAAATCGACAGAACACCCGCTACTGGTCTCAAAACAACCCTCACTGGTATACCTCTTCAAAGGAACAAGGTGCATCTCGGGTGATGGTATGGTGTGGCATTTGGAAGGATCGCATCATAGGCCCCCTCTTTTTCGATAAACATGTCACTGGAGGCACCTACCTACGTATGCTCAAGGAAGAAGCATTTCCCAGTGTCTTGAACGAAGGAGGAAATTTCCCAACATGGTTCCAGCAAGACGGCGCTCCTGCACATTACAGCACCCAAGTAAGGGAATACCTGTACCAACAATTCCCTGGTCATTGGATAGGACGTCGAGGGCCTGTGGAAAGGCCAGCTAGAAGCCCGGATCTCACGCCACTAGATTTTTATCTCTGGGGCCACTTGAAAGCGCTGGTATACGCAAAGAAAATTAGGAGTGTTGAACATTTGCGGCAGCGCATTATTGGGGCATGTAACACCATTACTCCTGACATCATTCACCGTGTGCTTGCTGACTGGGTATCACGTCTGAATTTGTGTATTGAAAACAAAGGTGGACATATTGAGCACGTTCTGTAAATAAAAGCTTTTGTTTTGCCTTTTTTTATTATTTTTCCTATGATGCCGGACTTATGGGACACCCTGTATGTATATATATATATATATATATATATATATATATATATATATATATATTTGTTCGTTCTCCCTCCTCATCTTGTGCGGAACGTTCTTCTACACAAGCGTCGTTCTTTACATTAATTATACTGTGTGTTGTTTGCAGTTAAAATGTATATATATATATATATATATATATATATATATATATATATTTCTTATCAGTTTCGACGTTTGTGTAGAAAACCGAGTATCCTTTTCAAGGGATTCGAGGGCAAAGTCTCGTTTCCGTCGAAACGTGGAAATTTCTAAGAAATTTACAGTTTTTCCTTTCCATCCTTTTGCAATGCAGATGTCCGTGCGTGCCTAGCAATGAAGATAACTCCTTATAAGGAATTCGTTCATATAGTGCGCCTGAGAACCTCGCATTACTGCAGTCACACGCAAAACAGTTTGTTTGATGACGTAAAACTCTCGACATAATTCCATTTATTAATAAAAATAAACGTAAAAAACTTTCATAATTCAGTTGTGAAGAAACTCTCTCTCACCAAATGACCGAATTGTGGGACGACCTTCCAAATGCAAACGAAAATTGATCCCGCCATTCTAATCTAACCCCGATTCAGAATAAATTTTTCAGCGATGGCAGTTGAAAGCGAAAGTGAAATCGTAAAAAGGCGAGAGAAATTCAGAATATGAAAGTAAAAGTTTTAATCTGTTTTCACATTTAGTTTTCACCCCAGAAAGTGAAACTTGGTAAAGGAAATTTCACTTTCATTGGACGTTTTTTTTTAAGCTTGTGTCAGAAGGGGGCGGAGCTTCATCGTAAATGACGTAATATTATAATCCTTTCATCTGCTCAGAATGGATGTTCTTTACGGGAGTTGTAGACGCAAAAATCACGAGTTTAATCCCCTTCGACTTTAGAATGGACTTGACCAAACCTGAAAGTATATATATATATATAAAGGCTAAACTATTCTTGGTCAAGTTCATTTTAAAGTAATAACTGAGAGATATCACAGTTTAGTGTCTCCACTCCAAAATGAGAGAGAGAGAGAGAGAGAGAGAGAGAGAGAGAGAGAGAGAGAATAATAAAAGTGTGTCTATTTGGTACAACAAAAGTAAGTTATGGATGGCAAAGTGAAAACATGATGATAAAAACAATTAAAATAGGAAATTTTCTTTCAACCTTTGTCAAAATAAAATAGTGTTCGTATGATTTTCCTTCTCATATGCATTTTATAGCTCAATTAATTCTCTCTTTTTCTGTGTGTGTATATATATATATATACTTTCGTGAAATAATTTTCATACATATATATATATATATATATATATATGGTGTGTGTGTGTGTGTGTGTGTGTGTGTTGCTGACTGCAAATCCATCTGCCCGGGTTCGATTTCTGGCGAGGGCAGCCACGCGCAGCTTACACCCACTTATTCATCCTGCATTGGTTACATTATATACTATTATATACTATATGCCCGGTTAGGTTAATTGAATGCCCGGTTAGGTCAATTAAATGCCGGTTTAGGTCAACTGAATGACCGATTAGATTAATTGAATGCCCGGGTAGGTTAATTGAATGCCCGGTTAGGTTAATTGTACGCCCTTGACGATTGGTTAGGTTAAGTCATGATATTTTCGTTAAAGCTAACGAAAATATCACGACTTAACCTAATCAATCGTCAAGGGCATACACATGACTTAACCTGGCATTCAATGAACCTAACCAGGTATTCAATAATTTTACCATAGATTTCGATATATATATATATATATATATTAGGGTGTTTCATAAATTAAAAGTTTGGAAAAATTTTAATCCACATGGATCCCCCCTTGTTCCATTTGCTGAGGAGACTGATAAACCGAAGTATTAATTCAATAGTTTAAAGTTTACGGGTCCCCAGTTTGATGCTCTGGCAGATCATAAACGGAAAAAATTAAACAAAAATCTGTCAATGAATTTTTATTCAACAAACGAGTACCATTTCACTACACATTTTCACAAAGATACAAAAAACATAACCACTTCTTGCGAATCATTTGTCCATGAAATCCTTCTTGGTTTTATTCGGGTATTTCGCCCTATGCTGCATCACAGTTTTGAGCAAATACTGCTTCTGCTCTTCGTTCTTCGACAGAGCACAGTTGAACTCTTTGGTGAGCGCGATGGCTCTTTCGGCCCGATCGTTGACGACAGAGATTTTGTTAACAGTTGCCGCTGCTTGCTTGAAGCCCTCTACTTCAGTCCACTCGGCAACTGGCTTTTTCAAGAATTCTGTGTCCAAGTCGAATGCATGGAAGAAAGCCATCGTCTTTCCTGTCACGAACTCCGCCAGGTGTTTCGAGGCAAGATTCCTGACGTTCTTCCCTTGGGGTAGCTTGAGTTCCTTTTTCGATGCGGGCTTACCCAAACTGACGACCATCTGAGCCTTTTCTTCATCTGCCACATCTGCGTCGAAGAACGCCATGGCAATAAGAGTCTCAGAGATGTACCATAGGTGTCGAGACATGGCTTCTTGCGCAGCGTTAACACACGAATATCCCGACATGGCAAAGGCTTCCGCGTCACGCAGAAATTCCAGATCAACTGCGGCAGCCTTGCTTGAGGTTGCAGCACGAGTCCAACCTCGGATGTAGACGAGGGACACGAAGAGACCTACGGCTGTCAGAGCTTCCAACTCGTGACTCGACATCTTGAACTGCTTCTTCAGTAGAATTACTTTCAAGGAGTAGATGGCTATCGCCATCCATCGAGCGTGATGGTAAGCGCCAGGGGCTCTGAGAGGGAAATCCACCACTTTTGCTTCTCCCAGGAAGATGAGAACCAACTGTAGCAGTTCCTTGTAGTCATCGCGCTGATGCGACGTGCTCACCATCCCTCTCACCAGCAGGACTGACTTCTCCCTCATAGAGTCATTGACTTGAGCAAAATCGTACGGCCGCACGTCCAACCGGTCGATGAACTTCCATTGTGCCTGAAACCTCTTGAAAACGGGTATATCGGGGCCACTTGAAGGGCCGTATGCACGCTTGAAGACGGAGCTGAGGATTTCATAGATGTGATGCCGACAGGGGAAGTACATGAGTTCTCTGCCAAGACCTTTCTCAATCAGGACGCAGGCCCCGATATGAATCCCGGTGTTCGACGCTGTCGTGTCGAAAGACAGTCCCCGCACGCGCTCTTCCATCCTGTGTTCCTTGACCAAATCCAAGCAAACTCGCGCTATCTTCTCGCCGGTTCCGGACGTCACCTTAGGAACGCCGAGCAACTTCTTCTTGCCGTCGCCAGAGACGAGGACGGCGATCCGGTCAACGCTCTCCTTCCATTGCTCATTGTCAGGTAGGAGCTTACCGTCCCAATACAAGACAAGAGGCTGACCAGGACAAACTTCGTCGGATTGATAACTTTCAGCAGCCACCTTCCTGAGAGCCTTGCGTGTGCGGTACATGGTACTGGCAGAAATGGACAGTTCATCCAAGTCAAAACCTAGTGATTTAGCCGCTGCAGCGTACGACATAGCTGAATCGCGGTACGAAATATTCAGCCGATCGTAGGTAGTCGTCACATCCTGTGAGATCAGATTCCTGCGTCGCTTCTTGGTATTTCCCTTGGAGGAGGATGGAAAAACTTCCACGGTTGGGTCAACGACATCTGAGTCAGTCTCTGACGAAGTTGAAATCACTAAAGCCCCCGTATCTTCTGCAGCTCCTTGTTCTTTCCTGGCCTTCTCCTGTTGTTCCTTAATCTTGTCCAGCCTCTTCCTTTTCCTAATCTCCTTATAGTGAAGCTTCATGTCAACAGGGCCCATGCTGCAGGAATTTGGATCTTCACGCTGCATGTCGAGAAAGTGGATGTCCTCCTGATTCTTCATCATTTCCTTAGCCTGTGAATGAGCAATGTCCATGATCTCCTTCGCTATTGCCTCCTTGAACATCGCCTCCTTCACTCGGAAGGACTCTGCTTTATGTGACTTGTGCTTCACAAGCCGGTCGTATTCCTTGAGAAGGGATTCCATCTTCCTCAAGGCCGAATCTCGACGCATCATGGGGATTCTCGCTCTCTCCCAAAATATGAGACAGGCATCCAGGCACAGGTTCAGGCATTTAGTACGTCCAAATTTTTGCTCCTTTTGGTGGTAAAAGTACTTTTTGAGTACTTGCAACTGAGTTGGAAGGCCACTTGATGTGATGTTCGCATCCGTCTGTCCAATAAGAAACACTTCTGTTTTCGCTCTGGTAGACACCTGGAAAAGAAAAACTAAATAATTCCACAGAAATAATTTCACATCGTAATTAATTTCATTAATTAAATAAAGAAAAGCAGTAACTGGGACTCGAACCAGTGTCATAGCCGTTTGGCGGCATCGCTCAAGTCGGCGTACACAGCACGCTATCCACTACACCATCTAGGGAGTGGATAGCGTGCTGTGTACGCCGACTTGAGCGATGCCGCCAAACGGCTATGACACTGGTTCGAGTCCCAGTTACTGCTTTTCTTTATTTATAAAACTGATACGTGTACACTACGTTCTCTTTGACAATTCATTAATTAAATAAATTTCAATACCGCAGTAAAATTACATTAATTAGTATCATAAATAATTACCAGCTTAGTTGTCCAATATGCAACAGACTAATTAATTTCATGTAATATTAATAATAAATATCACTACCACAGTAAAATGACAGAAATTAAATAATAATAAATTTCAATACCACAGTAAAATGAGATAATTAGTAGCATATATATTACCTCCATAGTTGTCCAATAGGCTATACAACACGAACCGTTCAAGTGACGAAGAAAACCGTCTTCACTGCAGGCAGGCGAGAAATGAACTGACAAAAAGTCGTCAAAGTTGGGGACCTCTAAATGCAGCGCGATCTGGTTCAAACTTGCACAAACGTGTTTTCTTGTTCTTTAGAATACGGAGAAACGTGTGGATTAAAACTACAAGCTCATTTTTATTTTACCCTATAGGTATGAAACACCCTAATATATATATATATATATATATACACATTTTAACTGCAAAGAACACACAGTATAATTAATGTAAAGAACGACGCTTGTATAGAAGAACGTTCCGCACAAGATGAGGAGGGAGAACGAACAAATGAAAATTGAGGTAACCACCCGGGAATCGAACCCGGGATCTTCCGATTGCCGGTCAGATATGCTAACCACTACACCATGGGCCTCGATTAATCAGAAGTCGTAATTCTCCTCATCTTGTGCGGAACGTTCTTCTATACAAGCGTCGTTCTTTATATATATATATATATATATATATATATATATATATATATATATACACGTAATAGTCTTGATGGCGTCATTTAATTTTTTACAATTATTTAATTTATTAACACCCAGGTTGCACAACCGCGGGACGTAATAAAAAAGGCCGGGTTTTTGGCCCTTTTGGAAAAAGACCGATCTTTTTGCAAAACGGCCGATTTCGTAAAAAGGGCGTAAATATATATATATATATATAAAATGCAAATCCACAAGGAAAAAGTAAAATGATTCCAAGGCCTTTCGTGTATTCAGAAGTACACCTCGTCAGGGAATACATTTCTGAATACACAAAAGGTCTTGGAATCATTTTTCATTTTCCTTGTGGGTTTGCATCATTCATTCATTTCACGTGTTTAATTGTGAAATTCATCCCATATATATATATACACACACCGTGTATATATATATATATATATGTTATCTAGTTTGAGCCATGAATATTTTGAGGTGGTACACACCTTGTCAGACTTGTTTCAAGAATTTATGAACTTCGATTAAGTGTTTGGGTGTTTGTATTTGAAAATTTCTTTGTTCCATTATCCATTAGCAGATAATACGTTTACCACCTCTAATACTGGAAGAAGTATATACACACACACACACACATATATATATATATACACACACACACTTGGGTTAACCTTTGTTTTGCTTCCGCTCCAATTGTCCATTCTGACGAAGGTCAACCTCGTCAGTCCACCTTAGACCTACAGTTTAACGTGGAATCTGAATCACGCCGCACCAGTGGCGGTCAGAAATTACAAAGTTTTCTCCCGGACTCGATCGTGAGACCTCCCGATCAGCAGCCCAGCGTCTTAACCAGTAGATCCAGGAGGATGAAGGATGAACAACTGGGTTTTGCTGCGCGCCGCCTGCCGTGTCTCGATCCCGTGGCCGATGGATTCGTAGTCAGCGACGCTAACCACTACACCATCGAGGCGCAGCCTTAATAACTTTACATAACTTTTGATTTTGTGCTTTGGTTTTTAACTTTTCAGATAATATTTATTAGAAAACATAATATTTACTTTTTTTCAAATAAAATTTATTATTCACAGTTTTGATCTAAAGTTAAGTATTGAGGGCGAATCGCTCAACACTTAATGTTTAAAGTGTTTGACAGAATACTTTGAATTGAATTAAATTGAATTGAATAACCTTTATTAATAAATAAATACATTGGTTTTACAACTTACAATGACATAAATAATTGTGAAGCTCGACTATTTATTTTATTTAACTTTAATAACATGTATGTATTTGTTTCCCATGAAATACGATAATTCTTTAAGGAGTGTCTGATGGGACATTCTTGAATGATTCATCATTTCTTGTGATGTCATTCATTTGAATTTTATTTACTCTTTTAGAACAATAGTTTCTCCTTTTCAGAATTCATTCACACGCGACAAGGGAGCTAACGAATTTTCTACTTTTCATATATATATATATACACACACACACACTGGGTGTATATGTGTATATATGTGTGTGTGTGTGTGTGTGTGTGTGTGTGTGGTGTGTGTGCGTGTGTGAATATGCGTGTGGTGAGAACCATTCCGGAATGTATCTTACGTATTACGATTTCTGTGAACAAATTTGCAAGGGCGGCAATTATTTATTTAGATGAGATTTCTGAAACTTATATTTGCGTGTGGGTGTTTGACTGTGTGTGTGTGTGTGTGTGTGTGTGTGTGTGTTATATTTCATTACAAACCTTCCACTCGTTTATAAAAGTTGAAAATCTTACATGAATTCAGTCGAGGTTTAGATTCATTTGAGGAACCATTTTGAGGAACCAGTTTGAGGAACCATTTTGATGAAAGAAAATAAAATGGAAAGGAAAAAATTAAAAGTTGATTGAACTCTTCAACATCAATCAACATTGAATTTTACAACATTAATCACCATCAGTGCTTAAAACGTTACTGAAATACTTTGTAGTGAATATTTTGTTTTATCTAAACTAAATTCATCTCTTTGAGTCCTCAAGAGTCATTTGGTATGTAACATCAACACCTTTTACTGCGAGTGTAAAATTCACTGGATTGTTACAGGATTAATTATACGCTTTGATAAGATCGTAAGATATCACTCGTTTCAAATAAATTTATTTGTGTAGTGTATGTGTGTGTGTGTGTATGAGAGAGAGAGAGAGAGAGAGAGAGAGAGAGAGAGAGAGAGAGTCACACAATGTTTATCGGAGGCGTATTCAGCTTTTTCTTTTATAGAAAACGATATTTTTTTCAGAAACATTTCTTATGCATTGTTAGTGTTTTTTTTTTTTTATGATAGATGAAGTTCATTTAGAAACAGGTTCTATAAAAAATTTCATCAATGATAAAATTGAATATTGCAACCATGGATTGGGGACCACTATCATTTTATATATTTATGAATGTAGTTCTGTCTCTGATATCTACTTCCAAATCTCTCTTTGCTTAATGGGACCAAAATAGATTAGAATTGAATAGATTTTTACTTTCGTCTCGAATGCATGAAATGTTTCATAAATGAGAAAGAAAAGATTAAATCAAACCCTGTCGTTGGGAGACAATCTATTCATTTTTCTTACTTTTATTTACATATTTTTTATTAAGAAGAAATGTAGAGAGCAAACACACATGACATATATATATATATATATATATATATATATATATATATATGTTTTTCGCTTTCGCCCGAATTGTTCTCCCTGCCTGCCAAAGGTCAGGTTTGTCGCTCTACCTTGGTCTTACAGCGTAACGTGGAATCCGAACTACGTCTCACCAAGGAAGTCTGAGATCACATAGTTCGAACCGGGACTCGATCCCGCGATTTCCAGCGTAGCAGCCCAGCATCTTACTCAGTAAGCTATTCAGGAGAGTATATATATATATATACCTTACCTTACCTTATGAACCTTATGTTGTTTCGTGCGTTGGTCTTTCTTCACACGGAGGTCAAGCTGGTGGCCCCGCCTCTAGGTCTGGCTTGGTGGAGGAGCGAGTTGCTTTCTTGCGCTCTCCACCGTACATAGCCAGGCACGCCCGGCTCATCTGGTACCGTCCTGAGCCAGGCATCCAGTCTTCTCTTGAAGACTTCAACTTTGACCCCCGTTACGTTTCTGTGGTCCTTTGGAAGCTGGTTGAAAAGTCTTGGACCCCAGACAACCAAGCTATTTTCCTTCAGAGTTGAGGAGGTCCCTTGTCGGGTCTTTAAGTTGGGAACACTACACATTCTGCCTTTCCTATTTTCCAGTGTTGTTTGAATGGTAATTGGGTTTAGTTTTAGGTTTGGTACCAGTTTTTCGATCATTTTCCATATGTAGATTATGGTGTACCTCTCTCTTCTTCTTTCCAGGGAGTACAGATTTAGTTTACGTAGTCTTTCCCAATAGTTGAGTTCTTTGCAGCCATCAATCTTGGCTGTGAAATGCCTTTGCGTTTCTTCTAGTTTATTAGTTTCTTCCTTTTTATATGGGGACGTCAAAACTGAGCAGTATTCAAGTTTTGGTATAATCAGTGTTTTTAGCAGGGGAATCATTACTGTCCTGTCCCTTCTCTTGAACGTTCTTAGTACCTGTCCGGCGACTCTTTTTGCTTTATTTATCGCTACCTGATTTTGTGTTTCGAATTTTGCATCATCTGTCATTATTATCCCGAGATCGATCGCTTTCGTGCTTCTCTGAATTTCCTGTCTATCTGGAGCATAATATGCAGTCTGTTTAAATTCTTCTTTTCTACCATATCTCAAGAGCTGAAATTTTTCGGTGTTAAATGGCATGTTGTTGTCTTCTGACCATTTGTATATTTTGTTCGTGTCCCTCTGCAAGGCCTCCACGTCATGTACATCGCTGATTTTTCTGCTGATCTTTGTATCGTCTGCAAAGGATGTTGCTATACTGTTGCTGTTTACTCCGCTGTCGATGTCTGTTAGCATGATAATGAACAGGAGTGGGGCCAGTACTGGCCCTTGTGGTACTGAACTGCGTACTTCCGATTCTGATGATGATATACCTTGAATTTTGACGACCTGCAGACGTTCTCTGAGGAAGTTGTAGATCCATTTTCCCACTTTGCCTGTTATTCCCATATATTTAATTTTATGTGCTATTATACCATGGTCACATTTGTCGAAAGCTTTAGCAAAATCTGTGTATATAACATCGTAGTTGTCATTGCCTTCCAATGCATCTAGGATATGTTGTAGTGTTCTATTAGTTGCGATAGGCATGATCTACCTGATCGGAATACATGCTGATTTTCGTTGACTCTTTCCCTTGTCTCCAGGAAATCATAAATTTTTTCTCTAACTATTCTTTCAAGTACCTTCGTGAGGTGGGACGTCAATGACACTGGTCTATAGTTCTTTGCTTGAGATCTGTCCCCTCCTTTATATATAGGGACAATGTTTGCTCTTTTCAAGATGCTCGGTATTTCCCCAGTGTCTAGAGATTAGTGATGTAGCGGATGTCATTTTTTTCACATCCGCGGATGCGGATGCGGATGAGGATGTTTGATTTCAACATCCGCGGATGCGGATGCGGACGCGGATGTCTACATTTTCGTTATTTTTTAGGATATATTCGAGATTTGTTGTGTTTAACGTATATAATAAGTTATTATATAGAGAGAGCTGTAGCTATAATGTAGTATAATTGATTAATTGTACAATAATTGCTGTACTTTTCTCTGAACATATAAAATAATATCAAGCATCTAACTAATATAGAAATCAATTAGTGAATTCGTCTGCAAATAAAT
Source organism: Bathynomus jamesi (assembly GCA_023014485.1). Classification (NCBI taxonomy): domain Eukaryota; kingdom Metazoa; phylum Arthropoda; class Malacostraca; order Isopoda; family Cirolanidae; genus Bathynomus; species Bathynomus jamesi. The sequence goes on from JAJOZX010001321.1 coordinate 82,922, forward strand.
TCGTTATATTTTGTTGAGTTTCAGCCACAATTAGAAACCATAATTGTGTTACAGGATGCGGGACGTGAACCCAACTCAAATGCACCCCCACCGACCTCTTTCCCCAACCTCCACCCTTATAGAAAGAGATCTTTAATTAGCTTGATAACTATTTATATTAAGTTTAAAGTTTTATTAGGCATATTTATAAATGAGTAATTAAAATAAAGTAAACTAAGATGTTCATCGTTTAATGTTCAAACTTAATTATAGGAAGGTTATGCTTAAGGAACATTAATTTTTCTGCCTTTTCTGCTGCCAGTCTGTTCTCTTTTCATCATATATTAATCCAGCACTGCTAAATAATCTCTCGCTTGGTACGTTTGTTGGAGGACAGGCTAAATGTTTCCTTGCAAGTTTACTCAAGTATGGATAGATATTCTGCGTATTTTTCCACCAACTAATAGGATTGTCACATGCAGCCAGGCGTTTTTCTTGGTGATAGCTCTCGATCATTTTTACTACATCTTTTGACATCGCGTAGGTCTCGTCATTGCTGCTTGACTCAAGAAACTGAGAGACAGATTCTGTGATAGATTTGCTTGTTGAAGGTGTTGGTTCTGTCACTGAAACTTTTATTCTTTTGGTGGGTGGCGAAGCGACAGATTCAAAGATTGAAGCTCTTCAACTGCTTTGCCAAGTGATGATTTAACTCGTTCTAATGTACTAGGTGAAAATAACTTAGCTTTGTAACGTGGATCTAAGTAGGTTGCAAGAGAGTAACTTCATACAAGAACAGCCTCTCGTCTTGTCGCTTGCATCACTTTTGCGCACAATGAACTAGTTCTATTAATATAGTGGAATTTGATAATTTCCGCTTATTAATGACGTTTTATCTCAACGGTCCACATCCGCACGACATCCGCAGTCCAAAGTGCGGATGCGGACGCGGATGCGAGAAAATGTGCGGATGTTCCGCGGATGCGGATGCGAGAAAATGTGCGGATGTTCCGCGGATGCGGATGCGGATGCGGATGTGACCTACATCACTACTAGAGATCTTCTCCATATCCAGTAAAAAGGTGTAGCTATTTCATTTTTACAGTTTTTAATCAATAATGCGTTCCAATTGTCCGGACCTGCAGCTGAATGTGGTTTCATTTGTCCTATAGCTCTCGCTACATCTTCTGGTGTAAAATCAAAGTCTGGTGTATATACTCTCCTTGCAATTCCTCTTCAAAGAATGCATTTATGTCAGGTTTCGCTTTGTTACTTTTTGGGGTACTGAAAACTGATTCGTATTGAGCTCTCAGTGTAAAAGATATTTCTTTTGGATCGTCGGCTACTTCATTATTTCTCGTCCTTAAGGGCTCAATAGCGGCGCGCGTTTTTGTTTTCCTTTTTGCATAGCTATAGAAGTATTTTGGATTTTCCTTTATTGCTTCTACCGCCTTTTCCTCTTTCCTCTCTGTATGGTCCTTAATCAGGGCTTGTATTTCCCTATCGATACCCTCCAGTTTTGCTTTTATCGCTTTCCTGTCATTATCACCGCAGTTGCCTAACTTCGCCTCCACTCTCTTTCTTTTGCGGAATAGTCTTCTCTTTTGCCTCTCTAGCCAGCTCCTCTTTCCTTTTGGCTGTGATTTCGGAGCATATTTTTCTAAAATTCTCAGCGTTTTTTCTTCCAAGGTTGTTAACATTTCTTCAGTTGTTTTATTCTCGAAAATTGTTCTCCATTCTATTTGGGCCATATGCGATCTGATTGCTTCCCAATTTATAGTCTTGGAGTTTAAGTTAAAGGCCCCGAATTTACTTCTTTCCTTCAATATGTGTATTGTCTTTCAATGATGTCGTCATATTTGTTGATATCTCGATTAAGTTGTGGTCTGAGATAATGGTTGGGGTTATTTTTATATCAGCAATCAAGTTCGTGTTATTCGTGAATACCAGATCCAGGCAGTTATTTTTTCTGGTATTTTCTCTTATCTCCTGTGTCAGCATAAACTCATTTGTGAGAGCCATCAACATTTTTGCTTGTTCCTGGTCTTCTCTTGTGTCCCCATTGTCCTGGTGAATATATATATTCCTATCCATCTTTTTGTATTTTATAAATGGGAAGTTAAAGTCTCCGCAGATCATTATATTGGGGGATGGAGGGTTTATGGCCTTTATTAGCTTTCTGATGTCATCAATGGCCTCCGAGAATTTTTCGGTTGGGGTGCTTGGAGGTCTATTACTATCACGTTTAGTTTTTCCATTTTCACTGCTAGGAGTTCCACAGCTGTTTGATTTACTTATTATCGTCTCTGTCATATAACCTTCCTGTACATATATGGCACAGCCACCTTTACGTCTCGTCGTTCTATCCGCTCTTAGTAAGTTGAAGCCCTCTATATTTATTTCTTTCTTATCAATACAATGTTCGCAGTTTTCACAATTTCCTTGGCAATCCTTAAGATGAGTTTCTGTGGGACATGCGATGTCCGCCCTTGTTTCGTTCATAAATCCTTTCAGGTACGAAACTTTATTGAGTGATTGGTTTGGTCTTATTCCTTGAATATTAGCTAGGACAATTTTTATGTTCTCTGTTTTTCGTTGCCCCTTGCGCATTTCAAGTTCTTTTCCTTCGATATCGCTTGATTCGTTGCCCTATGATCCTCCGAGAGAGATCCGTTTCCGCCTACTTGTACTGGTAGCTTCTTGCCATGTAGCGGTTTGGCTCGGGGATTTCCAGCTGTGTCAACTGCATGTGGATGACAGTTAGCATCCGTAACGTGTCCGCGATGTTGAAAAAATTTTCTTGTTCGCTTACTGTGTTCCTATTGTTGTTCCTATTGTTATTGTTATTCCTATTGTCATTTAAACTTTTTCCTTTGTTCTTTGAGTCCGTCGGGAGATGTTGATAGTAGCATTTTTTCCCGAATTTGCAGGTTCCATATTTTTCGTAAGTCCTGCAAATGTCCGGGTGGTAGAATTTACATCCGTCTCCAAATTTACAATGACCATTATTATAGAAGAAATTGCATATTGGAGGATGTTCATATATACATTGTCCTCTTTTAAATCCGCAATTATCTTTTATATAATACCTGCATATAATTCCTTCCCCATATTTACTCGTGGCCTTTGTTTTTTGCTCCTTATCGGGGGACAGTTTCACTCCGTTTTCTCGACTGCCCTCTTGTCTTGTCCTAATTGTGCTAGTTGTGTTTGTGTCCTTCGTTGCCGTTATGCTATGTGTTGTCTTTACACTCTTTGTCGCCTGTGTGTTTTCGGCCTCGTTTTGTGACGGTATTTGATTTTTTTCTATTTCGCCTTTCTCCATTTCTTCCGTTTTCCACTGTTCTTTGTTCCCACTTTCTTCTTTCATTCTCTTCTCTTTAATATTTGTCGAGATTCTTATATTTTCCACTTTGAATAATCAATAAATATTTCTAACTTATAAACTTTTTACTTTGTTTAATTTTTTGTATTTTCGCTTTAATTATAACCGGTTTGGAATTATGGGCCACCCTATATATATATATATATATATATGAAAATTATTTCACGAAGGTAACACGTGAAAAATATTTATGATGAATAAAACCACGAAGGAAAGGAAACACAAAATGGTGCTCAAGCGCTTTCGTCTAATTAGACGAAAGCGCTTGAGCACCATTTTGTGTTTCCTTTCCTTCGTGGTTTTATTCATCATATATATATATATATATATATATATATATATAACAACATTACTGAAAGGTTGCAAACACGTTTTCAAATACCAGTTTTAAACCAAACTGTGTAAAATGTTTTAAAATATGACGCTAACATTATAACGTTAGAAAAATACAGTATTTTAACGATGTTATTGAAACATTATAAAAAAAAATGTATCACGTTTCCCTTAACATACATTTTAACGGTGTTAAAACATTATAAAGAACATTTAAACATGTAACCAATTTAAACACCAAAAACATTTTAAACACGTTTTATTTTTTTAAATATCATTCGATGACGTGTGAAGCCTTTCAATAATGTTTATGTTATGTTCTACCTTTAGATAATGTTATTAAAGTGGTTGAAATAATTTCACAGAACATTTCAATAACGTCACCACATTTTTTGTGTTACTTGGATATATATATATATATATATATATATATATATATATATATATATATGGGATGAATTTCACATTTAAAAACCTGAAATGAATGACTTCCCTGACGAGGTGTATTGCTGAATACATTATGGTCTTGGATTAATTTTTCTTTTTCTTTGTGGATTTGCATCTTATATATATATATATATATATATATATATATATATATAATATATATATAGTTGTGAGTATTGAATAATTTTTTAGAAACTTTAATAGTGTATATAATGTAATGTGCGTCGTAAAATAGTAAAATATATATTTCTCAATAATTTAGTAGCGATTAATAAAAAATTATAAAATAAAAATATAAAATAAAAACTATTAAGATTAAGATTATTAATTATTAATTATTTAATATTTAGCCTAATATTTATTCTTTTTTCATTTATCTTCCTTCGTTCTTCTTCAATTTGCGTTCGCATTTTCTCTTCTTTATCTTCAAACCTTCGGAACAAAATCCAAATGCAGCCACAAAAGCTTCCTTTACACTCGAACCCCCCCCTTCTGCCCAAGAATGATAACTCCTCCCTATTGTATACGTGCCTGAATGCCAAAAGGGGGAAGGAAGGGTGGGGGGACATGGGAAGAACGCAGGGTGAGGAACGGCCTTCATCGGAGTATTCTCCCATCTTCTTACAAAAAAAAAAAAATAACCAGTTGAAGTCATTCACAGAATTTATTTTCTCTATTTCAACCGCATCAGGGACCACTCCCAGAATCCTTTGTCCACTCACAAACGATGACCTTTCCAAAAGATGTTCCATGCAAAGACGTACGCGTACACACCCACACACCCACACACACACATATATATATATATATATGTTAAACACAGACCGTGCATGGAACAAGGAACTCTTCTGGGATAATTAAATCCACTATAGTCCGGATAAGTAATGGTAAATGACAAATACCATAGTTTTTTCTTTTTCATGATTTTAGCCCGACGTGGGCAACGGGTCTCTCGCAAAGAGATCCCATAAATATAGCTTCCCTCACCAGCTATCTGCAAAGCAGACAGGATCCAGCTTTGGGACATGGATCTAGGGTTTAAAGCAAGCCTAGATCCCTACATTCAGAACCTCTATATAAGTGAAAGACTCGTTGCATTCACGTCGTGTTGAATAAATCAAAGAAAAAGGGGGTAACTATTGTATTTTTAGCCAAAAAAAAACCAAAACTTAAACCTCAACCGGGACATTGAGCGTCCACTTTTCAAGGCACGAAACACGTCCGTTTAGTATACACAAACTCAGAATGGTTCCCTGAGAACATTATATGTTAAACACAGACCGTGCATGGAACAAGGAACTCTTCTGGGATAATTAAATCCACTATAGTCCGGATAAGTAATGGTAAATGACAAATACCATAGTTTTTTCTTTTTCATGATTTATTCAACACGACGTGAATGCAACGAGTCTTTCACTTATATAGAGGTTCTGAATGTAGGGATCTAGGCTTGCTTTAAACCCTAGATCCATGTCCCAAAGCTGGATCCTGTCTGCTTTGCAGATAGCTGGTGAGGGAAGCTATATTTATGGGATCTCTTTGCGAGAGACCCGTTGCCCACGTCGGGCTAAAATCATGAAAAAAAAAAACTATGGTATTTGTCATTTACCATTACTTATCCGGACTATAGTGGATTTAATTATCCCAGAAGAGTTCCTTGTTCCATGCACGGTCTGTGTTTAACATATAATGTTCTCAGGGAACCATTCTGAGTTTGTGTATATATATATATATATATATATATATATATATATATATATAGAGGGTAGTTCATAAGTCCCAATCGGTTATAATTAAAGTGAAAATTCATCTAGCGGAGCTCACACTGACGTAATCAATTACTAGGAAAAGAATATTTGTCGAGATTCTTATATTTTCCACTTTGAATAATCAATAAATATATCTGACTTATAAACTTTTTACTTTGTTTAATTTTTTGTATTTTCGCTTTAATTATAACCGGTTTGGAATTATGGGCCACCCTATATATATATATATATAATATATATATATATAATATATATATATATATATTATATATATATATATATATATATATATAAGAATTGATGAATATGTTGATTGCACGTATAAAATTGAAGCTTACATCTTTTATGTGACATTTAATGTGGACGTGAAATTGTGAATGTTTCATTAAATTGCGTAACATGGACGATTCTCATAGTCTTCATATCCTCTTAATTTATGATGCTACGAAATTCGCACGCATTGTATCAGATTCCCGAAGACGGTCGTATAGAGAAATAAGTAGGATAGATTGTGATATTTCCCGTGTAGCTAAATTGTTAAATCATAATTTAAGTATATTAAATGTACGAGTAATTCATAATTATACGCTTTCGGACCACGGACCTATTGAAGTAACGCTAAATATTTGTGATACGGAGTGAGTGTATTTTCGAAACTTATAAATTAGTTTAGCAATTGCATTAATTAGTCAAATATAAGTACGCAGCGAGTGATTAATTACGTAGAAATATTATGAATATATTATGAATATTATGAATATTATAACAATATCATCGATGCTTTAAGAGAAACGGGAAGCAGATTGGCTTGAATAATATCGCGGCTTCACCTTAATTAGATGCTGACAATATTTATGACCTTTTAGAACCTAGATGGAAACCTAAATGTGAACCAAGATTATAGGCCCGATAAATGCTGTTATAAAATATGTAAAATAAAAAAAGAAAGACCGGACTAGGCCCTTGAAGCTTGTGAAGATAATTTGAATAATGACCGGAAAGTTTTGGAAATATGCCAAAAACTAAAACAACCAGCAGGTCGCTTCTTCGACTTTAATCGATGGCTTTTCAGGAGCTGAAAACATTGCAAATTTGTAGAGAGATCACTCCATTATTAATGTAAATGAAGAAAATCTCAGATCGCTCCTTCATCATAATTCTTAACAATGTGCGTCATTAAATTTTGTTCAAACTTTAGTCCAGCTATTAAATCTATAATTAAAGAGCTTCCAGTTCTTTTCTAGTGTAGATGGTTTACGAGGTGAACGTTTAAAATATAACCATGAATCTTTTATCTTCATATGAGGCTCTCCTAGGAAGAAATGGCTAAGCGACAAAAGTAAAAAACGTCAGAAAACGCAGTTAAAAGTTCTACTAATCTGAAAGTGCTATAACTTTTGAACTTTTGAACTTTTGAAGATATTTCGACGAAAGGGTTGATCATAATATATTGTTCAACAAACTGATGGAAAAAAAACTGTTCTTGAATATATATATACAGTACTGAATACGCTGACTTATTAGTATGCAAATCAAACATTTACAATTGAATGGGGAATGTGTTCTCTGATTTTAAATTCTTCTGAGAAATACACCAAGGGTCTTTGCTCTCACCTATACCATCTAATGCCTTTGTGTGTGTATATATATATATATATATATCTATATATATGTAAAAGAGAGAGAGAGAGAGAGAGAGAGAGAGAGATGGACTGTTTAATTCACTTAATAATATCAATGTTTGATCAATGTTTGGTATTCGATAGGTGAAATTATAATAAAAAAGTTATTTCACTCAAAATAAAATCTTCAGAATTTAGCACTTATAATTTTCTATTGAGGAGCATTCTAAGGGAAGTTTTTCCTTCTTTTGGGTATCAAAGCTTCTTGTTGTATAGAAAGAAGGTTGCGGGAAATCTTATTATTTTCTGTGAATTTATTTCAATGATGTGGTGTTAATCGGTCCTTCACTTAAAGGTTTAGATAGCTTATTTTAATTATGTGTATGAAAATTGTGAAAATTATATGAAAATTATGTGAAAATTATGCGCAGTGTATATAAAACAACAATTTTATTGTATGTATTCCTGTTGTTAACAGTTTCGACCAGCAAAATGCACATTTATTTAAATTAAATAATGTTGCTATTAATCAGGTACATGAATTTAAGTACCTAAGTCACATTCTAACCAGTTCCTTAAGCAACGATCCTGAGAGTAAGAAAAAATACGGTAACTTATGTGTCAAATCAAATATGCTAATAAGGAAATTCAAATGTTGTACGACTGAGATAAAAAAAAACCGTTATCCCAAAACATTTTTTTGTAGCCTTTATCATCAACAACTGCGAGTGAATTATAATAAAAACGCGCAGAAAACGTTGAACCTATTGATCAATAAATTGTCCAGGATGTTACTTAGATTGTCACCTCGATGTTCGGCTTCTCATATGTTTGCCTCATACTGACCCTTTTTTTTATCATGATTCTTCGGCCCTTCCACTCCTCATAGCCTAATCTACCAACCAATAATTACAATTTTAAAATTTTCTGTTTGTGATTCAGTTTTCATCACATTAGAGTCAAGATAAAGTATGTTCAATGTTTGAATTTTAACTGTAATAGTGATTCAGTTTAAATTTTTTTAATTTTATGCAGTGCTTTAAAGCTTTAAAGATCACATTCGTTTTAATTATATTTTCTTACAATTTTAGTCTTCAAAATAGGTAGCGAATCCGAAACATTAGCCAGTAGTGATGATCACATCTCTTATGTTTTTGTGCCTGATAGCCACATATATATATATATATATATATATATATAATATATATATATATATATATATATATATATATATATATACATATGAAATAGGATCCCTCCTAAGGAGACGTAATTTTACATTTAGGATAAAAACGAAGACGTAGAGCAAGAAAGTCATTATATTTGGCTGCAGCCGACGTTTCGGGCAACTCTACCCATTTTCAAGGCCTAATAAAATAAAAGGCTAAAATTAATGCATGACAAAAAAAAAAATAAAAAATTATACGAATGTCAAAAACAAACTAATTCATAGCACAGAATAAAACCACTTAAAGAATAAAAATTAAAAAGCGTAAAACAAGCATAAGCCAAAAACAAATTAAAAATTATATACATGACAAATAACACATGATAAAAGTAAAACTTTAAAACTAAAAACATTCAAACAAATTAGTTAAAAATTAGTTAAAAACTTCACTAATAAAAAGTTAAATGAAAAAACGCAAAAGTGCACGAAAACATACCATGCTCACTTGACATCCTCAAACAACTGAGGCGAAAAGGAGACAGGGTCAAGGGGAAAACAGAAAAATTTTTAGTTGGTAGGCATTCTAATTAATATAAAGGGGGTAACAGCTGGAATCAATATTTAAGCTGGAATTCAGAAATTTAATGCACAAAGATTCATAAATACGGAGAGAGGACGGACATTTTAATGATTTAAGAATTTTAAAGTTATTAACGGAAATATCAACTTTACACTTAACAGAATGATTTCTAATGGCAGACTGTTCCTTTTTAGATAAAACTTTCCCTGTCCTATGGCTAATACCCATATGGGAGCAAAATCTCGCCTGCAAAGAACGAACTGTGCTGCCAACGTAGTTCCCCTGGGAACACCCAGGGCAGGTAAACAAATAAACGACAGAACAGTTCATCGCAGGGGGGATTTTGTCCTTACAACGGAAAAAACATTCAAGGGTATTATTATTCACAAAAGCAACCTTAAAATCAGTGTGAAAATAAAATTTGTTTGAATGTTTTTAGTTTTAAAGTTTTACTTTTATCATGTGTTATTTGTCATGTATATAATTTTTAATTTGTTTTTGGCTTATGCTTGTTTTACGCTTTTTAATTTTTATTCTTTAAGTGGTTTTATTCTGTGCTATGAATTAGTTTGTTTTTGACATTCGTATAATTTTTTATTTTTTTTTTTGTCATGCATTAATTTTAGCCTTTTATTTTATTAGGCCTTGAAAATGGGTAGAGTTGCCCGAAACGTCGGCTGCAGCCAAATATAATGACTTTCTTGCTCTACGTCTTCGTTTTTATCCTAAATATATATATATATATATATATATTACTCATAAGTTTAATGAATTTAAAATAATAATAATAATGACGGAAATGCCTTCAACATTAAAATGGTGTCTCACTGTTATTGAGGTAAATGTAAATACAGTGTGTAATTGCGTAATAAAATAAGTTTTAAATACGGAAGTCAAAAGAAGATTAATTAAGTTTAATTTATAAAGACAGACAACGATTATAGAGTTTCGTTCAATAATAAAACATTTTCGAGGGGACGGGGGGACGGGGGGTAGGAGTAGAACTTATTAATTTCGTGACTGTAGAGAGAGACTTTTTTTTTAGGAATGACGTTGCACGTGTTTAAAAAGGACTAACGTGGCTGAATTTTTTTTTTTATATCCTTGGTTGACTTTGGTTTTGCTTGCGCCGAATTGTTCATTCTGACGAAGGTCAAACTTGTTGCCCCGCCTTGGACCTACAGCTTAACGTGGAATCCGAACCACAACCCACCACGGGTGGTCAGAAATTACCGAGTCCTTACCCAGACTCGATCTCACGACCTCTCGATTAGCAGCAGCCCAGCGTCTTAACCACTAGGCCACCCATGGTACCCGGGTACCCACTTATCTACCAACCTATTTTTTCTGGAAGTATGAACAGGGCAAGCTACGCGCCGCCTGCTTTCGCCGAGAATCGAACCCGGGGCCGATGGATTCGTAGTCAGTGATGCTAACCACTACACCACTATAGTTTTTAATACTGAATTTTGGTTTGGATAAAGTTTAAATCGGTTCTTAAAAGTTTGCAAAGAAGAAGATGAAGGCAATTGTTTGACTGAATCACATAATTTTTCGTGCTGGAGTAAAATTCAAAATTAAGAGAAAACATTTTCTTTTAAAAAAATTAAACAAAACCTAAATTTCAATGAAAATTACAGTAAAAACTTTAAAAAGAAAGTAGATGCTTATTTTGTCTTAAACCTCAACTCGGAAACATTTGTTAGAGCGTAGAAATATTGTAGAATTTTCACTCGGATTCCCTCCTCTCTACTTTAAAATGTTCACTTTAGCTTTAAATTTCTTTCCAACCTCTCAACCTCTTTTCTCTGACTTGCTTTTAAAACTTTGATTCGTCTTCAAATTTTCTAACTTCTTTTAACCTTCCTTTTTAAACAGACAACCTTGAAGGGACCAGCCGGTCTGTTGCTCTTTGGTATCCTTCGTATATTCCTTTGTAAAACATTAATTGATCACGATCTGTATCTCGTTGGGTAACACCGTTTCCTTATAAGCGAAGTGAAGATACTGAGGTCGGGGGTTTGACTCCCGATGTTACTGGTAATAATAATAATAATAATAATAATAATAATCCGGGAGTTAAAGCAATGGTCCGCATTCGTCCGGCCTCGGCACTCGTTTCTGGCCTGCCTCATTTAAGCGACGACGGAGGGGACATACGGCTTTACGTAGGATCCAAACCATTACCCTACAGAGGAACACCCAAAGGACCACATTGATCACTGAAGTCTGAAGTCTACGAGCCGAGATTCGAACCTAGGACCTTTAGATTAAGTGGCCAGCGTAAATTACGCTAAAAACATGATGATTTTTGTGGATTAATTTTATATAAATTGACTGAATAAAAAGAAACTGTGCATTTCATTTAATACGAATGCAGTTACAATAAAAAATACACGTTCATTAATTCATCAGGGCTACGTCGTGGCCATGTCACACCACCTCTTCCCGTAGATCAGCGAAATTAAGCGACGTTAGGTCTTGGTAGTAGTTGGATGGGGAATTATCCTCTACGTCCAGATTTCGTTGCGATTCTTAGATGATTCGGATACCACGTAAAGCTGTAGGTTCCCTCCGTCACAGAACCTTTGCCGTTAAGAAAGAGGATAAACGACCCCAGAAATACACATACTTATTAATTCATCATATTTTTCATAAATGAAGGATTTCTTTCCATTAAAAGTAAAACACTTTTCCGTTGCTTCAATTTACAAAATTGCTATTTTTCCCATTCTATTTAGTTGTGGATTCAATTTAGCAGAATATTTGTCTCTCTCTATCTCTCTCTCTCTCTCACACACACACACACACACACACACACACACACACACACACACATACAGGGTGTTTCAGGAGGAAAGATCAATGCTTCGGGAGGTGATAGTATCGGTCATTGTGAGAAAAAAGTTCATATGAACATGGGTCTAATTCTGAAATGGTTACGGAGATAGAGCTGTTTGAATCTATAAATACAAAAGCATTGTTAATGGTAATCAAGAAAAAGAAACCAATTACTGTTTCTAACATTTAATGTTTAAACATTGGCATTTTGAATGGTATCAGATACAGAAATGACAAATTTGTTACAGTTTACAATACGTTTTCGAAAATCCCACCGTCAACCTCAGTGCACTTTGCAACTCGTGTGCGAAGATCGCGTGTTGTTCGTCTAAGTTGATCTTGACGTTCCTTTATGCGGGCAGCAGCATCCAAAATGCGCGCGAGCAATTCGTCTCGTGTATCCACCTTTCTTTTGTAAACTTGACTTTTCATCCACCGCCACAAACAATAGTCTAACGGAGAGAGGTCTGGAGACCTTGGTGGCCATTGAATGGGACCACCGCGGCCGATCCATCGACCAGGGAAAGTTTGATTTAGGTATTGCATCACCAGACGGGTAGAATGTGGAGGAGCTCCGTCATGCTGAAAGTACATACCAGCGCGTGTAGCCAAAGGAACATCCTCCAATAGTCCTGGCAATTCATTTTGCAGAAATTCTAGGTAACTTTGTCCTGTAAGACGATTCTCTAAAGTAACAGGGCCAATCAGCTGATCATCGATGATACCGCACCACACATTGGCAGAGAAGCGATGTTGAAAATTTGTTTCCACAGTGGCATTTGGATTTTCGTCTGACCACCGATGAGAGTTACGAGTATTGTTGATACCGTCACGGGTGAAAGTAGCTTCATCGGTGAACAGTATTAATCGAAGCAATCGGCGATTAACATTTACCCAATGACAAAATTCCAGTCGCATGGCAGCGTCTCCTGGTTGAAGGTGTTGTACACGCTGTACATGATGTGGATGCAAGCCTTCCTCACGTAATGTTCGCCATACTCTTGTGTGTGGTACACCGAGACGTGTAGAAATTCTTCGTGAGCTAGTAGTAGGACTACGCTCTACCAACTGAAGAATGTTTTCCACTTCATCTACATCTTCTTGACCTTCACGTTCAGATGAAACATGAGCGCTGGGAAGTGTACCAATCTCACGCAATGTGTCGGAAACCCTGGTAAATACTCTTCGATCCGGAATTCTGCGGTTCGGAAACCGTAGACGGTATTCTGCAACAGCAGCTGTTGCACTTCCATCGCAAAAACCGTAGACATACACCATATCTGCATATTCGGCATGTGTGAAGGTGTGTGGCATTCTTAACACTGCTTCAAACACCAAACAATGTCACTCACAACAGTCAGCTGTCGATTGGCTTATGTTACATGCTTACATTACAGCTTACATGGTTCAAGTTTATAGGGGAGGGAAGGGGGAGGAAGAGCTGCGCGCGCATCAGATTCAAACAGCTCTATCTCCGTAACCATTCAGAATTAGAAACATGTTCATATGAACTTTTTTTCTCACAACGACCGATACTATCGCCTCCCGAAGTATTGACCTTTCCTCCTGAAACACCCTGTATATATATATATATATATATATATATATATATATATATATATATATATATATATATATATTATACGTAATAAAATAAATTTTGAAAATCTTGACTTCTATTAAGGTATAATAATAATAATAATAATAATAATAATAATAATAAATAAAACAAAGGGCCATTTTTTATTATAAACAATCCAACCCAACGTTCCGTCTATTTGTGACAAACACATTTTCAGAGAAGTGATTTAAATATTAGACCAACCTAACAGTTAACGTACGAATAGAGAGAATGAAGAATTTAAGAATCCAATTTACCTCTTGTAACTGTAGTCCACAAAGGGAAGATCAGAAATACAGGGTTCTAAAATAATGTGAAATAAATTATTTTTGGGAAACACCTTTTTTTATCATCCTGTACATCATGGTCAAAGCATCGTTACAGTGCTTTTTGTAGATCAGCGAGGTTAAGCGACGATGGGACTGTTCAGCAGTTGGATGGATGACCCTCCTCCTGTACTCAATTTAAAATGAGTTTCAATTAAAATTTTAGTTAAAGTTCGTTAAATTTTCATAATTTTCCTTTTTTATTTCACAGTAGAACGGCTAAACTACAGGGTGATAAAAAAACGGTGTTCCCGAAAATAATGTACAATAAATTATTTCTGAGAACACGTTTTTTGCATCACCCTGTATTTTTTAAATTTTCGTATTATTCTTTTTTAGAATATCAACTGTTCTGTTCCGCAAATGTTTAAATCACTTCCCTGAAAATTGTCACAAACGGACGAAACGTTCGGTTAATTCCAATCAAAGATGGCTCTTTATTATTATTATTATTATTATTATTATTATTATTATTATTATTAATAATAATATTATTATTATTATTATTATTATTTAAAATTATGTAAATTTTGTAACTTATTTCGAAGATTTACGGGATTGATATTTCACTGAACTCGAATTTGTTTTAGTTTTAATATAATCCTTCCAAGATAAAATTGGAAATTGAAACCTTTCGTTTACATTCACGATATTTATATAACGAAATTTACTTTCACTTTTAAGTCCATTTGCTGAAGGGGGAGTAACCCCCACACCCGCATCACGTTATGTATAGCAGACATTACCTAAAAACCAAAATGGACTCGACCTTCCTACTTTTTTACGATTCAAACTTGTGAAAATCATACATTTTATTTATTAGTGTAAATATATTCTAATTTAAAGCATGGCTACATTTTATTATATAAACAAAGTGTGAAAAACAAATATAAAATTGATAAAATCGAAGTTCTCAATCTCTAAAATGAAAATTCAATAACCTTTTATCCGTTTTCTACGATTTCACTTTTACTTTCGTTGGATTGTCTCAATTTCACTTTTACTTTCTTCAGCTCTCTCCGATTTCACTTTTACTTTCTTCGGTTCTCTCCGATTTCACTTTTACTTTCTTCGATTCTCTACAATTTCACTTTTACTTTCTTCGGTTCTCTACGATTTCACTTTTAGGTTCATTGCAAAATTTTCGGTGTGTCGGTTTCACTTTTGTTTTGATTCGACGTTCTTTTTCCCTTCTAAAGTTTCACTCTCGCTTTCATCCGAGTTTCTAAAAGTATTCAGCAACTTTCTTTCGAATGTTGACCACCAAAGTTAAGGAAATTGGCGCTTCCACAAAACCAGAAAACAAATCTTTGGTTCTTTTCAGGATTTCAGTTAGAAATTTTCGAGGAAGGAACGCGTTAAGAAAAATGAAAACTGTATACAGTATAGGGAGGGTTGACAAAAGTAAATAGACACCTTCGGGGTTTTTCCCATAGATTTTTTTTATTTGATTATAAAAGCGAATCAATAATAACAGATTTATTGAATCGAAATATTTAGAGTTGTGCTGCTTTCCCTTTTCCATTATGTAACGATGACACACGTTCTAGTATTCTGATGAGCTTTGCCATTTGTTCTTGTGGACAATCATCATGGTGTCTATTTACTTTTGTTAACCCTTTGTGTATATATATATATATATATATATATATATATATATTTCAACTGCAAACACGCAGTATAATTAACGTAAAGGACGACGCTTGTATAGGAGAATATTCCGCGCAAGATGAAGAGGGAGAACGAACAAATGAAAAAATGAGGTAACCACCCGGGAATCGAACCCGGGTCTTCCGATTGCAGGTCAGATATGATAACCATTACACCATGGGCCTCACTCGATCAGAAGTCGTAATTCTCCTACATACGCGCAGAAACCAATGCCCCAAGGGGGCACCTTCCGCATGCCGTACATTATATACATTTCAACTGCAAACACGCAGTATAATTAACGTAAAGAACGACGCTTGTATAGGAGAATATTCCGTGCAATAGTAACAATCTGGCTCTCTTATGTAAAGGAGGCAAAGTATATCTGAGTTAACTGATAAGATACGAGTTTAATGATGAATGAATGAAGGTAAGAGTTTTTCAATCTTATGATACCAAAAAAAAGTATTTTTTTAGTGTGGTATAATCATTTAATATCAGTTTTCGTTTCAGATGAGGTCATAGAAAGTGTGTGTGTATATATAAACAGGGGCATATTTAGGAGTGGTTTCCTACCTGCCCGGAAACCCTCCATAAAATTTTATGTCAAAAACAAATTAAATCATAAAAGGGCGGAAAAATGACGCACTATTGGTAAACAAAAGCTTCTTTTATGGACAGTGCAGCTTTTGGTTCATCATGAACATGTTCGTTTGGCATAATTTTGAAAATGTTAACATTTATTTGTTAATACGTACTGTAATTGCAATAGTGTTACTGTTCCCATATCACATGTTTACAGTGTGTTTATATTATTACAGAAAAATAATCAAATAAATAAAATCTTGCTCCATACCGTAATATATTTGTATGTTTAAATGGTACCACACGAAAGTGCCTGTTTTTGTCCAATTTTTGTGCTATAATGATCCTTTGTCCAGCATACAACTAAAAGAATTAAAATATAGCATTGTTGTGCCACTAACAAAGATTTTTAATGCGTCTATTTCTGAGGGGTGCGTACCAGATAATTTCAAGTTAACAAACGTAACACCTATCTTTAAGAAAGGCGATAAAGATGCGGCTGGAAATTATAGGCCAATCAGTTTAACGTCTGTTGTAGGTAAGTTACTGTAATCAATAATTAGGGATTGTATAGTCGAACACTTAGAATTGCATAACTTAATTAGAAATACGCAGCACGGTTTTAGGTGAAACAAATCTTGCTTAACTAATCTTTTAGAATTTTTTCAAAGCGTGGTTGACGTTTACGATAGTCATCGGGCGGTTGATGTAGTGTATTTAGTTTCAAAAAGCGTTTGACACCGTACCGCACAAAAGACTCATTGAGAAAACTAAGGCTCATGGAATCAAGGGTGTAGTAATAAATTGGATAGAAGAGTGGTTGCGAGGTAGGAAACAGAGGGTGGTCGTTGATGGAGCGGAGTCGTGTTGGGCTTATGTAGCGAGTGGCGTTCCTCAGGGTTCTGTATTGGGCCCCTTGCTTTTTCTTATATATATTAACGATTTAGATGTCGGCCTAGTCAGTACAGTTTCAAAGTTTGCGGATGAAATAAAGCTGGGTGGTAGGGCGATTAATGACGAAGATAGAGGTCAAATCCAGAATGATCTGAATAAAATCGTTGATTGGTCAGTCACATGGCAAATGAGATTTAACGTCGATAAGTGCAAAATTTTACATATAGGTTCGCGTAACGGTAATTTTGCGTATAGTATGTCAGGGAAAGAGTTGATAAGCGTAGAGCAGGAAAAAGATTTAGGAGTTATAGTCACTGGTATTTAAAAGTAGCGAAACAAAGTACAGCAGCGGTCAATAAAGCGAACAAAGTGTTACGTTTTATAGCTCGGAATTTTGAGTACAAATCGCGCGATATTATAGTTTCTCTTTATAAATCATTAGTTAGACCCCATTTGGAGTACGCGATCCAATTTTGGAATCCGCATATGCGCAAAGATATAGACAAAATCGAGAGTTCAAGGACGGGCAACTAAAATGATTCCGTCGCTTAGGTCAAAGTCGTACGAGGATAGGCTTAAATAGTTAAAATTGACTACACTCGAGACTAGGAGGCTAAGGGGTGATCTAATCTAGGTTTTCAAAATTATGAATGGGTTCGATAACGTAGATAGAGATAGCTTTTTCGGGTGTAAGTTGACAAGTTGAAAGTTCGAGACAGCAGTTGCCAAAAACTTTTTTACGCATAGAATAGTAAATAGCTGGAATAGTTTGCCGGTAGAAGTAATTAGTAGCACGTCTATAAACATATTTAAAAATCGATTAGACGCATATGTTAATAGACTGGGTATAGTTTAAGGTAGTAAAATTAAGGGTTGGATAAAATAGATTTTGATTAAAGATCACAATAACCAGACTAGAGGTCATAGTATGAAATTATTTAAGCCAAGATGTAGAACAAATTTAAGAAAACATAGTTTTACAAAGAGAGTAATTAAGTTTTGGAACAGTCTGACAGAAGTAGTGGTGACTTCAGATACAATTGAGTCTTTCAAAAGAAGGTTGGGTAGTTTGATGTCTTGTTTAAGCCCATTTTTATTGCATGAATGGTACTGGTTTATTTCATATATATTATGTACATTTAGGTGATAGATCCCACAGCTCAACACAAGTGTTGTGGGATATAGGGAGGCAGCATCTTGGGGTAGGGGATACTCTCTGTCCTTACACACCCCATTTAAAGAGATTCCTCTGCCGAGCGGCGCCCCCATAGTACTGTGAGGTATTGAAAAACTCATGATCTTCACTTGCCCCACAAACACCTTTAAATGGGAGACCCAAAATGGGTGCACACACATTTCTACATTACTGTACAGTCTTTACAGCCACACCTACACTTTTCCTCCTAAGTATATATATTGTAATGTATATGGTTGTAAATTGTGACTTGGTCCGCAATTAATATGGACCGTGACTTATTTTTGGTTGGCAAGGTACTGGTATTGATGGATACCGTAATGAAATTGACTGGATTCTTTGGATCTGATATATTTGCATGTCGGTTATAAATAGATATAGAATGTAACATATTTGTGGATAGTAGTCTATTATGACTTGATCCTCCGGATCCAAAGATTCTATCTTTAGTTTTAAATTGATAATTAATTAGTTTTAAATTGATAATTATTTAGTTTTGTAAAAATTGGTCGTTGCCAATGTACAGGCAGTTTTTACATAGTGGAGCCACCTCGATGGGCCGAAGTGACCCCTAGTGTGCCCACTATAAAAATTTCTTATGTTCTTATGTTCTTGTGGTTCGGAACCCACGTAAAATTGTAGGTCCCCTCCGCCACCACGGAGGACATGCACAATACACAATTACGAACACAGTTAGGTAGACCAGCCATGAGTGGATCCTAGGGTCTTTGTTGGTCTGAAACATTATAACATTATAGCTTGGAAGCTTCCCCTTCTAAGCACACCTCGTATACCCTCGTATACGCTCCTGATATATATATATATATATATATATATATATATATATATATCAGGAGCGTATACGAGGGTATATATATATATATATATATATATATATATATATATATATATATATATATATATATATTATCAGTGACGTAGTTTAGATAACGTAGTGTAATAAAAATAGTGTTTAATACGGCTTCGTAGCTTATTATTTCTTGTTTCAGGTAGGTGAGTGTTTCGAATAAAATGAACAAGTGCAAATCAAATACCTGAAAACTGTATAAAATGGTTCTACATTTTCGTTTTTGTTATCTTTATATTAAATTGTTTGTCTTCAAAAGATGATGGTGAAACTGACCATATTTTTAATGACACTGCGCATTATATGGTCCCTAAATTCTTCCGCCTCAAAAACGAATTCTTTTAGTCGTTTGACAGCGGGAAAAGAGACTTTAATGACCCTCTTTGACAGCGTTAAAGTTGTGGACTGTTTTGTAAAGGACAAAACTGAAGAAGAAATGAGACTTAAGAATATGTCATCATTTCTGACAAATTATTCCTCTATTAATTCATCTGAGGTTGAATTATCGTGTGACGAGAACTATATTGAACATACTCTTAAGGAAGAGGAATTCGAGGTGAACGAAGAAGGTAATTTATACGATACTGTTCATAACGCCTTTTATGACGCATCAATGTACTGTTTAAAGCGAATAAATAATCAGTCCAATGATAATGAATCTCAAATGAAATGGGAAGCAAAAGTATGTCAGTTATCGGCAGTAAGCGTTTACCGATGTTGCTTTCGTAATAGAGAAGATTGTGTCGGGAAACGGTACGATTTTGATTCGTCTATAAAAATACAAGATATTACCAAAGATATTAAAGTAAAGTACGAGCCTTTGCGTCAGTTAAAGTGTTCCAACAATAAATCAATCGCTTCTACTTCCATTGGGAATAGTTCGATCTCTCTTATTTATAGAAACAAAAGAGTTCAAGTTATTTTAAGTGAAAATGAAAGCACGGTAAATTACTGTTTAGACAAAAGCGATTATGAAAATGAATCCCATTCATTATATTATTGTACACGCAAAAATGTTTCAGAAGAAATTCCTCCAAATTGTGAAAAGAATAATTGTATTCGGAAATGCTGTCCGGAAAGTCATTTGTACGACTCTTCTCAGCGAAAATGTGTTTACGTGTCCGAATATTATGAGTGGAAACCGAAATTTTATACACCAAATACTCTCGAGCCAAGTGTAGAAAAACCCAATATCAGCTTCGTTTATGGTTTTCCAATGTGTAAAAATTACTTCCTTTTGCAACCTCACGCGAATGAAAAAGATAAATTTTATATCCTTGAAAATGGACGCCTGTTTGTGGTCGGATATAATGAGGCGTTTCGCAGTGATTTATTTTGCAGTGACTATTTTAGACATGATAGTGAAATAAGAGAAGAATCTTTATTATGTTTTCCTGACAAAAATACGAAACGATTTACTGGATGCGAAAAAATACGGACATTCCTTAAACCAATATTTATGATTTTATCATCTTTATTCTTAATTTTAACTTTGCTTGTGTATGGAGTATTGCCTGATCTCAACTCGAAGATCAATGGAAAATGCGTGATTTCAAGCACAAGTGCTCTCCTGATGGCTTTCATTTGCTTAATTATTATGGAATGGGGAAGTGGGCGTACAACGATGACATCTTGTCAACTACTGGGTAAGTAATTGAGTACGTACATACGTTACCACGTGTATACTTCATTTATTAAGTTGTCTATAAAGTCTAATATATGTATACATATACGAAACCTAAAACATAAATCTAAAATAATCATCTCGTATGTATATATATATATATATATATATATATATATATATATATATATATATATATATATATATATAATAAAATCTTTACTGGTAAAAATAAATATCACACTACTACAATTTACAGTATTACAATAATTTTTACAATTTTTGCAATAATTTTTTTTATTTATTATTTATTTCTCTCTGATTAGTACGGCCCTTAAGTTTTAGGCTTTACTGGGCTCTCAGATTAATTATAAGATAAAAATATTTCGCATATAAGTATGATAGTTACGGTTTAGTAGTATAAATATTATGATAAATTAAAATATAAAACAAATTTCATAGTTAGGTTATGAAATATATAAATATGATTAATTACTATTGTGATTACATATAAGATAACGCAAAATTTATAGTTATGTTTGGGCTAATATATTAGGACACACAGACGAACGCGTAGTTGACATGAGAAATGAGTTATGTTAGCAGACATTAAATAGCAGTATACATTAAATCATGGTCAATGAAAATATATATATATATATAAAATTTCAGTATAGCATTATGATTGTATGTGAACATTTTCAATTTTGTATTTCAGGCATTTTCACCCAATTCTTTTCCTTATCTTCCTTCTTTTGGTTGAACGTGATGTGTTTTGATGTTTGGAGAGCTTTGAGGTAATTACATTAAAGATATACGAGGAAATAGAATTAAAGTAAACACTGAATATGGCCATTAACTTTAAAAATGATTAGTATTCATTTCCTGACATAGATTTATTTGAAGCTCAAATTCAACATTGAAGTGGTATTTTTTTTTAAATAATAATAAAAATTGCACCCATTTATCGTAATGAAAAAAACATTATTTACGTAATTGCCTTTGTAAAGCTAGTTTCATTCTTTAACCTTTTTCTACATTGCCAAAGTCTAAATTTAACTCACGCGCTGTATAAACTCAAAGGTTAACTCTTACAATTTCTTTGTAGTTAAACTCAGTCCTAATGATTTAAGTATAGTTTAGGATTTGCAATTAACTTAAGTTCACCTTGAAAACTTAACGAATCCTATTTTTTTATGCTTGTTCACCTTTTTAAACTCATAACTGACGACTGTAAATAAACGATAGATTTATAAGTTGTTTGCGACAAGCATGCAAATTTTCTTAATAATACAGCAAATTCATTGTAACTGAATTGTGCAAAGTTATAAAGAAATGCAATGTATAAAAGCTTAACTTTTAAAGCATTCAAGGGCATTAAACTAAGTCAATTAGTTAAGCAGCAAAATTAAAAATAATAATTCTTAACTGCGTCTTCAAAGTTTGTACGTACATAATAATAACCCCATTTTGGGTATTTCCACGATGGACCTAAAGATCTCAAAGACACGTAACTGCAGTGAGCATCTATAGCGCCAAAAGGAGATTTCTGAAGTATTCCCTTTACGCCTGGGGACTTCCTTTATGCATAAGCATCGTCAGTACCTGCATGCAGTTCTTACTCAAGGCGAACTCTCAAGGAGGACCCCTTACCCCTGGGTTTGGCATTACTGGGTGTTTCTTTCCTAATAATGGTAAGTCGACGTATTTATGAATTAAGTTTTTATACTTGAATTATTATTATTATTATTATTATTATTATTATTATTAATAAATATAATGTTTATTCTTATTTATTCTTAGTTTCTCTTGGAGGGGATTTACAACTTTACGGTGGCTCCTGACCACGGGTCGCTATATCCAGTGAACATTCATTGGATGCACTCGTAGCAACCCGTGTTTAGGAGCTACGTAAAGCTGAAGGCCCCCTCTGTCACATGACCAAACATTATTATTATTATTATTATTAGTAGTAGTAGTAGTAGTAGAGAAAACAAAAGACAAACTACGCCGCAACGTGTCCGAAAAATTGTGTTTAGTTCGATTATGTCGTATTTGTACGACCCGTCATGCGTCGTTCCATTTTGTTGTTCGTCGTTTTATAAAAAGGTGTCTGGTAGCTCAGCGGTTACGGTGGCAAACTCTAAGTGGTGAGGCTCTGGTTCGTTACGTCTATTGACTCCTGGGTTGAGTTGAGTTGATCACTTATCCTGTCGTTGCCCAGCCTAAAATTAACTTTGGGGGCACACTCATTCCCACATCGTGGGGAAACGAGTTCCCTGGCTGTTTTATAAAAGGATATTCACGCTATGGTATTGCGTGAATCAAAGTATTAATGAAGTCCCTTTATGAAGAGAAAAAGTTATTCTGTGGCTGGAAAAAAAGTAGATCAAAATACTCGTCAAAACTAAGGTATACAGGGGGCAATGCAAGATACCCTTTTGTATGCAGGATGGAGGAGCCAAGGAGCGAGCGCCGCAAAAATGACCACCTGTGGAAGAAGGAGAGAGGCGAAGTCAAGGTCCTTAAAAACGATGCCTTTTTTTTAATTTTGAGAATATTGCGTAGTGAATAAGATGCATGTATGTATAGTGAGGAATATAGTGAGAAGTGTGTGTTTGAGAGCATGCTGGACTGCTCACAGGATAGATGAGACACGGAAAAAGATCAGCCGAGAAGGACAGTGGCAGAAGAAACGGGAATTCCAGCACACCCTGAATCCTGCCTAACGTCCTCCATGGAATACTTTTCTGATCGATTGGTGTCTACAATCTCCTCCTGGTAGACACACAGCTAGCACGGCAGAAAATCGTTGTTGTCGATGAGCTGATCCGCAACCAGGAAAATGTGTGAGTGTCTAATGAATCTCCAAGCTTACAGGTATCTCACGACGATCCGCGCAGCTAAGAGCCAAATTTGATCTCAACTTAAAGTATTCAAGAGAGTAAAGGTACATAGACTAATTGCACCACTAAGAAATCCGTCAACAAGTGTTTTCCGGTCAGAAGCGTTTTAGTTTTACTGCGGAAAACCCTGAAAACAGTCGGAACGATCATGTCTATGTTAATGTGGGTGGTTGGTTGGTTGGTTGATGAGTTTGTTTGACCTCCTTCGCAACACCTAAGGTCATATGACGGAGGAGACCTACAGCTTTACGTGAGATCCAAACCACGGGTCGCTACATACATTAATCTGGAAGAAGAAGAAGACGGTTTCCCATCCATCTACTACCCCAGACCTACCTTTGATTAACTTCGCTGATCGACGAGAAGCGGTGTTACGACATTAGCCACAACGTAGCCCCGTCAGTGTAGACAAAAAGCAAAAACAGCTTCTGCGAAATGGCCTTTTTGTTTGGGGGGGAAAGGCCACATTACAGTTCAGTCTGGAAAGCTATCTCAAATGTAATTTGTTCACTGGAAAAAAAACCTTTTTATAAAAAAGCTGCAATTCCAAATCTTTATTTATATTACCGCGATATATATATATATACACACACACACACACACACACACACACAACACACACACACACACATATATATATATATATATATATATATATATACACACACACACACACACACACACATATATATATATATATATATATATATACACACACACACAGGGTGATCCGTTTGGGCATGGATAAAATAAAAACGCTGTGAGAATCTACCGAGAAGTGATACAGCGCTCATCTGTTGCACGTGTGGTTATAAAATGTGGGAATTTGTAATAGGCTATGCCATCCGCTGTCAGACGTACGAGCGCCATCTGCTGTCAGACTTATGAGACATATGCCAGTTTCGAAGATGGCGGCGAATGCACAACAACGTGCGAAGTGTGTCATTTGGTTTGCTAAGTTTGAAAGGGTGACAGCGGTACAGCGTGAGTTTCGCCGTGTGTATGGTGTTCGAAAAGCTCCTAAATACGGCTCCATAGTGCAGTGGTACCGCACATTTGAAGAAACGGGGTCTATCACTAAACCACATGCAGGTGGTCGTAAGAATTAGCCTCTCGTTATGACCTCTGTCGTGTCCGGAAGGGGGCGTCATGTTGAAGACTAATTAGGTTTGCCACAATCTACCATCTTTGTGGGCATTGTTTGCCAAATATTAAACTATGCACTGTTACTGTTTCCATTTCACATCATCCTGTATATATATATATAATCTTAGTAACCTCAACGTTGCTTCCGCCCGAATTGGTCATTCTGACGATAGTCAAGCTTGTTGCCCCACCTTAGACCTACAGCTTAACGTGGAGTCCGAACCACGACCCACCACGGTTGGTTAGAAAATACAAAGTCCTTTCCCGGACTCGATCTCACGACCTGCAGATCAGCAGCCCAGCGTCTTAATCACCATGCTACCCACGGGTACCCATTTATCTAAGTCCTATTTTCTGTTTGGTATGGAATTATGAACAGCTGGGTAAGCTGAGCGCCGCCTGCCCTCGCTGGGAATCGTACTCAGCGATGCTAAGCACTACACCGGGAATATACAGGCCATTATAATACTTAGGAAGTATAATGGATACAACTAAAACCCACGTAAAAAACCCTTATGAACTGTGTGTTTATTCCGCAGATCCCCGACCTTCATGGGCCTATTTCTACGGCTTCATCTCCGTTCTTATGGCGATCAATGTATTCTTCTTCATCCACCTCTTAGTGATGCTTCACAGAGAGAGACTACGGAATGATACTGCTCTTCACAGAACAAATAAACAGCATGTGGTGTGGTAATAATAAAATACTACCACTATTACTAATAAATAATATTAATAATAATAACAATAGTAGTAGTAGTAGTAATAATAATAATAATAATAATAATAATTTTCAGTTGTCGAAAAATCGTTAAAATTTCCTACCCTTATTCATTTCTCTGAAATTGGATTTTATCATGAGTGAATTGCAGGTGTAATTACATAACATTGTCCCTTAAATCAGATCCTTGATTACACGGATGAGAGATTCACCTCTCATTAATGGGAAACTTATTCCACAACACGATAAATGAAGGGGAAAAAATATGATAAACCATTTTCCCATGTAGAAATAATAACCACGGTGTATTTTTTTATATTACATATTTCTCTACAAAAGTAGGACCTATACAAAAAAAAAAAAAAAAACGGACATACCAAACTATCCCAGATGAAACTATTCGAAGAAATAATAGATATGGTTGGTTCCAGGAAATACTTTTATTAGCATATTTTTTCCTCTCATCCTTAATTTAATTTCATTGAGATTCAAATATTAATATTTTTACCAGTACCGTGCCATGTAACGTTCAGGATATTATTTAAGTTGACAAGGTATGCTGTTGTTAAATCTACATTTGGAAAAAACAACGATATTTAGAAGGTAGAAAACATGTAGCGACGGGTTATGTTAAAAGCCAAATATAATCTTAAATTGCTGATATATATATATATATATTATGCACAAAATTATATTTCCTTGTAATCTTTTACAAATTAATTATTTAAATTTACATTTACGGTGTAAATAAATTTTCTTTATTTTCTTTTCTTAATTATTTATTTTTGTAGTTGTTGAAATAATTAACTATTTAGATTATTAAGGAAATGCGAGAACAACTTTAACCTTTAAATGTAAATATTGGATGAATGGTTTATTTTTTACGTACTAATTTTTATACAGGATAAGGCTGTATCTGAAATTATTTTGTGTGATGGGTGTGACCTGGATCTTTGAGATAGTCTCGTGGACTGGGGGTTCCTGCTCTTTATGGTAAGTTTCAATTTCATAAACATCAATTTTACATCTTAGAATGTAATGCGATTTCGTAAAGTATAAATTTGTTATCGGATGTTATAATTTATTGGAGTTAGTCACGCAGAAAGACATTATTTACTGGCATCGTTTAAAATAACACTATTTAACCGCGATATTATTATTATTAGGTATTGTTATTAGTTAATAATACGCCCCGCCATGATAATGAATCAAGCGTTCTAAATAACAAAGGTATATGTAATAGGTTAAATAAAATGTCTCAGAGTTACTGCTCAAACAATACAATTTGAATTTAAATCTACAGGATTTGGACTGATTCTTTAAACGCTTTGAGAGGTCTCTTTATATTTCTGATATTCGTTTGTAAAAGAACTATATTACACAAGGTATGTAAACACTTGATATATGTAGTAAGTATTCTTAATTCTTTTAAACATACATTTCAATCATTCACTGTAGTTTCAACTAATATATACTGTAATAATGTATATACGTGTGTCGTGTCGAAGTCAACCCGCAGTAGTAAATACACAAATGTATACAGTATGTATACAGACGCAGCAGCTACTATTGAGATATGTCTTCTGCCACTACGCATCTGTTTATGCGAGCTGGTATTTGATACAGTTACATTTCACATGATTACAGTTACATCGGAAAACTCCGATGAAGTTCAAATTCCTCAGAATTTGATTCCAAGAGCTTGTTGTTTGTCCATAGCCCTAAATGCTTTCATAGATTAGTTTAACCGTACTTTAATTTTATTTATCGTTTATTTCGTACAACAAAGTTGAAAAAGAGGAGTGCCATCGTATCTTTGAAGACGACGACATCTTCGCTGACGAAGCCTTCCTCCTCCAGTTGTAATTCAAGGTCTTCTTCGAAAAAGGTGTCTACTCAGTTCTTCGTAGACATTGAAGTAAACGAGTAAGTGTTATTCTCCAGAATCACGAAATATACATAATTCGTGACGAATCAGTTCATTTTTTTGTAGTTCTTATTCCCCGAACTGAAAATTTACCAGCTATCTATTGGCAGTTCAAAAGGTTAATTTATTCATTTACATTACAATAAATTATTAAATTGTAAATTTAGCACCATATAAATAACTTTGTTCATTATCGCTTAGTTTGAAATTCGAACAAATGGTTTCATTTCAAATTTAAAAATATTATCTTTTTATTAGGAAATATTTCAGTCTATATTTTAGTACATAGATTCCTTTTCGGAGTTTAAGTTTATTCAGTTTATAATTTGGGGATTAGGGTTTGTTATCATATGTAATAATGTTTGGGACTGTTGAACCTTGTTCATAAATCTAAGGTCATACGACGGAGGGCCCCTTCAGCTTCACGCGGAATCCGAACTATTACCCTACCAACAAAGATCCAGAGATTCGAATCCAGAACCTTCGGATTAATTGCCCATCGTTCGACCACTAGGAGAGTTTGGTAGGTTGTCAATAGATGGGGGTAAGGTTTTCCGTAGTATATAAAATGGGCGGCGCCTTAGTTCACTGCGTGGTAAAAATATTACTTTTAATGAATTTGAGTTTGAATATGTAGGTTATATATTGTCGTACAGAAGTGGAAATTTTCTTAAAAAATTGCTTTCATTTTAAAACCTTAGCTTGCGTAATGTTAGGGCTACGTTGAGGCCAATGTCATAACACTGCTTCTGCATGAAATCAGGACATAGTCAGATGTGTCTGGCTATGTGAGATGAAGAATTCAGTAATTCTCTCATTTACCAAGCCAATTCTAGAGGCAAGGCACAACCCTGACTTCCGTGAGATGAAGGATCGTCGCGTGGAACCTCTACAAAGTTGTAAGGTTAACTAATAATATGTTTATATTTGTTTCAGAACTGCAGCCTAACATTAGCTTCCAAGTTTCAAATTTAACTTTCATTAGACTTCAAGTGATTAATATGGAATGAAGGAAATTATATTTTTGACGTAACTCCAAATCTAAATTACTTTCTCATGTCTCAAATATCAATGAAAATTATGAATTACACTTAAAACAATGAAGTGAAACTATCATACTTCATTTCAATTCATGCGAAGTCATTAACTCGGTTTAAAATGCCGTAAAAGAGTTTAGCCATAAAATTATCATTTGTTCTTCATCAAGTTTCAAATCTAATACCATAAATGACTGAACTCTTCCCATATTGAACCAAAAAAGTAGAAATCGAAAACTGAATTTCTATATAAAAAGGTATTTAAGTTTACTTTTTAAATTACTGTGAGTCGTCTGTCGAAAGTCGAAGAAATGCGTGAAAATTTGACCATAACAGGTGTAACAGATGTGAAAATTTGACCATTCTCAGTGTAGAAATTGTTGAAATTGCTCGCGCCAATTTTCTAGTTTTCCTTCAGTGAACAATGCACTAAAAAAATTTTTTTTTGTTAGGCTGCTATTTTAACTCAAAATCATGTTTAAAAATAATTATATTCTTTTAATACTGAATAAGAATTTGTTTGTATTGAAAAAAAAAATCTTGTTAGCCTCATCTTATTATTATAGGTTTTTAAAAAAGAGGTTTTTTTGCAGTAGAAACGAATTTTTTATTAAATTTTAAATCAGTATGATCTACTCCAAGCATGATTTTGAATTAAAATATTAGCCTAAGAAGAATTTTTTTCACTATAAATATGAAAACTTATTGTATTATACAGGGTGATTAAAAAAAAATCCTGTCCCAAAAATAACTACAATAAATACCTTTGGGACAGGACTTATGAATCACCCTGTATATTACTGTGTAGTGGAGGAGATCTTTTAATACTATTCTGCTTTTTAAATGGATCAATTCCTCAACAAAATACTTCGCTGATAAACTTATCTTAAACGTTGACATCCGTACTTCATCTCTTCGCCACCGAGGGGTACGTCCAGGCCACGTCAAAACACCGCTTCCCGTTAGATCAGTCGGGTTAAACCACGACGTTGGATTTGATCAGTAGTTGGATAGGTGGCCGTCCTTTGCGTCCAGATGATGTACCGACCCGTGACTCGGATCATGAGAGGAGTAATTTCATCATTTAAAAGTAATACAACTATACGTACAGCAGGGCAGCGCTCGTAGCTCATTGGGTAACACTGTTTCCCTATACACGAAGGGAAAACACTGAGGTCGGGGATTCGACTCCCGACAGTGCTGGTAATAGTAATCTGGGAGTTAGCGCAATGGTTCGAATTTGTCTGACCTAAGCGCTGCGACACTTTCTGGAGCTCCTTAATGATTATTATTATATGCACCGTACAGTCGGTTACAGAAGCCGGTATTACTGTACATTGGACCACATCTGCCTGACTAAAAACTGGTACGCATGACGCAAGATGTTCTCAGTTACCTTTGTTAGTTCAACGAAATTCGATTGACGACTTGCTTTTATAAAGAATTGTACAAATAAGTATAACGGAGTGTATATATATATATATATATATATATATTTTTTTTTTTCTCGTGTAACTTGCAGTTAAAAAAATTATCACTTTATATACGAGTATATTATACGAGTTTCCTCATGTAACTAGCAGTAAAAAAATTCTCAATATATATTATCCTTTAAATTACACGACGTTATCGATGTAAATGGTTTTAAAGTTGGGGAAAAAATAAAAAAAACATTAATCTAAGTAGTATTTTTAATTAAAAAACGACTAATACTTTGTTCCAACAGATCGACTTCTTTTTAAAATTTTAAATTAGAAGACGCCATTTAAAGAGAAGTTCACGGCAGAAAATAATAAATACATTTATTTTGCGGCGCTCTTCTTCTTTTTTTTTTCATTTTGTGTTCGGTAGATTCTCGATCGTAAATTTTCCACAAGGAAAGAACGTAATTGTAGATCAAGACACTTTTATATTTCATATTTTACCCTTTAGAATTTGAAGGATATTTTGAACGTCAAATTTGGAGATCATCAAGTGTGTATATATATATACAGTATATGTATATATTACCCTTATGACCAACAATTTTGACATTTACAAATGACTATTGATGCCTCTCTTTTATCTTAATTCAATAGATGAGAAAATTTATTGGAATTAATAGTTTCTTTTCTTGCGAAACTCCTTTTTAGGAATTATCATTGATCATTCATGACGTAAATGGTGTTTGGCTTCCAACAATCAGCTAATATTGTATATTATTATGCTCTAATGGTTGCACTTATATATACACAGTATATATGTGTGTGTGAGTGTGTACGTACGTTTTGTGGATATAAGGATTTACGGCAGTAAGTGTATATCAAAAACATCTCTTAAAGCTTAACCCACCTTCCAGAACGCAACATCGCTATTTGCAATCTGAAGAGTCTTCCCTCCAGGCACTAACTAAACATAACGTTGCGCGACAAGTAATAAGTCGCAGTCATTATAAACTCAGATTCTGTACAGCTCAGTCCTTTTCTGAATGAAAGTATATTACGCATATTTTGTTATTTAGGCATGAACAAGAAGTGAAATTTCTTTAAAAAGGGCAAACCAAGGTTAAGTAAATACGTATGCCTAGTTTTTAATTCCTAAGTATTTATTACAAAATATATAGTTAACACACGCCGATTGGAGACACGGACTTCATTTGCGCATAACTCCTGCGTGTAAGTCGATGTAAATTTCTCATCTGTCACACACATATAAGATCCGCCTGTTTGATTGTCGTTACTTTACAAATTGGTCTAATTTGGCTGTTCTAAAGCAACAGTTTTTGTGGGACCATACGCTTGAGGTAGACAGAGTTATATCAGTTTTGCATTTTATTATATATATATATGAAATGTAGTTTTGCGTGTGCATACTTTAAACTTGGTTTATTTTTAATATATTTCTCTGAATATATTAACCTAAATAAAATTTCACATAAATTATTAGTTAAGTTTATAATACTTAGCTTATATTTAAAAATATTTTTATAATTATACGTTGCGTACGGTCTTTTAAATTCAGGAATATATATATTATATATATATATATATATATATATATATATATATACACGTACTGTAACTAATTAGAGCGAATTATATAAAAATTTATTAACTCGGAACTTAACCTCAGATAAACTTGGTCTAAAACTTCACCTTGGGGCAATGGAATCGTTCAGCAAAAATGCGCCTCTAACGAAACTACGCAGTCCGTAGATTTCAAAGAATTTATAAATGGAAACTGGATGTGTGAAATTGGCGGAAAGCAATTTTCAATATACGTTTCTGAATTACAACGTAAATTGTAGTTCAGAAACGTTAACATAGTTGTGAAGTTGATAATTTTATAGCTACTACTTTTTTTTTGGTGGTGGGGGTTAAATTTTAAACAAAAAAAATGGTAAAATATAACAAAATGGAAGTTTACACGAGAATTAGAACGCCTGTGCATTACGTATTAAGTTTGTGATTTATAAAAACGTTTGGAAGATGTACAAAAATAAGCGAGTTTATTGATTTAAAAAATATATAATGAAGCAGAAATTATGTAAAGAATGTCATAAAAAAAAAGCTCCGAGTTCAAACACGTGAAAAATATAATGAATTCCATGCAAGATTTTATTTCTTTATTTTAAATTTTGATACGTTTATCGCTGACTAAAAACTACTGTATATATTCTGTCGTAAGATTTACGAAGATTAGAGTTATTTTAACAATGATGGCATGCGCGAAGAACGTAAATATTTAAAATATGATTTTAAACTTAACTCTTTTCTAATGACGATCCCTTTTGCGTACTTCATTAAATACTCAAAGCGCAGAATGTTATTCTGTAATGCATTTTTTCACACTTCCATGGATGCAGCGAAAAACATAATTATCCGTAGTATTCAAGGGCGGGTACCAAATGCCCGAAGCGACCAAACCTGGCTTGAAGCCCAGTTCCTTTACCGTATTAAACCATGGACAAGTTATCGACTCGGACAAGATAATCAGTAGCTTATGGCCTGCCTTGCTGAGAGGTAATCGATTTCGACATCTGTGCAGCATTTGTGAAGTTTAAAACAAAATGATTTTATATTGACGTTGCTACATAACGTGACTTAATAAGTACTTAAAGTCGACGGATTATTTCTTTGAATATCTAATCAACGTAAATAATAAATTTTCAAAGATTCATTTGATTAATTATTTGAATTAATAATAATAATAATAATAATAACAATGATTTTTCGTAAAAGTAATGTGTGTCTGTATCTATGCGATAGACATACAGGAAAAAAGAAATTTTGTACATATAATAATGCTGCGTAATAAATGAAAATGAAAAATTTTTTGCACATTTTTTATAATACATTATTATTATTATTATTTATTATCAGTGGAGTGAACAGCAGAAGACAAACTGAAAATAAAACTTACGAGTTAAAAGGTTTTCTCAATGAAGACCCATCTAATATTTCAGTTCAAAAGTGTCACTGTAAAGCAGGTCAAGTTTGGAATCAACAACGGTGCTTTGAAACTGAAACATTTGTCTCTATAGTAAACTTTGATCCCTGGATTGAAAAAATTGTCAACTCGAAGTCACTGGATGTTAGTGTTATTTCGCGAGTGCAGTGCAAAGCAGACCAACTTTTAGTTCCCCTGAAAGGAGGAACCTTCTATATTGTGGGGAAGGGAGACTTGTTTCATTTGTATACGGGGCTTATCTACCAGATAGGAGATTACTGTATAGAACATGTGCTCGGTAGAAGAAGCAATATCAGACTCGACGCCCTCGTCTGCATATCTCAACCTAATGTTCCAAGATGTTGTCCTAAAAAACATATCATTGAGAAAAATTCTTTCGCCTGCACATATAATAATTTTTCTACTTTCAATCCCCCAATCAACAAAGAACCTGCAATATTAAAATGGAGTTCGATTGACGGTCCGTACACAGGGCTTCCTTACTGCCACGGCTCGGAAATCTACAATCAAGTGGACTTAGAGAGTCCAGAAGCTGCTCTTCTTTACAGATCCAATGGAATATTTCTGCACTGGAAGAACTCTCAACAAACCACACCTTACATAGTTGGTCCTCACGATTACTGCGTAGCAGTGGAGAAAAGAGGGGATCTATTTTATCACTCAGCGTTTTACTGCAATGAACCTTTGTCCCTAAGAATTATGCCCAGGTTCCTATACAAAAGGAGAAACAGGTTCTACCCAGAAATTTATTTATTTTCCGTAATTATATTACCTGTTCCTAAAAATTAAATATTTGTATTTTTAAATGTAGTTTTTTACTCCTACCAAATTTTCATATTTATTCGACTGTTGCATTATCTATATGTCATATAAATTTTTCGTCATTCCACTGGACGAAGTTTATGAATATCAAAATGAAGACAAAAACCAGGTATGCAGGTACAAAACGATACAAAAAGGTATCTTGAATATAAGCTTCCTTCTATAACAAAACGAACTAAGAGCATACAATTCTAAAATTGTACTATTGCAGCAGTTCATACAGAATGCCAACACCAATTTAGCTGCAAGATGTTTTAATTACCTTGTATGACCTTGCATGAAACTACTTACTATGCTCATCAGTTTCAAAATCGGTAGCGATAACAAATTCCCTTGGTATGAGTTTACAGTTGTATTCCATTCAGTATGAAGCTCTTCCATGGACAGTATGAAGCATGTTATAAAAGCGATTCTAGTGTTCTTTCGAGGGAGCTCATAACATTACATCGAATAAATAATGAGAGACGTCTCATTACAGGAAATATTATAGGTCATTATTATTATTATTAAATTTAATTAATAACTTCCCAAACAATACCAAAATAATTTCAAGAAAAAAGTTGTGAAGAGGTTGCAGACATTAAAAACGAAAAAAAATATTAAAATGTTCATCCTTTAATTACAAAGTCAAGTTATTTCCACTTGTTTGACCCACTCTTTCCCTAATTGGTCGTATTATTAATACACACGCTACAAACAACTGAAACAAACTTCGGTTACACGAAACAAAACTGACTCTACTCTTTAAATTAAATATTTTCCAACGTTTCTTACTACGGTTAAATTTTCAGATAAACAAAACCACGAAGCAAATAGATGAAAATCTTTTGTTATAGTTTGAATTCGTCCCATAAATAATTAAGCGAAGCCGGTTTAAATGAAGTTTAAACTACAGGGTGAGTCAAAAGTCTCCATACATAGGCAAAATGGTCACTTTATTATGCAATCACTTGTAAGTCACAAAATATGCTCTATGTGGACACCATTACACTGAATGCACATACGGATGCGTTCCTCCCAGTCATGGCAAACGCGCGTTAACACGTCTGGTGTTATGCGTGCACACGCATCACGAATGCGTTCCTTTAGGTGGTCCGTGTTTTATTTTTTCACCTGCCAGAAGAATGATCTCTATACGCTCTTCTTGGGACAAAGGCATCTCAGCACATCACCTGCCAAAAAATAAAAAATAAATAATCATTTATTTATCATGACCATTTTGCCTATGTATGGGGACTTTTGACTCACCCTGTAGATTCATTTGCTTCACACCAAAGGGAAAGCGTCTACAATTACACGATTAATTATCAGCGACAATTTTTAGCCTTCAATGATTGTTTATAAAATGCTTAAGAACTCTACTATTTCCCCACTAATACTTTACCGAAGTCATAACAAAACCTATTTTTCTTTTTGTCATTAGCCCAACAAAAACAGTATCCAATCTGGTTTAACAAGTGCCCTTTCAGAACTCTAAGTGCACTACGCATACAACGAGATTTTTTAACTCGACAAAAATAATTTAGAGCGGGTTTTTTTTTTTTTTTTCATTAGAAGAGTCCATTCAGTAATATTCTATACCTTCAACTTAATATGACTCACTGTCGAAACCTCAAAAAAATATTATTATTTTCAATTATGTACATTGTACATCAGAAAAATATGGTATGAGGACTACTACTCATGGGACACATCCAGGGAACTTTTTTCTCTCTCTCTCTCCGTGCAATGCTTTTTAATGCTAGGTCAATTAGGAACAAGTTTTGCGAGCTAACGGCGCTCTTAGCATCAGAATACCAGGTTATCGTTGCTATCACCGAGTCCTGGATTCATACTGATCGTAGGGACTACGTTGGGGAGTTCGAAATTCCCGGGTATAGAATGTTTCGCAAAGACCGCACCCGTGGGGAGGGGGGTGGGGTACTAATATACGTCAGAGACACGTTGAGTCCGGTTGACTGCCAGTTCCGGTCGGAACGGGAGCTGCTTGGCGTCGATCTGAACGTGGGAGGGACGAACTATAGGTTAATCTTGGTGTACAGACCTCCGCATCTCCTCCTCGAGGAGGATACAGCCCTGTACACCGAACTCAGTAGCCTGCTAGGGGATAGGGTGTGTGTAGTTTTAGGAGACTTCAACTGTCGCGGCATAAAGTGGGAAAACAGGACTGCCGATGCTGAAGGGAGGAGGCTAGTTGACTTTGCTGATGAGAACTTCCTCACTCAGTGGGTCAACGAGCCTACACGACGCGAAAGCGTTCTAGACTTAGTGTTCACGACCGAAGACAACCTCGTCACTGGCCTCACCGTTGACGAATCGTTGGGCGGGAGTGATCACAGTCTTATTAGGTTCCGTGTGTGCGTCCCTCGGGTGAAGCGTAGTAACTCGAGAGGCAGTAAGCTCGATCTCCGGCGGGCGAACTTTGTTAGCCTCAGGGATAGCGTAGGAGATATGGGGTTCGAGGTCGGCGGCGATGTTGAGGGAGTGTGGAGTGCATTCCGGGACGAGTTTATGGTGCTGCAGTCTGCTGCCATACCCTCAAAACCGGTCACCCCTGCTTCAACGCAGCCTAAGTGGTTCAATCGTGACATCGCTTCGGCTATCCGAAATAGGAAAGTAGCGTATAGGAGGGCGAAGGCCAATCGTTCCCATGAGAACACTTTAGCGTATGTCCGCCTGTGTAGGGAAGTGAAGGCGAAGGTTAGGCTAGCGAAACGTAACGAAGAACTACGGGTGGCAAGCCTCTGCAAGGGGAACCCTAAGGAGTTCTTCAGTTATGTTAATAGTAGAAAGCCCATTAGAAGCATGATAGGTCCGTTAAAGGACGGAAGCGGCGTTCTGCGGACCTCGGACGCGGACATCGCCAATGTGCTTAATGAGTACTTTGCGGAAGTGTTCACCAGGGAGGACACCCGCATCATCCCCGAGCCAGGTGTGAGGCACGAAGGTGCTGGCCTGGATAATGTTCGATGTACCGCGACAGTCGTTGCCGATAGAATAGACAAACTGAGCGCGTTTAAGGCTCCTGGGCCAGACCAGTTTCTCCCCAGTGTTGCGGGAGGTGCGCGACCAGGTGGCTCCCCACCTGGCTACAGTCTTCAACAAATCGTTGGAGACGGGCCAGGTGCCTGGTGACTGGAGGGAAGCCAACGTGACCCCTATCTTTAAGAAAGGGGATCACGAAAGTCCAGGGAACTATCGTCCCATTAGTCTCACTTCAGTTGTAGGTAAATTATTAGAGGGGATAATAGCTGATAGAATCGTTGACCATTTGGATTCCTACAAGCTGCTTGGGGACTCCCAACACGGGTTTAGACGGCATAGGTCGTGTCTCACCAACTTGCTCGAGTTTTTCCACGTCATGTTGGGTGAGTACGATAAGAGTAGGGCGATTGATATACTTTATCTCGACTTTCAGAAAGCCTTTGATAAGGTACCTCACCTTCGGCTAATGGCGAAAGTGCGCGCGCTGGGTATCGGTGGGGAAATAGGTAGGTGGATTGAAAACTGGCTGAAGAATAGGCGGCAGAGGGTTGTAATTAAAGGTGCTAGTTCGGGTTGGGCCTCGGTCACTAGTGGGGTTCCGTTTTGGGGCCGCTGTTGTTTATCATTTACATAAATGATATCGACGGTGGCATCGTCAGTCTGATCGCCAAATTCGCTGATGACACCAAGCTTGGGGCCAATGTTGGGACGCCCGAAGCGATCGAGGAACTGCGTGCGGACCTAGGTAGGATAGGAGAGTGGTCCGAAAAATGGCAAATGCCGTTTAACTTGGGTAAATGCAAAGTGATGCACATTGGCTACGCCAATCCCAAGTCGGACTACTCGATGTTGGGTAGTAATATCGAGGTGACTGATTTAGAAAAGGACTTGGGTGTGCTAATTAGCAGCGACCTTAAGTTTACGAAACAGTGCGTAGAGGTGGAAAAGAAAGCCCAGAAACTATTGGGTTATATCAGGAGGCAATTTCAGTTTCGGAACAAGGAGATTGTGCTCTCACTGTACAATTCCCTTGTTCAGCCGCACCTGGAGTATGCTGGGCAGTTCTGGTCGCCCACCCTCAGGAAAGATATTGAGAGGCTGGAGCGAGTGCAGGCGAGGGCCACAAAGTTAATCCCTTCCGTTAGGCATATGGGCTACAATCGACGGTTACGCGCCCTGAACTTGTTTTCGCTTGAAACTCGGAGGCTGCGCGGTCAACTGATCGAAGTTTTCAAGCTCTTACGCGGGTTCAACGATGTCGATTTTAGAAGTATGTTTAGTTTAAATGATAACCCAACTCGCAACAATGGTTGGAAGTTGGATTTGAAACGGTTTAGGACTAGTGTGTGTGGGAATTACTTTACGTATAAGATCTGTGACACATGGAACAGGTTACCTTCGGAAGTTGTGAACAGTTCCTCTGTGGATCAGTTCAAGAAAAGGTTAGACGAAATCTTGCACACTATTTGAGTGTGTAAAGACATTTAGGACCTCAGTCTGCGGAAATTTCTTTTCCTATAAAATAGTTAATATCTGGAACCAACTTCCCTCAGAGGTTGTTTCCAGTCAAAGTGTAAATCTGTTTAAAAATAGGCTAGACAAAGTACTGAACACACTCATAGTTTAAGATTAAAACCTCAGAAAACTCTGCAGGAGTTCGCTTGCTCGGTGTCTCTGTGAGCAAGCTAAATATAGAGCTATTTATATATTCTCCACTTTCCTGTAAAATTTCCTTGGCTACTTTTCCAGGGTCAAGGTATTTTCTTCAACCTTTTTCCGTACCTGCCTCTGGCAGGGAGGGAGCGGAGGGTGGGGAGAGAGCCTTCTACTTTTCTATCCAGTTTTCTACTACTGCTAGGATAGTTGAAAGAAAAATAAACTTTCACAAAATTTTCCCTGGCACCC
This sequence comes from Bathynomus jamesi, assembly GCA_023014485.1. NCBI lineage: Eukaryota > Metazoa > Arthropoda > Malacostraca > Isopoda > Cirolanidae > Bathynomus > Bathynomus jamesi. The sequence goes on from JAJOZX010001321.1 coordinate 121,707, forward strand.
GTTGCCATTGGTACCTCCTCGGTATGGGCCGCAAGGCCTTTTGAGGTACTTCTTTTCCTTGTAACTCCTTGTAACTAACACATTTTCAGTGTGAAGTGTTACATGAAGTGTGTATCACACAAAGTATGCCAAACGGAACTCGAAGCTTGGAAAGTGTCAAATAAAAAATAAATCTGTCATTTGACTGGAGAATTGGAGCAAAAGAACAAGGAGAGAATACGACTTTATTCTTATTTTGAATAAAATATTGCAGAATATTCCGAAGTTTTAGTGGTGAATCACTCCCAACGTTACAGAATGTTGAGTGGTCTGGGCTAATAATGAAACACTATGTAATATAAATAAATATCTTTATAAAAATAAAGTTACCATTCAATACACTTGAATATTTATTTAAATGACTGACAAGAAGTGGTTATATCTTACTCTTGACATAAACGATAATGTTTTGCGGTTGTTGAACCTCGTTCTTAACATTGCAAGGTCATATGACGGAGGGAATTCACAGCTTTACGTGGAACCCGAACCACTACCCAACCAAGGAAGTAGGAAAAAACCTTATAACCCCCGAAAGTCCTAGCCGATATTCGAACCAAGGATCTCCAGCTTAACGGCCCGTAGTTATATCATTAAGTTATACATTTATAATGATAAGTGATACACAATTATTGATGAAACTGGAAAACACCAAAACTCAACAAATACAAATATTTATAAGAAAAGAAAAATCTATACAAATTCGTAACATACGAAACGAAAGGCAAAATTTTACACAAACTACAAAGATAAATTATTTCATAAATTCATCATCTCTTTTCATCATCTGATTTTGATGAGACTTCCTTCATCTGGGCCCATTCCTCATCATTAATGTCGAAGTATTTAAATTTACTATGAATATTCCACCACGTTCCAAGGAAACCAACGTCAACAATCCGCTCGTGGAAAGTCAAATATCTGGGCTTCAAGTAGGAGCAATGAGCTTTGAAAAGGCCACATTCCTTGGAATAGTTGTCAATCCAAAGTATCGACACAATTCCCAGATTTAACCTAACGAAAATAAATTCATATTAATTTTATATAATCACATACTCATTAAATGCTTTCATCTGTCCCCCTCCGCATCTACTGTATCTAAGCCCAATTCTTATAAAAACAAATTAATACTAATTAATTAATATTAATAGTAATAATTCCTCTACACGTGCAAAAAAAAAAAAAAATGGTAAATTTTAATATAGTCATGATAAATTTTCCATTAACTGATCCTTTTTGCCACTGTATCTTTCTTTAATTTCGAAATAACTCGTACCCTGAAAGAACCATGCAACAATATTATACTACTGTTGTTCATACACTCAACTATTATTATGGTGACATTTTAGTTTTTTTTTAAGCAAAGCTTATCTAATTTCATGAAATATTACAACTTGCTTCATTTAATTAATTTTTTTTTCGTGATCGCCTATCAAAGACCATCAATAGAGGAAACATACTATAAAATGGGATACTGTTACCTTCTAACTAAATCGTGGTTAAAACAATCCACCACGTAATTAAAATGATTATCCACTTCACCATTTCTTATCTTGTTTCCGACAAGAGCCGAATCATTCATGTACCCCTGAAGGGTGTCTCTGAATTCATAAACATCTGGGTTTTCTTTGATGGCATAGCAAATACCACATACTCCTGTGAATAACCATAATATTAGATAAAAAAGATTGCACAATTTATAATGTTGATTAAAATTGAAGTACAGTTTTACCTTATCCGTTAAATGCAGAATTTTTAAACTAATTTTTTTAAAACTATCCATTGATTTAGATGCAACAAATATGCATATTAATAAACTTAAAGTTTATGTAAAAGTGGCATTACACTCTTAGTTATGTCAGACTACCATACGTCTCGGTAAATTAATAACGATATGAATTAACGGTATCAGCAGTACTCTACTTTTAGCTGCCTTGCTCTATACAATGTTACGTAAAATACATATATATTTATGCTCTTTAACATCCACCAGTTCCTAAAACATTACAAGTTAACTTGATATGTTGTGTTAAGTTTCTTTAAAAAAAAAATTTCACTGTAAATTATACTGTTCTGAAAGTAAAAACACATCAAAGCCTACCAAATGTAGGATTAATAATAAATTTTATATACAGGGTGTTTCTAAAGTAACCATCTATTTTGCGAAATAATATGAATTATAAAAAAAACACCTTTAAAACATGAAAATATATATATATATTTGTAAGCTCGGCACACATTGTTGCTCTTCGTGGATAATCTTCTTCTTGTAAGTTGTGGAACACTTGAATGTGGTATGGCTTTTTCTTTAAATCATAATGTACAATTCTGTAAACCGTTGTTTGTGGAATTTCTAATCTGTGGATCCTCTTCGAATGCTTCTTGAACAGATTCGATTCTTTCGTGAGATCTTCTTGGCCGTCCAGATCTACGCTCGTCATGCAGAGATCCAGTCCTCATAAATTTGTTTACTAATTCGCGAATAGCCTGGTCTCTAGGGCCTGTTTTACGAAACCTTCTCTCAAACTTTTCTCTAATTTCATTGCACTTCATGCCTTTTATCCTGCATGTTACTACATAAGCCCGTTCTTGCACATTCATCATCAATGATATGGGTCTGAAAATAAAATAAAATAAAATAATTAACAAAAAATCGTGTAAAGCAATTGAAATATTATAAATACATGAATTTTGTATAACAATGCACATACCATTATGCCAATATAACAATTGTTTAAAATCCCCCTATTTCACCAAAATAGATGGTTACTTCAGAAACACCCTGTATAGTGTCTCGGAGGATTCTGGGAGGCTTACTAAATTCTCTGAAGATTCCCGGATTCTTCTTGTAGCGTATCGGGAAATTTTAATGCTTAAATTCTCTGAAGAGAGCAAGGCTCGAAGGAGAAGATAAAGACTATTTCTTACTGGATTTTACTGCAAAAAGGTACAGGTAGTGCTCAGTCTTTGAATCTATTTCTTAATGCCTAGGGAAGAATTTTACTGGGGTTTATATACCCCAAAACTGCTAACATCATTGTTATTAAATGTTGAGAAGGCTGCATTATTTTTGCACAATATTTGAAAATAAAGTAAATCTTTTAGCTGTGGTAAGGTTTAAACGAATAAACAAGATATTTCAAGATGAAGCCATATTTTTACACACAAAAAATCGTGTAAAGCAATTGGAATATTATAAATACATGAATTTTGTATAACAATGCACATACCATTATGCCAATATAACAATTGTTTAAAATCCCCCTATTTCACCAAAATAGATGGTTACTTTAGAAACACCCTGTATATATATATATATATATCAGGTCATCCCATAAGTAATGTCGTTTTTTACGATAGATTAAGTTTAAATTAGTCCTACTCGGTTTAAGCATAAATTTTCCGAAGGTTATATCTAAGAGGAGATCTATCGTGTTTCGCTACATACTTTACAGACCTTGACCAGTGAAGACGTGTGTTTTGCTTTATGTGAACCTCTCATAAACATGGCGGTATCAGAAGAGCATATCAGGCATATAATGCTTTACGAGTTCAAAAAAGGGAATAGTGCTACTGAAGCAACGCGAAACATTCAGGAACTTTATGGCAACGATATTCTGCATGTGAGGAAATGTCAAAGATGGTTTCAAAAGTTTAGGAATGGTGACTGCTGTTTGACAGATGCAGCACGCTCTGGACGCCCTGCTGAGTTTGATGATGACCTGCTGTTAGCCGCACTTGAAGACTGTTCAACAACTGTCGAAGAATTGGTCCAGAAACTCAATTCATCCCCGTCCACCATTCATCGACATTTGCAACAACTCGGGAAAGTGCCTAAGTTAGGAAAATGGGTGCCACATGAATTGTCGGTCGACAATCTGAGGGTGCGGGTAAACATTAGCACAGCTCTTCATTCCCGTGAACTCCAAGATCCGTTTTTGCACCGTTTAGTAACTGCTGATGAAAAGTGGATACTGTACCAGAATGTTAAGCGCCGTCGACAGTGGGTTTGTGCCGGAGAACCAGCGACACCACAGCCAAAACCAAATCTTCACCCTCGGAAGGTGTTGCTTAGTGTTTGATGGGATAAAGGTGGTGTAATACACTTTGAAACCTTACCACACAACCAAACAATCACCGCTCAAGTCTACTGTCAACAACTGGATCGATTGAACACTGCACTAAAAGAAAGAGAGACCTTCTTTGGTTAATCGGAAAGGAATCGTGTTCCACCAAGACAACGCACGTCCTCATACCGCTCGGATCACTTCTGCAAAAATTGAGGAGCTTGGGTGGGAAAAACTTCCACATCCTCCAGACCTTGCGCCTTCAGATTATCATCTCTTCAGGAGTCTGCAAAACTCTCTTGACGAGAAACAGTATACGTACTTCTTTAGATGACCTGCACACCAGTCTTTGTGCGTTTTTTGCCTCAAAACCGCCTGATTTTTATAAACATGGCATTGAAAAGCTTGTAGGACGTTGGCAGAGTGTCATTGATTCCGATGGAAAATATATACTAGATTAAAAAGTTCCAGTCGAGTTTTTTTTTGTCCTTCAAATTCCCATCTAAAAAACATTACTTATGGGATGACCTGATATATATATAACTTATTATTAACCCTACATTTGGTAGGCTTTGCAGATAGCTGGTGAGGGAATATATATATATATATATATATATATATACACACACACAGGGTGTCCGAGAATTATCTGTACAATTTTTGGCTGTTATTAAAAGTCAACCATGAAGTGTAGAAATTCCAGTGTTGTCCCATTTTACAGAGAATCTCATTAAGTTTTTTCTGATACCACGTTTTGACAAGTTTTTTAGAAATGTACGCGGGTGACAGACATTGATGATTTAAATGCAAGAATCACAGCTGCTATTGAGCGAATTGATGTGGATATGCTGCAGCGTACATGGCAACATTTGGAGTATCGATTGGATGTTTTGCGAATCATTAATGGTGCACATATCGAATGTTTGTAACAACGTTACTTTAATAAAAGAAACTTTTGAAAATACAGATTCTAAATAATCTTGTTTAAGAATTTTACGTGTTATCAAGAATTTTATTAAAAGATGAAATTGTACAGATAATGTTCGGACACACTGGAATTTCTAAAAAACTTGTCAAAACTTGGTATCAGAAAAAACTTAATGAGATTCTCTGTAAAATGGGACAACACTAGAATTTCTACACTTCATGGTTGACTTTTAATAACAGCCAAAAATTGTACAGATAATTCTCGGACACCCTGTATATGTATATATATATATATATATATATATATATATATATATATATATATATATATATATATGCGCCTCGGTGGTGTAGTGGTTAGTATCGTTGACAACGAATCTATCTGACCCGGAATCGAGACCCGATGACAGCAGGCAAAACCCAGTTGTTCATCCCTCCACACAATAAGAATTGGTTGGTAGATAAATGGGTACCCTGGGTAGCCTAGTGGTTAAGGAGGTCGTGAATCAAGTCCGGGCGAGGACTTTGTAATTTCTGACCGCCCGTGGTGGGGCGTGGTTCGGATTCCATGTTAAACTGTAGGTCTAAGGTGGAGTGACAAGCTTGACCTTCGTCAGAATGAACAATTCGGGTGGAAGCTAAACCAAGGTTATATGTATATAGTCTAACTCTTCAAACTGCAAAAATTAAAGTAAATCAAGAATGGGATAATGGTGGTATTATTATTCAAATAAATTTTTCAACATTACAGCAGCATGTTCCACTGAATACTTACGAAGCTCAAGCCAGCTTTTGCAAATAGGCTTTGGCTAGTACACGTACAGTATGTAGTCAATGGTATAAAAAAGTTAGATATTTTAACGACTTTTGATCATAATCAATCTGAAGTGAGATCTCGACTTACAAGATTTTCAGTTTAAAACCTAGCCCTAGACTATCAAAAGTGTCAACTTGCCAAGGACCAAAACAGGTTATAGCACAATATATCACACAATCTAAAAACTATTCATCTTAACTAGGTTGAAAACTGTACACTAAGAGAAAGCTAAGATTAAGCTTAAGCATTTATGGATTTTAAGTCAAATATGTGAGATTTAGCTACAGTACCAATCCTTGGGTTACCTTATTGATTAATTTAGAGATTTTACATAGCTATTTAAAGACTAACAACTCCTCTAGTCCATTAGTCTATGTAAATGAAAACATTACAAACCTAAGATCTTAAGCTGAAAGTGGTGAATTCTCAAATTGGCAACCTATATTTTGTGACCTGGTCTTGGAGTGCCTATGGGTTTTTAGATGTTATATATACCATAGGCCTAATCCAATATACAGAATATTATCATTTCGAAAATATGTACCAAAATTGTTTGGTGCAATAAATGTAAGTAATTTCTTAGACAAGATGCTAAAATATTGGGTAAATATTCGATTTTACTCCCAGTCTGGTTTTATAATGAGAGCAAACTTTTCTGGTCAATTTTGAGGTGCTTTGCACGAATTTACCATTGGTTTCCTGTGCAAATGCGTAGTTTTTGAGATATAAACATATAGGATATGTTCATGTTATGAGATCTCATAAATGACGCATTACCACAGAAAATATGCAAAACACCTCAAAATTAACCAGAAAAGTTTGCTCTCATCATTTTCGTTTAAACTAACGAAAATATCACGACAACCTAACCAATCATCAAGGACGTACAGTTGACCTAACAGATTAATACTGGTTATTTCACATAAATATCTTCTGATCTTTTTGTATTAGGCACTCACTGTCAGTCTGTCACATTTTGGGCAAGTTAAGGATGAGAGAATAACGCTGTAATTGATAAAAACATCCAATGCTTTGTCTTCATCTAGGGGACATGACGAATCAAGTTCTCAAAGTCAAAATCATATGAATGGCATGTCATAATTCTATCACAAGAACCACCAAACTGAATCCAATTAGAAAAAAATAAAAAATAGCCAGAACAGAAAACAACAAACTAATTAAGTCGCAGAGTAGTGAAAAAATAGCCCAATCATGAAAAATATTTTATGAAAAAAAGTACATTATAGCCAAAACAGGAAATATATTTTATTCAAAAAGTACATTTGAACAAATTTGCACAACATAAGATATATATTTTTTTAGTCAGTTTTTAATGGCAATTCAATATATAGTACTTGTTCAACTGCTTGTGACTGGGAGTAAAATCAAATATTAACCAAACATTGTTAAAAGAACCCCAAAACCTAACTTTAAACTGAGTAAATTCTGTCCATGACATATGAGGCATCGCCTTCTGGAGGCATTTTACCACCACCGAAGTAGTTCACAGGAAACACGTGAAGATTATAAAAATAAATGCATGTTCACTATCTGCTTTTTTTTCCCATAAGGAATTGAAGATATTAGTTACTTAACAGTTCTAAGCAATATACCATTGCATTCAGGACACTTTTGGCTTAACTTTTTGTCCATAAAAGAAAAATGCATTATTGTGACGATATGACACCCTAAACCACCTTAAAATTCAAAATTTTACCTGCAGTATAGAGAGATGCCTTGAATGGTTTCTCCCCGGTGTCTTTTAATATGTCAAGTATGGCTTCTTTATAATCTTTTCCAACAGAAACCCAATAGTCAGCTGAAAACAGTAACCAAAGAATTTAAGATTTATTTGTAATGTATATGCGAGTACAGATCAAAGCACTGTTACACTATCAAACTAGAATCATTTCAATACTGAATTCTTATTTTTCTAACTGCATATATATATATATATATATATATATATATATATATATATATATATATATAAAAATAAATAAATAAATATATATATATATATATAAATTATTTCACGAAAGTAACATGTGAAAAATATTTATGATGAATAGAACCACGAAGGAAAGGAAAGACAATGGTGCTCAAGCGCTTTCGTCTAATGACATCCTCAGGAACACTGAAGTACATAAAGAGTTACAGCCTATATATAGGTTAGAGGAAAAAAAAAAAAAAAAAAAAAAATTATATATACACAGTACACGTATATATATTATATATATACAATAAATGGAGAAATAAAATTAAAATTAAAGGATTGTGGGAGGAGCATACAAATTTGTAAGGAAAACTATCGACTTTTAGCACAAGATCAAATGAATTGTTTCCAACCAATGTTATAGATAAAAAAAAAAATAAAAAAATTACTGATTTTTAGCACAAGATCAAATGAATTGTTTCCAACCAATGTTATAAAAAAAAAAAAAAAAAAAAAATACAAATTTATACTGGAAATCTGCCTGGGTTTTAGCACTGTGCCCTTCTTGTATATAAAAATAAATTGAAAAATAAGTTATTAGAGTAGTATACAAGTTTATCAAAGATTTAGCGTTCTACCCTTCTTATCTAAATCTGTTCTGAAGGAATTCAAAACAACAGGATCGAGTTGAAAAAGCCCTTTGCTTATGTTGAAGTTATTTGTAAGTTGGAAAATGGCAGACTCAAGAATATTTCTATTAACAATGTTGCTAGAGTGAAATAAAACTGAAGCATTATTCCAATCAATACAGTGGGATAACTCTGACAAATGGACAAAAAGGGCACTGGATGACTGTCATGTTCTAACGGAATATTGATGCTGTTTTATATGTGTGTGCAAATCCTTTCCCGTCTGACCTATGTAAAAGGAATCACATTGTTTACAACTAATTTTATATATAATGCCTGAATTATTGGTAGGGCTATTTTTTACTATGATATTTTTCACAATATTGTTATATGAAACTACTACATTAATATCCAAAAGTTTAAGTACATTAGCAATGCCTAAAAAGCCCGGGAAAAATGGAAGTACTAAAATATTTTTTGACAAAGTACGAGTGTTATTATTGACACGATAGAAAATTCGTTTTGCCTTGTTGAGACAAGATTCCATAAACGCAGATGGATAACACAGATCACTTCCAATACCGTTGATTTTTTCTAATTCGGCATCGATGTATTCCGGACTGGCGATCCTAAGGGCGCGGAGAAACACTGAAGAAAAAATGGCCTTCTTGGTGGGGGTGTCATGTCCCGAGTAAAAGTGTAAGTAGTGTAAGAGTCCGGTTTGTTTATTATGGACCTTTACAAGTTTACGTAGATAATTAACTAAATGCCAGGGTCACCAGCGCCCAAATGCTAGATTGCATCCAACACTGCGGCGCAAAATTAATTTTGATGAAAGAAGGGAAGGACTGATTATTAAATCAATACGAATTTTTATATTTTATTGACAACAATTAATAAGTATATGCAAAAGGGGATTTTTACCCGTAACAACTTTGATGGACATATAAATGCAAGATTAAATAATGGTCCGTTTAGCTAATATATAACACTCTGCAAATAATACTGATTATAATAATAAATATGCAATAATACAAATAATAGTAATAATAGCCACAATGACAACCTTGTCACAAAGGAACTTTGCTTGCTGGCGCGGTGCTTTCAAATAATACAATGTGTGAACAGCGTCCTTTGTGTTGTCGTTTCACATAAGTTTGTGTTTACTGTACTCCACAATTTTACCAACAAGCCAAAATAATCCTTAAAGGCCCATTCATGTCTAGTCACACCACACTGAATTCTTAAGAATTAAATTTGATCACTAGACATATTTAACTTGTATTTATTTATTTATTTAGATTTAAATAATTCACTCATGCCAATTTGTGGCAGTTTTCACTAATAAAGAATAATCTTGTGGTGCAAGGCACTACAAGTACTGCCCCCCAAAAACATGGTTGTCAGGGGTAAAAAAAAAAACACTTAAATGTCAAAACGCACTGGCTTACGAATGACTCTTCCAGAACGAGTTGTTGTTTGCTTTTGGACGGCAATATCCTGCAGCACTGGTTCTGAAGGCATGGATGGTGCTACAGGTGCAGTAGGGACATTGGGGGAAGGGGATTCTTGGTGCCTGTGCGATGGGGCCACTGGCTGGTTCAAAGACAGTTGGTTGCGATAATGAAGGAGAATTGGAAGAGGGATGATAGATTGTTGTACCCTCGGATGAGGTGGTGGTACATAGGATTTAGGAAGGGTAGATTGCTGTACCTGTATATGAGATGAAGGTACAGAAGATTGAGGAGGGATAGGTTGCTGTACCTGTATTTGAGGTGGAGGTACAGAAGATTGAGGAGGGATAGGTTGCTGTACCTGTATTTGAGGTGGAGGTACAGAAGATTGAGGAGGGATAGGTTGCTGTACCTGTATTTGAGGTGGAGGTACAGAAGATTGAGGGAGGATAGGATCTTTTGTTGGAGAAAAATCAAGGTATGCTGATTTCAAGCAGTCCACAGAAATGGTTTCACGCTTGCCCACCTTGTCAATGATGAAAGTTTTGGGTCTACGGTCTAGCACAAGGAAGGGACCAATCATAGGGACAGTGAAGAGGGTAGCGGTGAGCATCATGTCTCAAGAAAACGTGTGTGCAAGTTTGTAAATCAGGGGAAACGAAGGTAGTTTGTGAAGTGGAAGTTCTAGGTGCTGTGGGACGAATTTGCTTCATAACAGAGCGTAATGTCTTAACATACGAAGCAGGATCACATGCGGGGTTAATGGGTGTAGGTGTGAAAAATTCTCCGGGTAACCGGAGTGTGGTACCGTAAACTAATTCTGCTGCAGAACATGCAAGATCAGTCTTCTGAGCAGTACGAATTCCGAGTAGGATTAGGGGTAGCCTGTCCACCCATGTAGTACAGTGCCCGCGAAAAGTATCCGATCACCCTTGAAATTTGTATTTTTTACATAAAAAACAATGTTTAAATGTATACTAACCTTATATTAGTATTTTGTCATCTGTCCTTTGGTTTGGATGACTTGTTCTAGACGTTTTGGCATGGATTTAATCAAGTTTTGACAAACTTCCACTGATATTTCCTTGCACCATACCTTTTTGATGGCCTCTTGTAATTTTTCGACTGAGCCAGTGTCGTGGCATTCAACCTTATTTTTTATTATTAGCCACAGATTTTCTATCGGATTGAGATCTGGACTATTACCAGGCCAATCCAAAATATCAAATTTATTGTCAGTAATCCATTTTGTCACTATTTTGGCCCTGTGACATGGTGCACCATCATGCATGTATGTTTTTGTCCTTTGGATTGCCATTGCCATTGGAAGTTTATCCTGTAGCATTGATAAATACCGTGCACCATTCATAGTTGTGTTCTTCGGAAGAAAATATAAGTTTCCACGCCCATAGTAACCGAAACAACCCCAAACCATCACACTTGGAGGGTGTTTCATTGTCTTTAGGGTGTATTTAGGGTCCATCCTATTTGAGCCAATAGGCCGGCGAACCTTTTTTGGACAACTTCTGAATGTCAAAAATGTCGACTCATCGCTAAATAAAACCTTCTTCCAGTCATCAACAGTCCAATGAATGTATTTTTTACAAAATGCGACACGTTTTTTACGCATTTTTTCATTAATGAACGGTTTCTTAGCAGCATGGCGAGATGGTAATCCGAGTTCTTTTTGGAGCCGCTCCTGGATAGTTCGTTCAGAAACACCAATTAACAAATTATTCATATTAAATTTTATTTCTTTCGCAGTTATTGTTGGGTTTTTCAATACTAAACGTTTCATAAGTTTGTCTGTTCGCGAATTTGTTTTTCTCGGTCTGCCAGATCGTTTTTTAGGGACTGGCGTGGTTAGGCCACCATTGTTCTTAGCCCATGAAACCCATAAATTAACGGTACTTTGGGATATGTTTAATTCCTTAGCTATCTGTCTCTGTGATTTCCCACATGCATGCAAAGCAACAATAGCACCTCGACAATCACTCTTAAGTTGTTTTTTAGCACACATTATATATAAATTTTATTTACACCACTTTCTGTAAAAAAAAAAAAAAAATCAAGAAATTTACACAAACAGTGAAATCTGACAAATTTGAGACACAGCCACCCGCAACGAAGGCTACCAGAACACTAATTTGAGAATGCGTTGGATAGCTCTCATATCAGCGAGCAACCTCAAAGTTACCAGATGTCGCTAGAACAAATAGAAAGTGAATTACGTGTCTCTGAATATCAAGGGAAAATATTGTATTTTCTTGAGTGATCGGATACTTTTCGCGGGCACTGTAGATGGATCAGTGGCTCGCAAGGAACTTTTAAGTTGACGATGGAAGCGTTCTATCACCCCATTGGATTGCGGGTGATAGCTTGTTGTTCTGATGTGCTCAGTCCCAAGAAGGAGCATGAGTTCCTTCCATAAGGCCGATTCAAACTGGGCACCTCTGTCTGTGCAAATGGTTGCAGGTATTCCAAAATGGGAAACCCAACATGAAACAAAGGCATGAGCTACTGCAGAAGCAGTACAAGAAGTCAAAGGAACAGCTTCTGGCCATCTTGTGAACCTATCAATGACAGTGAGAAGATAGGTATAACCTCGAGAAGAATAGAGGGGGCCGACTATGTCTAGATGTATGGCCTCAAAACGAGCCTTTGGCAAAGGAAAGGTACCAATTTCTGACTTTGTGTGTCGGTGAACTTTGGCACGCTGACATTGAAGGCAAGATCGAGTCCAATTGCGGATATCTTTGTTCATACTTGGCCATACAAACCTAGCTGCAATTAATTTTTGGGTGGCCTTAATTCCCGGGTGAGAAAGGGAATGGAGTTTAGCAAAAACAGCTCTTCGCAGCCCTTGTGGGACCAATGGTCGAATATGCTCAGTCGAGACGTCACATAAAATTAGTAAGTCTGACTTGGGTTCAACTGGTAAAGAGCGGACTTGCAATGAAGTGGGTGAATTAATAAGAGTTTGGAGGTCTGTATCCGTGGACTGAGCCTTAGCCATCTCTGAAAGGTTGATGTGAGAGTGTCCAGGGTCAGAAATTGCTGAGATGCGAGACAGCGCATCCGGCACAACATTCAAAGAACCTGAAATGTGTCGAATGTCTGAAGTAAATTGAAGAATAAAATCAAGGTATCTTCGCTCATTAGGAGCATAAGAGTCTGATTGAGAATGGAGAGCAAATATTAACGGACGATGATCCGTAAAAATGCTAAAGTCACGTCCTTCCAGGAATGACCTGAAATGATGGATGGAGAGGTATATCGCCAGCAACTCTCGACCGAAAGTGCTGTACCTCATTTGTGAAGGTGAGAGCTTGCGTGAAAAGAATGTGAGAGGTTCCCAAACGCCTGAAACAAGCTGCTGGAGCACTCCTGACACGGCAACATCAGAGGCATCAGTGGCTAAGTTCAGAGGAGCGTCTGGTTGAGGGTGAACAAGGCATGTAGCTCGTGCTATAGCCTCTTTTGCTTGTGAAAAAGCGTTGGTAGCTTCGGGGTTCCACAGAACTGCAGTGGATCTGCCCCTTTTTGATTGGCGAAGAAGAGAGGTTATGGGTGCAAGAATGTTTGCACACTGAGGAATGAAGCGATGGTAGAAGTTTACCATCCCTAAGAAGCGGCGAAGTTGCTTTTGAGTTTGCGGTTGTGGGAAAGACCTTATGACAGATACTTTATTTTCGAGAGGAGAAATGCCCTTCGAAGTAACTTTGTGTCCTAAGAAGGTGAGTTCATCTACAGCAAAGACACATTTTTCAGGGTTTAGCAATACACCATATTCTGCCAACTGAGAAAAAACTAAGCGTAAATGTTGAATATGTTCTGAGGGAGAAGAACTTGCGATGAGAATGTCATTGACATATGTGAAAGTGAAGGAGAGACCTCTCAACACTTCATCAATGAAGCGTTGAAAAGTTTCGGCCGCATTACGCAGTCCGTATGGCATTTTTGTCATTTCAAATAACCCAAAAGGGGTTGTTATAGCAGTTTTATGTATGTCACCAGGGTGTACTGGAATTTGATGAAAGGCTCGCACCAAGTCAAGGCGTGAAAATACTGTCGTGCCATGGAGAGCAGAAGTAAAATCGTGTAAGTGAGGAAGGGGATAGCGATCTGGAATCGTGTTGTCATTCAAAGCACGATAATCTCCACATGTACGCCAGTCTCCAGGTGTAGGTTTTGGGACCATGTGTAAAGCAGAGGTATACAGCCTACCAGGGTCACCAATTGTAAGAGTCCGGTTTGTTTATTATGGACCTTTACAAGTTTACGTAGATAATTAACTAAATGCCAGGGTCACCAGCGCCCAAATGCTAGATTGCATCCAACACTGCGGCGCAAAATTAATTTTGATGAAAGAAGGGAAGGACTGATTATTAAATCAATACGAATTTTTATATTTTATTGACAACAATTAATAAGTATATGCAAAAGGGGATTTTTACCCGTAACAACTTTGATGGACATATAAATGCAAGATTAAATAATGGTCCGTTTAGCTAATATATAACAGTCTGCAAATAATACTGATTATAATAATAAATATGCAATAATACAAATAATAGTAATAATAGCCACAATGACAACCTTGTCACAAAGGAACTTTGCTTGCTGGCGCGGTGCTTTCAAATAATACAATGTGTGAACAGCGTCCTTTGTGTTGTCGTTTCACATAAGTTTGTGTTTACTCCACAATTTTACCAACAAGCCAAAATAATCCTTAAAAGCCCATTCATGTCTAGTCACACCACACTGAATTCTTAAGAATTAAATTTGATCACTAGACATATTTAACTTGTATTTATTTATTTATTTAGATTTAAATAATTCACTCATGCCAATTTGTGGCAGTTTTCACTAATAAAGAATAATCTTGTGGTGCAAGGCACTACAGTAGGACAAATTGTTTGTTTTTTTCCGATAGATACTAAACTTAAAACCTGGGCTTTCCCTATGTACACGCACATCCAAAAACGGGATTGAATTGTCTTGTTCCACTTCTAAAGTAAACTTAATGGAGGGGACTTGATCATTTAACTGAATGAGGAAGTTATCCAGGTCATGATTCATGGGTCAGATACACAAAATATCATCGACGTACCGCATCCAAGGGATGCCAACCCCCAGGATTCTCTCCCAAGAATTACATAAGTATGACCTGCCACTACCTTCACACATTGTTTTGGAACTTATTAAGCTTTGCATCAAAGACTGTAAATTCACTTTCAAAAACGAGTATTATCAACAAGTTTTTGGGATGGCCATGGGCCACCCCTTGTCGCCCCTCCTCTCCAATATTTATATGGAGTTTTTCGAAATTACTTACATTCTGAGAATCCTGGGGGTTGGCATCCCTTGGTTGCGGTACATTGACGATATTTTGTGTATCTGGCCCATGAATCGTGACCTGAATAACTTCCTCCTTCAGTTAAATGATCACGTCCCCTCCATTAAGTTTACTTTAGAAGTGGAACAAGACAATTCAATCCCATTTTTGGATGTGCATGTACATAGGGAAAGCCTAGGTTTTAAGTTTAGTATCTATCGGAAAAAAACAAACAATTTGTCCTACGTACACTTTTACTCGGGACATGACACCCCCACTAAGAAGGCCATTTTTTCTTCAATGTTTCTCCGCACCCTTACGATCGCCAGTCCGGAATACATCGATGCCGAATCAGAAAAAATCAACGGTATTGGAAGTGATCTGTGTTATCCATCTGCGTTTATGGAATCTTGTCTCAACAAGGCAAAATGAACTTTCTATCGTGTCAATAATAACACTCGTACTTTGTCAAAAAATATTTTAGTACTTTCATTTTTCCCAGGCTTTTTAGGCATTGCTAATGTACTTAAACTTTTGGATATTGTAGTAGTTTCATATAACAATAGTGAAAAATATCATAGTAAAAAATAGCCCTACCAATAATTTAGGCATTATCTATAAAATTAGTTGTAAACAATGTGATTCCTTTTACATAGGTCAGACGGGAAAGGATTTGCACATATGTATAAAACAGCATCAATATTCCATTAGAACATGACAGTTGTCCAGTGCCCTTTTTGTCCATTTGTCAGAGTTATCCCACTGTATTGATTGGAATAATGCTTCAGTTTTATTTCACTCTAGCAACATTGTTAATAGAAATATTCTTGAGTCTGCCATTATCCAACTTACAAATAACTTCAACATAAGCAAAGGGCTTTTTCAACTCGATCCTGTTGTTTTGAATTCCTTCAGAACAGATTTAGATAAGGGTAGAATGCTAAATCTTTGGTAAACTTGTATACTACTCTAATAACTTTTATTTTTCAATTTATTTTTATATACAAGAAGGACAGAGTGCTAAAACCCAGGCAGATTTCCAGTATAAATTTTTATTTTTTTTTATTTTTTTTATAACTGGTTGGAAACAATTCATTTGATCTTGTGCTAAAAATCAGTAGTTTTTTTTTTTTTTTAAATCTATAACTTGTTGGAAACAATTCATTTGATCTTGTGCTAAAAAAATCCATAGTTTTTCCTTACAAATTTGTATGCTCCTCCCACAATCCTTTAATTTTTAATTTTAATTTTATTTCTCTGTTTATACGGAAACTCTTGGCCGACCCACAACAACCACATCCATTTACACCCCAAGGCACAGCTGCAGCCATAAAATCCCTTAAAAACTCTCATGCCGAAGGCCCAGACCACATTTCAAACATACATCTCAAACACCTTGGTCCAATTGCTCTTGCAGCCCTCACAAACATATTCAATTACTCGTGGCTTCACAATATCATACCCTCTACCTGGAAGCTGGCACACATCATCCCGATACTGAAACCCAATAAACCCCCCAACCTACCTGCTTCATACCGGCCAATCTCCCTTCTCTCAACCATTTCCAAAGTCCTCGAAAAACTGATATTAAGACGCATACAACCACACATTACATTTTCACACACCCAACACGGCTTCAGGTCCGCCCACTCCACCACAACGCTTCTTACAACCTAACCCAACACATCTTAGATGGCTTCAACCAACTATCCCCCCTGCCCGCACAGTCCTTGTTGCCATCGACATCAACAAAGCTTTCGACACTGTCCCACACCACATTCTTGCACAAAAGATTATTGATCTTGACATCCCCACCAATGACAAGAAATGGCTTACTAATCTCATCGCAGGCCGACTTGGCAAAGTCATACACAAACAACACTCATCCAAAACCTACAGACTATACAATGGCGTCCCACAGGGCTCCATACTCTCTCCAATCCTCTTCAACCTTTTCATGCACGACCTCCCACAACCTCTCTCCCCCCATGTCCATGTCTCCTCCTATGCAGATGACCTGACCATAACAGCACAACACCATAACCGTAACACCACCACACGCCTGATCCAGCAGTACATTACCAATCTGGAACTCTGGCTGACTAACAATAGGATGTCAGCATCCCCTCAAAAATCCTCCATCACCCTCCTAACCTCAGACCGCCACGAATCCCAAGCACACCCAAGAGTCACCCTCATGGGACATCCCCTACCTCTAAACAAAACCCCAACAATCCTTGGCCTCACCCTAGACACACACATGTCCTTTTCCCCTCACATATCAAACATTTGCTCCAAAGCAACAAAAAAACTCAACGCTCTCAGAACACTCACCTCCACAACATTTGGTCAGCAGAAGGAATCCTGTAGTATCCTATACAAACAGTTTGTACGTACTACCCTAACTTACGCTGCCCCCGCCTGGTCCCCGTCCATCTCCAACACAAACCAGAGGTCTCAGAAGCATTACTGGCTGCCTCCGAACCACACCCATCCCACATCTACATGCAGATACGAAAATACTCCCCATCGAACACCACACGAACATGACAGGGACTCAATTCTTCTCCAGAGCACTGGCCCCAGACCACCCCTGTCACCATCTCACATTACACAATCCCCCACCCCGCAACAAAAAACGTACTCCTGCTGCTCACTATTCGCAGCTACTGAACAATATCCCCCCTCCTCCCCTAAACATCAACCCCATTAAACATCTCCACACAGAATTTACCCGGAAATACCTACTCAACCAACCACACAACACTGTCCTTCATGATACTCCCCCTGTAGTCCATCAGAGCGAACAAACCCTCCCAAGGAAAACAAGAGTTACTCTGGCCAGGCTCCGTTCAGGCCACCACCCCTCCCTCCAACAATACAGACACAGACTCCACCTAGCTGACACCCCCGTCAAAAATGCTACCTCCACCCTGAGGACACAAAACACCTACTCTTACACTGCCACACTCTCTCTCAACAAAGACACAACTCCAACATTACCTCTCTACGAGACCTATGGACCCGTCCCACGGTGGTCGCGGGATACCTGAGTGCCACCGGGTTCGCATAAGAGAACCCGGGGGCTACGAAGTAAGTAAGTAAGTAAGTATATATATATATTTTTTTTTTCTGTAACCTATATATAGGCTGTCTCTTTATGTACTTCAGTGTTCCTGAGGATGTCATTAGACAAAAGCGCTTGAGCACCATTCTGTGTTTCCTTTCCTTTGTGGTTTTATTCATATATATATATATATATATATATAACGCACTAACTTAACTTTTACCATCCAGGTTAGTCCTTTTTAAATTTTTTAATTTTAAACTTAACATTTTTAAACTTTTAATTTTTGAAATTTTAGTTTGTTTTAATTTTACTGTACTTTTATTTTGTTTTATAATCCAGATAGTTTTTTAACAACTTTTTAACTTTCTTTTTTTTTTTTTTTTGTGTTAGATTTTATTATCGTATAGTTTGACATTTGTATTTACTTTAGTTTTATGATTATTTTTAGATGCTTCTATTTAGTCACTGAAGATGGCCCCTGAGTGGACCGAAACGTTTGGCCAATAAATGTTGAGAGTCGTATCTCTTGTTTTCATATTCCTATTGAGGATAAGGTTCCCGAAGAACATTTCTATCGTAACTATATATATATATATATATATCAGTGGCGACTCCTGCACTCGGGCTGAGGCAAGAGGCAAGGAGAAGCATGAGATAAAATTTTGTATTTATAGATTTAAGTTTTAAAAAAAAGTTTTAAATACAAATTGTAAAAATGGTTTTTGGCTGGTAGTATGTTACTATTTTTCTGTCTAGCCTTCGTCACGCAAGCAAATTTTGAGCACATTTAGATACCATTACTACCTATAAAAACCTATATTGACACATTAAGTTTTCATGTAATCTTTCAAGATCCTTTACTCAGGCGCAAGACATTACACCCAAGAAAGTATAAGTAATATCATATATTTAAAGTTCTTTTAATGAATAATTATTTGCTTGCATATGGTTACATAATAGTCCTCCTTCTAATTCTCATTAAATAAAATATGTTTTTCCTCATATTAATTTTTTTTATAAAGAAAAAACATTTCAACTCAGGCTTATATCCTTTGGCCTTGTCGAGGCACAATTTTTAATTCTGGCGATACATGGAAACTTTTTACGTTTCGACAAGCATGCCTTCAACTGCCTGAGAGAAAAAGGTTTTAAATTCGGCTATTTTATTCATTGCTATGCACCTAAGTTAAATTTAGTGTTAAGTAAAATGTCAGAGAAAGTTAATGGGACTAAAATGTTCTTTTCCAATGTACGTGCTTTCAGTAAATTTGCTTCTTCAAGTACGAAATGAAAAGCTGTATTTAGAGAGCTTAATATCAGCATTCCATCACTTTGTGAAACAAGGTGGTGCTATTGATCTAGAACCGTGTCAACAATAAAAAGGCAGCGTGAAACTCTGAAAAATGCATTTCAAAATATTTTTGATGACAGTGCAAGATGGGATGAAGATACTCTTAATCAAACTGATAATCTACTTATAAAATTGCATGATTTCACTTCTCTGTTTTTTATTAACTGCTTTGAAAATATATTGTCACAAGCTAAAAAACTATTTGACCTTCTGCAATGCAAGTAGCTTGACATGAAGTTTGCACAAGAGAAAGTAAATGACTTTATCGAATTTATTGAGTGCGCTCGTACTGATAAAGCATATAATAGTGTTTTTCAAGAAACAATGGCAGACTTCGAACAATCCGAAGACCTGCCTTCTCCCCAGAGAAAAAGAGCTAGAGGCAAACAAATGAATTATAAAGCAATATATTTTGAAAAAGTTTGCGTTCTTTGAGTTGATTGATATGACCAAATTTCCAGAATTTGCTGAAAATTTTCCAATGCATCATCTTAATGCTTTACAAACTAAATATCCAAATGTAATTGACTCCAAATCCTTAGTTAACGAATTGAAATATCTTTATCGTGACAGTGACTTTAGAAAATGCAAATCTGCAAATGAAATTTTAGAAGTCTTTCACGAACTAGGATTATTGTCTGCAATGTCAGAAACCACAAAGCTGATTCAGTTCCTTCTTACCATACCCGTAACTTCTGTTTCAAATGAAAAACGTTTCTCCATTCTTGATTGAATTAGATCATATTTAAGAAACACAATGGCTCAAGAATGGCTCTCATCCCTGGCTAGGATTTCAATTGAAAAAGAAATACTTATTGATTTAGAAAGCAAAAAGGAATTACATGACCGAATATTAAAGGAATTTGCTTTAAAACCAAGACGCTTAGACTTTATGTTCAAGTAAATAAATTTCAAATAATTTTTTTTACTGAGGTATGTATTTATTTATTTTATTGATAATCTTAAGTTATTGTCATGCATTTAAATGTCGGCTCATATGTAGACTTGAAAATTTAAAGAGAGCCCAAGTAGTCTTGAAGAGCTGGAGTCGCCACTGATATATATAATATATATATATATATATATATTATATATATTATATATATATTATATATATATATTATATAATTTACAGTCTCTTGTTTAAGTTTTTATTCTTTTGCTGTACGCAAATGTTTACACATTTCACTCTTATTTTGTATGATGCCTGAAAGCTACGTGGTTACAGTGGTGGACTCTAAGCAATGTGGCACTGGTTCACTCTCAGCTACTAGCACCAGGTGGAGTCGAGTTGGACATTTGCTTTGTTTCTGCTCTGGCTCAGGTGACTCTTGGGGCACACACACCCCATCGTTGTGGGCAAATGAGTTTCTTGGATATTTTTATTTTTTTTAACAATTTTTCTCTCATATTGATATAGCTAATATTTGATGCAAGATTTTCACTTAATGGTCTACTCTAAGTGATAAAATGTAAAATCCCTATTCAATTATTTTCTTGGTTTTATATATATATATTATATTAAATAGGATATAATCTACACTGTGGTAAAGTTAGGATATAATCTACACTGTGGTAAAGTAAAGTGGGTCAACAACTTACAGTCTATATAACACTCATACATTTTAAGATATAAATGTCATTAAAACCCTACTTACAAACCGTGGCCGGACATTTTGCCGACGGACGATTCGCCGAATGCACTGTCGTTAATATTTCTATGACAAAATACACACGTTTTCTAGCTTAACCTGGACACTCAATTCAAAAGACAAGTGTGTTTTAGCACTTGATGAACTTATTTTTATATTATATTACATTTCATTTGGAAGACATGAACCCACTTGGGTGAAGGGGTCTGTCAAGTTTATTCAAGGTTATTCAGTTGAACTCCAAATCTAAATTCCATAACTCTTTATTCGGAGCTATTGAAGAATAGGGACCCCAGCCTTCTTTAGTTAGGCTTATAAGGCTAACTAACGAAAATATCACAACCTAACCTAACCAATCATTAGATTAACTGTACGCCCTTGATGATTGGTTAGGTTAGGTCATGATATTTTCGTTAGTTAGCCTTATAAAGCTAAAGAAGGCTGGGGTCCCTATTCTTCAATAGCTCCTTTTATTCTTTACAAATTTGGGTACTTGTAGGTTATCTCCCCCAACCAATTTTGACAGAATATTTTCGTTAAAACTAACGAAAATATCACTTAACCTAACCAATTATCAGGGCTGTGGAGTCGGTGATAAAATTTGCCAACTCCAAAAATTTTAACATTCCGACTCCAACTCCAGAAATCTGACTTGTATAATTACGACTCCGACTCCGATGGAATGTTAAGGCCAAATTGATTACAATTAGCTTTATTAGGCCAATGGAGATTCATAAAGAAGGCATTTCGGCACCACCACATGACTCATCAGGTTACTTAGTGGCTGTAACTATGCCTTAATGGCTTTTTTTCTCTTTATTCAAAAATTACAATAAATCCCAAAATACAAACTGATTGAAACTTAAACAAAATAAGATTATTATTGGTTTAGCAAATTAATAAGATGTTTTTGTATTATTATAAACATCCGTAACAAAATGTACTAACCTAAACTGAATTTGTTCTTAAAAAAAGGATCGCTTCCATTAAATCTTCTTTCAGTGATGCTTATCAAAATTATCAAATTGAAATCTAAAAATCTGAAAAAGACTTGGGTTGCTAGTACAATATTTTTAAATTTCCTTATTATTAATTATGTTAATTAATTAATTATAATCCTTATTAATTATAAGCAACTATATTTATATATTATTTATATTTATATATTATATATTATTTATATACAGAGTGTCCCAGAATTAACTATCTATTTCAATGAAATCGGACAAATTTAATAAAAACTGACATAATTTTGTGTTTATTACTAAATTATGATACAAAAACAAATAGATTCATAAATCATAAGTCAAAACTTTATTGAGAAGTTTCAACATGTGCACCGTCTATATCTCTGCAAATTTCAAATCTATCCTCAGCGCTGCGAAACACATTTTGAAGCATTTCAGGTGTTATCTCCTGCACTGCCAACTGGATGCGTTCTTTAAGTTCAGCTAAACTATTGATCTTTTGGCGATAAACCTTTGTTATTATGAAACCCCATGCAAAGAAATCCAGGGGTGTCAAATCCGGAGAACGTGGAGGCCAAGGTCGAGGTCCTCCACGTCCAATCCACCGATTCAGAAGGCGTCTGTTGAGGTATTCTCAAACAATTAGAGCATAATGACATGGTGCTCCATCTTGTTGAAACACAACATTATGAAGAATGCCATCATCAAGAAGCTGTGGTTCGAGAAACTGCTGAAGCATATCAAGGTAGACGGTACCTGTTACAGTTGCCTCCGCAAAGAAGAATGGGCCATAAATTTTGGATTTGGTCATTCCAAGCCACACGTTAACTTTTGGAGAGTCTCTTTGCCATTCTATGACTTCAGACGGTCTTTCATTGGACCAGATACGACAGTTGTGTCGATTGACTTTACCACACGTGTGGAAAGTCACCTCATCACTGAATAAGATGTTATCCAATAAACTTTCATTTTCGATTTGATCCACAATTTCTGCACACCTTGCTGCTCAATTTGGATAATCCTCTTCATTTAGGGCATGCAGTACTTGAATGTGATAAGCCTTTTTCATCAGTGTCGAACGCAAGATTCTATGAACTGTTGTCTTGGATATGTTGAGTCTTCGACCGGCCTCCCTAACCGAAGTTGTTGGTTCATCCTCAAACAATTGTCGTACTTGTTCGGTACTGTTACGTGCTGTCCTTGGGCGTCCTCTTCCCACCTCGTCGTGTACGGATCCAGTTCTTTTAAATTTGTTCACAAGTTCACGAATCGCTTTGTCTGTAGGACCGGTTCTGTGGAATCTTCTTGTAAATTTTTCTCTGATTTCATTACATTGCATTCCTTTGATACGGGATGTTACAACAAAGATGCGTTCTTGTGTATTCATTATTAATAGGGTTCTGAAAGAGAATGAAAATAAAACTATGAAAAACTATGAAAAAATTATGAAAATAAAATTATGAAAAAAATTTAGAAATTTATACATTTTTAACACATATTAAACATGATAAACATAGATAAAAGTGTGTTTTTAAAAATTTGTCCGAGTTCATTGAAATAGATAGTTAATTCTGGGACACCCTGTATTATATTATACCGCGTGTCCGAGAATTATCTGTACAATTTTTGGCTGTTATTAAAAGTCAACCATGAAGTGTAGAAATTCCAGTGTTGTCCCATTTTACAGAGAATCTCATTAAGTTTTTTCTGATACCACGTTTTGACAAGTTTTTTAGAAATGTACGCGGGTGACAGACATTGATGATTTAAAAGCAAGAATCACAGCTGCTATTGAGCGAATTGATGTGGATATGCTGCAGTGTACATTGCAACATTTGGAGTATCGATTGGATGTTTTGCGAATCACTAATGGTGCACATATCGAATATTTGTAACAACGTTACTTTAATAAAAGAAACTTTTGAAAATACAGATTCTAAATAATCTTGTTTACGAATTTTACGTGTGTTATCAAGAATTTTATTAAAAGATGAAATTGTACAGATGATGTTCGGACACACTGGAATTTCTAAAAAACTTGTCAAAACTTGGTATCAGAAAAAACTTAATGAGATTCTCTGTAAAATGGGACAACACTGGAATTTCTACACTTCATGGTTGACTTTTAATAACAGCCAAAAATTGTAGAGATAATTTTCGGACACCCTGTATATTAAAACATTAAGTTAAATCTATTTTATTCATAAAATTGAGCTAGGCCTAGGCCTAGGCTGCTATGGTTATAATTGAAGGATTTGCACCGACACCGACTCCATCCAACTATGCACTTCCGACTCCACTCAAAATTGACCGACTCCTGACTCTACAGCCCTGCCAATTATCAAGGGCGTACAGTTGATCTACTATTAATTATAACTGTTTGTTTCTGGAATAGTATTTACTATTTACTAATAGATCAACTGCACGCCCTTGATAATTGGTTAGGTTGTCATGATATTTTCGTTAGTTTTAACGAAGATA
The DNA here is from genome assembly GCA_023014485.1 of Bathynomus jamesi. NCBI lineage: Eukaryota > Metazoa > Arthropoda > Malacostraca > Isopoda > Cirolanidae > Bathynomus > Bathynomus jamesi. The sequence continues at coordinate 146,433 of JAJOZX010001321.1, forward strand.
TTCTGTCAAAATTGGTTGGGGGGAGATAACCTACAAGTACCCAAATTTGTAAAGAATAAAAGGAGCTATTGAAGAATAGGGACCCCAGCCTTCTTTAGCTTTATAAGGCTAACTAACGAAAATATCATGACCTAACCTAACCAATCATCAAGGGCGTACAGTTAACCTAACCAATCATCAAGGGTGTACAGTTAACCTAACCAATCATCAAGGGCGTACAGTTAACCTAATGATTGGTTAGGTTAGGTTGTGATATTTTCGTTACTTAGCCTTATAAGCCTAACTAAAGAAGGCTGGGGTCCCTATTCTTCAATAGCTCCGAATAAAGAGTTATGGAATTTAGATTTGGAGTTCAACTGAATAACCTTGAATAAACTTGACAGACCCCTTCACCCAAGTGGGTTCATGTCTTCCAAATGAAATGTAATATAATATAAAAATAAGTTCATCAAGTGCTAAAACACACTTGTCTTTTGAATTGAGTGTCCAGGTTAAGATAGGCAACGTGTGTATTTTGTCATAGAAATATTAATGACAGCCCATTCGGCGAATCGTCCGTTTGGTGAATCGTCCATTCGGCGAATTGACTGGGTACCTTACAAACACAGCTGAAACTAGCTACAGTAGCCCCAAACCCATTTCACTTAATATTTACAAGCACAAAGATTATTCCTCAACTGATAACATTCCACAACTATTTTTCTAATGCACTGAGGTTATTTCTATTAATTTCTTTCTAATTATGTCAATCTAACAAAACCCATCATTAGATACTGGCTTTTTCATTAATAATTTATTAACATTCTCTAATTCTATTTCATAATATATGAAATGTCATCTAACAAGCTTTTATTATAATGTCTAAAATACTTCATATATGGTGGGTGTGTTGGAGCCATGCACATGATCAAAGAATTACACTTCACATATTAAATAGCTATTGTAATAACCTACCAGGTGTGTATAAAATAATGCATATGAAGAGAGAAGTCTGAACACGGACAAATAATATTTATTACAAGAGTGGAGTGACCCAGCATTGCTCAGGTGGAAGTTGAATGCTTGCAGAGAACCTGTCCTTCATGTGGGTAGCAAAAATATCCTGCCATACTATTCAATTAACTGGGCATTCAATAATTTTCCCATAGGTTTCAATTAATTTGAAGCAACTTTAGAATGAGACGTGAATGTAAAAATTAACTAACTGGTTAAGTCAACTGAGTGCCCTTGATGATTGGTTAGGTTAAGTCATGATATTTTCATTAGTTTTAACAAAAATATCACAACTTAAACTAACCAATCATCAAGGGTGTACAGTAGGGTGGATCGAAACACAAAAATAATTTATCCAAAAGCTACGCAATGCATGGATTTCCACTTAATGTCCTTATCATTACATAAAAAATAAGCACTGTGCTACCCTCCCTAGGGGTCGCACAAAGTACCCCCTTTACCCATTTGAGGAGCCCTTGTTATCATTTTCCTTTGACTTACTTATATGCTATATATTGTGCAATCAGCTTTCTAATTATGTTTTTTTTCTTTTCAGATGATACAGATTTATGACTTAAGTATTTGTCTCTTAAAAAATGGCCACACATAGCAAGACGGCTAATTCTGCTTTTGGTCAGCAAACTAGATTTCCACCTGCCATGATACCTTCAAAAGCTGATGTAGTGAGGCACTGTTTTTTTGTTCAGCAAATAAAAGATGCTTAGGGTAAAGGTTCATGTAGTGCCAACAAATGTTACAGGATTGTCACTACTGATATTGAAGTCATCTGGAACCAATTTTCATTTCCTACCATTGGTACAGAAGGTATCTTCATAAAAATATGCTGACTGATGATGTCAGCATCTAAATTAAATAAAATATCCCAAAACAGAAGAAAGGAGGAATTCTTCACAAAGTTGTCAACATTTGATGATGTTTGACATATGCAGTTGCGATTGCTATGACAAAAGAAGAGAAAGGCCACAGTGCAGGTGTATCAAAAGAATTTCAGTCCAAGAATGGGAATCTTTCATAGGACAAAAAGAATGCAGAAATCAACTGGGACCAATTGATCAAGCTACAAACTGGAAGTTTAGACAGCTTAGATGATATGGAAGTGGATGAAAGTACTGAAAAAAATGATTTTAAACCTGAACTGAAGTTAGCAGATCATGAACAAAACATATACCATTATGATGAGCTGGCTATTACTGCAGATCGCTATCATATCAGCTGCAGAGCAGTGGCTGCCATTGTAAATGCAGCTTTAAAAGACGGGAATTTTGAATGAATCTAACATGCTTGATAGGAAAAAAGTGGAAAGAGAAAGTGAGAGAGTTGGTAAAAGAAATATTGTTAAGGCAAAATTGGAGAACTTACATCTAGAATGCATAGGATTTGATGGTAGAATGGATGATACATTAATGCAGGGAGGTAAAACAAAAGAGCACTACACCATTGTCAAAGAGCCTGGAGGTTTATATGTAGACCATCTCATGCCAGATAAAGGGACATCTTGATCCATAGCAAAAGAAGTTTTGACTTTGATTTTGGATACAAACAGTAATGACACTTTGAAAGCCTTACTATGTGATGGAACAGCATTAAATACAGGAAAAATTGGTGGTGTGATTAAACTGACTGGTTAGTATGCCAGCTCCACATGAATGAATTGCTTTTCAGGCATGTATTTGAAGCAATTGATGGGCAGACAGCGGACCAGACAGTTTCAATGGTGATATTGGCAGTGATAAAAAAGGATTTGACAAAATTAAAAATAGTTAATTTCACTCCAGTAACTGGAAGAATAAAACAAATTCCTGCTGATATTGTAAAAGAGCTCAGCACAGATCAAAGTACTTGTACGACATCTGCTTATCAGTTCAATTGGGCAGCATTCCCAAAAACCTGAGTTTGAAATCTCCTGGAAATATTCATCATGGCTCACTCAGGTTAATCGTGTTCTAAGATTGTATGTATCAACACTGAAACCAGAACAGGGTTTCAAAGACACTGTGAAGATTATAATGCAGTGCTATGCTCTCGGGTGGTTCCAAATTAAATCACATCCAAAAGCGATCAATGGAGCCATAAATTTTTGGTACCTTACACAACTGGTAAGAAATGTTGAAGAAAAGTTCCAAAACATTATGGAACCAGTCTTAAAATGTAACTCCTATTTTGCCACACTGAAAAATATTCTTTTAGCAATGATAATGGATCAAAGACAACAAGTGAGAGAAATTGCGATCCAGTGAATAATTAAGGCCAGAAAGTCTTCCCCCAAACTGAGAAACTTTGAACTTCCTAAAACACTCAACTTGAAGGCAGATTACACCACCAAATTGGTTGATTGGGAGAGAGAAACCATATATCCACCACCTTTGCTAAATGAATTCAGCAACAGTGACATTATTAAAGCTTATGCTGAGTCACTGATGATTCCACCATACCTGTGTCATGGTCAGAAACTGGAGAGCGCTGTGAGTCTCGTGACAAAAGCATCAGAAGAACGATATGGCTATGAAAATCATCAAAAATTTATTCTCAATTTTTTAGAATCTAGGGAAAAAATGCCTAATTTTAAACACAAAAGGGCAATGGAAGCAAGAATTTACAGGAGCAATGAAGGAAGATCACTTTAGAAAAATGTCTGTTTGTAACATTGTTTCATTTTTTAACCTTCTAACGCCGACTGGGTTGAATACGTACTGTTTCAAATGCATGCATTTAGACTTAACCCTACAAAAATGTACGGCGTTAAAGGGTTAAAATTTGAACCTTTTCTATGCCTTCTTCAATATGTCTATAATTTAAAATCTTAATATAATGCTGCTGAATGACTACTGTCAATAAATACCTAACACGTTTTGTTTCATTTATATATCATATTTCAATTAGCATTTAATTTTGCATCATTGCATGAGGATTTAAAACACCAGGAAAAATGTTGTTATATGTCAGAGTACAAGACATGAGGCAAAAAACCTCAAAATTGTGCTATCCTACAGCACTTCGCACAGTAACCCCTTGCAATGCGTGGTTATTCAGTATAAAATTTTGACCCACCCTGGTGTACAGTTGACCTAACTGGGCATTCAATTAACCTAAAACTGGCATTCAATAATTTTCATCTAGGTTTCAATTAATTTTAAGCAACTTTTACCTAATAATTTTTTCTCTTGAGGAGCCATTTCCATGTTTTAGGGTGAAACTGACAGACAGACGGACAGAATATATACATATATACACACCTTGTTAAGGTTCCATGCATCAGTCTTTCTTCACATGAAAGTCAAGCTGGTGGCCCCCTCTCTAGTCCTAGCTTGGTGGAGGAGTGAGTTGCTCTCTTGCACTCTCCACCGTACATAGCCAGGTACACCCAGCTCATCTAGTCTTTTCTTGAAGACTTCAACTTTGACCCCTGTAACATTTCTGAGGTCCTTTGGAAGCTGGTTGAAAAGTCTTGGGCCCCTGACAACCAACCTATTTTCCTTCAGAGTTGAGGAGATCCCTTGTTGGGCCTTTAATTTAGGAACATTACACATTCTGCCTTTCCTATTTTCCAGTGTTGTTTGAATGGTAATTGGGTTTAGTTTGAGGTTTGGTACCAATTTTTTTTTATCATTTTCCATATGTAGATTATGGTGTACCTCTCTCTTCTTCTTTCCAGGGAGTACAGATTTAGTTTATGTCATCTTTCCCAGTAGTTGAGTTCTTTGCAGCCATCAATCTTGGCTGTGAAATGTGTGTCTGTTTCTTCTAGTTTATTAATTGCTTCCTTTTTATATGGAGACATCAAAACTGAGCAGTATTCAAGTTTTGGTATGATCAGTGTTCTCAGCAGAGGAATCATTACTGTCTTGTCCCTCCTTTTGAACATTCTTAGTACCTGTCCCTCGACTCTTTTTGCTTTGTTTATTGCTATCTGATTTTGTGTCTTGAATTTGGCATCATCAGTCATTATTACCCCACGTCAACTGCTTTTGTGCTTCTCTGAATTTCTTGTCTATCTGGGGCATAATATGCAGTCTGTTTAAGTTCCTCATTTCTACCATATCTCAAGAGCTGAAATTTCTGTGTTAAATGTCATATTGTTGTCTTCTGACCATTTGTATATTTGCTTGTGTCCCTCTGCAAGGCCTCCACTTCGTTTGCACCATCTACAAATGATGTTACTATACCAGTGCTGTTTACTCCAGTGTCTATGTCTGTTAGCATGATAATGAACAGGAATGGGGCCAGCACTGTACCTTGTGGTACTGAGCTGCGTACTTCTGATTCTGATGATGATACACCTTGAATTTTGACCACCTGTAGTCATTTTCTGAGGAAGTTTTAGATCTATTTTCCCACTTTGCCTGTTATTCCCATATGTTTCATTTTATGTGTTATTCTACCATGATCACATTTGTTGAAAGCTTTAGCAAAATCCATGTATATGACATCATAGTTTTCATTGTCTTCAAGTGCATCTAAGATATTGTTATAATGCTCAATAAGTTGTGATAAGTATGATCTTCCTGATTGGAATCCATGCTGATTTTCATTGAATCTTTCCAGTGTCTCCAAGAAGTCATAGATTTTCTCTCTGACTATTCTTTCAAATATTTTGGTGAGGTGGGACATCAAGGACACTGGTCTATAGTTCTTTGCTTGAGATCTATCCCTGCCTTCATATATAGGGATAATGTTTGCTCTTTTCAAGATACTTGGTATTTCCCCAGTATCTAGGGATCTTCTCCATATCCAGTATAAGGGTGTAGCTATTTCATTTTTACAGTTTTTAATTAATTAATACTGTGTTCCATTTGTCCGGACCTGTAGCTGAATGTGATTTAATTTGTTCTATAGCTCTCGCTACATCTTCTCAGGTAAAATCAGTGTTATATATTCTCCTTGCAATTTCTCTTTAAAGAATGCATTGATGTCATGTTAGGGTGGAGTGATTGCTTAGTTTAAAAAATCAGGGGTGTTAAATAGTTGTCAAATGTCTAAAAATGAGCATTGGTGGTGGTTTTTGGTGGTTGCTGGTGATATTGCATCAGCAACCACACACTATATGTGCCACGCCCACATGCGACTCAAAAACCCCCTTTATTTTGCCTATTTGGGGCTCTATAATAGCTAGAAGCACAATCTAAAATGTGCATCTTATGATTTTTTGATGCTGAGAACAACAAAATTATTTTCAAAAGTGTACATTGATGTATAAACATTTTTTGAGAGTTAAATTAAAATCAGTAGCTGTTTTTGTCCAACCTACTTTATATTCACTTCTATTTTTCAGAATTTTTATAACATTCAATTAGCACTAGTTTAACATCTTCAAAATTTTTAGTTACTTATGAAACGTAGAAGCCAGACAACAAAAGTCTTACACAGTGGCCATAGTTTTCCATCCACTGACAGTTTTCCTAATGGAAAATTACCTACTGCTGGACAAGTTGTTCAGCATCTACTTAAGGAGTCAAACTGGAAAACCAAGGAAAACATCACAAAAGTTGCAGATGAATTGAGGAAACAATGGATTTGGTGTAATGTTTATCCACTATCCTTGCGCACCATTGAGACGAAGGTGGACAAACTAGCAGCAGACTTTTCATGGTAAGTCATCATAACTTTCTATCCTGGGTAGTACTAAATTAATTACAAGAATGTCTTCTTAGCCAATAGTAAATTTTTTATTTTAAATATAATTTTGTTGTGATGTGCTCTGTAAACCTGTGAATTAATTTATCTATGTATTTCAGCCAAAATTTCTAAACTAAAAAATATTTAAGTGATTTGTGACCACAATTTTTAATTAAGAAAAAAATATTGATTTTTTTTAATATTTCAACTTCGAAACTGCATCAACAGGTTTCATCGATACTCTGTCACAAAGAGAGGTTCAACCTATTTGGCAAAACTAGAATTGTTGTCAAAGAGCTTGATTGTTTATTTGATATTTTTTCTGAGGATCTTTCTCAATGATGAAAATTGCAGTAGTAGTTTAAACTGAGGATGACTCAGGATGATTTCTCCTTCTATGAGGATCAAAAATCTGTGAGGCTAGGATACTGTTCAAGATTTGAGGAAAAGCTCACAGAGGCAGATGTTAGATACAGGAGAAGAATAATTGACGAACAACAAGCAGAATTATGGTTAGTCAGAGAGTACATCATGACTTGAACCATTTTAATTAAACCTTTGATTTTTTTTATTATATATACAGGGCTATTGAAAATGATTCATCCGATTTCAACTGAGAATACTTCCGTACCTATCAACCGTGCATCAACTGGGCATACACCACATGAAAGAGGAAATCTCCGAGTTTTACAAGATCACCGCGAGAGGGCTCCAGAGTCATGCCATGGCCTAGCCTAGCAACAAACAATCAGTGTGAAAATGGCGTCCACACAGCAGAAGGCGTTTTGTGTGTTGCAGTTTTCGAGCTGTAAATTGGTAAATGGCCCCCTAGGTCGCCGGATCTTACACCGTGCGACTTCTTCCTTTGGGGGTACGTTAAGGATACTGTGTACGTGCCACCGTTGCCCACATCTTTGGATGAGCTCCGAACTCGCATTGTTACTGCCGTAGAGTCAGTGACAATGGACATGCTGGAGCGAGTATGGGAGGAATTCGACTATCATGTCGATGTTGCTCGTGTAACTAGGGGAAGTCACATAGAGCATTTATGAGGTGAGACACAAAATTTGGACAGTTTTTCTTTTGGTTGATGTATCACAAATCACACTGTATTTGTAACATTAAAAAATATTCTCATTTGAAATCAGGTGAATCATTTTGAATAGCCCTGTATATGTATATATATTGGCATAGTAAATCTAGTCATCTAGTCATACTAATTGTTCAGTGAACAAAGCTGGAGAGAAGAGGCAAGTGCATCACAACCTCAACCAGACAGTCCAGACACTGGAGAACCTGTGCAGAGCTGTTGATAGGTAAATTAGCACTTGTGAATTGTGATTGTTCTTTAATAACTGTACTTAGTTGTATGTACCATGTCATTTCAGTAGACTTAAAATGGATATAATTTTTCTCAACTTCAAAATACAACCTTGCAGGTATTCAATTTCCGACAGAGCAGGTGCAGTGGTAGCATCAGCAGTTTTAAAAGATTTTGGCATTATCACTGATGATGATAACACTACCGTCATTGACATGTAAGATTTCAAAATTATCCTGATTACATTTTCATTCACATTTCCTAAGCTTTTTTAACAAAATTACAATTACTACTACTAATAAGAAGTAAAGTAATTTTATTTAATTATACATATTATACATTGTAACATGGAAAAATAAATTTCAAATATATTGGGCTCAGGCATAAAAGTCAGTGTATTTAGCCCATCACTGTTCATTGTTTCCTGTTGTACATATTCCTGTTTATCAGTGCTACCTCCAGCCCTAAAAATTTGTAAACAATTTTCATTAATACAGGAGTAAACTACGAAGGCAACAGTGTAAGTACCGTGAACAGATCAGAGCTGAGGAGAAAAGTATTCTTTGGTTTAGTGGACAGCATTTATGTTGATGGCTGACAGGATGGTACTGTGACAATTACAGAGTTAGAGGGGTGACATTATCAACAAACCAAAGTAGAAGAGCACTATGTTATAGTCAGAGAACTGGGTAAGCTACTGTTTTCTGTATGGTATGTTTTAAATTTTTAGTGGATAGCATAAATTTGGTCTTAGTAACATTAAGGAGTAAGAACTATGCGATAGTTATATATATTCACTGATCATACCTGGTAATCTACTGATCTCAAATACATTTATTATTTCCTTAAATTTTGTTTAAAATGTTTCAGGAGGACATTATCTGACACACGTTACCCGAGAGAATGGGAATGGTGTATCAATTGCACTAAGTCTCTATGAAGCAGTGAAGGACACTGATCTGGAAAACAACCTGCAAGTCATGGGGTCAGATGGAACTGCAGTGATGACTGGACATAATTCAGGGGCAATCAGAGTCTTTGAAGAGCTTATTGGAAGACCACTGCAAAGGATCATATGCCTCTTACATTGTAACGAGCTACCTCTTCATCATGTTTTCATGGAGCTCGATGTGACTATGAAGAGCCCTGATAGTTTTTCAGGGCCAATAGGAAAATAGCTAGGTGGTATGGTTTCTGAATGGGATGTCAAATTTAAGCCAATCAGAAATCAGAATTTCGCTATATTACCCAATGATATAATTGATGATCTCAGTCATGACCAATACTATGCTTATAGAATATGCATGGCAGTCATGCTAGGGACTATTGAAAAGGAAGGACCTTGAGCTTTTACAAGTTGGGCCATTAAATCACTCAAGATGGCCGACATTAGGTTGTAGAATACTCAGATTTTATGTTTCACAGAAAAAGCTGAGTTCAGTATTGATAACTGTTGCCGAGTTCTGTTTAAAAGTGTATTTCCCCAGCTGGTTTGAAATCAAGAAGAATCACTCAGTGACCAATGGTTCAAGAAACTTCTTTTCAATGCTGAGCAGAATCTCCAAGTTTCCTATTAAGAAAGTAAAAGACATTGCCCTAAAAACCCTAAGAAGGAATGCTTTTTTTGCTCACCCCAAAAACATTATAATATCAATGCTTGGTGACAAGGACAGGGAGAGAAGAAACACTGCAGTAAATAAGATCCTGGCACTGAGGGGTGAAGTAGAAAAAACAACCCAGGACATCAGAGTCAAAATGGATTTCACTGGCAGAGATTTGGAAGTTGAGGATGATGTGAATGATCATGATTATGACAGTTTGAGTTATACAAGAGACCGCACTGTCAGGAAATTTAAGGTGCCTATAATCAATGAAAATGCTAAATCGTATGACAATAGTTAACCATCTTACATCAACTGAACTTACGAACATTAGAAAAAAATCCTTTGAAGTTCAAACAGCCATGCCACAATCAAGTGGTAGAATGCCATATCAAGCTTGTGACTGAGGCATCTGCAGCTGTCATTGGGTTCAATAAAAGAGATGGCATGATCCAGCAGTGTATAAAATCCTGTAAACTGATAAAAAAGTTTAATACAAAGCAAGAATTTGTTTAGATTCTACATTTATTTGATGAAATTTTATAGTGTAAATTTGTAATATATGGTCAATATGCATTACTTTTTCATGAAAATATGTTAAAACTGTTTTACACTTTTGGAAATAATTTTATCAGTCTCAGCATCAAAAAAAATCAAAGAAACAGTTTTTAGATTGTGTTTTTACCTATTATAGAACCCAAAATAGGCAAAATACAGGGTTTTTTACAGTTGCGTATGGATGTGGTACATATAGGGTGTGGTTGCTGATGCAGTATCACTTGCAACCACCCGAAACCACTACCAATATTCATTTTTAGACATTTGACACCTATCTAGCACCCCTGATTTTTGAAATATTGAGTTTCATAAAAATACACTCCACCCTAAATTATCAGGTATCACTTTGTCACTTTTTGGGGACCCTTGGTCCTTAATCCCTCAACCCTTTGTATCACTTTCATTTTCACATCCAGTACTAATGACTTTCCTGGGCACCTTGGCTGGTTTACCAACACACTCACTTGCAGGCCATTTCCCAGACATGATGGGCATAAAATGTTCACAAAACACATGTAGATAATGAATATGAAGAGATCTACCACGACACAAACATGAATCTTGGCAGGCTACTGTCTACATTTTGAGACAATTGCTGGGCTTAGAGGATGTAAACAAAGATGGCGGTGGACTTTATCATTGGTTCTCTTTCACTAATGTTTTGATTGATTTTTTTCTTGAATGGTACTATACTTGCTATTATACAGTATTTATTAAATGAATATTTTGTTCATGTTCGGTAAGCAAAAATCCGCTGGCTGAGGCTTCGTTAAAAGAGGTATGATAGTACTGGGAAAGCCTACATAAACTAAAATCTACATATGGAAAATGATTGAAAAACTGGTACCAAACCTAAAACTAAACCCAATTACCATTCAAACAATACTGGAAAATAGGAAAGGCAGAATGTGTAGTGTTCCGCAATTAAAGGCTCAACAAGGAACCTCTTCAACAATGAAGGAAAATAGCTTGGTTGTCAGGGGGCCAAGACTTTTTAACCAGCTTCCAAGACCTCAGAAATATTACAGCCCTGGTCAAAGTTGAAGTCTTCAAGAGGAGACTAGATGCCTGGCTCAAGACAGTACTAGATGAGCCAGGTGTACCTGGCTATGTGCAGTGGAGAGCGCAAGAAAGCAACTTGCTCCTGCACCAGGGGCCAGGGGCCACCAGCTTGACCTTCATGTGAAGAGAGATGAACACACGGACCAACGAGGTTAATGATATATATATATATATATAGTAAAACCTGTTATCCAGAAAACTTTAGAAACTGGCAAATTTCATATTGGGCCAATATAGGGTGGGTCATACTATGCATTTTTTTTAAATCAATGGAGAGGGGTGTTCAAATGACATTTTGGTGTATAGAACACAATTCTGAAGAAAATATTTAATTCTGATAACCCTAACCTACATCATTTTGCAGTTGATTATTATTAAATTGTTGATTATTTTACTATTGTAGTTACCCCATAATATGTCTTCTCACATTTTCTATCATGGCTGCTCACGTTCTCTCATATAGAGCATTGTTCTAACTAATTCATATAATAATAATAATATTTAAATACTCAAATAAAAAGGTGTGCCATTCCACTTAATTGTAATTATCATACAGTTTGGTATATGAAATATTTTGACAGTTTTCTGGCGCGCATAAGGCCATTTTCTGAGCCACCTTTCTCAGAGGCTAGAATGTAATGTTTCAGAACATTCTAAAACAACTAAAGAGGAGTCACATGCGGAGAAGATTGCTAAGGTCCTGTTTGTCTGGCTGAAAGAGAGGGGTTATGATAAGACCTTGTTGGCCATTGGAGGAGACTCAACAAATGTCAACACTGGTGTGAAAGCTGGAGCTGCAACTGGGGAGAAAGCTGGTCTGGTTGGTGTGCAACCTGCACACTGTTGAACTTCCCCTGCGCCATCTCATTGTTGACCTTGATGGCCCTACTCTGTCAGACAAAAAATTATCTGGGCCAATAGGAAAGCTCCTTGATTCTGCTACAGACTTTGATATCAATCCAAACTTCACCCGAATCTCTGTTGGCCATCCACTGATCAAGCTTCCTGACAAGGTCATTCAAGATCTCTCAACTGATCAATACTATGGCTATAAAATTGTCTGTGCAGTTAGGGATGGAGTACTTCCTGCAGGGCTGGCTCTGTTAGAGATAGGACCAGTAAACCACAGCGAACAGACTTCTCAGGCTCTGGGTGTCAAAGCACGGACTTAAAGGAAAGAACCTGAAGATTCTGCAATTCATTGTGGAATTCATCATTGGAGTGTATTACCCATGTTGGTTCAACGTGAAGGTCAAGCACTCCTGGATCGAAGGGCCTAGGCACATCCTCTTTCAGCTGGACTGCCTCAAGTCCCAGAGAAAGGAGGTGCTGAATATTGTGATGCCAACTGTGAGAAGATCTGCTTGGTATGCCCACAGTGAAGTCATCCTCCAAACACTACTCTGCTCTGAGGATCAGAAGGAGAGGATTGAAGGGGTGGAGAGAATCCTGGCCATCAGGGGAGAGGGGGACCCGGACACTCAGCTGGGGGACTCCTCTGTTAGGAGCAGAAGGACACCTGACATCAATTGTGATGCTTCCAGCATCGGTGACTTGATCAGCTGGTCAGAAGGTGTGTCAGAGCCACCTCTCACCTGCTCTCTAAGCACCTCAGAGGTGAAAAACTTCATCAACACCCCCATGGAGGTGCGCAACTGGCCTTGCCACACACAAAGCATTGAGAGGGTTGTTAAAATGGTGACTGAGGCTTCTGCTAAGTACTTCTCACAGGAAAAGAGGGATGGAGGGATCAGGGCTCAGGAGACCAGCAGGAAGCTGATGTCCAAGTCTGAGTCAAAGCAGGATTTGTGCAACCTGGCAAAGTTCAAGATGTCAGGAGAATGATCTTTGTAATTATATCCAGTGATATACATGCAGTTCACCTATTAATAAATATATGTAAAGTTGATTTGGCCTTGTCAATATAAATGATTTACTTTATATCTTTTAATATATTATAAAGGGGTTCAAAAGGGTAAAATTGGCAATTTAGAAATACAAAATGATGTAGGTTAGAGTTATCCTATCCAAAAAATAAGCTCATATTTGAATTCCCCATATAAAAACACATAATTTAGACACCCCTGATGGTAGGATTTCCTTCAGATTCATGTTGTCACCTGAGTACGACCCGCCCTACCAATACAATTCACCAATCTAGAAACTGGGAAGCTTTCCAATGCCATCCAGAAAAATCTAGAACATCCTTAACATTTTTAATAAATAAGACTAAATTTTACTTGTTTCAATTGTCCCATACATACTTAGTATAGCGTTTATGTTGATTACAATATAGTTTATATTGGTGTACAGTGCAGTATAGCCAAAATTTGAGTTTTACTATTATTTTCCATTGGTTTTTCCAAGGTTAATGGTACCCTCAGATAACTAGAAAATTTAGACAACCAGAATGGCCTAATCCCTAATCTTGCCAGATAACAAAGATTTTATATATATATATATATATATATATATATATATATATATATATACACACACACACACAGGGTGGGCCGAAAGTCTGGATCCATAGGAAAATATTTATTTTAATACATAAATTACAACAAATGGTAAATACTTAAAATGAATATCAACTGTAACTCGTAAATGCGTATCTGTGATACTGTACAGTAGTTCGTACTCCAGTATAAATACTCAAATACTTTTTTATTTCAGCCCAGAAATGGCTTCGAATCTAACAACAGAAGACCGGGTAGAACTTGTGCTCATGTACGCAAGACAGGGCACTACACACAGAGAAGTTGCTACCAAATTCAATACAAATCATCCTGATAAGCATCCAGTAACACATGCGACTGTTGGCAAGTTGTTTAAACATTTCAAAGAAACAGGAAGTGTACATGATCGATGGCGTTCTGGTCGTCCAAAAACTGCAACTGATGAAAATACCTCTGCAATGGTATGTGAAACTTTAACGAATAGTCCAGTAAAGTCAACAAGAAGATTATCAACTGAAACACGCATCTCGAGAACATCAATTCGAAGAATTATTAAAAATCATAAATTCCATCCCTAAGTGTCTCGATGTCAGAGGCTGCCAATTTGAGCATTTGTTATAATTTGTTGTTTATACTGGAGTACGAACCACTGTACAGTATCACGGATATGCATTTACGAGTTAAAGTTGATATTCATTTTAAGTATTTACCATTTGTTGTAATTTATGTATTAAAATAAATATTTTCCTATGGATCCAGACTTTCGGCCCACCCTGTGTGTGTGTGTGTGTGTGTGTGTGTGTGTGTGTGTGTGTGCCCACCCTGTGTGTGTGTGTGTGTATATATATATATACATACACATATATATATATATATACATATATACAGTGGATTCTGGTTAATTGGGACATATTGAAACTAGAATCATGGCCGTAACTACCTATGAGGTCACCGAGGTCCGGACCTCAGTAATTATTTCCTAAAAAAAAAAGAGACAACCATTCTCCGTGTATGAAACGCATATTACCGCTTTTCTTTTGAAAAGAGGGAGCGTCGAGCGTGTATTAAACATTAGAGGGCTTTTATTATAGACAAGGGTTTTGTGTTTAGTGTATAGCTTGGGTTGTGTTTGTAGATGTCATTTTGGTCTGAATTTTGCTCGTCCCGCCGCGCTCGAAAAAAATCTGGACCTCAGTAATTTCTAAACCCTAGTTACGGCCCTGACTAGAATACTTTGGCCCAATTAAGCAGCTGCCCCAATTATACGAAGTTGCATATGTAAAGAGTTAAAAAGGTATACAATATGCATAAGACAAAAGACAAATTTTCCATTTATTGAGTAACAAAAATACTTACTGTATATGAACTGAAACAAATGGTGCAAATCAGAGAAAAATATTTACCCTAAAGACAAATTTGATTCATGTACGTATTAAACATGCATGTAGTTCTTAACAGTTAATGACGGAGGAATTTATCGAGTGTACCCCTGCCGTGTTCTCTTGATGGACTGCAACTGAACAAAATCAGTGCAGGTATCTAGTGCAGATATAGGACTGACTTCATTGCCTTCCTGCATGAAATAGCGTCGTAATCCAGCAATAAATTTCCTGGCATCCTGGTTAGTCACTCATTCAAGCTCAGGTGTGTCATCCTCATTGCTTTCCTGGTCTTCTGATGTCTTCTGGTGTTTTGCTGCAATTTGTTCAACAATTGCATCCTCACAATCTTCATTTTCATTATAACATTGAAGACTATTGTCGATGCATGCAAACTCTTCATAGTTTCTGACGTGTTGCACTTCCAAAATGGCGTCATTTTCACTATTGACCATATCTGGCATCTCCAAGCCCGAGTGTTTAAAACCACAGTGAGCAAAGCAGTTCTGAATGGTCTTGGTGCTTATTCCTCGCCAACTATCGGCAATAAACTGTACTGCATGTAAAAGATTAACCCTTGCACTGACTTCCTTAGCTGTTGAAGATGATGTCATTAGATTTTCTTCAATTGCTTCAAGGATGTAGTTTATCAACTTTCCGTGATACAAGATCTTCAAATTTTTTATGATTCCCATGTCCATTGGCTGCACCAAGGATGTGGTGTTGGGAGGCAGAAATTCCAGTTGGATATTTTTCAAAAAAATCTAAATGAGGGTGTGCTGCACAGTTGTCAAGAAGCAGCAGAATTTTTCTCAACTTCTGTTGTAATTCCATGGCCCAATTAAACGGCATGGTGTCCCAAATAAGCAAAGCAAATTCTGGTTATACAGTATTCTCAATTTGTTTTTGTTCTTCAAGATTTGTCCCAAATAAACAGCTGCCCCGATTAACCAGAATCCACTGTGTATATATATATACGGTATATCTACATTATACATAAAATTTTTAAAAATGTAAAGTTTGTTTACTGAATCGTAAATGCATTGTGTGAAAAGCATTTGCTAGAGCTCTGCCCATTTTATGACATGTCTATGATGTCTATCTTTCAACCAATCTGGGATACAGAGGCCTCCAGCAGCCTCAGATGACCTCAGAGACCAATGCCACATAGCCTATGTTCTTCCCCAGCCTCAGTTACCCCTATCTCCCAAGTCTCATCCAAATCTAGCCAGTGGTTTTGGCTGGCCATAAGCAACAAAATCCTTCAACCATCACATATATTAGTTAATATACTTTATAACAACTGTATATTTTGATAGTAAGGTTTATAAGAGGTGTTGAAAATATTTTTACAAGTTAAAAAACAAGTTGAAACAAATTTAAACCAGTTCAAATTGGATTTTACTTTTCACATACACATGTTACTTTATGCACGCCTTGTAATTAATAATATAAGAATTGCACAGCTTGTTTTGTAGGTTTGGAGAAATAAAATATATTTAATTTTAACTATACAATAAGATGGTATTTTATGATTTTCTTCATCTATTCTCTGCTGATAATTTATTTTCATTATATTAACTACATTTGAAAAAAATGACACTACTTGGATATGGCGGGGTTATCCAAGTCAGATGAATGATTAAAAGCTACATTTTATCATCAAATTTTGCAAAACATTAATTTCAACTATTTACAAAGCTACTGAAGTAACATACTTACTTCAGCTAAAATATACATTATTTAAAATAGCCTATTTACAAACACTATTTCATTCATGAAAGTGCCTAATTTTTTTCTTAAAGTGAAGGAGCTACTATTTACCACATCATATGGCAAGTCATTCCAAAACTCCACTACAATATGACTAAAATATGTATTTTCATAGATTCAGTCTAAAAGTCTGTTTTCTAATTTTCTTATGTTCTCCAGTTCTTCCATCAGACTCTAATAATAAAAAGTTATTTACTGTACATATGCACTCTCCAAACCTGAAAACATTTTGAACATCTGTATCATATTCATATCTCCCTTCAAACAATGGCTCTCAAAATGAAACCTGAAACATTTCTAAGTAAATAATTGTTTGTTATATGAAGAAAAGTTCCTATACACAAAACATTTAAAAAAATCTGTTTGATGTGAAAACTTTTATAAGGACTATTTTCATTGAAAAAAATCTGATTTATGGCACAGATCTAGTGTAGTATTTATATGCCACTCTGCAAACTGGCAGTGATGTTCCCAAGCCAATATCATACTTATACAAGGTTTTCACCTTCAGATTAATCATTTTACAATGAATAACATGAAACCACTTAGGCCTATGAAGATCCAAGTTGGATAAGTAGTCTAAAGCTAAATCTTACTTTACTAAATTTATTATTATTTTACATACCCCATTTTTCAATTCGTCCTCCTTTAAATTTCTCTGGAAATTTGAAATTGAAGAATTTACTGGTAATCTGACCCACAGCTGAACTAATTGTCCTTATTTTCATCATATTCTGATGACTTTAAATCAATGTGGATAATTGTTGGATTCTTATTCTTATTATTCAAAGATTCTTATTTCCTGGAAGAAAAATTAAAATGATTAGGCTAATGTCTACCACAGAGATCAGTTTAACTTTATTAAATTATGGTCCATTCCATGGTAACAGCCGTAACAATCTCGCCAACTTTTTTGTAAACATTTCACTACTATAACAAGAATATAAGAACTTTGATGAAACTTTTTATACTTCATGTTAGGGTGTGGATAGGGATATTGCTGTGGCATACTTGATTTAAAATTTGACCTTTTTTTTTTTCATACATGCCTATAAAACAGTGATGGTCAAAACTTGCAAAAAGTGGCATAAATAAGTTATTGTTGATAATTGTGAAATTTCTGTGAATTGTGGCAAACTAACAATTTAGTTGGTATGGGTATGTACACTAGTAAGTAAGGTTATTACACATACCCAGTTTCTGGGGCTGTGTTCTATATTTGAAGCAGTTACCCTAAATAGACTGTGATGGGTGCAACATTTTTGCCATTGGTGGCGATATGATGCGACTGTCACAAATAATTTTGGCTTTTGATCCATTTAGAATATAGAAGCATAAATTATGTATGTGTAGTAACCTCACACACACACCTATATATATATATATATATATATATATATATATATATATATATATCGGGTCGGCCAAAAAACCTATCACCCAACTTTTGAAAAAATATTGTGGCTTACCCTGTATATTGATCTTACTGAGCTGAGGCTGTATGTTGTACCCATACTTTTACTCTTTCAAATGCTGGCTTTGAATCTAGATTCAACACCCCAGGAGTAGAGGTACAGACTTACAACTGGACGGAGGTATCAGAATATGGTGCTCAACTGAAAGGTGGTCAAAGTCAGCAACTGATACTTTCAGCTGATGGTCAGTTTCTTCATAAATAATTAATTTTCCTAATTTTTACACAAAATAATTACTTTATTAACTTTTTCATTTCAGACCATCATTTTGCTATAGTTGGTGAACAAGTTATAACATAATGAAATACTCTTTGGAAGATGAAGCATTGATATTGAACCTGCATAAGGAGAAACATTGGGGTGCAAAATGAATGAAGAAAGGGTTTCCAAATAAATGATGGATGATACCTGGACTTCAATATCTCTTAAAAAAAATCAATATCACAGGGTTGACCAAACGAAAAGAAGGCAGTGGAATGCCAAAAACATCACATACTGAGGAAAATATTGACACATTTTCATCCATGATATGCAGTCAAGAAGAACGGCCCAACATCCACAAGTTCATTAGAGAAATTTAAAAAACTACTGGTATTTCTAACTCTAGTGTTCATAGTATAGTGAAAGATGATCTGGGTCTTAAATGTTTTGAAAGAGTCAAAGTTCATAAGCTCTCTGCATCCAATAAGCAAGCAAGAGTTGAGAAATGTCCTGCTCTGTTAGATCAATTCCCAAACAGAGAAGTGTCAAAAATATGGTTCAGCAATGAGAAGACCTTTATGGTTGCTTCAACAATAAAAACACAAAATTACCGAGTTTATGGAAGACAGGACAAAAAATCTCAGTCTAGATTGACTTTGCAGGGAACATCCACATCTTTCTCAAAAAGTCATGGTTTCCAGCTTTATTTCAAAGTTAGGGAAGTCAGAGATTGTTTTTGTTGATCAAAATGCCAAAATCACTGCTGCTTATTACCAAGAAAAAATCCTTGATACGGTACTGCCGTCGATAAGGGAGAAGTCAAGAAACAACTTTGTGACCTAGCAAGATGGTGTCACAAACCACACAGCTCGCACAACTTGGGAGTATCTCAACTGAAATATTTTTGGTTATACAGGGTGTCCCAGAATTAACTATCTATTTCAATGAAATCGGACAAATTTTTTAAAAACACACTTTTATTTATGTTTATCATGTTTAATATGTGTTAAAAATGTATAAGTTTCTAAATTTTTTTCATAATTTTATTTTCATAATTTTTTCATTATCTGGTCCAATGAAAGACCGTCTGAAGTCATAGAATGGCAAAGAGACTCTCCAAAAGTTAATGTGTGGCTTGGAATGACCAAATCCAAAATTTATGGCCCATTCTTCTTTGCGGAGGCAACTGTAACAGGTACCGTCTACCTTGATATGCTTCAGCAGTTTCTCGAACCACAGCTTCTTGATGATGGCATTCTTCATAATGTTGTGTTTCAACAAGATGGAGCACCATGTCATTATGCTCTAATTGTTCGAGAATACCTCAACAGACGCCTTCCGAATCGGTGGATTGGACGTGGAGGACCTCGACCTTGGCCTCCACGTTCTCTGGATTTGACACCCCTGGATTTCTTTGCATGGGGTTTCATAAAAACAAAGGTTTATCGCCAAAAGATCAATGCTTCTTGTTGAAACACAACATTATCAAGAATGCCATCATGAAGAAGCTGTGGTTCGAGAAACTGCTGAAGCATATCAAGGTAGACGGTACCTGTTACAGTTGCTTCCGCAAAGAAGAATGGGCCATAAATTTTGGATTTGATCATTCCAAGCCACACGTTAACTTTTGGAGAGTCTCTTTGCCATTCTATGACTTCAGACGGTCTTTCATTGGACCAGATAATGAAAAAATTATGAAAATAAAATTATGAAAAAAATTTAGAAATTTATACATTTTTAACGCATATTAAACATGATAAACATAAATAAAAGTGTGTTTTTAAAAAATTTGTCCGATTTCATTGAAATAGATAGTTAATTCTGGGACACCCTGTATTGAGCCAGAATTCTGGCCACTGAATAGCCCAGATCTAAACCCATGTGATTAAGCTCTCTGGGGTGCTCTACAAGAATTGGCTTAGAAAGGAAAGGAGATCAATTCTGTTGAAGATCTGAAGGAAAGTATTACTGCAGGCTACAGAAAGATATTACAACGATCCATAAATGCTGCAATAGATCAATGGCAAGCAAGGTTACAAGCGTGCATTGATAATGGAGGAGGGGACATTCTGCATAATCTTGGACTCAATTAGGTAACTGAATAGAAACAGCGAATTACAAAATAATGGTTAGAGTAAGCAAAAATCCAACTTCACCATGAAATTCTATACAGGACACAGATATTGAGCATACAAATATCATTTAACAAAGGTAAAATTATATTGTTCAAAATCAGGGTAATAGTTTGTTTGGCCCACCCTGTATATATAGTGTGTAGTGGCAGAGACATTTTCAAATTCCTTCTTGATTTCCACTTGAAGATACCCACTGTTCCATCAACACAAACATGATGGAACAGCGGGTATCTTTTAATTAATTCCCTTAAAATAATAACATTTAGCTGATCCAACAAAGATAACAATTGGTGACATTATTTCAAATATAAGTTGGTGAATACCTGATTGTGACAAGCGAATACCCAGCCAAAGTAAATCAGTGCAAACAAAATTTTTTTCTAATTAACATGTCAACAAACAGTGCATTTAACATTTAGTGCTTCATAATGGAATCAAAATTTGAAAATTTTTGCCACATGGGTCTTTTCATCCAATGGTCCAAGCTGCAGCTAGTGACTCCCCTCCCCCACATTCCACCTCAGCTAGCAGCTGACCCACCCCACCTCCAAGTAGACATGTACTGGAATTCTGGTTCCAGTTCCTGCTGGCCAGAATTCCAGCCATTTATTGAGAGTTCTGGTTCCAGCCAGAACTCTGTCTGATATCTGGTGAATCTGGAATTATTCAATTTTTAATGATATTAAATAAAAAAAAACATAGAAGGAAAATAGAATTATTTATAAACAGATTTTAATATATTTATGCAAAGTCCTTAGCCATTCCTTTGGCTACTTGCATGTATCAAATAACAAATGAAATATATCATGAAACGTTCAAAATTTTCCTTGGCAGGTAGTTTTTTTATATTGTTTTAGGATAAAACAAAAATTATAAAACTGCTTTTATTTTTAAATTGCCATTTTTCATGATTTTTATATACATTAACTAAATTATATAAAAAAAGTTCCTTGCTTAATGTTTTCCTCAATAAAAGAAACACTAGATTTATATTGAATTATAAACACAGCAGTGAAAAGAGTGGAAGAAAAAATCAAGACAGTAACTATTGTTTACGAGGAAAAAAACTGCTTCAATACTTGAAATTATACCTCAATAAGTTAGCACAAAGAAAATGAAGTTTATCAGCCATTTCTGGCAATAGGCGATAGGTGTAAATGTTACCCGCTTGGCTAAAACATCTACGCACTCAACACGCTTGAAGGTGGAGCTGATAAATACTTTCTTGCTACTTTGGCAAGATTTGTAGTAGGAAACATTCCTTTATTTTCATTCCACCAGGTGAGAGGATTAGAGTTCCTGTCAATTTGAGGTGAGTCAATTTAGGGTATAACTCAATTTCATTATGAATTCTGTTATTGATGGAATGCTCTCTGGCGACTTTCCTTTTCTTTCTTTTAGTCATTTTGGATTCAGGTTCTTCAGCCTTTTTCTCTTCAGGTTCTTCCTCAATTTGTTTGTACTTTTCTTTCTGATGTGTATCACTTTTTCAAAGCAATCCCAAAATGATTTAGTGTCTGGTGAATTTTTGTCAAATTTGTCAATTTCAGAATCATCACTTGAGGGTGTTTCATTTTTATTTTCTTCTTCCATTTTGTTTACGAGCAATACTACTACTATCAGCCAAATCCTTAATTTGTCATAGTTATAAGTGTTGCTGAATGGTGACAGTATAAATTGTGGATTAAAGACAGTAGCAAATGCAAAACATTTTTTATCATACAATGGTTTCTACTCTAGATCTAGCCCAAGGTTTTTCAAGGTATATTCTTAGGGCTTTGATAGCTGGGATAACAATTGATACTGATGCATCTTCAGAGCTTAATCTCAATGCGAGGTCCTTAAATGGTTCTAATACATTTATTACATTTCAATCAGTGCCCACTGGTTAGGTGATGGCATATCTAAGTTATTTTCAGCACCATATAGAATTAATGGTAGTTTCTGTTCTAGTATGTGAGCTAGCATATCTAAGTTGAATTCCATGAGTCTTAATATCTTGAATTAGCTTGTTGTTTAGAATGCTTAAAGTGTTTTGAATACTGGTCAATTTTGATGTTGCTAAGGCTGATCAATGAAAGTGTCCAGCTATTTTTTTTGCTCACTGTTATAGCATCTTTAACCATTCTTTGAGCAAATAAAGCATCATGTATAACCAACTGTAATGCATGTATAAAGCAAGACTCATTATTTAATCCTGCTAATCTAACACCTTTGCATATATTTGCAGTATTGACTGTTATAATAGCATGTACCTTATTATCCCCAATATTCCAATCTGTTATCATTTCTTTAATTTTTTTACCTCTATTTTCTGCTGTATCTCTAAAGCTGCTGATTTGTAATGTTACAATTTCTGCATTGAATTCCTGTCACCCAATGTCCCGAAAAGCTTAAAAAGCTTTCATTATTGTACAAACATGTCCATATGTCTGCAGTCAAAGATATGTATTCAGCATTGCTAATTTCATTAAGTATTCTATTTTTTACTCTAGTATATATGTCTGGAATAACCTGCTCACTAAAATGTCTTCTAGAAGGTAAGTTGTACTGTGGAGTCAAATGCTCTATCCATCTTTTAAATCCCTTATCCTCAACTAAAGAAAATGGCTGCTGATCAACAGCAATCATTTCTCCTATTTTCCTATGAATTTCTATACTACTTTTGTCATTTATATCCCAAATTTTCTTTTTTTCTATTCCCTGAAAAACTGTTAGTTGTTTGAGTTTTTTGCTGTAGTTGCAAAGAAAGTCATAGCTTCTTCAGAGGATCTTTTATTTGGTTCATCTTTCTCCATTTTCTCTTTCTACAGGTACCAAATCATAAACATTATGATGTTTACCTTGTAGGTGCTTAAAAAGCAGGGTTGTGCTATAATATTTGCTACCTTTATTGCTAGGTCCTCTTGATACAAGAGTCTCTTCAGGACATAGAGTGCAAATATCTTTATCATCAATTCTAAAATATTTCCAAACTCCAGAAGTTGGCATTTTTTAAAAATTTATTATTATAGCATATATAAATGATGAAATATATTTAATATTTATATCTGTAAAGAGAAAATATAAAAATGATAAAACAAGTGAAATAATATCTTACTTAATAATGAGGCACCATGTGCGAGAAACATCTAAGTGCCAAAAATAAAAATTTGCAGAAAATGCAGTTAAAGTTTACCAATTTAGAAATTAATAATACACAGCTATTGTATATTATTTAAAATTCTAGACCTACTAGTTAGGGCCTAAGCTAACACAAAAGGTTCACGCAGCTGGATATTCCAGCTTCCAGCAGGAACCAAATTTGTTGGCTGGATATTCTGGCTTCTGGTTTCTGGCCAAAAAACTGGTTCCAGTACACCTCTACCTCCTGGTCAGCTGAGTCTGGAACAAACTACCTCAATCCATCTTTCCTCCTGTCTATGACCTCCTATCTTTCACACACACAGTGTCTAGACATCTTGAAAGCCCTGGACCTTGACTTTGGCTCTCTTCTTCTTCTATGGGAGGGGTGCTTTTGCAGGCATTGCCCTTGGCCCTTTCTTCCTGCATAAAAAAAGTACTATTTCATATATAGGCATAACCCATTGAAAGTCCTATTTCACATATAGGCATAATCTATTCTAAGTCCTATTTCATATATTAAGTGCAACATTCTAAGTCCTACTTTACATATAGGCATAAAACAGACAAGGCCTGACATAAGGGTCTCAAATGCAACATTTGACAATCTTTGCTCAGCCAAATTGGTTAACCTAACACAAAACTCAAAAATAAAACCCTACAACAAAATATACATTTACACATACAGTATATGAGGTGCGATTCAAAAGTTCCCAGACTGGCAGCATGGAGCGCTAACAGGCTGTAGTATGGACTTGGGCCCCTAGATAGCGCTAAACAGCTTTATTGTGAAGCAGTGTGCCGAGTGACATGGTAACACACACACATTTTTTTTTTCATGAGCATTTTTGTGAATTAGTGCTAGTTGTTTTATGTGATTTTTGAGAGAAGAGAAATGGCAGACTTGAAGGAACAGTGCGTGTGCATCAAGTTTTGCTTCAAACTCGGCAAAACCACATCAAAGACCCACAAAATGCTTAAACAAGCATTTGATGAGATGCCATGGCAAAAGCCAGACTTTCTTGTGGTTCTCGCAGTTCAAATGTGGGCAAACATTGGTTGAGGATTCTAATGTTCTGGTCAGCCCTCACCAGCAGAATCGACGAAAATATTGAAAAAGTGCATCAGGCCATCCATGAGGACCATTGGCGAACGATTAACGACATCTGCAGCATCGTTGGCCTATCGTTTGGTTCATGCCAACTACAGATGGAACCCAGTTTTAAAAAACTGGTTTTTAACCAGTGATGAAAATTTTTAATCATTACCAAAACAGATGATAAGAACAGGTTTTCACATTTTTGCGCAAGTCTCCGATCACTTTGGTCCATTTTCTATGAAACAAACATTTCAAAACTTTTAAAAACATAGTAATTACGTTTTGCATCATTTTTTTGTTTGTTTATAAGTGTAAATAATTGATGCTTCAGTCTTGAATGTTATGTGGATGATTGCACATTGATCAGTCAAGATTCTAAAATTTAATACTCCATGTCAAAGAAATCAAATGCTTGGTATCATTTCACTTATAAGAATAAAGAAGAAGCAGAGTGTATGACATGTCACAAAGTTTTAAAGTGTTATGGAGGTTCTGCTTCAAGTTTATCATCCCACATGAAAAATATTCATGGCATAAACATTAACCAGATTAATCAGCCATTGAAGAAACAAAAAACAGTGGAAGAGGTTGTGCAAAAAAAGTCTATAGAAGAGGAAATTTTGAAACTTGCATGTGTAGATGGACTGAGTTTCCAATCAATTGCTAAAAGTGAATTCATTCAAGAAAGCCTAAGAAAGATAAAATATGACAAGCCTCATCCAACTTCCCATAATGGTGTCAGAAAAAATGGTATTTAGTTTTTATGAGAAAAAGAAACATGAATTGGTCAACTACTTCAAGAATCAGGTGAGACAAGGAATCCACTATTCATTAACTATGGATGAGTATACATCTTTTCAAAACCAAAGATATATTAATGTTCATGATGAAAAGCAACATTGGTCTCTTGGTCTCATGAAAATAAATGGTTCTCTCGATAGCACCAAAACTATTACAATAGTTAGGAAAAGATTGGAAGACTTTGGCTTGGACCTAGATAAGCATATTGTGGGTTGCACCACTGACAGTGCCTCAATAATGGTCAAATTTGGAAGAGAAATAGTACCTGATCACCAGCAATGCATTGCACATGCTATACATCTCGCGGTTTTGGATATCTTGTATTACTCTGCACATGAGTTAAGCGAAGATGTGTGAAATTTTATGCACTGATACAATTTTTGAGTCTGACATAGATGACATAATTGTTCTTCCAAAACTTCGAGAAGATTACTTAAAAGTAATAAGGTGAGAAAAATCTGCTGCATATTTCGAGTCTCCTTTGAAAAATGAGAGATTGCAGGATTTTGTCAAAGATGAATTTAATGAAAAGGAAATGAAGCTTATCATTGACTGTAGAATGAGGTGGAACAGTCTTTTGGCCATGATAGAAAGATTTTTGAAACTAAAAAATTGCATTCCAAAGGCCCTCAGAGTGATATGCTCAACAGACACAATTTCAGATGAAGAATGGAACGCTCTAAAGAGCCTCTTTGACACGCTTCCTCCACTGGAAATTGTTTTGAAGGGACTCTGTTCCGAAGATGCAAATTTGCTCAAAGCTGACATGAAGTTCATTTTGGATAAATTTGAAAGCAAAAACAATCCTTTAGCTTTTGAGCTACGTCAGTGTCCTATTGATCGCTATTCATCGAGAAGACAAAAAGCTGTCACCTTGCTGAGTTTTCTCCATAATCCCGAGGTCTTGAAAAATGAATCATCAGCACCGTTCCCCTTTCCTTCACTACAAGCACTTAAGAAGTATGCGGATCATACATTTAAGAGGCTTTTTCCAGAAGCTTGCCAGATTTCAGAAACAGATGAACAAGTCGAATCAATTGCTTCGAAACTCGAAGATTCACAATGCAGCTCAGGTCGTGAAGTAAATGATGATGATCAACTTATGAACAAGTACATGTGTGAGATGAACAAACTGAAAATGAAACCTAAGAAAGCTTCTTCTGAGAACTTTGATGTAAACAATGAATTAAAATATTTTGAAGCTACTTTGAATAGAAGGGAAAATTTGTATCGAATGTACGAGGCGTTGCTTACAATAAAAGCCACTAGTGTAGTCTGAGTGTGTGTTTTCAGCTGCTGGTTTATTTGTCACAAAGACTCGATCAAGAATGTCAGATCAGACACTTAATGCTCTTTGTTTTCTCAAGTGTTATTTCAAAAATCAAGTTCGATAATAAACTTTTTAATTCAAATGTTACATATACTTGATTGAATCAATTAAAACCTTATTTCTGTTTAATATTTTGATCATTTACCTCCTTAAAAAGTATACAGAATCCCATCAGTGAAAACCAGTAAAAACCGGCTTTAAGAATATAGCAATGGTGAAAACCAGTTTTACACTTTTTGGTTATTTTCCATCCCTAATGCCAACGCATTCTCATGGAGGAACTCAACATGAGGCAGATCACTGCCAAATTCAACCTGTCTGTGCAGCAGTTTTTGGCCAAAAACATGGCAGTGGTCCCCCACCCCCCTACTCCCCCGACCTAACCCCCTGTGATTTCTTCCTGTTCCCCAAGATGAAAATCCAGCTGAAGGGGCAATGATTGGACAACATCAAGGAGATTCAGGAATCAGGTGGCATCGCACAGTGCTCAACAACATCCCCAAAATGGAGTTCCAGAGGTGCTTCCAGCAGAGGGAAAACCACTGGGCCCGCTGTATCAACTCCCAAGGGGACAGCAGTAATTATAACCTAAGGTAAACCTACATTTTTTGTCAGTACAGTCCAGGAACTTTTGGATTGCACCTCGTACATACAACTCCAAGCATCCAAGGTAAAATTATTACACTACTCAAACCAAACAAAAATCCTCCAACAGAACCAGCTTCCTATAGACCCATTACTTTACTATGCACACCTTCCAAAGTAACAAAGACTAATCTTACAAATCACCAACCCACACATATCACTATCACCTACTCAACATGGATTCAGATCTCACCACTCAACCATGACATTACTCTCTAACCTCACGCAGCACATCATGGATGGCATCAACTCCAGACAACCAGCTCAACGTACACTATTAGCAACAATAGACATTAGTAAAGCATTTGATGCTATCCCACACTTCCCTCTCATAAACAAAATACTCAACACAAACATGCACAATAACACCAAAAGGTCGCTGAGCAACTATCTTTCAGGAAGATACTCACATGTCACATTTAATGGCAAGTCATCCAAAAACAAGCTTTTTCCGAATGGAGTCCCTCAAGGCTCTGTTCTCTCACCAACACTGTTCAACTTATACATGCATGACATTCCAACACCCATAGATAACAAGCTTACCTTATCATATGCAGATGACATCACTCTAACATCTACCCACAACAACAGTGACACTGCTACAAATAACCTACAAACATACATAAACAGTATACAAGACTGGCTCACACACAATAGACTCAGACTCAAAGTAGCACCCACAAAATCAACCATCACTTTGCTTACAAGCAACACAAAAGAACACTAGATAACTCCACAAACATTCTACACACTCACAGCACAAAAATATTTGGGGTCACATACAACACATCATTATCTTTTGCAAACCACATTCAGGACATTAAAGACAAATGTATGTCAAGGGGCATTCCAAGAGAGATCACCCAATGCATGTCACCACTCCAACTCAGATTTTGATGAAAATTGACATATGGGGTTCTTCTGGGTGCTGATTTCACTCGTCAAAATAAAAAAGTTCTATGACCCATAGTTTTTGAGATATGGGCCCCCAAAATCTCGGGGGCCCCACTTTACCACCTAACTTTAATGGGCAATAACTCCCAAACATCTTACCATAGACCTATAAAACTATACATTTTTAGAATCAGCATGAAGAGATCTATGAAATGATACCACACTCAAATGTGTAAAACAATAATAAAAATTCTCCCCCTTTTTTACTTTTGACCCCCACCCCCCCCTAGGCAGTGAAATCCAAAAAAAATATTTTCATTTATTAAACTTCCATTAATTATTAAAAGATACAAACAATAAAAAACGTGGGTATCAAGTAGAGATGGAACCTGGTTTTAAAAAAACAGTTTTTAACCAGTGATGAAAAATTTAATCATCACCGAAACTGATAAGAACTGGTTCTCACATTTTTGCGCAAGTCTCCGATCACTTTGGTCCATTTTCTATGAAACAAACATTTCCAAATGTTTAAAAACATAATTACGTTCTGCATCATTTCGTATAATTTTTTGTTTGTTTATAAGTGTAAATAATTGATGCTTCAGTCTTGAATGTTATGTGGATGATTGCACATTGATCAGTTAAGATTCTAAGATTTAATACTCCATCATGTCAAAGAAATCAAATGCTTGGTATCATTTCACTCGTAAGAATAAAGAAGCAGAGTGTATGACATATCACAAAGTTTTAAAGTGTTATGGAGGTTCTACTTCAAATTTATCATCCCACATGAAAAATATTCATGGCATAAACATCGACCAGATTAATCAGCCATTGAAGAAACAAAGAACAGTGGAAGAGTTTGTGCAAAAAAAAGTCCATAGAAGAAGAGGAAATTTTGAAACTTGTGTGTGTAGATGGACTGAGTTTCCAATCAATTGCTAAAAGTGAATTCATTCAAGAAAGCCTAAGAAAGATAAAATACGACAAGCCTCATCCAACTTCCCATAATGGTGTCAGAAAAATGGTGCTTAGTTTTTATGAGAAAAAGAAACATGAATTGGTCAACTACTTCAAGAATCAGGTGAGACAAGGAATCCACTATTCATTAACTATGGATGAGTATACATCTTTGCAAAACCAAAGATATATTAATATTAATGTTCATGATGAAAAGCAACATTGGTCTCATGGTCTCATGAAAATAAATGGTTCTCTCAATAGCACCAAAACTATTGCAATCGTTAGGAAAAGAGTGGAAGACTTCGGCTTGACCTAGATAAGCATATCATGGGTTGCACCACCGATGGTGCCTCAGTAATGGTCAAATTTGGAAGAGAAATAGTACCTGATCACCAGCAATGCATTGCACATGCTATACATCTCGCGGTTTTGGATATCTTGTATTACTCTGCACATGAGTTAAGCGAAGATGTGTGAAATTTTATGCACTGATACAATTTTTGAGTCTGACATAGATGACATAATTGTTCTTCCAAAACTTCGAGAAGATTACTTAAAAGTAATAAGGTGAGAAAAATCTGCCGCATATTTTGAGTCTCCTTTGAAAAATGAGAGATTGCAGGATTTTGTCAAAGATGAATTTAATGGAAAGGAAATGAAGCTTATCATTGACTGTAGAATGAGGTGGAACACTGTAGGGTGTGTCAATTTGGGAGGTGAAAATTAATTTTTGCCAATTCCTTCACTGAGGGGTTTTAAAAATATGTTTTTGGATGTGAAGAATTCAAATCTGCTATTATTTTTGTGATTGCTCAACACTTAGCTTGGTAAATCTACGTTTGATTAAAAAGCACATAAATTGCTCTCGGAAAACAACATTTATTAATTTTAGCTTCTCAAAATGTCAGGTAATGTTATAAAAATTTTAGTTTCTCTGCATAAAACAACATTAGAAAGTAATGACATCAGTAAAAAAAAATATTTAAACAAGTTTCATCAAGTCTTGCTTTGATTCATTCTTGGACATCAGCCGCCAACTTGCTTCTTGGCCTCTGATATAGTCCTCACGTTTCTCATGTGTATACACCCTGCCTGCTACCTCTGACTTGTTTCACACACCTCTCTATTGACTGAGCATGACAGGGCCACTGTGGAACTTGCATAGGCTTGTCAAAGAACTTCTTTACTTCCGCTGTAGTCAGTTTACATGTCAAAGGAGGTTCAAATACCCCGTCAGACCAGTCTGTCAGCTCCAACACGGAAGAAGCACTGGGGTTGATGGAAGGTGTCTTCCTGGGACGTACAGAAAGATCCTCCAAGTGTGTCATCATCTCCACCCCTCATGTCAACAATCTTTTGGACACCAGCTCTCCTCTCCTCACTGTCATCTGAGCACAAGTGTGTCTGGATTATCATTTCACTGAATGCATACCATGCTGAGCACTTGATGGTTGGCAAAACAGCATCCACTACAGCCTTCTTTTGCAGCCTAAATAGCCGTAGCTGAAACAAGATGTGGCATGGGCCTTCCACCCAGAGGCGTACCAATACTTTTTGCCACTCGGGGCGAAAATGCCTCACTTACCTTTTGTTTCTTAGGTGGAGGAGAAGCACTTTCTTCAGTCTGTGAAACATCTAGTGAAAAAGTTTCATTTTCTAGATTAGCAGTTGATGAAGTTGGTTCATTTTTCTGAGGTCTAGCACTAGCACATTTTGTGAACAAACTAAATGACTGCTTTGCCGTATCTCTTTGCTGCACTTCATCCTGGTATTTCTTTACTGCAATATCTAAGCTGTGGGCCCAAACTCTGGGACCTCTTGTATTGTAACAAATATTTTTTTGGAATTAAAATGTTCCTCCCAGTTTTGCTTCTTTGAATATTTGTTCTTGCATTGACCACAAAAGTAACCCCTTTTAACACCCTCACTTTTCTCTCCAACTTCATCAATATTAGGATCCATTATTGATTATTGACTACCTGAAAAAATACAAAATAAGTAAGTTAGTAAATATAGTATGGTAAAAGTGAGTAAAAGTGAGTAAAAGTAAGTAAATATAGTACAATGAAAGTAAGTAAAAGTAAGTGCTTTAAACTTAGTAAAAGTAAGGAAGAGTAAGTAAAAGTAGGTAAGTTAAAGTAAGTAAAAGTAAGTTTAAACTTAACTAAACTTTTCAATTCTAGAGTCATGGTGGATTACTTAAAACCGCACAAGTAATTATCTGGCCAATTTATCAAACCTGGCCGAGATCAATGGAACATAGTCCAATCCTGATAATTTTATATTAAAAAAATATACGTTTTAATAAAATTTTAATTATCAAAACATTGAAGCTTAACAAAAAATAAAAATAATTGTTAAATATGGAATTACCAACTAAACTTAAAATAACTAAATTTGTAATTTAAAAAAATTGGTTTGTACAAGAACGTATACGCAAAAAAATTGCATAAAGTCTAGCGGATGAACAAAACCCAAACCCAAACTTACTTTTTCTCATGGTCAAATTTACTGGAGCAATGCTCCCAAGATCCCAGGAATCTGGAGTCATGATCTATTGTAGCATTCAACTGAAGGTGCATAGACAACTCTTTCCATTGTTCAAAGCATCGGGTATGATATTGACTGTTTTCATGTTCAGGTACTCTTGGATTCAGTTTCCTCCAGGCAAAAAAATCCTTTTTCTTTTCCAAATGCACTGGAGATGTTGTTGAAGAGATGACAGCAAAAGCAATGCAAGCTACATTTTGAAGGTGAGAAGATTAGCCATGACCTTTCAATTTTTTTGCCATTTTCCAAAGTTTTGAAATACCAAACTTTTGACATTGACCTATTGTTTGAATCAGCTGGAAAGGGTCCATTCATGTTTTTTAAATGTGATGGTCCACGTTTAATGAGTTCGATTCTCAACTTGTCCGTCATTGGAACGGGCCAGTTGCCAGAATCGTTAAACAGACTCTGTGGGTGATGGGTGGGTGGGTGACTGTGATGTAGATGAGGGTTGATCCTGATTATTTGGGGGTTCACTTGAAGTTGCTGCTTGAACATCTATCTCTAAAGATATATCACATTGCGGTTGATCTCCTTGCTTCCCAGAAGGCACTGAAGGTGTGTCTGAGAATCCCATTAACTGATGAAATCGCTTAGCAGCACGCTTGCATTCCTCCTCCTTTTTTTCGCAAAGATTCTTGTATGCAGCACCACTCAGTCTCTGTCATTTGCTCATGTTTGCTAATTCAGTAGGGTATCTGCAAAATAAAACAACCATTAATTATTAACATCATCAAAGCTCAAAGAATGCAAAGCCTAACCTAAATAATATAGGGAAAGTCTGAAAAATAGGGCTGGCAACATTTCCGATATGAAAATTTAACGCAACTATTTGTGGAAATAGTGGTATTGAGGTGGCATATATAGCATTTAATGATGATTTTTCATCAAAACCATGGATATTTTGTACACAAATAACGCGCGACAATGATGAGATATAATTTTTTGGAGGGTTGCATTTTAAAACATAAAAACCCAAAATTTTGCATACTACACCCGCCTGACAGTAATTTGCTGCCCCTCGGGGCGGTCGCCCCTCTCGCCCCTCCCTTGATACGCTACTGCTTCCACCCAAGTGTGTTTTACTTTGATGTTGAACCAACAGGGGTAGTACACACCAACAATGTATTCCACTATCAGTCTTAAGTTGTTGAGGGTTTTGCCTTTAAGGCCATGTTTTGAAATCCATATGCGACAAAGCCTGTTTGCTGTTGTCAACCACCTTGAATGGCTCACTGGACCAATTTCAAGAAGGGC
Source organism: Bathynomus jamesi (assembly GCA_023014485.1). NCBI lineage: Eukaryota > Metazoa > Arthropoda > Malacostraca > Isopoda > Cirolanidae > Bathynomus > Bathynomus jamesi. The sequence continues at coordinate 179,686 of JAJOZX010001321.1, forward strand.
CAGATCCGTGGGAAGTTCTCCTGTCCTTATGGCCTGTGTGATCCTATACCCGTATGCTTGATCAGTAGAGAGATCCTTTACGACATTGTCACTCAGTGAAGTAAGAGGCTCTCCAATTGAGTTTGGTGAATGAAGGATCAATTTCAAGTTCGGTTGCAGTGTCTAGCATCTTGCCAATGTTACCTGTCCACTTGTTGTTAGACAAGGTCTTCCCATCCAGTGCTGTGATCAAGTGTCGCAGGGGTAACTCGTTAGTGTGGAGGGCACAAACCAACCAGATCAGCTTACAGCAAAGCTTGACCTCTACCCAATGCATGGAACCACCCTCCCAGCCAGTGTTAACATTTGTAGAATCACCTCCAATGGCCTGCAGGCTTTTATCAATGCCCTTCTTCTTCATGAAATCTACAAGATTATCAGCAATAACTTCAGCAGGTTTTTTTCTCATTGAGCCTTTCTCAGGAGTGAAGTGGTAGAGATATCTTCCACCTGGCTCACTGCATACAGAATAATGCTCTTCTTTGATGATGCTGGGGAACTGACGATCTGAATTGTCTGCTTTCAGCATAACTTTAGTTGTATCTTGACGGCCATCAAAGAAGATGCAGTCAATTTCACCCTTCTTACAAAGATCATCAAATTTCTGATCCAGGGATCTCATAACTTTTTCTTGGGCCCTCTTGACTTTATTGTGATCAACTACAAGTCTCTTGTCTTCTTCAGTGATCAAGCCAGCATCCATAAAGGCAGCAGTGGTGATGGCAGCTGTGGCACGCAGGCCAACACCATATCTGATGCTATGCATAGCAACATTAGGTATTTCTAATGTGTTGTACTCTGGCTTTTTATTGGAAGTTGAAGACATGCTTGGTATTTCTAATGTCACTTCATAACTTCCATCCTTTCCATCTTGAGCATCAGCTATTTGTTCTTCATTTTCATCATCAGAGAAAATTATTTCATTTGATGGCATTGAAACATCCTGCTTACTTGTCTGCTTATACTCAGCAAGCCTTCTTCTTTCATCTTCTTGCCACTTCTGCTTTTTGACTTGTCTGTTGTGCTCAGGTTGATCTGGCAAGCCAATCTGATGTGGTCCAATAGAACCAGACTTGTCTCTCTGACCTTTAATGAAAGCAAGTTCCTTCACAGGGATCTTCATCTCCCTAGGGCATGTACAGTTAATGTGAGTTTCGTTTTTGCAACCAGCATCTGCAAGGCAGCCAAATTCAGAGCAGAGAATTTTACACTTGCAACTGAGGATGTCAAAAAGCTTGTCAAGTTTTGCAATGAAAGCCTCTTTGACATGTAGCTTTCCTCTCCCAAGAGATATGTTTTTGGCCTGCTCCCAGCTCTCTTGGATCTTGTTTAAGATTGTGACTCGTGAATTTACAACGGGGGCTACAAAAGAAGTTTGCTCGTTCCCACTTTTCAAGCACTTTAGGGTAAATGTCCTTTGCAAGACTGGCTGCTGGGTAGTTTCTCACATCCTCACCACTTTGTTCTCTTAGCAGTAGCCCATATTTCAGAACGTCTCGCAGAGTTGGGAGTTCAGAGGGCAACAACTCTCTACCAGTTCCAATTAGGTTGCTCATATGTGTGAATGTCCCCAGTCTTGTCCTCCTTTTAGAAGCCATTGTAGGTCAATTCTCACTGGTTAGGATGGTAGCACTGATGGACAAGTAATCTTCAGCACACTGATGAATATGTTTCAACCTGTGAAATAAGCAAAAACAGCAGTGCATTATATATACACAGCATATATAATTAATATAATAATTATTATATAATTCCATACACAAGTCAAAAAAGTTACTATTTTTATGTAGCTTCTTACCAAGCAAAACTAAATTATATTAAATTAACAAAAATATCTTTAGAATTCCTAAGTCATGCTGCAACGTTTTAGCACCCCTCATATTTGGAATTTGAAAGTTGAAAAATTCAATACACCCTAGTGGAACAGTCTTTTGGCCATGATAGAAAGATTTTTGAAACTCAAAAATTGCATTCCAAAGGCCCTCAGAGTGATATGCTCAACAGAGACAATTTCAGATGAAGAATGGAACGCTCTAAAGAGCCTCTTTGACACGCTTCGTCCACTGGAAATTGTTTTGAAGGGACTGTTCCAAAGATGCAAATTTGCTCAAAGCTGAATCTTCCATGAAGTTCATTTTGGATAAATTTGAAAGCAAAATATGAACAATTTTATTGATCATACACCAATGTGCATCCAGAACCAACTAAGCACTTGGCCAAAAAAAATTATTATTACAAACCAAAAGAAACACACATTAGTCCCATACCATACACAAAAATATCAACATAAAATAAAACCATTAAATTACACTATGTAACACTGATTCTGTTCATATAGCATTTTTTGTTTTTATATGCATTTGTGGGTGCTGAGTCCAAATCTGGCCTTGGTTTGTGTGTATCATCAATGGTTTCAGAGATAATCCATTTTTCATGTTTTACCAGTATAATGTTATTATGGGCGCAGCAATATCAGAATAATCAGGAATTGTTGAGAACAATCCGGATGTTCATTGACACGTTTCTTGCTCTAGAAATTGCCCGAAACTTCCACTGTGCTATATAAAGAAGAGTGCAGAGTCTGAGAAGTCAGTAAATGTGAGCACACAAAGAAAGCAGGTTGTTTGTCTGATGGTTACCAGCACTGAGGTACTGTGTTTCTGTGCTTCTCTGTGCTGATGATTTGAGTGTTATCAATCCTTTTTTATTGCAAACATTATTTCAGTGTTGTAAATACATCTTTTTTCTGGAATCTGTAATCTGTTGCAGATTTAATAACTCTTCTCTCTATATCTGCAGGTTATGATTAATGTAGTACAGTTTGGTAAAGAGAATGGCAACTAGAGCTTGTAAACACTCACCAGATATATTCTGCTATGTTTGTGGGTATTACATAGCAGTGGTGGGCGCGGTACCAAAATTTGGGGGTGCGTTACGCTAGGCCTGTTCAAAAATCAACTTTTTCTTATTTTCATAGGTTTCTGTACATTTTCCCATACTTTTTGACCTGAAAAAGCCGAAAATCACAACTATTTTGACCTAGGATGTTGGGAAGCATTGCCGCATGGAGCTTTAAATTTTCTGCCTTGAAATCGGCCAAAGCGCCAATTCCGGGTCCCTTGAATTATGTTTTGCACTTTAACTTTTGATCTAAACAAGATAGAGCAACAATTAGGTATCAAATGAAAGAGCATAAAATTAATAAATAATAATAATAATAATAATAAATAAATAATAATTAATAATAATAATAATAATAATTATCTATCATTTTTCAGGAAACAACAGAAACTCAATCAGAATCTAGAAAACCATCTACAAGTTACAACTTCACAATGGCATTAAGCAAGGAGCTGAGGGAGCTCCGTGGGCGCACAGTTGATATCTCAGAACCTCCACGTACTGTCCACAGGCAGGTGTCAACTGGGCCATCTACCAGATCTCTCACTGAAACTTTCCTGGTTGGATACCCTTCAGCTTTTATCAGTGGTTCCCAGCTTCCCACCAACAGACAGGCGTTCCAGTATTTCCTTAATCTTCAGAATTTACCGGAAAATGCAGGGAGGCCCATGGTTCAAGACCTTGCATATGAAACAGTTGAATCTATCATCCCATTCTGGCAGATGGCTAGGATCAAGACAATGACCAAGTACAACGCAATGAAGCTCTTCATGAAACTACATGAGAAACATCGTGCTCTGGTGAAAAGCAAAGGAAGAGCAAGTAACCCTGGAGGAAAAAGAGGAGCATTTGTGCTGGAATTAGACAGCCTGTTCGATATAGGAGCTCCAGATGCAATCCAGGAAATACAGAACAACAGACTGTTATCCAGAGAGAAGAAAGATGAGGATATCAGGTTCTACGAAGACCAAAAGACTGAGAGGAAAGGTCATATGTCTGGTCATGACAAGATTTTTGAGACAAGATCCCTGCAGCAAGCAGCGAGGAATGAAAGACTGCAGCATAGACAAGAACAAGGTAAAACTAATTACTTTGAACGTTACAAAAAGTTTTAAGTTTTACTCCATTGCGATATTTAGCATGTACTTAACAATTACTGTCTTAACATGTTGTACTATTTTACAGCTGCAGCAGAACAAGAGGCAGTTGTTCATGTGGATGACATTACCTGGGGTGACTCAACTGACAACGACGCTAACACAGAGGACATGGATTACCATCAGCCTCGTCCTGGATGTTCTCACCATCAAGACACTGTGACTAGTGTGACTTTGACGTTTCCAAGGAAGGTCATGGAATGTGATGTCATCTGCAATACAGCTGATCATCTTGGTTTATCAGACAATCAAGTTACTGCCATGGTTTCTGCCACCTTGAAAGCTGGAGGGGCTGATCTGGATAACTTCGTCATCTCAACCTCAACAACACGTCGCAACAGAATGCTGTCCAGGTATAATATCAGCCAGAGTCACATGTCCAAGTTTTGTGAAAAACCCCCACAGTACGCTGCCTTACACTGGGATGGAAAGTTGCTCAAAGATGTCTTGGGCAGTGAACCTGGAAGTACCTCAGAGACTTTAGCTGTGCTAGTGTCTGGTCCACCTTCATACACTGAAGGAAAGTTATTGGGAGTACCTGTCATCGACAATTCTTCTGGCACAGCTCAGGCTGAGGCTTCAATGGATTTACTGGAGACATGGGAACTTACGGATAATGTTACTGCCCTTGTTTTTGACACTACATCCAGTAACAGTGGAGTTCACAGAGGAGCTGCCAAACTGCTAGAGAAAATGCTGAACAAAAAGGTGTTTTATCTGGCCTGTCGACATCACATCCTGGAAATCCTAGTAGGAGCAGTTTGGGAGAAGCTGTTTGGGAAGGTGAAGGGGCCAGATAATCCCTGGTTTGAGCATCTGAAGTATGTTTGGATGGACTTGTCCAAGGAAAACCCAAAGATGCTGGCTATCAACAGCAAATGGCTGAAGGAAAAGAACAACAACAGTGAAGAAATACTCCAAGACATTCTAACAGCAGAAAGGCTTCCAAGAGCCGACTACAGGGAAATGGCTGAACTGACAGTCATTGTTCTTGGAGGAACGCCTCCTCGAGGTATTCACTGGAGTCAACCAGGCGCCATTCATCAGGCCAGATGGATGGCCAGAAACCTGTACTCCATGAAAATGCTGATGTTTGCAGATCAACTTGAGTACGACGAAGACACTGTATCAAAGCTGGAAAGACTCAACACCTTCCCTGCGCTGTTCTACACTCCTGTATGGATGATGTCAATGTCTGCTGCAGATGCTCCCGTGAATGATCTAAGTCTAATCCAGGACATGTTGAAGTACAAGAAAACTGACCCAGAGCTTGCTGATGCAGTACTTAATAAGATGGAAAACCACAAATGGTACCTGACGCAGGAAGTCGTGCCATTTGCCCTGTTCAGCAGTAGATTGAGTGACACATTGAAGCACGACATTGCTACCCAGTTACATGCCACTGAAAAGCCAGACAGCTTCAGAACAGGAAAGCCTCTATTCCAGAGAGTCACAGCTAAGACCACCCTGGTTGATCTCATTGGCCCAGAATCACATTTCCTGCTGGACACACTGAACATTGGCTCCGAGTGGCTTCTGGAACCTGTCACGTCTTGGCCACAGAATGAGGACTACAGAAAAGCGTTGGACTATGTTAAGAATCTGAAAGTGGTGAATGACATTGCTGAACGTGGTGTCAAGATGATGAGCGACTTTGCAAATGTCATAACAACAGATGCCAAGCAAAGGGACTATCTCCTTCAAGCTGTGCAGTTCAACAGACGCCGCTTTGACAGCTTCAAGAAACAAACTCTCAACAACTGACTGTGTAAATGTCATTATGAAATTAATCATCATGTAATGCTTTCACTTCTTGATCGATTAGACTTGTGACAAAATGTTAATCTCAAATTTGTGTCATGAATAAGGCGCCTTGTCTGCCTTGAGTGTGAGAAAACGAATTTTGTGATATTTCTGAAATCTTTGTATGTACCAATGTGCCATTTCTTGTTCCAAGACTATCATAATTGTATAAGTTAGAAAGAGGATTAAAAACACTTTAATTTGGTGCCTATTTTGTTGCTCTATCTTGTTTAGATAAAACGTTATAGTGCAAAACATGATTCAAGGGACCCCGGAACTGGTGCTTTTGGCCGATTTCAAGGCAGAAAAATTAAAGCTCCATGCGGCAATGCTTCCCAACAACCTAGGTCAAAATGGTTGTGATTTTCGGCCTTTTCAGGTCAAAAGGCATGGGAAAAAGTACAGAAACCTATGAAAATAAGAAAAAGTTGATTTTTGAACAGGGCTAGCGTTACGCGGTACTGCGGTACCTCAGCATGCCCAGTGCGTTATGCGGTACTGCGGTACTTTTTCAGGTCCCCCTGGTGCGTTCTGCGGTACTGCGGTACTGCACACAAGAACAACACAAGTAATAGCACATATTTTCAGAAATTGCATATCGGCGATTTCGCACCTGAACTTTCTGCCATAATGGCTAAAAATCGATCTTTGTCACAGAAATGTAACACACGTGCAACCGGCTCAAAAGCAAGCACTGCACTGAGGCGTTGTGATAGGATGGCAACGTAACATGTTCTGAATGAAAACTTAACGTGTCTAGAGTTAGGCTGATGCAACACACGCAGCATTCGTCTTACTGTACTCCTGTAATAAGGTTTACTTAAAAAAAAGTGTTAATTTTTTGAAAAGTCGTGTTTGTCAGTACCGCGGAAAGTACCGCGGGAAATTTGAATGCGGTAGCAGTACTGCTGTACTTTCAGTGATCCTTTGCGGTACTGCGTTATGCGGTACCGGTTTGGTAGTGTGGTAGTACCGCAGTACCGCAAAAAATACCGCAAGTGCCCAGCTTTGTTACATAGGCCCCAAGCAAGTATTGCACAAGATTGTGAAAGGCACCAAGTTCTGGATCGCGTATCAGCTCTATTTTGGTATGCCTATGGGTGACCAAGATAAGCCTGGGCACCCCATGTGATCTGTGGAAACTGCCACTCCACACTTGAAGGGTGGCTGTGGGGAGTACGCAAGGCAATGCCCTTTGCAGTACCCAGAATATGGAGAGAACCAAAGAGCCACCATGATGATTGCTACTACTGCATGGTAGATGTTTCTAAGTACAGGAAAGTTAAGGAAGGCAGACTCTTCAGTATCCAAGCATAGCATCATCCATAGCTCCTCTACCACATGGCGAAGGTCTTCCAATACCACATCCACCAGAACAGGTATCTATCCATTACTTTACCTTCTGTATTTACAGACTGTGGGTCATTATGTGTTGATTTTTCTTAGTGCTGAGGCGCTTCTACATATATAGCTATGCCTATATTTTGTTTCTTTGCTTTGCAGGTTGAAAATGAGGATGCAGCTAACTCATCTGAGATGTTGGCTAGTGAGGACAGTCATGATGAAGAATATACAGTAACTTTCAGTACAAACCCTCACTTTCCAAATCAGAGGGAATTGGACGGCTTAATTAGAGATTTGGGTCTGACAAAATCAGAGTCTGAGCTTCTGACCTCCAGACTCAAAGAGTGGAATTTGCTGAGAGAAGACTGCAAGAAGTCGCGTTCTTCAGTGCATTTTTAAGGAACGCACACTGCATAATGAGGCTTATTATTCTCTTATCAGTTCTCCTCATGATATATATTATAGCCTTTGCACCATTCTGGGTTTGTCAAACAATTCTGGCTCAATAAACATTAATTTCCAATAGTGTTTTTATTTTAAGAAAATATTTGTTAGCCTTCTTTATATACTTTGCTATATGAAAAGTGTGATAACCTATATTTTTGAAACGGTTGATGATAGAGCAAAACCAATATCATTTTTGGAATCAGCGCCCCGAAATCATTAAGAAACGACAGAAAAATCACAACAAACAGAAAATTTTTCAAATTTTGTTACCCAGTGTTATTCCATTACCACACAAAAGAGACAAGCAGGGCCGCCACTTCCATTAGGCGAGGTTAGTAAATGCTAAGGGTGCCAAAGATCTGGGGGGTGCCAGTGCCTCCCGCCCTGTGCACGTCTGATAGTATTATGTAAGAACATGGAAAAATAATGAAGGAATGAGAACCTTGATTACTTTGTGGGCAAACCCAATCGTGAAGTGGGAGGCGGGTGGGGGCGCCAGCTGCAGTCCTGCTAAGGGCACCAAATAGGCTGGCGCCGGACCTGGAGACAAGACTTACAAAATGAAAGGAACTTGCATAACTAATATAAAAACAAGGAATATTAGTCACAAGGACAAGGTCAATGAGTGTTTACCCAAACTGTGTAAACCTGATAAGTCCCAGGCGTGTTATTTTATACTACAAACACTAGGGATGTACCAATATTGCTTTTTAGCCAATAACTGATACTGATAATTAAAAACAGTACCAGCCAATAACTGATACTGATATTCAGCTAGGGTTTACTAGTTTGTCATATTTTTGTAACATTCATAATTTATTTTCTGTGTTGAAAATTTGGCAACAAAGCAGTAATCCTTTTCATTAAAGATGTCAATACTGCATTAGATGTCATAGTTTTGTTTGTTATACAATTGGACTGCGGGCCTAGGTTGGGCTTAGTAAATGTGTTTTTAACCAGCTAGCTGGGTTAATATTGTGAGCTATAACTACAAGACTACAAGATAGCTTTTTGGTTTTCTATGCTTTATACCTATTTCTCAAAGGATTTACACTTGTCCATATCTATGTCCATATCCTGACCTATTTGAAGATGTGTATTACTAGCATAATTTTTATATATAATAATATACCTACCTATATATTTTGTGTGTGAAGTGATAAAACAATGAAATATTGGAAATTTCATCCCCTAAATAGTCTTTTATTCATAATTTTGGAAAAATTGTACTTTTGAAATATCGGCTGATACCAATTATTGATAAAAATCTACCAATATCACCGATACTGATATATTGGTACATCCCTACCAAACACACTATCCTTCATATCATAATCATTAGAGGTATTCGTGGCTCAATCAGAGCCAAAAAGAAAAACAATGTTTATAACAAAAAAATGTGTTGTGAACTCTGGCTTTGAACAGCATTTGTGCAGGTATTGGGAGCAAAAAAGCTTAGTCCAAATTCACTTCAATAATCAAGTGTCCTAGCCAAAAACAAATCCCTGATAGAGAAAAATCAACAAATATTTAGGGATTATCCCCCCAGCATTGGCATCGGTGGACCCACAGGAATCCATGAGTGCAATGATGCCAGAAAAGGGGGCAAAATTAACAACAATAATAATTAAGGTTCTAAAATTTTAGGATATGTGTTTGCATTAATATGTTGCTCATAAGGCAGTTAAAGGTACAATTTAGTTCACAGCCTGAGAAAGCTCAAAATCCATTGTGATGCATATTGATAACTTAAGGTAGGTTTTTCAACAAGGTCTTTTTATAAAGGAAATCAGGCACTCAAAAATGATTATGATATCTAATTGTTAAGCAATACAAAGCATCAATGGCAGGGCCATTTCCTGGCATAAGCAGACAAAGTGGCCGCTAAGGGCCCTGCTGCTACTAGGGGGCCCCTAGACAGGCTCCCAGGTCATAGCTCAGTGGGCAAGAATAGGAATATACCTGGTTATTATTATTATTATTGTCGTATTAATTAAAGTTTTTGTATGAGACAAATGTGATAAAAAAGAGACAAACGAAACATTTTGGTCATTATGTGTAAATAACTATTGAGAGATCTTATTTCTATATTATTTAGCTTTATTCTTACTATATGCTTATACTTTCCTAAATGCTTAATTTTTCTAGTATTGTAAAACATTATTTCACTAATTTACTAATTATTAAGAGATTTTGTAACACTTTAAAACCTAGGATTATTTTCATTATGTTTTCAAGTTTATTAATTCTTTTCACATCTTTTTCAGATAATGTGAATTTTGTTGGTTAAAACCTAAATGGTCTGATTATTTGAATGTATTTGATTAACGTTACAATTATAATTATTATTTATAAAGGATTTACATTTAATTTCCAATATTCTAAATAGTTTTTTATTTTCAGTACTAAGTTTCTTAATAATAATTCTAGATAAGAATTTGCAGTATGCTAAGAATACTGTCTTCATTTTTTCTTCTGCTGACGCATTTTGTTCATATACTTTGAACATCTTCAGAGCTTTATACATAATTTTAAAGTAAAATGGGTTATATATATATATATATATATATATTTTTTTTTTTTTTTGTATTGGGGCGTTTACCGCCATTTCCCGCTATATGGTAGCGGATATCATGGCGAGGCGGAATACGAGAAAGAGAAACGGAGACGGAGAAAAGGCACTAGAAAAGGGAGAACAGCGGACTACAGGTGAGAAGCCACCTAAAGCTCAGATAGGATGCGAGATTGGGAGAGGAAGAGGAAAAGACGGTCAAGCGAGAAGAGAGGGCTCTCAGCGAGCATAAGGCGTAAACGTTCGGGGAGGGGGAAATCAGAAAGGAACGGAAAAGCGCGACGACGTACTGACGACAGGGGGGGCATTCCACAAGGATGTGAGAGACGGTGAGGGGCGACTGGCAGGAGGCGCAACGAGGAGCCTCCTGCCGGAACATAAGATAGCCGTGCGTGAGGCGCGTATGGCCGATGCGAAGCCGCGCAAGGACGACCTCTTTGTGTCTGGAGCGGTGGAAAGAGGACACCCAATATGACAGACGGGGGCGGATGGACCAGAGTTTATTTCCGGTGGCATCGTCCCAGGACTGTTGCCACATGCGATCGTAAAAGGAACGAAAGACCTGCACATAGTCTGAGAAGGGGAGCGGGCGGGGGAGGGGAGGCAGCGAGGCGGCGGACCGGGCTAAGCGGTCCGCCGCCTCATTACCGGAAACACCAACATGGGCGGGAACCCAGCAGAAGGTGACCCGGATCCGGTGAATGGTGTGCAGGACATGGTACTCCTGTTGAATAAGGCGTACGAGGGGGTCCGGGGAATCATAGCGCTCGAGCGCCTGAAGGGCGCTCAGCGAGTCCGAAAAAATGGTACAGGAGGACCGCGAACAACCCGATACCAGACGGAGGGCTTCCAGAAGGGCAAAGAGCTCCGTGGAAAAGATGGAGGCCTGAACCGGCAGGGGGATACCCTGGGAGGTAGGTGACAATGACGGAGAGAAGACGGCGGCCGCGACACCTGCAGGGGAGCGCGAGCCGTCGGTGTAGACGGGAACGTCGTCCGAATGGACGGGAAGATGGGCCAGAAAAGAAGACCGGAGGACGGCAGGAAGAGACTCCTTACGCAGGCCACGGAGCGCCTGGCAACGGCAGATAGGGGTGGTCCGCCAGGGGGGCGACAGATCGAAGGAGAACGGCAGAATAGAGGGTGGGGGGATCCCCAGGGACGAGAAAATCTCGGCCAGAGAGGCAGCGAAATGCCACGTGTCAGGCCGGGGTAGCGCCTGGGAGATCGCGGAGAAGAGTAGGGACTTCGGGAGGCGGCAGATGCGAAGGTAACACTTCGCCATGAGAAGGCCCCGGCGAAGGGGCAGGGGGGGTGTCCACAGTCCACCTGAAGACTAGCGACAGGGGACGAGCGGAAGGCACCCGACGCCAGGCGAAGGCCACGGTGGAGAAGAGGATCCAGCATACAGAGTGCCGGAGAGGAGGCGGAACTGTAGACCACACAGCCGTAGTCGACACGGGATTGCACCAGGGAGGTGTACAGGCGCAGCAGAGTACGCCTGTCCGCCCCCCAGGTCGTGTGGGACAGATGACCCAAAAGGGAGAGGGTGCGGCGAGATGTTTGCCGCAACCGCCTAAGGTGTGGAACCCAACCGAAAAATCCGTCGAGGGTCATACCCAGGAATCTAACGGATGGGACGAGGGGAAGAGGAGTGCCGGCAAGGGTAAGAGCGAAGGTATGCGACAGACGGAGGCGCCGAGGACGGAAAAGCATACTGGAAGACTTAGAGGGTGAGAAAGCATAGCCAACCGAGGACGCCCAGCGAACCACCGCATTGATGGCTAGCTGGAGCCGACGTTCAGCCAAAGACGGGAGGCGGCCAGAGCAATAGATAGCCAGGTCATCGGCATAGAGGGAGCTACGAACGGATGTAGGCAGGACCGTAGCGACTGTGTTCATCACGAGTGAGAAACACAAGACGCTAAGGACACTACCCTGAGGGACACCCTCCTCCAACGGAAAGCGGTCAGAGAGGGCAGAACCGATGCGGACGCGGAAAGAACGGGCGGACAAGAAGTTATAAATAAAGGAAGGGAGAAAGCCTACGAAACCCAGGGAGCGTAAGCAGTCGAAGACCGCGCTCCGCCGGGTAGTATCGTAGGCCTTCTGGAGGTCGAAAAAGACGGCGAGTACAAATTGACGCCGGGAGAAAGCCTCCTGCACGTCATGGCTAAGGAGAAGGAGGGGGTCGGTGGTAGACCGGAAGCGCCGGAAACCAGCCTGGGTAGCAGGGTACTGGTCACTCGCCTCCAAGGTAAAGGACAGCCGCGAGGCGACCATCGCCTCCATCACCTTGCAGGCACAGCATGTTAGGGAAATGGGGCGATAGTTCGACGGGAGTGAGGGGTCTTTATCGGGCTTCGGGATGGGGACGACGATGGACTCACGCCATCGGTCCGGAAATGAACCCTCCAACCAAATCCGGTTATAGAGGTCCAGTAGAAAGCTGAGAGCAGAGGGGTGGAGATGCCGTAAAAGGTCATAGGGGATATTATCGTGGCCGGGGGCGGAGGAGCGTCGGGGGCGGAGGGCCTCCCGAAGCTCTGTCATGTGGAAGAGGTGATTATAGGGGTCATTCCTATGAGGTGGAAATTCCGGGGGTCGCGGCGGGAGTGGGGGGAATCGGAACTGGAGATGGCTGCAAAGTGCCCGCGAGTGCGTTCGCGACGGCCTCCGGATCGGACACGAACTCGTCGTCCCCGACCCGAAGCACCGGGGGTCGAGGGGGGACACGGGTCCCCTCAAAGCTACGCACCTTGCGCCAAACAGTCAAGGGGCAGTCGAGGAGGAGATCCCGGACACGTAACTCCGCCAGGAGGTACGCCGGGCCAGTTTCAGGACCCGACGGGCCACTGCCTTCAGGCGCTGAAATTCTATCTTGTGCTCCAGCTGGCGGGTCCGGTAGAAGCGGCGGCCGGCACGGCGCCGCTCCTGAACGGCATGGGAGCACTCTGGGGTCCACCATGGGACGCTTCGCGGTCTGGGGGAGCCAGAGGTACGGGGGATGCAACTGGCGGCAGCCGAGAGGATCTTACTCTCGAGGAAGGCGAGGGCCTCATTGACGGAGGGAAAGGCAGGAATTGATGGCGAGATCGCCGTGCCCCTCGCGTATGAGGCCCAGTCTGCTCGGGCGAACAGCCAGCGCGGGCGGACAGAGGTGGGGGGGAGGAGACGGGTCGGGGTAAGACACACTGGGAAATGGTCACTGCCGGAAGAATCCGGCAGGACCTCCCAGGTGAACTCCGTCACGATTTCGAGGGAAACCAGGGAAAGGTCGATACAGGTGAAACTGTCATGGGCCGAGTGAAGGCAGGTTGGGGAGCCATCGTTCAGAAAGGTGAACTCGAGCTCGTCCATAAGGGAGAGAAGGGTCCCGGAGAGAAAGGTGGAGCAAACGTCCCCCCAGGCCGGGTCCCGACTGTTGAAGTCCCCGAGAATCAGAAAAGGGCGGGGAAGCTGGAGAATTAGGTCACGGAGAGAATCGGGTGGAGGGCGTACGTTAGGGAGAGGTAAAGAGAGCAGACCGTGAGCTGGCGCCCCAAGAAAAGGCGCACGGCCACAGCTTGCAGGACTGTACGGAGCGGGAGGGGGCGGAAAGGGACGGAGCGGTGCACGAAGACCGCGGCGCCCCCCCTCCCCGCCCCATCGAGAGGCGGGGAAGGGAGCCCGCAGTAACCGGACACTCGAGGGAGGGAACGGGATCCCAGAATCGTCTCCTGAAGGCAGAAACACGCCGGACACCTGGAGGCCAGGAGAGAGGAGAGACTCTCGAGGCCTACCAGGAGCCCGCGGATGTTCCACTGCAGGAGCGAGGTATAGGGAGGGGTAGGAAGGTCAGCGTAAAGGATGATTATGGTGTGGGTGGGCCGATCGGGCGGCCCGAGATTAAAGAGGGAATCGGAAAGCCCCGGAGTTCAGTGAGGGACGCCGAACGAGGGCGAAGGCGAGGGTCCCCCCGACGAGGGGGCGATGTGGAACCAGACGCCGGCAAGTCCTCCAGAGGAGGAGTCTCCCGGACGTCCGGGGGAGAGCGATGCAGAGAAGGGGATGTGAGAGGTATCCAGAATGCCCCTCCCTTCACCGGAGGTGCGGGGGAGGCAGGACTACGAGGGGGAGTGGAAAATAATACCTCACCCAGAGGCATTGGCAGGTCGAGGAGAGAGATGGGGCGGGTCAAACGCGGGGGCGTGCACGTCCCACCCACGCCGACCAGGCGGGCGAGTTCCCCCTCCAGTGGGTCCATCGACCGGGCCGGAGAGGGGTGTATCTCAGCCCCCACCACGAGGGCCGACGGGGACCCCAGGGGGAGCGTGCATAACGGTTGCGCAGTGGGGACGGTGAGGACACCGGGGCGGTAGGGCGAAGGGGGCGTTTGTGTTTAGGAGAGGAAGGTGATGCGAGGCTTATGGCGTCGAACCTTTCGGGTCACCACTGGCGCGGCGCTTGCGGCCCCTATCCCTCCGTCGTGCGGCCCGCGTGGGTGACGGCGGGTCACGATCCGGAATGGGGGTGGCCGAAGGCGCCGGTGGAGAGGGCGTAGAAGGGGCAGGGGGGGTTGCCGACGAAGCATCGGCGTTCGCGGAGGGAGCACGTGGGGACGCGCTGGTAGTACGGGGAGCCGCGGTAGGAGTCCGCTGGGCGGCAGAGGATGGACTGGGAGTAGCGGACACGGCGGGTGGAGGCGCGTTGGGAACCGCCGGTGAGGACGGGGTCCGGGAACGGAGAGCCTCGGCGTACGAGGCACCACGCCGGGCCTCGCCGCCACGCAACCGCTCCCGCGCCTCCCGAGCGCTGAGAAACTCTGATGAACAGAGGGCCCGAACCTCCCTTTCAAAGAGGAAGGACGGGCAAGAGCGGGATGAAGCAGGGTGTGGTCCATGGCAGTTGGTGCAGGAAGGCGGAGCAGTACAGGGCAAGGGGTGGGGAGGGCCGCCGCAGCGGACACACAACGGGGCCGGCTGACGGCAGGAGCTGCTCACGTGGCCAAACCTATTACACTGAAAACAGCGCGTAGGATCTGGCACGTATGGTCGTACTGAGAATTCGCACGCTCGTCTCTCACCAAAGCCCCAGAATACCGAAACGGGGGCACCAGTGAGTCGAAAGTGAGGAGCAGGCGAGGAGAAGGGGCAGTTGGGGACCGCGATCTGTCGGGAAAGCGGTACACCCTCACAACACCCTGGGAGGCGAGGTCAATCTGGAGGTCTTCCACCGGGATGGGTAGAAGACGAGCAGCGTAAATTGTGCCCTGGCACTGATTGAGGCGGGGGTGGGGAGTCACCGTGATCCCGCAGCCCAGGACATCGGGGATAGCGAGCAGAGAGGAGGTTTCGGCAGAGGAACGCGACCTTATCAAAATGGAGCCATCCCTCTGAGGCCGAAGGTCAAAACGCGCCGTCCCCGTCTTCCCATGGATCGCTCGAAAGAGACGTTCGTGGTTAGTGGGGAGGGGCTTGGAGGAGGAGGGGCGGAGGACGAGGAACTTGTCCATCGTCCTAAGGCCGAGTGAAGCCGTCTGGCCAAACACCACCGGAACTTCGAGGGGGCGAGAAGACGAGAAAGGCGGACGGCGACGTCGGGTCCCACGTCCCCCAGGGGCCGAGGGGGCCGGGGGCGATGAGGCCCGACCGGAGTGGAGGCGACCGGGGCCGCGGGCCTCCCACCTGAGGGCGAAAAAGCAGGTGGGTCCCTATCGGGACGTGGAATATGGGGGGATCCAGGGTCGGGGGGTCCACTGCAGGTCCATCCGCTACTGGCGGGGGTCGGGCAGCGGCGCCACGAGCCTGGGGAAGAGAGGGAGAGGAGGCGTCGGCAAGAAGAGCAGACGGGGTGGGCGAGGGCTGCCGACTGCCCTTACCAGACCCACGGTCCAAAGAGGTAGTCAGAGGGAGGTCAGATGCACAAGCCGGGTCGTCAACGAGGTCCATTAGAGTTGTAAGTGTTTCCATAGAAAATTTTTATTGTAGTTTCGCGCCCGGGGCCGCGGGGAACCGATTACCGGGGCCCAAGGGGACCAAGCGCACGCCGGCGGGGGGTGGGTGCCTCGTCCCATGCAGGTACCCCCGTTTCAAAAGGGGCCCTTGCAGCGTCGAGAGTTCCCCCCCGCCGGCAGCAAAGACCAAGGCCCCCCAGGGTCCCAGGCCTGGGCACCCTACCAGCCAACTTAGTCCGGCCCCGGCCATGGGGGCGAGACCCCCAGCGACCAGCCCCGGCAGCCCACGGGGCGCGCGAAGTGAACAGAGAAAGCAGAAAAAACAGAGGGGGCAAGGAAGAGGGTAAAGAGGGGAAGACAGGAAAGAGGGGGCTGTAGGAAAGCAGGGTATGCTAAAAGTCCACTTCGCAACCGGGCGGGGACCCGGCAGGGCCCCAGCCGCGGCTGACCCCCCTCGCCACATGTAGGCAGGAGCCCGCGGGCGATCCACCCCAGAAAGACCGCCCGCGGGGAGGGGGATATATATATATATATATATATATATATGGTGTAATGGTATCGCGTCTGACCGGCAATCGGAAGATCCCGGGTTCGATTCCCAGGTGGTTACCTCATTTTTTCATTTGTTCCGTTCTCTCTCTCTCGTTGCGCGGAATATCTCCTATACAAGCGTCGTTTCTTTACGATATATATATATATATATATATATTTTATTGTAAATTTGATACAATTTCAAATTAATTTAAGAATATTTGAAAGTTCATTAAATTTTATATTAATTTTCGGTTTTTTCATTTTAATGTAAAAGGCTTCGGCAATTTTTAGTTTTTGTACGTTATGTGATGAGTATAAGATTTGAAAGTTTTGTGAGATATAATACAGATATAAAATTTTACTTCGAAACAAGAAACCCAACAAGACTAAAACATGAAGAAAAATGTCTAAACAATATATTAAAGAGGCACATAAAACCAATGGATAAAGAAAAAACTATCAATGTTAACATATACTATAAAAACAAAAAGTTATCAAGCCATTTTTCGACACGTAGCAAAAACCCTGATAAGCAACATCATGTGGTGTACCAATTTATGTGTCCTGTAGTTGACTGTACATCGACTTACATTGGTTACACCACAAACCACATTAAAGAGAGAGCATACCAACATAACTATCGTCCAAGTAAAATAAACGAACATTACAGAGTAGATCATAAAATATTAAAGTTAGAAAATATCTCTCACAACTTTCAAATCTTATACTCATCACATAACGTACAAAAACTAAAAATTGCCAAAGTGTTTTACATTAAAATGAAAAAAACAAAAATTAATATAAAATTTAATGAACTTTTGAATATTCTTAAATTAATTTGAAATTGTATCAAATTTACAATAAAAAAAAAATATATATAACCTATTTTACTTTAAAATTATGTATAAAGCTCTGAAGATGTTCAAAGTATATGAACGAAACGCGTCAGCAGAAGAAAAAATGAAGACCGTATTCTTAGCATACTGCAAATTCTTATCTAGAATTATTATTAAGAAACTTAGTACTGAAAATAAAAAACTATTCAGAATATTGGAAATTAAATGTAAATCCTTTATAAAGACATAGGCTGATATCGACTTAATAAAATTATTATCATCATCATCATCATCATCATCATCATCCTCCTATTAGCAAAAGCTAATAGGATGTTAGGCTTCATAGCGCGTAATTTCGAATTTAAATCGAAGGATATTATATTGCCCCTTTACAAGTCCCTAGTCAGGCCTCATTTGGAATATGCCGTTCAGTTTTGGTGCCCGTACTTGCGTGAGGATATTGATAGGTTAGAAAGGGTTCAGCGTCGTGCCACGAAACTTATTCCGGCATTGCGCAATAAGCCTTATGAAGATAGGATTAAAGTGTTAGACTTGTATTCACTCGAAACTAGGAGATTAAGGGGGGAGCTTATTGAAGTTTTCAAAATCGTTAATAACATCGATAACGTAAATTTTGACAAATTGTTCACTTTCGATAATAGTAATACTCGCAATAACGGATTCAAGTTGCGTGGCAGACGTTTCATTACTAATATCGCTAAAAACTTCTTTACGTTTAAAGTAATTGATAAATGGAATAATCTTCCCGCGTCAGTCGTTCATTCTACCAGCGTTAATGTGTTTAAGAACCGTCTTGACAGACATTTTAAAAATATTAACGTTGTTTAAAATTAAAAAAGAAAGTTAACAACAGGAGCTCTGGTGGTGGTGCTCGAGGATGAGTCTGTTGACGATGAATGCCAGCTTGTGACATGCCAGCGTGATGCCAGCAAAAAAAAAAAAAAAAAAAAAAAAAAATTAGACTAACACGAATGTAGATGTAGCTCATAGCGTAAACTAACCCACTTTTTGTTTAACTTTACCTACTTTTTTTTTTTTCTTATCCTCCTTACTTTGCATGTCTCTAACTCTTTTCTTGCATGTTTGTAGTTTGCATGGTATGACAGTGAGTTAAGACTGTGTTTGCATGGTTTGTAAGTGTTCTTATTTTACTTCTTTTCATCTTTCACCCCTCTCCTATATTCTCCGACTATTTTTCTGACTTGTCGGCAGTGGCCGGCGGATGATGATGGTGAGACTTTTTCCCTCTTTTTCTGAATGAATGTTAACCCACGAATGATAGGTGTTGCTCCTTACTTAACCCCTTATTCTCCTCTCTTCTCTTAACCCCCTACTCTCTCCTTTCTCTCGGGCTAGCCTTAGAGTGGATCTTAGGGTCTTTGTTAGCCTTAGCTTCTGTAGATCTGTAGATCATCATCATCATTTTTCAGTCAGTCAGACTTCATTCGTCAGTCAGACTTTGTACTCAACGGATGCATTTCCTGAGCTCTCTGATATTGCATATTCTTTTGTATATTGCTGAGAATTTTGCTTTTGGATAGTTTTGAATTTTATTTACTTGCGTTTAAATTCACGTTGTTATAGTTAAGTAATTGAATATTAGTGGTTTTTAGCGATTTTTAAGTTTTCATAGTGTGCTGGCTTAATTTAACTTATACCTGTGATGGTTTAAACTAATTTTTAACTCTGCGATGCCATCGCAGAAAGCATTGTGTGTTAGGTGTAGGGTAAACCGGTGGTATTCAG
Organism: Bathynomus jamesi; assembly: GCA_023014485.1. NCBI lineage: Eukaryota > Metazoa > Arthropoda > Malacostraca > Isopoda > Cirolanidae > Bathynomus > Bathynomus jamesi. The sequence continues at coordinate 199,021 of JAJOZX010001321.1, forward strand.
AATTTAGGGATTATAACGGCAGTCCTATGGTGATTACCGATAGATCAGTTTGTTTCTTTTGCGAGTTCATGGAGGAATTAGTTGACATAAAACGCAGTGTAGGTGAGGTAGCGGAAAGACTTGCAACGCTTGATGAGGGCAGGGGTAGGGCTATGGTTGACGGAAGCCGAACCAATACTAACGTTGAAGATGTTAGTAATTTGAAGGGTGAGGTGCGTAACCTAGTTTCTAGTTTAGGTAGCTTGTCGGGAAGGTTAGATAGAGTTGAAGCAGAGGTTAAGGTTAGTCCGAGAGTAGTAGATAGTGAGGGATTTAGAAAGGTTAAGGGTGGAGCTAGGCAGCGTACGTTAGGTGATAGGAATCCCCCCCCCCCCTTATCGAGGTTTCGAACCCTTTCGCCCATTTGGAAAGGGACGTGAATGAGGGGGAAACTATTTTAATCGGGGACTCTTTAGTGCACCACATGGACAAAGAGTTCGTTAAACGGCATCCAACCAAGAGGAGGAGGGTCTGTCTCCCAGAGGCCAGGGTTGACAGAGTTAGAGACGAAGTGGATAGGATTGACTTTGCCTCCCATCACTCAATGTTGGTGATGATGGTAGGAGGCAACGACTCATATAGGCCTGATACGAGAGTGCCTGACCTTTTGGAGAGATATAGGGGATTAATTAGGTCCCTGAAGGCGAGGTCAGATAGGTCTTTAGTTCTAGGTATTACCCCTACACACGGGTTGGGTCTTAGGATTACATCAAAAACAATATTTTTTAATAATAAATTAGAAGAGATTTGTGCTGAGGAAAATGTACCCTTCGTAAAGCTGTGGTCCGAATTCAGTGATCCTAGCCTTTTTATAAAAGATGGGGTGCATTTTAATGAAATAGGTAATGCTAAGCTTGGTAGGTTAATAGACAAAAACGTGCGAAAGCTGTATAGGTCGAAGCCTTCTTTAAACGTTGTGGGTCCGGGAAACGCAGCCCCGACGTGATAAATAGTTTAAAACACGGGCCCGTGGTAAAAAATAACTTAAACGTCTTTTATTGTAATGCGCGTAGTATTAGAAATAAATTAAATGAATTTAAGGCGATAATTTATTCCGGCAACTATGATATAGTTGCTATTGAAATGGGGGCATGATGCCGGTAAGTGTATCTGTGTAAAGATGCGTTTGCGTTACTCACCTACCGGATACTCTGTTAGTGGGGTGACGGCAGCTGCTGCTGGTTGCTGAGATGGGAGATTTAGCTGCCAGTGAGGACCACCCAGAGGGCCTTCAATTGAATAAAAATCCTTTGACTTCAGCACCACCTGCACTGCTAAGAATGAGAAAAATGAGGTGAACAAGTTACCAATTTTAGTGTGGTTGAGATTATGTCAGATAGGCAGCTCCTACCAATCTAAAACTGGGTTCTCACCTTTAAGATCTCTGGGGCATAGCCAGTCTGCCTCTTTTAATGACTTACACTTCTCGGCTTATGGTGGGAGGATTTAAGAAAAGTAAAATGTCCTTTGTCTAATTTAATCAACGAAACTACAACACTTACAAGGTTAACTGCATCCGCAGGCAAGTTTTTACAGGTAACTAAAGAAAATATGAACAATTTTAATGATCATACACCAATGTGTATTCAGAACCAACTAAGCACTTGAAAAAAATTATTACTACAAAACAAAAGAAACAAACATCATTAGTCCCATACCACACACAAAAATGTCAACAAAAATAAAACCATTAAATTATTGGCCATCACCAGCCCATTACCACACAAAAGGAGACAAGACTTACAGAAAAAAAAAAGGAACTTACATAACTAATGCAAAAAAAAACAGAATATTAGTCACTTGGGCAAGGTCAATGAGTGTTACCCAAATTGTATAAACCTGATAAGTCCCAGATGTGTCATTTTAAACTCCACTTCATCTCACAATCATTAAAGGTATTCTTGGCTCAATCAGTACAAACAAAAGCAATGTTTATAACAAAAAAATATTTGAACACTGGCTTCAGCATTTGTGCAGGCATTGGGGAAGAAAAAGCTTTGTCCAAATTCACTTCAATAAGCAAATGTCCCAGCCAAAAACAAATCCCTGATAAAGACAAAAAAAACCAACATTTAGAGATTATCCCCCCAGCACTATCATCAGTGGACTCACAGGAATCCATGAGTGCAATGATGCCAGAAAAGGGAGCAAAACTGACAATGATAATTAATGTTCTAAAATTTTGGGATATGTATTTGCATTAATATGTTGCTCATAAGGCAGTTAAAGGTACAATTTAGTTCACAGCCTGAGAAAGCTCAAAATCCATTGTGATGCATATTGATAACTGAAGTTAGGTTTTGCCACATGGTCTTTATAAAGGAAATTAGGCATTCAAAAATGATTATGATATTTACATGATAATTTTAAGTGATCCAAATATGTGAGACATGGTTCTTATAGCTAATGGTTAAGCAATACAAAACACCAATGGTAAAAACAAGACTATAGGATCACCTACCACACCATCAAGGAGAAGTGAGATGCTTTCCCGTCTCTTGAAATGGGCATATGATTGCCTCAAGCTTCTTCTTGTTCTCTATACTGAGAGAATTTCAAAGCTGTTATACTCAGGCATATGATTGCCTCAATGTTTTTAACATTCTCTATATTGAGAGAATTTCAAATCTGTTATAATCAATTAAAAAGAGAAGAAAAACATTTTTAGTAACTCTGAAGGCTTGGCTTTCTAAGAAAGCTCTGGCCCAATGGGGATTACTGAAACCTCCCAGGCCCTACTGAGGGGTTTGGGAGCTCTCAGGAATCCTTTCCAATAGTGGAGTTCCCACCAACTTGGGGTGTTAACCATACCATCTCACTCCTCCCCACTTGTTGTGGGGTGCACCAGGGTTGTGGAGTCGGAGTCGGAGTCGAATTTTTACAATGTGTGGAGTCGGAGTCGGAGTCGGAAAATTTTGGACCGACTCCACAACCCTGGGGTGCACAACACAGGCATTTTTATCTCTAAGTACATAAGTAGTGATGAGTGATAGTATGGGACTTTAATACACTTTACAAATTATATCTTACCTTAACCTAATCAGTAACTTTACTTTTAGTTTTTCTCTTAAGTGGGGAACTTTGTACCCTAGGCAATTCCTGAGATCTGCCCTGTGACCTTGTGAATGGTCGGTTCCCCATCTTCTTGAGGGTACCTACTTGTGTAACAACTGGCAAAGGCAGGTTTTGAGATTCAGGTGAGAACCCTCTAAAATCAATTTTTGAAGGTGTCAATGATGTTTTCTTTACCCACTTTAATACACCAGAGAATGGTTCCAGAGTGAGGGACCCTTGTTGCCTTGCGTGGGTTGGCTGATCCATTGGACTCAGTCCTCCTCCTATGTCACTAAGGTCCAACTCACTTGTCATTTCTGAAGATTCTGGAGATTGTGTCACTGCAAAGTCTGTTTCAGGTTCCACAGCAGCTAAATATGATTGATTATTGGTGGCAATAAATCGAAAAGACATTAGGGCACTTTGTTTCACTGGTTCCAATTCAGAGGAAGGTAGTTCCTGCCCTGAATCAAAGGATGAGATTGCTACTGGGCATCCATTCTCTGTGTCCCCATTAACTTTATCCTCCCCACTTGTCTTATCTAGTCTCGAAGAATTTCTACTGGGAGGTGGCTGTTCATGAAATCTCTCTTCCAACTGATACAGGTTGTGGAGAGTCTGATCTAGAGTCTGCTGAATTCTTCTCAGATGCTCCACAGGTAATGGGTTGAAGCGAAAACCCTTAAAGAATGGCTCAGCATGGCTTGGTTCTTCAATTAGAGATGGACCCTTACTCATCTCTACAGGTGTAGGTTGCGGTAGGAATTCAACCTCATAATGGGCATCTCCCAAAAGCCTTTGGTAGTAGCAGTTCTGTTGAAGATATGGTGGAGCCACATTCCACTTTTTCAGATGTTTGTGGTGAACTTTATAAATAGTGGGTTCCTGAGGGTTCATTGACTGAACTTGATAAGTAATTTCATTTGGGTTCACTTTAATTATACAATATGGTCCAGCATACCGAGGTTTGAATTTATTGATGCTCAGGTTGCCAGGATAGTGTATTTTCAGCCCCACCAGCTGGTTTAAGTGATAGGGTTCGAACCGTGGGTGGCCTTCATCCCGATATTGAAGCTGATGGTGGTCTATCCTAGGGCCCTGAGGGAAGATGTGAGCCTGGGATAAGAGACAGGCTGCTGGGGAAATACCAGTCTCCTGATGCTTGGTATTGTTGTAAATGGATACCACCCTGGGCAGATGGTCATCCCAGGTCTCAACCTGGTTCAAACTCATCCGCAAATATTGGGTTAGTGTCCTGTTTACTCGCTCCAGCCCCATTGGATGTGGGGCAATAGGGAGAAGTCCTTACATGGAGTATATCCAGTTCAAGCAAGGTATCTTCAAATTCCTGGGCTGTGAACTCAGGCCCATTATCACTGAGTAGCTTTTCAGGCAGCCTGGGCAGAAATGGATATACTCGAGTTTTGAATGCTTGTGCTACAGTAGAGGCCCGTTTATTGGGCAGTGGGACCACGGACAACCACTTAGAGAAATGGTCAACCACCACCAATGCACAAACATTCCCCTTTTGAGAGATAGGGTAGGAGATAAGATCTGCTGCAATCAACTCAAAAGGATGTTGGGTTACAATCTTAAACACAGGTGGTGTGTGGAGAATATTGGTAATCTTTGCTCTCTGACACTCCACACAAGAAGTGACTATCTCAGTCACTATGCGATGCAGCTGGGGTACCAAAAATGTTCCAATAATAGGGCAAGCAATTTATTTCGCCCTAAGTGAGCAAACTCCTTGTGAAAAATGACAGCCCAATCTATAGCAACACCTTTGGCAACAACACAACGCAAGTGGTGGTCTCTTCCCCTATGGTAAATGATGTCATCAATAACTACCAATTGCTGATGATCTCGTTTATATGGTTGTAGGTTTCCAGTATATCGTTTTGCTGTCCATTGTTGCTTAATCCCCTTTTTAAGGCGACGTAGGTGAGGGTCAAGTTTTTGTAAGGTTATGACATCTTCCAGGGACAATGCCCCTCCTTCTTTTGGGAGTTGTTCTCCTTCTCTCAAAGGAATCACTGGACAGATGTCCACCACAACTGATGTCAGTTCCAATTGTGGTGTAAGGTTATCATGGTAGATTCCCCTCCCCACTAGCCTCTGTGTCAGGTGCAAGGTCCTCCTCCATGCTATCATCAAGCAGTGTAAATTCTTCAAAGGGGCTATCAGTTTCCCTATTCACATTTAGAATTTCAGGGGAAGGCTTATCATTTGATTGACCAGGTAGGTGTATAGGGTTTAACCAATTGTAATGGATCCCAGCGAGGCACTGCAGATAACACGATCATGGTAGTTGTCAGAACCATACTTTAAGGGAGCTCGATCTCCATGATATACCCAAATCTCTACCTTATTCATATCACTATAAACTTGGATCAACCGTGGGGTTGGGATCTGACCAACATGTTTCATCAGATTCAGCTGACGGGTGATAGCTTTATCAGAAGAGATCCCATACTTATTTCGCCTGTTAATTAGTTCTGCTACTGTTGCTTCTCTGATTTCCCTATGATGATCCATTGTGCCACTACTCCACAAGGATAGACAATAAAAGAGGGAATCTCCTCCCCCTGGGACTTCAGTCTTTATGAATCCTTTTGGAGTGGCATTTGATCGGTTGTCATATTGATCCAATGATTCTTGACAATTGTCAATTGGAGACCTGGATAGTGCATCTGCGATACAATTCTGTTTCCCAGGTATGTACACTAGCTCATATTCAATGCTACTCAGCTCTTCCAGTGTGCGAGCAACTCTGTTATTTACTAATGGCATATTGTAAAGGAAGGTTAAAGGTTGATGATCAGTAAAAATTTTAACTTTAATTCCATAAAGGAAGGGTTTTAGGGTCCTCACAGCCCATCGAATAGCAGCTAATTCTCGTTCAGTGGTTGAGTACTTTTGTTCAGCCCTATTGAATGTGGTTGAAACAAAGGCTATGGGCCTATTCTTTCCTTCCTGCTCTTGGGACAAGCAAGCCCCAGCTCCAATGTTAGAAGCATCTACATGGAGCTGTAGGGGTTTAGCTTCCTTTGACCTATCAGGGTATGTCAACAAGATCGGACTAACTAAGGCCTCCTTTAGTTTATCAAACGCAGTCTGGCAACTCGCTGTCCAAGTCAGCGTCTTGCGGCCTGTAAGTTCACTAAGAGGCTTTGCTATCTCTGAGCAATTTTGGATGTGTCGGCGATAGAAATTAACCATCCCTAAGAATTGGCGGAGTCTTCTGATGGTGTTTGGGATTGGAAACTTGGCAATACCTTCTAGGTTCTTTACCAGTGGGACCATCCCCTTGGATGACACCTGATGTCCCAGGAATGTCACTTCCTCTCGGCAAAGCTCAGTCTTTGAGGGTTTGATTTAAAACCATTAGATTCCAAGGCATGTAAGACCTTTCCCAGAATTTCAAGATGTTCAGGGAAGGTGCGGCTTACTACCATTATATCATCAAGGTAGACCATGCATTGAGTCCATGGGATCCCAGATAATGCCATCATCATGGCTCGTGAAAGGTAGCTGGACCATTTTTCACCCCAAACGGCATTCTGAGAAATTCCCAATGGGAAAGAGGGGTGGAGAATGCAGTTTTCTCAACACTGGATTCCTCCATCTCAACCTGATAATACCCTTTGACTAAATCAATGGTAGAAAAGTATTGCATTCCATGCAAATTGAAGAGAGTGTCAATCAAATTAGGTAATGGAAAGCAATCTCGTTTTGTTATTTTGTTGAGCTCTCGATAATCAATGCATAACCGTATTGACCCATCACTTTTCTTAATTGGCACGACAGGTGCAGAGTATGGGGAGAAACTTCGTCTGATGATACCATCTTCCTCCAGCTGTTGGCAGTGCTCTTCAATGTCCTGCAGTACAGGTCCTTGGACTCGCCTTACTGGGATATGGACTGGAAGCCTGTGTTCTGTTTCAATCTGATGCTTGATAATGGTTGTGTGGCCAACATCCCCATCACCATGACTAATAGCTCCTTGGTGGCACAGCAACAACTGGACTAACTGGTCCTTTTGTTCTGCTGAGAGAGATGTATTTGTCAACTCAAAAGCATCAACCATCATTTGTGAAGTCCAGTCCTCCTGATTTTTAGAAGTTTTTGAACTGTCAGTGAAGTCCACCAGATGTACCAGTGAGTCCTTACCCTGCAATTTCATAGCCTTCCCAATTAAGTTTCCTCTGGAGATCTTCTGTGAGAAGTCTCCAAGGTTGAATACCGCAACCAAAAAGTTGTCTTCTGTGACATTCATTAATCCAGGTTGTATAATCAAATCTTTTACCGAGGAGTTACTTTCCAAATAAGTTAACTCATGATCAGGGTTGTATCCTTGGAGGCGGAAACATGCCTCTATCATTTGACAGGTGCGGGGCAACTTCAACATCTTCCACACTTTCACATTCAAGGCTGGTTGGAAGTGGCTGTTGAGCATCTTGGGCAACTGTGATAAGTTGGCTTCCCTTCCGAGTGAGGAGTTCTCGTTTAGCCAAGTCGGAAGCAAACTATCAGTCTGTAACATGTTTACCCCACAGATCAGATCAAAGTCTGAGACATGGTCTCTCACAACCACAAACTCAATTGGTTGTGTTTCAAAATTGGGAAACATGAGTGTGACTGTACAACCACCCAGAACTGGTACAATGTGTTTACCTATACCCCTAATCCCCTTGAGAGGTACTTCCTTTAGTGGGAATTTATCAGAGGGAAGTTGATGGTAACATGAAGCTGACATCAAACTGACTGCAGCACCTGTATCCACAAGAGCTGACAATGGGCCTGTGTGGGGAGAGCTTTTTATTCTTGGCCGGATGACTAAGGCATTGCTTGATTGCTGCTCTTGTCTCAGGTCCAGAACTTCAGCCAATTCATCTTCAGTGTTCACTGGCTGCTCTTCATCCCTCTCTAGGGTTCCAACTTGTTCAACATCTTCCACTGTCTCATCTTCAGTCTCACTCTGGGGGGCCTCAAGGTAGTTGTGTGCAATCTGACTTGCTAATGGATATTGCCCTGATGGTGTTGCTTCCTGGGAAGCAATGATGCCTCCAAAAGACCGTTCATTGCTAGCATGCTGGGGTAGCTCTGGCATGCGGCCTTCCATGACAGAGCTATCTAGTTTCCCAATTCTGGTGCTAGTTCTTGTGGTGGTGGGACCAACCCTTGGTCACTCATACAATCTTGACCCAAATGTGGTCCTCCACAACTTGGGCATTGTGGCCTCTCCATTAAATAGTTCTTCTGAGTAGGACACTGTGCAGGGCTATGTCCATGTTGCTTACAACGTATGCAAATGTTCCTGGCAGTATAGCAATCTTGATGGAGATGACCCCGCTTTCCACACCAATGACATAAAGGACGCGAGGGACATTGACCCTTTGTATGCCCTGACTGCTGACAATGGGTACATGTCCTGTGGCCTCTTGGTGCTGCTGCAACTTGCTGAAAGTTATTGGCTGGTGGGTGAGACTGACCCCTAGGGAAGTTTGCTGCAGTTCTCACTTTTCTTCCATTGGGCCCCCTTAGCCTTCCTTGACTGTTTGTTGCAGTAGACTGAGGGGCACCCATGGCAACCATGGGTAGTTCTTGCTTTAATACAACTGGTGGTGAACTCAGATGTGGTGTGTGTGTTGACTGGTGTGGGATTTGTTCAATATAGTTAGGTGGCCAATTCCATGAAGAAGGTGGATAAGCACACTGATTCAATGGGGGTGCTGCTTGAGCTGTAGGAAGGGCTGGTGCTAGATGTGCCACATTGGCCATTTCAGATTGTGGCTTCACAGAGGATTGGGATGTCTGCCACTGACCCACTGGTGGGGATGTTTCTTGGGTGCCTCTAGTGGTGGTTCCAGCTTGACCTGCCAAGGGGGACTCTGTGGAATTTAAGTCTGCTAGTGCCACAAGCTTCTCCCACGAGATCTTCATTCCTAGTAAGGTCCTTTGAGTATGGATGATCCTGGTCAGCTCCTGCCTCAACTCTAAGGGCAACCCAGATATAAACCTATCTTTAACTATACGGAGTTGAGTGACATCCATACCAGGGAAGCACTGACAGGCTAGGGTTATTACTCTAAGGGCATAAGCAGAGACAGTCTCATGTGAGTGCTTGGTAGCCTCCATAAAGTCCTGACTCTGACTTTCTTCTTTCTTTCTTTGCTCTTTCTCATACCAGGATATTAAATGAGCCTTCAGTGTCCCATAATCACTAGTAGACTTCCGCATTACTCGATAAATTTCTAAGGCAGAGCCATCGAGGTAATTAGCTAAAAGGGATCCCATCCTTTCAAGGGAACCTGGATATTCTTGCTCAAAATATTTCTCAAAGGTTCTCACAAACTCATGAAAATCATGTCCTTCACTCAGGCAGTATTTTTCCGGTGGAAGAACCTTAGGTGTATGGCTATTAGCCAGTATTTGAGACATCATGGCCATGGTCTGAGCATTCTGCATAACCATTTGCTGAAGAATTGCCATGATGGTTGGTCAATGCCCCCATCCTTAGGAGTTCCTGCCATAGGTGGTGACGGACATGCTGGTCTCTCAGGGGTTGTTCCTATTGGCTGTAAAGTAGCAGCTATTTCCCTACTGCCACCCCTGTCATGGTTATATGGGAAATTAGTGCCAGAAGTCAAGATGGGACTAGCTATTGTGCTTACAGTGACTGTTGATGAAGCCACAGCAGTGGTGATAGTGGTGGTAAATTGACTGGCAAGACCTGTTGTGTCACCCATTCTCTATTGTTTGCTCTTCTGTGAATAATTCTGTTTCTCAACTGTTCTTGTGCAGTGTGGTGAGTGCTGGGAATACCGGCAAGAGAATAGGGGCTTCTAGTCAATGCTAATGCTCTCTATTGATGTTTCCCTTCAATCTTCCCGGGTCTGGGCACCAGTGAAACGGGGGCGCGATGCCGGTAAGTGTATCTGTGTAAAGATGCGTTTGCGTTACTCACCTACCGGATACTCTGTTAGTGGGGTCACGGCAGCTGCGGCTGGTTGCGGAGATGGGAGATTTAGCTGCCAGTGAGAACCACCCAGAGGGCCTTAATAAAAATCCTTTGACTTCAGCACCACCTGCACTGCTAAGAATGAGAGAAATGAGGTGAGCAAGTTACCAATTTTAGTGTGGTTGAGATTATGTCAGATAGGCAGCTCCTACCAATCTGAAACTGGGTTCTCACCTTTAAGATCTCTGGGGCATAGCCAGTCTGCCTCTTTTAACGACTTACTCTTCGGCTTATGGTGGGAGGATTTAAGAAAAGTAAAATGTCCTTTGCTTAATTTAATCAACGAAACAACAATAACACTTACAAGGTTAACTGCATCAGCAGGCAAGTTTTTACAGGTAACTAAAGAAATATGAACAATTTTATTGATCATACACCAATGTGTATTCAGAACCAACTAAGCACTTGAAAAAAATTATTACTACAAAACAAAAGAAACAAACATCATTAGTCCCATACCACACACAAAAATGTCAACATAAAATAAAACCATTAAATTATTGGCCATCACCAGCCCATTACCACACAAAGGAGACAAGACTTACAGAAAAAAAATAACTTACATAACTAATGCAAAAAAAAAAAATATTAGTTACTAGGGCAAGGTCAATGAGTGTTACCCAAATTGTATAAACCTGATAAGTCCCAGATGTGTCATTTTAAACTCCACTTCATCTCACAATCATTAAAGTATTCTTGGCTCAATCAGTACAAACAAAAGCAATGTTTATAACAAAAAAATATGTGAACACTGGCTTCAGCATTTGTGCAGGCATTGGGGAAGAAAAAGCTTTGTCCAAATTCACTTCAATAAGCAAATGTCCCAGCCAAAAACAAATCCCTGATAAAGAAAAAAAAACCAACAACATTTAGAGATTATCCCCCTAGCACTGTCATCAGTGGACTCACAGGAATCCATGAGTGCAATGATGCCAGAAAAGGGAGCAAAACTGACAATGATAATTAATGGTCTAAAATTTTGGGATATGTATTTGCATTAATATGTTGCTCATAAGGCAGTTAAAGGTACAATTTAGTTCACAGCCTGAGAAAGCTCAAAATCCATTGTGATGCATATTGATAACTGAAGTTAGGTTTTTCAACACGGTCTTTATAAAGGAAATCAGGCATTCAGAAATGATTATGATATTTACATGATAATTTTAAGTGATCCAAATATGTGAGACATGGTTCTTATAGCTAATGGTTAAGCAATACAAAACACCAATGGTAAAAACAAGACTGGATCACCTACCACACCATCAAGGAGAAGTGAGATGCTTTCCCGTCTCTTGAAATGGACATATGATTGCCTCAAGCTGCTTCTTGTTCTCTATACTGAGAGAGTTTCAAAGCTTTTATACTGAGGCATATGATTGCCTCAGTTTTTAACATTCTCTATATTGAGAGAATTTCAAATCTGTTATAATCAATTAAAAAGAGAAGAAAAACATTTTTAGTAACTCTGAAGGCTTGGCTTTCTAAGAAAGCTCTGGCCCAATGGGGATTACTGAAACCTCCCAGGCCCTACTGAGGGGTTTGGGAGCTCTCAGGAATCCTTTCCAATAGTGGAGTTCCCACCAACTTGGGGTGTTAACCATACCATCTCACTATCACTGAAACTTGGTTAAATACCGTGACTCGGGACTTGTTGGGGGAACTTGATATACCGGGTTTTAAACTCTTTACTAATGATAGGTTACATAGGTTTGGAGGAGGCATTTTGCTGTACATTCGTAATTCCCTTAGGGCTATCGAGGTTGTTAGATTTTCCGGCAGCAATTTATGTGATATGTATTGAAGTTAGGGTGCGTAGTATTAGTTTTAATTTTGTTGTTGTTTATAGACCTCCCATTCAACCCCTCGATACAGATACTAGATTTTACTCACTTCGTGGTAATTTTATTGACAATCAATAGTATAATTGTTGGAGACTTTAACTGCCCTAATGTTAATTACGAGACTTTTACTGGTAATGAGGAGGGTTTGAGATTGATCGAGTTCATGGAAGATAATTTTTTATGACAAATGGTTACTGAACCAACGCGCGGACAATATTTTAGACATGGTGATGATGAATGGCAAAAATATAGTCAAAGGTTTAGAAGTAGGCGAGAGTTTAGGATGTAGTGATCATCAAATTCTTAGGTTTAAGTTAGCGATAAAAAACACTCAGGATAGTAACGTAATAGAAGTCCCTGATTTTCGTAGGGCTAATTTTGATAGTTTTGTGGATAGGATGAGAGTAGTGGACTGGGATAACTTATTTATGGGTAATGACACAAACTTGCGTTGGGTGGCGTTTAAAGAAAGTTCTAGGAATATTGAAAGGGAGTTTATTCCTCATAGGCCCAAGCGTGCTAGAAATCGTGATAGGCTGAAGTGGTGGACTAGGGAAATAGGCGAGTTCATAAACAAGCATAATAGAGCGTATAGACGTAATAAGCACAATCGCATGGCAACTAACTTTAATAGATATATCGAGCTTAGACGTCGGGTTAAAAGATCAGTTAGGAATGCCAAGCGTAATTTAGAGATACTTATAGCTGCGGATAGTAAACATAATCCAAAAAAGTTTTTTGAATGCGTTAATAATCATAAGCTGGTAAATGATAACATAGGCCCTCTAGTGGATGTTAATGGCGCTTTGGCTTCTGACGCTCAGGCAATGGTGGGTATTTTCAATAACTTTTTTGCGACAGTTTTTACTGTAGAAGACATAAATAATGTCTCCGACATGGACAATATCATTCCATTTAGTAGCGAGACTATTTTGGATGAAATAACCATTTATGAGGCTGAGACTGCACATTATATCGATACGCTAAAAGTTAGCAAGGCTCCAGGCCATGACACTTTTTATCCCAGATATTTGAAAGATTTGAAAAACGTTATCGTAGGCCCCTTAACGAAGATTTTTAATCAGTCACTCGAAACGGGGATTATTCCTGAAGACTTCAAATATGGTAATATTTTATCGCTAAGTATATCCTTATTATGTTGTGGATCTTCAAAAAAAATTTACGCAACAGGTGGAGCCCTAGAAATATTTGTAGATGAACTACCACTGCGCTCAAAGGATTCTTCATTTGCTGGTAAAGGACACAGTTCTTGTAGCAGTACAGGCTCTTCTGCTGGTGCTGGTACAGATTCCAGTATTCCAGGTTGACTTCTTATTAAGGTGAGGCAATTGCTACACAATAGCTGATCCTTTTGAAGAATTCCATAACTTACAGAAGCCATAAGTTCCGTAACTTTTATAATATTATTGAAAATTCTTTGTGTGTGTTTTTAAAGGCTCACAATGATATAATTTCTTATTTTTTGGCATTTTTTAAAGTTATTTAGGTACACCTGTATCTTTCAATGTACAGGGTGTACATAAAGTCAGGATCTATTTTTGTGAAATAATTATTTTTTTCTATTTTTCTTTTCAGAAGCCCTTAGAATGAATACAGAAGAGCGTGTGGCAATAGTAATTTGGTGAATCGAGGGGGAAAGAAATACAATGACATCAGAGAGAAGTTTAGAAGGAGATTTCATAAGCCGGGGCCAATAGACAATACAATATGAAAATTGGTGAACAAATTTAAACGAACAGGATCTGTAAATGATGAAGCAAGATCAGGACGACCGTGTATGTCAGATCTTACCGTGAATGCAGTACGCGGAATTATCACTGAGGAGCCACATACGTCCATTCGTGCTGCATCACACAGACTCGGCCTCCCACCATCATCTGTGCACAAAATTCTGAAAGTTAATTTGCAGAAGAAATATCATTTGCAGGTTTTACATGATTTACATGAGGAAGATTTCCCTCGATGAAGTGCTGTGTGTGCTGATCTCGTAGAACAAATCTGGAGTGATAATTTAATGGACAACATTCTCTTTAGTGATGAAGCCACTTTCCATACGTGTGGAAAAGTAAATCGCCATAACTGTCGAATTTGGGCAGATGAAAGACTGAATGATTTCATCCAAAATTGGGAAAGAGCCCCACCTAAAGTTAATGTCTGGATGGGTTTAACAAAATCTAAGGTTTATGGTCCTTTCTTCTTTGCTGAAGCTACAGTTATGGGGCTTATTTATCTGGACATGTTGCAGCAATTCCTTGAACCTCAGCTGATTGGGGATAGGATTGTCAGTACCATCATCTATCAACATGATGGTGCTCCTTGTCACTATGCCAAAATTGTTCAGGATTATCTAAATGGACGTTTTCCAAATCGCTGGATCGGACACGGAAGCAACAGACCTTGGCCAGCGAGATCACCAGATTTAACCCCTTTAGATTTCTTTGCATGGGGCTTTATCAAATCGCACGTCTATCAGACGAAGATTACGAGTCTTGAAAACTTACGTACACGCATACGAACTGCTGCAGATAACATAACCCCGCAAATGCTCCAGAATGTGTTTAGAAATGCTGCGGCACTATCATTTTATGATTGAATTCCATATAATTTCCAAGTGCTTCACAAAAATAGATCCTGACTTTATGTACACCCTGTATAGTTATTAAAATCTGAAAATAAAAAATAAAAAATAAAAAATGAAGAAAGCCAGCATTAATAAAATTAAGTTTTAAGCTATATAATGGCCTATAAACTAACTTTTTATTGCTGATTATGGTAGAGCTTTGCTCAGGCAACATTTTTTCTTCAATAAAATTTTTTTAAAAATTGATCCCTTCAATGTCAAATCCTGAAATGTTTTTGTTTTTTCAAAATTAAATGTTCTTTTTTTTTATTAAATTATCCAAATGAAAGTACCATTTTTGGAAACTAGAGCTCATTCTGCTTCCATCCATATAAAGTTTATTAAGCTATGACAATTAGAAGCCAAGATATAGGGATTTAAAAGATTCTTAGGTCACAATTTGGCCAAAATTTGACCTGACCCTAAACTTTGACCTATTTGACAGATTTTCAAAAAAATTTGGGAATGTTTTTTTCACTAAAAAACACCCTCAGACCAAGTTTCGTGAATATTGAAGATGTATTAGTGTCAGGGTTGGCACTAGTGGGCCCAGCCCGAAAAAACCCATCCAGTTTTTTTTTTTTTTTTTTTTAAACACTTGAAAAAACCCACTATTTTACCCACTTGTGGGTTTTTTCATGAAGCTTAAGAAGTGCATATGCAATTATTTTTAAAAATTGTCATATAGGCGCCTATAATGATTTTACATGCAAAGCAAGCAAACATGAGTCAACAAATAGACCTACAGGTATAACTCTTTGGGTGAGGTAGCAGGTTATAGAGTGTAGACATCAGCCAATCAGGGTGTTATACATCCTGATTCTTCAGTCAACTGCATCTTCAAGGAATTTTCTACTTCTTCATGGATTGTATTTAAAAGTGGACCAGACAAATTTTGACGGGAAGGTGGAGTGTAGCCTGGTCTTAGAGTCTCTATCATTTCAATAAAATACTTAGACTCTGCACATAGAAATGGAATATTATTTGCATAAAAGAATTTGGCTATTTTGTTATCAATGACATTTTTCTGCAAAGTAGTTGTTGTCATGCCAAAATCGCTTACTTTCTTTTGAATTTTTCTTTTTTTCATCTGTAATTGTGTCAGTGGTGGTGAGGATGAGTCTGGATCATCTGAGAGGTCTATGTCATGGCAGTATGAAGATGATGTACTGGCAGTATTGTCAGTCTTGTTTCTTGATTCCATGTGTTTCAAACATTTCATTAAATGCATTTTTATTCGCTCTATTTTATTACTTATTTCATTACTGCAATGTTTGCATCTAACTTTACTAGTCCCATCAATAATATTGACTTCACTCCATTCATGCCCTGATTTTCTTCCTGATCCAAAGGTCTTTGGCATTATTTAATGCAGTTATAACTTCAAACAGACTAATTCTGTAGGCTAGCAGTAAAGATAAATATGCTGTTGCCAGTTTGTTTTATTTAACTGTGAAATAAAAGAAAAAATATTCAGTAATATGAATTAAATAGATATAACTAGCTGAATTAAGTTCCCTTTGGGAGCTGTAATTCATCTACTTCCAGCAGAAGACACAGGGGCCTGTCTTCCATAGGAAGTATAGCCTAACAAATAGGATAATTTACCACACCAAATTTAGTTCAAATTGGTCCATGTTTTCCAAATTTTGTTGTGAAGCTCAATCTGAGAAAATAATAACTTTTTATGCTTAATTGCCTGGAAGGCAACCTTTTTGCTAAAAACAAGACAAATGTTATATTAATAGTGTACGGTACAGTACAGTATTATTATAAAAATAAGAATAGGTAGGTCTAATATGAACTACCATATGGACATATGAAAAAACCCAATTTTACCCGGGGGTTTTCGGGTTTTAGGTGAAAAAACCTGAAAAAACCCACCTGGGGTGGGCTTTTTCAAAAAAGTGGGTTTCTTGCCAACCCTGATTAGTGTTATATAGCACTTCTACTTGTCTATTTATCCTGAATTTACCCTATTAGTTTAATTAGCTTATTTTATGAATTACTGAATGCCCGGTTAGGTCAACTGTAAGCCCTTGACAATTGGTTAGGATGTGATATTTTCATTAGTTTTAATGAAAATATCATGACAACCTAATCAATCCTCAAGGATGTACAGCTGACCTAACCGGGCATTCAATAATTCATTTGCACAAGAAATGACAGTCAGATTTGAATAAAACTCACCAAAATACACCAGAAAAACCTTTTCTGGCCATATCTTACATAGCGCTCCATACAAAGAATTTTTTCAAGGAAATCAGTGACAGTCATGCCCAAAATGGTCAAAAAGTGTCTTTCACATGGAATGACCCAAAAACATAATCCATATTTTTTCAGAGCTATTATATTATATTGTATATATACAAGGCCATTTCTAGCCATTAGGGGGCCCTAAGCAGTATACCCATTTGAGGCCCCACCCCTCCATCCACCAACTCACGCCTTACTACATCACCTCAGCACACACATACAAAAAATGGCTATGTTAATAAAAATGATTATGAAACAATTCTAATGAAACATGTCCAAAACAACAAATATGTACTTTCAGAAGACAAACAGAAAAAATACTCCATGAAATTCCTGAAAATTAGCTTATACAGTGGAACCTCAATATACGAACGCATCTCTATTCGAACAACTTTTTTGAGAAAAAATTGTCCTTGTATACGAACCATTCCCTCATATCCGAACCGAAAGAAGCCAGTCAGTTTCTCTCCAGCCAGAAGAGACAGAACACCAGAAGGGGAGTTACCTGATGTTTTTATGGAAGGTGACTCCCCTTCCAAACAATAATCTCCCTCCTCCACCCCACCTTCCTCTCCAGCTTCCACTTAGGCCATCATCACTCCTCAGCAAAGGTAAAGTTCAGGTTAAATTTTCATTTATTTGTATAATATTGCATTATTTATTGTTGTTACAGGTTTCATGTATGATTTTATGCATGTAAGTCTTATTTTACAGGTTTAATTAACCAATATTTTGACTTAAAAATGTTTCGTAAGGGGTAACTTTTGGGGGTCTGGAACGGATTAATCCAATTTACATTATTTCTTTATGGGAAAAATTGATTCAATATACGAACAATTCGATGTCAGAACAACCCTCAGGAACGGATTAAGTTCGTATATTGAGGTTCCACTGTACATTATTTAGAATAAATGACACAGAACTATGTATAAAAAAATAATGCAATTATCAATTACCAAACAATTACTAACTCTACGATACAATCATGTAATAGCTAACAGCTATACAGAACAGTTTGTATCTTCAAAAATTTTTGCCTCCTAGATTTTTTCTGGGTGAAATCATCAATAACATCATCATATGAAATCCTGCCAATGTCCTGGTTGATGCTTATGATGCCAAGGCCACTGAGGCGATCCTGCCCCATTGATGATCTGAGGTAGTTCTTGATTAGCTTCATCTTAGAGAAGCTCCTCTCGGCTGACACTACTGTCACAGGTAGAGTGCAGGCAATTCTTAGTGCAACCCAGAGATCAGGGTACAGTTCCTCCAGTTACTTCTGATGAATGAAGGAGAGAAGCTCCAATGCAGTCATGTTGTGTGAAGGTAAAGTTGGCAAGTTCTTATTTTGAGGGCCAGTTCTCTTCCATCAATGTCAGAGTCAGCTCCAGAGCTCAGTATCTTAGAGAGCTTTTCACACTTGCAGGACAAGTCTTCCTTGTTCATTGTGGAGAAGTTTAGGAGAACCCCAAATATGTCCCTCACATCATCTAATGTTTTGAATCTCTCATTTATTGACCCGATGGCACAATCCACCACCACATTGAAAAATTTGACTTCCAGCCTCTTTAAGGCTTCTGTAAATGGTTCTTCAGGAGCTTCGTAAACAAAGTGTTTTTTTGTGGATCTGAGCCTCTTCTCTTTCAGCACAGCCTCCACATTCATTTCCTTACATATGTCCCTAGCTACGACTTGTGCTGCAACAAAACCTATGTTTCTGTAGCTGGTGAGCGAGTCTTTTGTTTTTGTGAGGAGGTTCTGCCACATCAAACTGCATTGTAGGAAACTGCAGACATTTGCTCACATGGTTAACTGCATGAAGAATGTCATACCATACTACTGTGCAAATCTGAAAGCAATAAGACCCTACCTCCTCTGCAAGTGCTTGTGCTTCAGTCCTGGCTATGGCATCTGTGGCATTGTTTCTGACTTCCAACAGGGCCTCTCTGATGTTGTGGCTCTGGTATGGCACAGCCTCAATGCTCTTAAGCCGGCTCTCCCACCTGGTTTCACTCCAAGACTTGAGTGTTATGTTCACATGCTTCTTTAGGATTGTCCATCTCTGTGTAGCTGCTGCAAAAAGGTTGTACAATTTTTGTACACTGCCAAAGAAGCTGATGGCATCTGTGGAAGCTTTAGCTGCATCAGCCACTACAAGATTCAGAGTGTGAGCCCCCACATAGAGTGCACAACAGTTCTTCTAGCTAATAACCTTGCCTGGACACCTTTGTTCTTGCCCTTCATGTTCGCTCCATTGTCATATGACTGTCCTCTGCAGTCATCAAAGTGAATATTCAGTCATCTAGTCTCGTCAGAATCAGAACTGATAAGCCTAGGCCTGTACTTTCTGAAGCCTCAAGAAAGCCCAAGAAGTATTCTTTTATTTCTGGTACTTCACCAATTTCAACATTCTGATAATAATCAACATCTGTTCTTGGTGGCTTATGTCTGGAGTACAGTCTAAAATGAGAGAGTAATATTTAGCTCGTTTTATTTCTGCAACAATGGCATCTAAGATCTTCCCACTAATGGACCCAATGAGCTCATTTTGAATGATGTTTCCTAGGTAACTTGAATGACTATATTGGCCACTTTCGACTCTGCTGATGTGTTGTTTCATCACTGGATCAAATTTGGCAAGCAGCTCAACCTCCTTCAAGAAGTTGCCATTGTCTCAATTGTACAATGTAGAGGAAGACCCCCTGAAAGCAAGGTTTCTCTCTGCCAGTGATTGGATTATACTTACAAGATGTGTGAGAACATCTCACCAGCATCTTCGCTCTACCTCCATTAATGACATTTCAGTTTGGTCAATGGTCCTCCCAGTTTTTAGCTGCAGTTCCAGATCCTTCCATGTTGCCATGTTATCTGCATGTTCTGAACTATTTTCATGGCCTTTCAGAAACGAACCAACGTTTATTCAGTCTGAGAGTCCATCCGTAATTAGTTTGTACAACTTCCTTGAAAACACCTTGCAGCAGAAGCAATAAAGAGCATCATTTCTTCTAGAGTACATCAGCCAGCTTCGCTTTATTTTTTCCCCATTAATTAATGTTCTGTACATGTAATGGTGATGAATGCTTCTACCGTCCTCTCTTCTAGGGAATGTGAAATCTGGACTGATTTGAAATGGTCCTCGAGACACCAGATCTGTCTTCAAGGCATCTGACAGGACAACTGGCCAGTCATATGGATCAAGCAGTGGAGCAGATCTTGGTTCTTGTTGCTCAGTAGAAATGCCTGTGTGTGGTGTTTGAAGCTGAACAGAAGATGGGCCACTTGTTGGTTCATCAGGCTCTACTTCTACTGGTGTTTGAGGTTGCATAGAGGATGGTCCTGCTGTTGGTTCATGATGCTCATCAGGCTTTGCTGATGATGGCTTTTCCAAATATTTCAGTAGTGCTCCTGAGAAAAACATATTACATATTCTGTTCATTTTTGCTAAAATACTCTTTCTTATCTTGTTTGATAATTGATCTGTGTGAACAGAATTTGAGGTGATGTGATCCATTAAATTTCACATTTCAAAATATTATATATATTACAGAGACTAGCTTACACTACACGATTCCTGAGCACTTGCCTAGCTTGATGGTCTACCTAACCTAGTTGCCTGAACTATAATTATAAGAATGTACAAGTGGCACATCTCACCTGTGCTACTGGAAAGCTTCTCCTCCTCTATTTTCTTCTTTTTCCATTTTTTCAACTCCTGATGGATAATGTTGTTTCATTTTCCAAGATGCACGAAGTCACATCTAGTTAACCACAACTAATCTGCTAAATAATAATAATAATGATAATAATGATGATGATGATGATAATAATGATGATAATAATAATAATGTTTTACAATACTAGAAAAATTAAGCATTTAGGAAAGTATAAGCATATAGTAAGAATAAAGTTAAATACGGTAATATAGAAATAAGATATCTTAATAATTATTTACACATAACGACCAAAACGTTTCATTTGTCTCATACAAAAATTTTAATTAATACGACAACAGTAGCAGTAGTAGTAGTAGTAGTAATAATAATAATAATAATATTATTAACAACAACAACATTAATAACAACTTCAGCTATATTCCTATTCTTGCCCACTGAGCTATGACCTGGTAGCCTGTCTAGGGGCCCCCTAGTAGCGGCAGGCCCTAAGCAGCTGCTTAGTCTGCTTATGTCAGGAAACAGCCCTGTATATATATTATATTACCACTATTATATTCTTATTTATTTTTTTAGGAATTGGTAGTACAGTGGACCCCCGAGTTACGAGGACAATCCGTTCCAGTCAAACGCTCGTTAGTAGAAAATTTCGTATGTCGGACCTTGTTTAACATGTAAATGGCCTAATCCGTTCCAAATCCCAAATTTCCTCCCTACTTCTTAATAAATATGCATATACTGTATGTATATTTAATAAAAATTAATAAAATACATATGTGTACAGTACAGTGTATATATTAGTTAATAAAAATTAATAAAATAATTTGTGTGCAGTACTTACCCTACCTTGAGTTAAAGTTGGTGTACGGTACTAAGTAAAAATCTGTGTCAAAAATCCAAATCCATGCATAGTCATCATCTGAGGTCAGGCCGGAAACAGCAGGGACTGGTCACTGCTTAGAGGGTGGGTCATCCGACATGATAATGTTCTCGCTTGCCACTCGTAAGCAAATTTTCTCAGAACTCGAACCAGATTTTAACATTGAGGTCGCCTCGTATGTCGAAATTTCGTTAGTCGAACCCCTCGTAACTAGGGGGTCCACTGTATGCTATTTTAGTATTAAATTCATAGGCCTGCACTAAATTATAGATATATATTCATTTTATTGGTTCATAATGGAGGCCAGTCATGGATTTGATCGCCAAAAGTTGAAATTGAAATGTGCAGATCCACTGGAATGTCACAAGGGAAGTAGAAGAATGAAGGATCTACGTTTTGTCTCTAATTTAATTTTGAAAAAGCTACCATCTATGAATCTTTCCAAAGACCACAGACTCTGCAAACAATGCCGAGAGAAATTAGAGCAAATGGCGAAGAATAAGGTGACTCCTGAAACTCATTTAGAATATGGCATTCAGTTTTGGTGCCCATATTTGTGTGAGGATATTGATAGGTTAGAAAGGGTTCAGCGTCGTGCCACAAAACTGATTCCATCATTGTGCAACAAGCCTTATGAAGATAAGATTAAAGAGTTAGACTTGCATTCACTCGAAACTAGGAGATTAAGGGGGGAGCTTATTGAAGTTTTCAAAATCGTTAATAACATCGGTAACATAAATTTTGACAAATTGTTCACTTTCGATAATAGCAATACTCATAATAACGAATTTAAGTTGCATGGCAGACATTTCATTACTAATATTGCTAAAAACTTCTTTACGTTTAAAGTAATTGATAAGTGAAATAATCTTCCCGTGCCCATCATGAACTCTACCAGCATTAATGTGTTTAAAAACCATCTAGATAGGCATTCTAAAAACATTAACGTTGTTTAAAATGAAAAACAATTGGCAACAGCTCTGGGGGTGGTAATCGGGGATGAGTCTGTTGATGTCTAATGCCAGCTTGTGACATGCCAGCGTGTGATATGCTTGTTGAGTAAATTAACCCACTTTTTGTTATTCTTTATACTTTTTTCCCTTCTTCTCTCCTTATTTGCATGTCTGTAACTCTCTTTATTGCATGTCTGTAGTTTGCATGGTATGATAGTGTTTAAGAATGTGCTGCATGGTTTGTAATACATTCTTATTTTACTTCTTTTTGTCTTTCATGCCTTTCCAGCCTAGTTGGCTGCATCCTCTACCTCCCTATGGAGTGGAGGATTGGTCTGCAACAGCTGGAAGAATGTGTTGCTTTGAGTTAATGTGTTGTTCTTGAGTTAAGAATGTATTGCATGGTTTGTAAGCGTTCTTATTTTACTTCTTTTCATCTTTCACCACTTTCTGGCAGAGTGGGCTCTACCTCCCTATGGAGTAGAGGACCATTCTGCAATCTTTCCTATTCTCTCCGAATATTTTTCTGACTTGTCGGCAGTGGCTGGCGGATGATGATGGGGAGTCTTTTTTCTCTTTTTCTGAATGAATGTTAACCCACAAGTGATAGGTGTTGCTACTTACTTAACCCCTTACTCTCTTCTCTTGACCCCCTACTCTTTCCTTTCTCTCAGGCTAACCTTAGAGTGGATCTTAGGGTCTTTGTTAGCCTTAGCTTCTGTAGATCTGTTGATCATCACATCTGAAATCAAGATGTCCACAGATGAACAGATGAATCACCAGCTGAATCAAAAGAACATGAAGCATGTTTTCTCAATGAATCATTGCAAGCAGTGGGTGAATCCCCACTAAAAGTTGACAAACTGCAGTCAAGAAAATCATATGCACAAAAGATCAGCAGATTAACATCCAGTGTGAAAGCAGAATTTGAACATTTAAAAGGCTCACCCATTAGTTTAGAAGAACCAAGCACAAGTTCAGTTCAATCAAAAGAAAACGATGTTGATGAAATCATGGATCAACTTGAAGAGAAGTTTAAATCAGTATCTTTAAGGAGTGAAAAAATCAAAATACTCACTGTATTACCAAGTAGCTGGAGCCTGTGAAAAATTGCCACTAAATTTGACAACTATATATATGGCATCTGTGGCTAGAGAGGTATTTGAAGAAGAGGGCATTATGTCTGACCCTAACCCAAAGCTTGGGAAAAGATTAGAACAGAATGTGACTGACAACATCATTTCCTTCTATCTTTCTGAAGTAGTTAGTAGAATTATGCCAGGAAGGAAAGATTGCATAAGCTTAGTTGTTGATGGAAAACAGAAACATTTCCCTAAAAAATTAATCTTGTGCAACTTGAAACTTACCAACTGTTCAAAGAAAGGAATCCTGCTACTAAAGTAGGCTTCAGTAAATTTGCTGAACTTCGACCGAAACAATGTGTGTTGGCAGGTTCTGCAGGAACACATTCGGTGTGTTTGTACCATTCATCAGAATATGAAATTGATGAATGTTGGGGCTAGATTCAACAAATTATTTGAAGATACAGACTACAAAATTGATCATCCAAGGGATTGGATAAATTGGATCCAATGTTCTCCACCAAATGCACCTTGTCATCTAGATGCTTGCCAAAACTGTGACAATTTCACAGAAATTAGATGTATCATTCAAAAGGTATTTGATGATCATCAAATAGATTTTGTCAAGTTTAAGAAATGGACAACCACTGACCATTCAACTCTCGAATCAATGCAACTGAATGTTGACAAATTCATCAAAACTTTCACATCAACATTGAAATTGTACCAATGGCATGATTTTATCGCTAAAATGCAATCTTCTCACTATTGCACCTTAAAGGAATCTCTTAAACAAGGTGAAATTTTAGTCATTGGTGACTTTGCAGAAAACTATTCCTTTGTAATGCAAGATGAAGTGCAAAGCTTTCACTGGAATAATTTGATGGCTACCATACATCCCTTTGTGATGTATTACACAGATGGAACAAGGGATAACATTGCACACAAAAGTTTCGTGATCATTTCAGAATGCAATGTTCATGACACAGTAGCAGTACACCCGTTTCAAAAATACTTAATAAACTACATCAAAGCGAACATCACCAATCCCAGCAAAATCATATATTTCTCTGATGGATGTGCTGGACAGTATAAAAATAGAAAAATTTTTATTAATCTTTGTCATCATAAGAAAGATTTTAATATTGAGGCCAAATGGCACTTCTTTGCTACTAGCCATGGAAAAGGTCCTTGTGAACTTTCTACATCCACATGGACCCAACCCATCTTTTGTTTACCCTCAACCTCCAGACATACTAATAATGAGCCAATATGATGTTTAAACTAAGGTGAAATCAACAACAAAAACTGGAAGAACCTATATTCTGACAAATGTGGAACAAAGAAAAGTAGCAAATACCCACAAGGAACACTTCAAAATTTAGACAAGCGAGTTAAATTATCATATCAATAAAATACTCAGTGGTGCAGTGGTTAGTGTCGCTGACTATGAATCCATCGGCCCCGGGTTTGAGACCCAAAAGCAGCCAGCGTGCAGCAAAACCCAGCTGTTCATCCTTCCACACAATAAAGAAAGTGGTTGGTAGATAAATGGGTACCCTAGATGGCCTAATGGTTAAGATGCTGGGCTGCTGATGGGGCATGGTTCGGATTCCACATTAAACTGTAGGTCTAAGGTGGAGTGGAAAGCTTGACCTTCATCAGAATGAACAATTCAGGTGGAAGCTAACCAAAGGTTATATAAAATTTATTTCTAACATTTAATGAATTCATCATAATGTAGTGAGTATTTGAATATTTATGGTCCAAAACTTCAATTAAACTTTGGATACAATGATTTGGTATAATGTAATATTAAATGGACTAGATTTTATTTGCAAGCTAGAAGAAAAACTATTTTTTAAAAATTGAAAAAAGAAAAATTTTTAAAGGTTAAATTCCAATAATTAGTTGATAACATTGTTACTTTTGGTTATACAAGAATTTCTATAGAGTAAAGATGATAGATATTCATGACATCTACAAGATGATGTTAAAAACATCATTCTAAGTTCAATAGCGACTGAGATATTAATTTCTGAAAATTGGCACTCAGGGGCATGGTACATTTTTTGACAAAAATGGTCTCATTGGAATGGATGTAACTTTTTTATCATGTCTTGGCCAGTTATGAAGCTTTCAGAGGTTGTTAGCCACAATGGATGGCATCCAAAAAGAATTTTTATTTAAAAATCAGAGATAGGCATTTTTTTTTATAAAGATCAAATGTCAAGGTCATCTTCAAACTTTTTAATTTTTAATTTTAGAGGATGTTTTGTTTAATAAAAGTGATAGAGCTTTCTTTTCTCTTTGATTTGACACCAAAACCACTTTTCTATCTTTATTAGTTCCCGAGATACATGCATTTGAAAAATGGCACTCGGGCTAGAGTACCAATATTTTGCAACCCCAGAACATGAGTGCCAGGGGTCAGCCAGGAAATTGGGGATGGTCATGCCCAGAGGTGTTTGAAATGATACAGAATGACCCAATTACCACCATACAATTTCAATCAATTTTAATCAATCCAAAAGTTGCTTACATCTCTGTTAATATCAATTTGCACAAGAAATACCATAAAAGAAAATAGAATTAGATTTAAATTCTACATAAGAAAAACCAATTGTCATCCCAAAGTCAAGGTCATGTGCTAAAATGAATATTAACCCTATTCTTTAGCTCGATTAAAAGCATTAAGGTCTAAGTTAGGTTATTCCCTGGATGGAATGAGCTAATGGGGGCCTAGGCTAATCAACCAAAATGTTGGGCTTGCACTGAATGAACCCCCAGATCTCTCCAAATACCCAGTTAAATTAAGCGTAAAGCTTAGAAATAGAGCTATTTATACTACAAGGACCACTCAATATATTTTGCCCCACCTTTTTTTTTTTCTTTCCAAGTTTCTTTGTAAGTTCCAGAAATTTTGTACAAGTAGTTACATACCTTTTTTACAAGTTTTTATTTTTCCACATAGTCTCCATCCTTTTCTATGACTTTCCTCCACCTCGAAACAAGGGCCTTTATTCCTTGCTGGTAAAAGTCCACTGGGTTCTGCTGGAGACACCTTTTAACCTCAACAACCTCATCATCGCACTGAAACTTTCTTCCACAAATAATATCCTTCATTGGCCCAAACAAATGGAAGTCTGAAGGTGCCATTTCCAGGCTGTATGGAGGGTGGGTAACAGAATCAAGCGCATTTTTGTGATGGCCTCTCTTGTTTGCAAACTGTTGTGTGGTCTCACATTATCGTGCAAAAGAAGGATGTCTTCCAGTTTTCTCTCCAGTTGAACTCGCTTTATATGTCTCTGGAGTCTCTGTAGGGTAGCAATATATGCCTCTGAGTTGATTGTTTGTCCTTTCTTCATAATGTCTACCAGAATCACCCCTTTCATGTCCCAGAAGATGGTGGCCATAACCTTTCCTACAGAGGGAGCCATTTTGAACTTTTTCTTGCATGGGGAGTCTGTGTGATGCCACTCCATGGATTGGCGTTTTGTTTCAGGTTCAAAGTGGTGTACCCAAGTCTCATCCCTAGTCACAATTCGTAAAAGGAAGTCATCCCCTTCTGTCTCGTATCAAATCAATGACTCAGAAGCAATTTCTTTTCTTTGGGCTTTGTGATCTTCAGTCAGTTCGCGAGGAACAAACCATGAACACACTTTTGAGTATCCCAGTTGCTGAATTATCGTATTCACACTTCCTTCACTAATTCCTAGCTCCAGTGACAATAGCTCCTTGTATGCGATGCGCCAATTTGATTGAATGATGCTGTTAGCACATTGCGAGATGTCACAGCTGATGTTAGGTGACTGCTGTGTGGCTCATCATTGAGGATGGCTCTCCCTCTCTCCAACAATCTCACACATTTAGACCAGCGTCCAACTGTGCTTTGATCAACAACAGCATCTTTGTAAAAGTTTTGGAGATGTTGGTGAATATTTCCAACTATTTCCTTTTCTGCAGTTAAGAACTCTATGACAGTTCTCTGTTTACAATGCGTATCACTATCAGATGCCATTTTTTAAACTGTGTTAACCATTGGTTTTATATGAGGAGGAGGTTCAAACTTGAAAAATCTGGTTATATGAAGTGCAGAAAGTTCAAATTTATGGCCCAAAAGACATTTCAGCCCCATGGCCTATTATTTAGCTAAGAAAAGATGGTGGGGCAAAATATATTGTGCCCCTAGTATAATAATCCCAATTAATGAAAATTTACATAATCAATAATAAATCCTTTTGACAAGGTTGACCATGGAATATTCCATAAATTAAAAGAACTTGGAATTTGTGAAAAAATAGGAAAATGGATCCATGCCTTTCTCTCTGACAGAAAACAAATAACAGTTGTAAAGGGCAGGGGTGTCATTTCAAATTGGCTTTGGGGGGGGAGGCAGTGAGAGATCCCTCACATGTAAAAATTTATTAAGTACGGTACTACTCACAATGTACTTTATAACCAAATTAATATAAACAAGAATGATTAACAGTATCAGCTAGACTGGTTATTTTCAGTTAACTATCAAATTATTAAGTTAAGCAATAAATCCTGGTTACTGAGAGAGATGATTATTTTCAAAATTTTCAAAATTTTGGAATAAGCTAATTGTAAAGGTCTTAAGCTCTTCATACAACCGGATCAGATTCTTTGACTTTTCACTTTTGTTAGAAATGTGTCTTTTGGCAACAGAAATTTGAGATTGCGAAAGGATTTCATCCACACCAATACTCTGATGGGTCATTCCACACATATGTCAACTTTTGATGAAAATTTGAAACTAACCGAATTTACAAAACTTTATATTGTTTTTATTCCTTAAGATCTCTAGTTTTCAAAACTACAAACAGAGTTCAAATATCTCATTAGTTATAAAGTAATGACAAAAGATATACAAGTATGTTCTGATATGTTACACACTAGAGAAACAAGGCAATTTTCAATTCCATGTACAAAATAAACAGTAGTAAATATAAGGTAAAACCATACAGCTGCATACAGTACACATTTTTAGCTACAAAGGGCTATTTGTAGATTTATCTTAGAGATCTTAGTTATTGTGTGACATGCACTTGAAAACTATGGGTGAAAGAGGAACAACCATTACGCAAATTTCAGTTTTTTGATCTAGTAAAAATAGCTTACATCTGATCATGTTCCACCTTTATTTTCTCTTTTAGTTTTTGTACCTTTACTGCCATGATTTAGTTTTGTTGTCAACATCTCAGGTTTGTCCACAAACAGTGTCACGGTCATTCCCAACTCAAGTAACGGTTGTACCCAGTACGGAGTCACAACCATTACGCATGTTTTACTTGTTTCATTATACCTTGTGTAGCTTTTATTTTAGTTGTTTATTAATAACTTGCTTTATTTCTCTTCTTTTTAGATTTTTGAAAAAATAAAATAGATTCTAGGCAATGTTCCCTCTAAGGTGTGCGTGTGTGCATGCGCACACACATTGTGAAAGCCGTGCACACAGCAAAATAAAATGCGCACAGGCTCAAGTGTATCATGAGTCATGATAGTAAATGAAGTAATTTCAAAAATATACCATCACACAAGGTCTGACCATTTGCATCAACATATTCTATAGTCACTCTTTTAAGTATTAACCCCTTCCGCCTGACTTCACCAACGTCTGCACAATTACACAATACAGATTTTTTTTACTCTATGTATTTGCATTTTCTTTCTTTTATACATTAACGCATTTAATATAAACCTTCTCTCTCTTATTTTTGCATAAAAATGAATAGTAATTATCTCATAATTTCTATTTTGTGAATGGATAAAATCCAGGGCTGTGGAGTCGGCACATAAAAAACTGACTCCGACTCTGACTCCTCAATTTTTTGTCTATCCGACTCCGAAGGTATATTAATTCTAAATCTGCTATGATGATAATTACACAAGAGGCATTTCATCACCACCACGTGAAGCATCATCATCTGTGGTCATTGTTACGGTAACTTTGTCTGTAGTAAAGAATCTTGTAAGTGGTGCTTGTCATTCAGTAGATTTATGATCTTTTGTTAACTTTGAAGTAGTTGGAAGGTTTTTATTACTATCTTTCTCAATGACAACTTCTAAAATTTTGGGATGGAAACACTGCAAATGTCTTTTCAAATTTGATGCTCTGGTTGGTGCATTTTTATCAGAGCCAGTAAAACCACTGATTTTTGCTTCACATAATTTTTCATCATCATCATCATCTTCTATCATACACTGACACACAAAATGTTTCCCATCTGTGGTTATTGTAAAATATTAAAAAACTGCAGACTTTGTTGGAAGTGTCTTTGCCATTGTGAAAGGGGTTTTAGACTTGAAAGTTAAAAACTTATGAAATTTAGAAAGAACTCGAAATTAAATAAGCATTAAAAATAAAAAATATTATCTGAAAAGAAAAAATGAATTAATGGCATTAGTGTCTGAAATGGAAAACATTGTGTTTATTATTTAAGTGGTTTAACCACCATAGCTGCCAGTGATATCACACACAAAAACATATTTTATTAAAATTTATATTGAGGTCGGAGTTGGAGTCGGTACATTTTTACCGACTCCGACTCCAGCACCACCAAAATTGCTTCCGACTCCGACTCCACAGCCCTGATAAAATCATGTATTAATCTTGATAGTCTATTTTAAATTGCTAAATGCTAAAAATTGTTTTGAGAAATAACTAAAATAGTCATTTTCAATTAATGTTATTTTTATTTTATTTCTTTATTGTTGAATTTTATTTTACTATTTTTTATTTTATTCATATTTTTAGAATGGATAAAATGTTTTCTTTTTTAAGAATATATGATATTGTAAACAGTTTTTTAATATCCATTTAATAGTACTGTAATGATCAAGCTATCACCTTATGGAAATAATATTTATTAAGTATTTAATATTTATATATAATTAATTTTGAAGATAATAGCACTTAGTAAAGTTTGCACAATTTTTCACCATGAATCTAAATGTATGCACAATGAAAATTTCTTGCGCACACGGACTAAAAAAAATTAGAGGGAACATTGACTCTAGGTGTGTATACATACAAAATGTTAGAGTGCCCCTAATCAGCCAGTTGGCTTAATCAGTCAGTGCCTCCAGGCATCATCAGCCAGTTGGCACAGTGTACACACCCATCTATACTGTTTATGTGCATCACACGTTAAACTCTAAGGTGGAGGTGGGTTTGAGACCCAGAATGGTTGATAGCCAGGGTGACCTAATGATCAGAAAAATAAATTTAAAAATCTGGTTCGAGACCCTGCATGGCTGAGATAGCCAGGGTGACCACCAAAAAAAAAAAAAAAGTTCTACGTTGCTATCATCAAGGAGATCGATGTGACTGCTGCAACTGGTAACTACCGCATTAGTTGCATGAAGAAATCCTCTGAGTCAAATTTCACCTTCCCAAGTAATCCAGACATCGATGTTGTGGATTATGAAGACATTGAAAAACAGCTTCCATAACCAAACATTTCCAATCGTGGGATGCATTCATTCCCTGAAGTTGAGTTCCCAAGTGGAACAGGCTAATAACTCAAACTAGTTTTATAGCCTGTACTTTACATTTGCTTAAATTAGTGATGTTAGAAAATGCAAAATTTTTGGTGAATTTATGAGTAGCAATAAAAAGTGGTAAACTGGTCCAAAGTCCATTCATATTACAAAACATTTAAATTATTTATAAGAATATACATATATCAAGGAATCTTACTGATACAAGTCAGTCACATCACAATTTGATTGCTTTATTTGCATATTTTTACAGAAATATCGGGAATGACCGTTACACTACCTGATTGCTACTAACTAAAAACGTAAAGTACATACTTCATTGCTAACACCACCATCAGAAATGCTATTCTCTTGAGTATGTTTGCTGTAAATATTAAAGTCCTAGGCCTTCACAAATCAGTTTGAGAATAGAAACACATGAAGTGTGCGTAAAGTGGCATCGTGGGTATGACCATTACGTCCACTTTTGGCTATTGTAACTTCAAACGTAATACAATAAATTAAAATCTTTTTGCAGTAAATTAATCCTTAGACTATTACCTATACACCATTAACCCTTTCGCTGCGTCCCATTCTGATACGCCCTGTGTGTGCCACGCTAATACCCCAGAACGAAAGCTGTGCGTATAAATGCGCCAGAAAATAAACTTGAATTATTTTTTTGCTTCGTCTTTTGTTTGCCTTTAACCCTTAAGCTGCCAATTTGGTTGGAAATGTTTGTTCTCGAAAAAATGCAGTTTTCCATAAAAAATCAAATTTTCTTTGATAGTAAATTTTATGATTCTCATTTTTAGATTTAAGCATATACTTTCCTAAATTATCATTAAAATAATATAAATCTACCATTTAATGAGATAAATTTGTATTTATATAAGAGTATTTCCAGAATCTATTCCAAATTTGTATTAGGTCGCTAACAGAATGTATAACTCACTTTTTTATACAATAGAAACAAGTTTGATTTGCTATCAAAGGTATAAATGACATAAAAAAATATATATATGTATGCAAAGTTTATTCTAATTTAGTAAAATAAAAAATAAAAGTAGGCCTACAAAATATAAAAGGCAAAATTATTTATCCACTGCAAAATAAAATACATTTGATCACATTTTTTTATTTATCAAGCTAAACAACTAGTCTAGGGAAAAAACAATAAAAGTACAAAATATAAAAGGCAAAAATAATTATCCACTGTAAAATAAGTACATTTCATCATCTTTTTATTTATCAAACTAAACAACTAGTTTATGGATATTTAGAAATAAGTTTCCAAATGTTGGTATAGGCCTTACTGGAGTGCATTGAGGTTTCAGCATTTACACACCATTTTGTAGTCTTTTTTCATGTGGTAAACTTCAAAACATGGTGTTATACACAATGGTGGATTACCATTGCATGCTTTACAGTAATAGCACGTTTGCTTTCTCTTACACGGGCCCTTGCCTTTCAGTTTGCATTGGGCTGGCATAATTGAGCAAACTATGCAATTTGGCTTTTGGTTTCCTTCATATTTGGAGATGAAGTGCCTTTCCTTCAGTCTATTTTGTATGATAGGCTGAGAAAGCCTGTGCCCTCGTTTACGTGTATTATGCCGTGCATACCCATCTAAAAGGCCATCAATAACTTTCAATCTAAACATTTTCTGACTTAATTTTTTGGTTGGGTTTTGAATGTTGAAGCATATCCTTGAATTTATCAGTGCTACCTCAATGAGGAAATGCCAGATTACTTGATACCATTTCTTCGTTCTCCTGTTGAAAGGATAAGTTGCACACAACTGGTCAAATGTATCTACACCTCCCATATATTTATTGTAATTCACCTGAATGCTTGGCTTATCAACAACCTGATCTCCTTTTTTAGATTTTATTGCTACTTTTGTTATTCCACAGTCTCCTACAGTTGCTATCATATTTACTTTTCCAGTGTCTTGCCATGTACAGGCCAACATAGTTTTGTTTTGATTTATCCAAATTGTTGGAAGGTCACCTCGTTTCGTTTCATTCTTTTCATGTCAGGTGGCAGCCCTTTACGATTTGCTCTAACAGTGCCACAAGCACCTATATCTTTTAGTCTAAGGGCTTCATAAAGGTTAACGCTGGAATAGAAATTGTCAAGAAACACAATATGGCCTTTATTCTCAAAACCTTTTAGAAGAGTTTGAACAACTGTACTTCCCAATCCTCCTACAAGCGTGTTTTCAGTATCTTTTCCTGTGTAAACATTGAACCTCAACAAATATCCAGTTTTAGAATCACAAAGAGACCATAGTTTCACTCCCCATTTAGCTGAAGGTTTACTTGGCAAATACTGCTTGAAAAATAAACGTCCTTTGAATTTTAGCATAGATTCATCCACACAAACTTCTTTACTGGCATTGTATACAGCAGTATATAAATCTTTCGTGATATCTATGATAGGCCTGATCTTATAAAGTTGATCATTTTCATTATTTTCGTTATCAGCAAAATGAAGAAATGAGCGTCAGGGGGTCAGTGTCAGGGGTCAGTGAGCTTCAAAATTAAGACAAAATTAAATAATTGGCAACTCTTATGAACTCATAGAGACTTCAGTCGAACAGTGCGCCAAAGAAAAATATTATTTCAGAATATTGACTAGAGTCGAATATGGCACTTGTGACTACCAAAAAATCATTCGACTACAGTCGACTACGGCATCCAAAGGGTTAAAATAGGTTTTCTATCAATAATATTTTCAGTTTTTCATGGGTAACAAAAAAATAAAGGTAAAATAGAGATATCTTTATTTAGTTAACTAAAAGTTAAATGCTGAGTGATAAGTTTTGAAACATGGTTCGGCGCATAACCCTGGGGTATCGGGGCATGTTTCGCATTGAAAACGTACTCGTTTTTCTATCCCATGGGCATAACATACCCTGCATCTCTTTGTTGGTCTTGGGGTACGTTCAGAATTTGATGTAATTTTCTTGGTAAAATGTTTTCCAACTAGTCTTGGAACTACTGATTTCTTCAAGTTAGGTTCATTTGCAGATGTCAGTCCTTTTATAATCTCATGGCAAAAGTCTAGAAGGGGAACTTTTCCCTTTTTTATGAGATTATAAATTCCACAAGCATCTAGTACTCGGACCTGAATCAAATGCATTGCCAGCTTCTTATACCATTTTAGAGACTTTCTTGGGACAGAGTAATAATGCAGTATTTGGTCTGTTCGGTCTACATATCCCATATGTTTGTTGTATTCATGTACGCAAGCTGGAATGGTTTTTTCAACTCGACCTTCCTTTGACCTACGTGTTACTGTCACATCACTGTTCGAATGGTAATTGGAGAGCATGCAAACTCTTCTCTTGTCATGAAACACAAGGGAAAGCAGTTCAGGAGTCTCAAAAGCAAGTTTTTTTCCTTTTGCCACATTCATAGTTTTCATAGCATGGCATAAGCCCTTACGATTACTTCTAACAGTCCCTGCGGCACCAGTTTTATTATCACTAAGGTATTTGTATAGTTTTGGTGATGTATAGAAGTTATGAATGAAGATGTTATGACCTTTTCCTAAATATTTTTCCATCATACTTACTACAATACTTTCAGTCTTAGAAAAATCAGCAACAGTTTCCATGGTCCCGGTATATATTTTATATTTCAAAGTAACATAATTTTCATCCACAAGTTTGAAAATTTTTATCCCAAAACGTGATCTTTTTGTTTTTATGTATTGCCAGAAACTGAGTCTGCCCTTCCACAGCAACAAAGATTCATCCAAACTTAGGTTCTGAGAAGTTGAATATTTTGATTCAAGAGCAGATGTCATCAACTCAATAAAGTCATGCAATTTCACCATCTTCCCCCCTCTTTCCTTCAACGTCTCATCTGCATTGTCAGCAAAATGCAAAAAAGAAAGAATGTTGGTAAATCTGTCTCTTTTCATGATTGCTGTAAATACTGGAGTAGCATAAAAACTGTCGGTTGACCAATACATACCTATCTTGGGTTTTTGTATAATACCCATGAGAAGTAACAGCCCTATAAATTGCTTCATTTCTGTAAACGTAGTTGGGACCCATTCACTATACCGAGATGTTGATTTCAGATTAGGTGTAGCAGCCAGAAATTGAGTTGCATATTTGTTTGTTTCTGTAACCATTAGCTCAATTACTTCTTTGGGAAAACTTCACAAAAAACATCATACATCGTATGAGTTTGACCATTGAAGAGCACTTTATTTTCACCAGTAAACTGCCACCCACCTCTGGTACAGCCTATATTTTCACCAATTTCCTGCCATTCAAAATTCTCGCTAGATTTTGTTGCTTTAGGCAGATCTCTTTCCAAAAGTACCACATCTTCTTCATCATCGTCACTACTTGATGTGTTTTGTAAAATATTCCGTACATTATCTTGCGCCCAGTCATCCTCACTTTCACATTCTATATCACTTTCAGAATACATTGAGAGATATACGTTTATATCATTCTCATCTAGAGAGGATTTTTTACATTTATTACTGCTTGTGGATGCCATGCTGAACTGATTGGGGGAGTCTATTTCACTCCCCCCTCTGGTGAGCTGAGAGTCAGAAAATAAAAAAAGATGCCAAATACGACCATATTGATGTCTAATATTAGTCAGGGAACTAACTACGTTGTTCTAATAGGAACGAGGGGGTTCATAGACTGTTTAATAAATGTGGAAAACAATGTTTACCATGCGTCCTGAGAGAAGATTTTTAATGGTAAACATAGTTTACCATGCGTCCTGAGTCAGGCTTTTTTATGGTAAACATAGTTTACCACACGCACTGAAAGGGTTAACAAATTATTGGCTTATTGCAAGTAGTCTGAGAATTATTGCACTAGGAATATGTAAAAACCTGTGTTCAAACGGTATGACTGTTATGATGGAATGACCCTGATACAAATGTGCAACAGAATTAAGTTTCCTAATTCTAAAAATTTTCCCAAGTTACAGTCAAAGGAAGAAATAGCTGTTAAAAGTGGCATTATGGAAAACTATACAGGTTTACAATATGGTACATATACACAACTCTCTAATGAAAAAATGTAGGGTTTTGTCGTTTAACTCTCCACTGTAATCTGCTGGAAATTTTCAATGGATGAGAGGTAACAGGCAATCAACCCATAGCCCTAATATAGTTTTTTCACAGGCATTTTCAATTTTTTCATCATAATTCATTGTCATTATTTTATTCAAATTATTGTAAAAAGTTGTTAAACTGTAAACAGTTCATTATATTGGTAATCCACAAAATATTAGGTGCCTTTTTTTAAGAAACTATCATTTGGAGGGCCCCCTGATGAGCTTGCAGGGTGGCAACCACCCCTCATGGCCCCTCTCCAAATGATGCCTCTAGTAAAGGGAGCAAAATATATAGAAAAAGAGATCAGTGGAGTGCCCCAAGGTACAGTACTGGGACCAATACTATTCATTATACTAAGACATTAAGAACATAAGAAGAACATAAGAAATTTTTATAGTGGGCACACTAGGGGCCACTTCGGCCCATCGAGGTGGCTCCACTATGTAAAAACTGCCTGTACATTGGCAACAACCAATTTTTACAAAACTAATTAAGTATCAATTTAAAACTAATTAATTATCAATTTAAAACTAAAGCTAGAATCTCTGGATCCAGAGGATCAAAGTCATAATAGGCTACTATCCACAAATATGTTACACACTATATCTACTTATAACTGACATGCAAATATATCAGATCCAAAGAATCCAGTCAATTTCATTATGGTACCCATCAATACCAGTACCATGCCAACCAAAAATAAGTCACGGTCCATATCAATTGCGGACCAAGTCACAATTTACATCCATATACATTACAATATATATACTTCAGAGGAAAAGTGTAGGTGTGGCTGTAAAGACTGTACAGTAATGTAGAAATGTGTGTGCACCCATTTTGGGTCTCCCATTTAAAGGTGTTTGTGGGGCAAGTAAAGATCATGAGTTTTTCAATACCTCACAGTACTATGGGGGGCACCACTCGCCAGAGGAATCTCTTTAAATAGGGTGTGTAAGGACAGAGAGTATCCCCTAACCCAAGATGCTGCCTCCCTATATCCCACAACACCTGTGTTGAGCTGTGGGATCTATCACCCAAATGCACATAATATATATGAAATAAACTAGTACCATTCATGCAATAAAAATGGGCTTAAACACCATCACCAGATGTCCCTTGCAGACATCAAACTATCCAACCTTCTTTTGAAAGAATCAAGCGTATCTGAAGTCACTACTTCTTCTGTCAGACTGTTCCAAAACTTAATTACTCTGTTTGTAAAACTGTTTTCTTAAATTTGTTCTATATCTTGGCTTAAATAATTTCATACTATGACCTCTAGTCTGATTATTGTGATCTTTAATGAAAAGAGACTCAAAATCTATCTTATCCAACCCTTTTATCATTTTATACACCTCTATCATATCACCCCTTAACCTCCTCCTTTTTAATGAGAACATGCTTAGATACGCCAGTCTTTCCTTATATGTCAATTGTCTTAGAGATAGGATCATTCTTGTTGCTCATTTCTGTACTTTTTCCAGTTTTTCAATATCTTGTATCAAATAGGGAGGACTATTAAATTGAATGCAGTATTCGAGGAGGGGTCTCACATATGAAATGTATAGTTGCTTTATAATATTGGGTGATTTGTATTCAATGTGTGTGTGTGTGTGTGCATGAGATTGAGTCTAGCATTTGCTTTATTTCTGATTACCATACAGTGATTTGAGGGTTTAAGTTCATTTGTCACAGTGACACCCAAGTCTTTCTCTTTATCATCATTTTTAATCCAAATTCCATTCATATTGTATTCAAATTCTGGATTTTTTGGCCCAATATGCATAACCTTGCACTTATCAACATTAAATTTCATCTCCCACTTATCTGCCCAGGCTGTTACTCTGTCTAAGTCTTTTTGTATTGTCATTGCTCCTGCTACTGACTTAACATTATGGCCTAATTTTGTATCATCAGCAAATTTTGAGGTTTTACATGATAGGCCCTTCTCTAGATCATTTATATAGACAACAAAAAGCAGAGGTCCCAGAACAGACCCCTGTGGGACTCCGCTCAATACGGGTCTCCAAGTAGACTTATTTCCATTTAGATGAACTCTCTGTTTTCTATTTCTCAGCCATTCTTCTATCCAATCAGCTATATGACCTCTTATACCATGGGCTCTAACTTTTACCAACAATCTTGCATGAGGAACAGTATCAAATGCCTTTGCAAAATCTAAGTATACTATATCTACTGGCTCTTTATTGTCCAAATGCAATAGGACTCCATCATAAAATTCAATCAAGTTGGTTAGACAGGACCTTCCATTTCGAAAGCCATGCTGGCTATCATTTATAAGGTTGCACTCTTCAAGGAACTCAGTAATTTTACCTCTAATGATACTTTCGAGTAATTTGCAAATAATGGAGGTGAGGCTGATGGGTCTGTAGTTTTTGCCAAGTTTCTATTTCCTTTTTTAAAGATTGGAGCCACATTTGCTTTCTTCCAATCCTCTGGAATTTCAGTACATATCAATGATTTATTAAAAATAATTTCTAGTGCGTGCGCTATATTCTTTTTGGCAGCTTTTATGACTATTGGATGCATTTCATCTGGCCCTGGAGATTTTTCCATTTTTAATTTATCTATTGCTTTTAAGATATCTAGTTTTGTTACCCTTAATTCATTTATTTCTCTATCTTGTCCTGGTAGTATAAGATCAGGAATATTATTTAAATTTTCATTTATGAATACTGATGAGAAGTATTTGTTTAGTTCTTCAGTTATTTCAAGATCATCATCTATAGTTTTATCATCTATATGGAGGGGGCCAATTTTCTTTTTCACTCTACTTTTCAAATTGAAGTGACTGAAAAACTTCTTAGGATTGTTTTTTGAATTCTTGGCTAGGCTTTTTTCCAGGTCACGTTTGCTATCTCTGATTACTTTCTTGCAAATGCTTCTTTTACTTTTATATATTTCGGAGTCTGTCATTTTTAGTTCTTTTGAATTTATGAAATGCTTTTGTTTTTTCTCTGATTGCTCTTTTTACATTGTAGTTTATCCAAGGTTGTTTTTTATTTTTTCCAGTTCTGATTTTACACTGTGGGATATGCTTCCTTTGTATGTTCATTATTATACTTTTAAATTTTTCCCACATACTAGTTACTGTCTGCTCAGGCTGTAGAATATCTGTCCAATTTATTAGACACAGATCATTTACTAGTCCATTTATATTTCCTCTTTTAAAATCTGGAACTTCTACTTTATTTTCACTAGGTCTTGAATTACAAACAATATTAAACCGAAGGATACAATGATCACCTAAACCTAGTGTTTCTGAAACATTGAAGTCAAACAAGGCTGCTGGACCTGATCATTAGGGTGGATCGATTTTACATTTTTTTCGATTTCCATATTCTAATAGAGACAAAAACTTGCACATGCATGAGAAAATAGCCTCTGCAAAATCTTAGCTTAATAGGTAATCATCTTCTGCCCCCAGCAGAGCGATGAAAATCATATTTTAGTAGTCAAAAACGTATTTTAAACCCTAGCCTAGAGTCATAAAATTTTGCGTGTGTGTTATTTCAGGCCTAAGCAATGATATAAATGCTATGGAAAATATATAAATGCATATATATATATACATATATATATACATATTTTCAGATCGGCTCTTTGTCTTAAATAATGCATTTATATATTTCCCATAGCATTTATATCATTGCTTAGGCATGAAATAACACACGCAAAATTTTATGACTCTAGGCTAGGGTTTAAAATACGTTTTTGACTACTAAAATATGATTTTCATCGCTCTGCCGGGGGCAGAAGATGATTACCTATTAAGCTAAGATTTTGCAGAGGCTATTTTCTCATGCATGTGCAAGTTTCTGTCTCTATTAGAATATGGAAATCGAAAAAAATGTAAAATCAATCCACCCTACTGATCATATATTTGCTAGGATTCTCAGAGAAGGGGAAGAATGCTTATCTGAGGCACTAACTATTTTGTTTGCTAGGTCAATTAATTATGCAGAGGTACCAGATGAATAGAAAAAAGCTAATGTAGTACCCATTCACAAAAAGGGTAGTAAGGAGGTAGGAAATTATACGCCTGTTAGTTTGACATCATTGGTAGGAAAGGTACTGGAAAGAATTATAAAGAATAGCTAATATTAAAGATCATTTGGAGAATTTTAATCTTATTTCAAGTTCACAACATGGATTTAGATCAGGAAGGTCTTGTTTGTCTAATCTCTTAGGCTTTTTACAATTTGTAACTGATCAAGTAGATAATGGAAATGATGTAGATGTTATTTATTTAGATTTTAGTAAAGCATTTGACAAGGTTCCACATAGGACACTTCTATTTAAATTAAGAGCTCATGGCATATTAGGGTGTTTTATATTGGGTAGAAAAATGGTTAGAAGACAAGGAACAGAGGGTAATTCTAAATGGTCATGAATCTGGGTGTCAGAAAGTGAAAAGTGGGGGTACCACAGGGATCAGTTTTGGGTCCATCACTCTTTATTTTATATCTAAATGATTTAGAGAAAGGAGTAGGTTGTAAAATTTCTAAATTTGCAGATGATAACAAAAGTAGTTGCTCCAGTTATAAAATAGAGAAAATTTTTATAAACTGCAGAAGGATTTTGATATATTAGTTGCTTGAGCTAGTAAAATGGCAGATGGAATTTAATGTTCAAAAATGCAGTCATTCATTTTGGTAGAAATAATGAAATTTTAGTTATGAGATGCAAGGGAACTGGTTGGAGGATATTAGAAAGGAAAGGGATCTTGCCATTATAGTTTGTAGTGATCTAAAATTTTTTAAGCAGTGCTTAAGGGCTAGAGATAAAGCAAATGAAATGTTAGGTATTATTAGGAGGAATGTTACCTAGTTACAAGAGTAAGGAAGTCATCTATAAATTATATAATTATTATGTTAGGCCTCACTTAGAATACTGCATTCAAGCTTGATCTCCTCACCTTAGACATGAAATTGATATGCTTGAAGGTGTGCAACAGTAGGGCAACCATGCTTATCCCTAACCTAAGAAGATTGGAATACAGGGATAGATTAAAGGAATTAGTTATGTTTAGTTTTGAGAGACATTGTATGAGGGGAGATATGATACAGATGTTCAAAATGCAAGATTGTTGGTAAAAGTTAGAGCCCATGGTATAAGAGGTCATATAGCTGATTGGATAGAAGAATGGCTGAGAAATAGAAAACAGAGAGTTCATCTAAATGGAAATAAGTCTACTTGGAGACCCGTATTGAGCGGAGTCCCACAGGGGTCTGTTCTGGGACCTCTGCTTTTTGTTGTCTATATAAATGATCTAGAGAAGGGCCTATCATGTAAAACCTCAAAATTTGCTGATGATACAAAATTAGGCCATAATGTTAAGTCAGTAGCAGGAGCAATGACAATACAAAAAGACTTAGACAGAGTAACAGCCTGGGCAGATAAGTGGGAGATGAAATTTAATGTTGATAAGTGCAAGGTTATGCATATTGGGCCAAAATATCCAGAATTTGAATACAATATGAATGGAATTTGGATTAAAAATGATGATAAAGAGAAAGACTTGGGTGTCACTGTGACAAATGAACTTAAACCCTCAAATCACTGTATGGTAATCAGAAATAAAGCAAATGCTAGACTCAATCTCATGCACACACACACACACACACACACATTGAATACAAATCACCCAATATTATAAAGCAACTATACATTTCATATGTGAGACCCCTCCTCGAATACTGCATTCAATTTAATAGTCCTCCCTATTTGATACAAGATATTGAAAAACTGGAAAAAGTACAGAAATGAGCAACAAGAATGATCCCATCTCTAAGACAATTGACATATAAGGAAAGACTGGCATATCTAAGCATGTTCTCATTAAAAAGGAGGAGGTTAAGGGGTGATATGATAGAGGTGTATAAAATGATAAAAGGGTTGGATAAGATAGATTTTGAGTCTCTTTTCATTAAAGATCACAATAATCAGACTAGAGGTCATAGTATGAAATTATTTAAGCCAAGATGTAGAACAAATTTAAGAAAACATAGTTTTACAAACAGAGTAATTAAGTTTTGGAACAGTCTGACAGAAGAAGTGGTGACTTCAGATACGCTTGATTCTTTCAAAAGAAGGTTGGATAGTTTGATGTCTGCAAGGGACATCTGGTGATAGTGTTTAAGCCCATTTTTATTGCATGAATGGTACTAGTTTATTTCATATATATTATGTGCATTTGGGTGATAGATCCCACAGCTCAACACAGGTGTTGTGGGATATAGGGAGGCAGCATCTTGGGTTAGGGGATACTCTCTGTCCTTACACACCCTATTTAAAGAGATTCCTCTAGCGAGCGGTGCCCCCCATAGTACTGTGAGGTATTGAAAAACTCATGATCTTCACTTGCCCCACAAACACCTTTAAATGGGAGACCCAAAATGGATGCACACACATTTCTACATTACTGTAAAGACTGTACAGTAATGTAGAAATGTGTGTGCATCCATTTTGGGTCTCCCATTTAAAGGTGTTTGTGGGGCAAGTGAAGATCATGAGTTTTTCAATACCTCACAGTACTATGGGGGGCACCGTCGCTAGAGGAATCTCTTTAAATAGGGTGTGTAAGGACAGAGAGTATCCCCTAACCAAGATGCTGCCTCCCTATATCCCACAACACCTGTGTTGAGCTGTGGGATCTATCACCCAAATGCACATAATATATATGAAATAAACTAGTACCATTCATGCAATAAAAATGGGCTTAAACACTATCACCAGATGTCCCTTGCAGACATCAAACTATCCAACCTTCTTTTGAAAGAATCAAGCGTATCTGAAGTCACCACTTCTTCTGTCAGACTGTTCCAAAACTTAATTACTCTGTTTGTAAAACTATGTTTTCTTAAATTTGTTCTACATCTTGGCTTAAATAATTTCATACTATGACCTCTAGTCTGATTATTGTGATCTTTAATGAAAAGAGACTCAAAATCTATCTTATCCAACCCTTTTATCATTTTATACACCTCTATCATATCACCCCTTAACCTCCTCCTTTTTAATGAGAACATGCTTAGATATGCCAGTCTTTCCTTATATGTCAATTGTCTTAGAGATGGGATCATTCTTGTTACTCATTTCTATACTTTTTCCAGTTTTTCAATATCTTGTATCAAATAGGGAGGACTATTAAATTGATATGGACCGTGACTTATTTTTGGTTGGCATGGTACTGGTATTGATGGGTACCATAATGAAATTGACTGGATTCTTTGGATCTGATATATTTGCATGTCAGTTATAAATAGATATAGTGTGTAACATATTTGTGGATAGTAGCCTATTATGACTTTGATCCTCTGGATCCAGAGATTCTATCTTTAGTTTTAAATTGATAATTAATTTGTTTTAAATTGATACTTAATTAGTTTTGTAAAAATTGGTTATTGCCAATGTACAGGCAGTTTTTACATAATGGAGCCACCTCGATGGGCCGAAGTGGCCCCTAACTAGTGTACCCACTATAAAAATTTCTTATGTTCTTATGTTTTCAGATTTGGACAATTTAGCTATACATAACTTTTTCTCACTAGGTACTGATGTGATAACTTGTGGGCATAATAAGAAAATTAGAAAACAGAATTGTAGACTTGATCTACCAAAATACTATTTCTTCAGTCATAGAGTAGTAGATGTTTGGAATGACTTGCCATATGATGTGGTAAACAGTAGCTCATTAGTTAATTTTTAAGAAAAATTTAGACACTTTCATGTGTGAAGGAGATAGTTTGTAGATTGTATATAGTGTATATTCTTTTCTTCAATTATATAGGCAACTATGGTGGCAGTAAATAGTTGTACAGTATATTACTTAGCTGACTTGAGTTTGACATATTGCAAGATTATTATTATTATTAAAAAATTTAGCTCATGACTTGGATTACCTCGATAGGCCCGAGTGGCGTCATGTTTTCCAAATGAAATATAATGTAATTAGAGAAAAAGAAGACTGTACAGAGCTACAAACAGATCTACAAACTATATATTAGGGTGGATCGATTTTCATATTCTAATAGAGACAAAAACTTGCGCATGCATGAGAAAATAGCCTCTGCAAAATCTTAGCTTAATAGGTAATCATCTTCTGCCCCCAGCAGAGCGATGAAAATCATATTTTAGTAGTCAAAAATGTATTTTTCTTATAATTTTTAAAATATTTCGATATGCATCAAAATTATTCCTAATAACTATAAAGTCGATGAAAAAGACCTCATATGATCGTTTTTCCAAGGGCGTTGTCCTACAACGTCAAATGTTGAAAAAATAGGTAATTTATATACATATTTTCAGATCGGCTCTTTGTCTTAAATAATGCATTTATATATTTCCCATAGCATTTATATCGTTGCTTAGGCATGAAATAACACACACGCAAAATT
Organism: Bathynomus jamesi; assembly: GCA_023014485.1. Lineage (NCBI taxonomy): Eukaryota > Metazoa > Arthropoda > Malacostraca > Isopoda > Cirolanidae > Bathynomus > Bathynomus jamesi. The sequence goes on from JAJOZX010001321.1 coordinate 243,491, forward strand.
TTATGACTCTAGAGTAATATCTTCTGTCTCCGAGAAAAGTCTAAATGTGGATTATAATTACGTTAATGCGATGTTATAAGTACGATAAGTACTAAGTACAGCTCCTCGCTTGCTAAAATTAGCAACCCAGAACTCACCATGAGGAGGTGGCTGTACGTCGAATTCCACCCTATCCAGCCCCAACCACCCTTCCTTTGGCTGCATGTCGATTTACATATGGTAATCTTTCTTAGAATCAAATCGTGGAATTTTTGTTCGGGAGTGAAGACGGGAGCGGATGAATCCGTCCCTCTCTTCTATTCCACTTACACTGGCAGAGGCTTCGGTTACTAATTTGATGAGTCTCTCGACCGCTTGAGTATGAGTATGACAAGGGAATACTGGGATCAGTCCATCAGGCTGGTCTCCCGTCTCAACAAACTCTTTTATTCGGGTATCAGGTATTGTTTTTGTAACAGGGGGTTCGGTCACCTTGGCCGTTTGCCAGTTGATCATTTCGTAATAGTTTTGACTATCGTAGAGCAGCTCAGGCATGGCGAAGGCTCGAATTTCCCCCGCTGGTGATTGTTTTGATCGTGCTTTTAATATTCTTCTCCATCCCAATTCTCTTATGTGTTGCTCATCGGCATGTAGCATGGAGATCAAAATATTTTCTGGGTGAGCAAAGAAAGAATTTCTACGGAGGACTTTGTTGGCGATTGTCTTAGATCTTTGAGGCATGGTCTGAGAGAGACGCATCATTTCGAAAAAACATTTTGCGCCCTCAGTGAAACTGGAGTTTTTCTTTATCTTAAACCAAATTGGTGCGTAAACTGTCATAATGAATCGCACAATTTCGTTGAAGGTGCTGGAGGGTTCACTGGTTGAAACATAGAGGCGCAGAAATCTATTTGCTCTTGTCAGCCACCTGGAATGTGCCATCTTACCTGGATTTCGAGCTGCGAGAGCTGAAGAGCAGCTGCTGGCAGCACTCACCAGTAGGGTGGATCGATTTTACATTTTTTTCGATTTCCATATTCTAATAGAGACAAAAACTTGCGCATGCATGAGAAAATAGCCTCTGCAAAATCTTAGCTTAATAGATAATCATCTTCTGCCCCCGGCAGAGCGATGAAAATCATATTTTAGTAGTCAAAAACATAATTTTAAACCCTAGCCTAGAGTCATAAAATTTTGCGTGTGTGTTATTTCATGCCTAAGCAACGATATAAATGCTATCGGAAATATATAAATGCATTATTTAAGACAAAGAGCCGATCTGAAAATATGTTTAATATACATATTTTCAGATCGGCTCTTTGTCTTAAATAATGCATTTATATATTTCCCATAGCATTTATATCGTTGCTTAGGCATGAAATAACACACACGCAAAATTTTATGACTCTAGGCTAGGGTTTAAAATTACGTTTTTGACTACTAAAATATGATTTTCATCGCTCTGCCGGGGGCAGAAGATGATTACCTATTAAGCTAAGATTTTGCAGAGGCTATTTTCTCATGCATGCGCAAGTTTTTATCTCTATTAGAATATGGAAATCGAAAATAATTTAAAATCGATCCACCCTACTCACCAGAGATGACCTTTAAACCCTAGCCTAGAGTCATAAAATTTTGCGTGTGTGTTATTTCATGCCTAAGCAACGATATAAATGCTATGGGAAATATATAAATGCATTATTTAAGACAAAGAGCCAATCTGAAAATATGTATATAAATTACCTATTTTTTCAATATTTGACGTTGTTGCCGGGGGCAAAAGATATTAACGTAGGACAACGCGCTTGGAAAAATGATCATATGAGGTCTTTTTCATCGACTTTATAGTTATTAGGAATAATTGATGCATATTGAAATATTTTAAAAATTATAAGAAAAATACGTTTTTGACTACTAAAATATGATTTTCATCGCTCTGCCGGGGGCAGAAGATGATTACCTATTAAGCTAAGATTTTGCAGAGGCTATTTTCTCATGCATACGCAAGTTTGTCTCTATTAGAATATGGAAATCGAAAAAAATGTAAAATCGATCCACCCTACTATATATGCATGAGCAGATGTAAACAATATGACTTTCAATGAATACAAATTTGAAATAATTAAGCATGGACCAAATAAATGCCTAAAAGAACAATTCAACTACACTGGACTCACAGGAAAATATATTGTATGAACTGATCATGTAAAGGACTTAGGGGTTATATTATCTGAAGATGCAACATTCAACAGGCATATTGACAAAATAACCTCATCCTGCAAACAACTAATAGGATATATAGTGAAGACATTCAGAACTAAAGACGGTAAGACCTGCTTACCCTCTGGAAATCACTTTTTTTTTTTTTTTTTTTTTTAAAGTGCTTCAACCCTGCTGGATTATTGATACCATTTTTTTTTTTTTTTTTTGACTCCCCGAAGGAAGACTGCAAAATTCAGGTAAAAGGTAATTGCTGAGAGTGATCACTTGTTCTTCCACACATTAACTACTCTCAATTATTGTGAAAAAAACTATATAGGGCTTAAGCCAGGTACACACATGCCAGTCAGCTCGGCCGAGGCACAGCATGCCAGTACTCGTACGCAGGGGCGCATTTACAGTGTGCGGGGCCTTCGGCAAACTATTTCTCGGGATGTATTATTTTAGTGTGTTAATGAATGACAATATTTTGTAATGCACATAACATATATTTTTTTAACACACACAAAACACACATGCGGAAGCCATTCGGCTTATTAATGTGATATTAAAGATTATAACTTAACTATGTACCCCTACAGCGTACACAGCTACACTAGTAGGCTTGTGGGACCGCGCAGTTAATTTTCCGCATTTATATTATTTTTATATTAGTTACCGACAAACCAATTTTGCGCGTACCAAATTGTATATATTTTATCATTGTGTAATTTTAAGAATCATATATAATCTTTATAAATAAGTATTGTACATAAATTTTTATATATATATTTAATTAATTCAGCTGTATATAAAATAATAAAATCTTCTGTAAAATAACCCCAGCCAACCAAGAACTCAATAAACTTTGAAAACGGAGTGACCCGAAGCAGCCAGCGGAAGCAGCATCCTTCAGTCGCCGGGCGGAACAAACCGAAGCCACGCCTCTTCGCCGCCCACCCGTAGTAGCCGGTCGGAACCAAAACAGCAGCAGACCCGAATTACATTCCCGCAAGATGGAATCTGTTGAATCAGGAGTGCACCATGTCACCATCAAGCCACCCACGTTCTCTGAAGCGTCGGCCGCAGGATGGTTCTCCATCATGGAGGCACAATTCCACATTTCCAGAATAACATCCGAAGAGACCAAATTTTTCCATGTTCTAGCCTCATTACCCCACGAAGTCGTCTCACGAATTTCAGCAGCAACTCTCTCCAACAAGTCGTACACCGATTTAAAAGAAGAAATCGTGAGTCATTACGAAAAGACGAAGCCAGAACTCTTCGAACGACTCATCTCCAACACTCCTCTCACTGGAAAGCCCTCCCAATTCCTTCAAGACGCCAACCCCCCCCCAATTGTAGCTGGTTCCTTCTTGGTGCTACTTGTTTTTGCCGGGAAGAATGAAGGATACGAGAGGCAGGCTATCTCTTTTAGGGGTATCTCTTTTAGGGGCCTCTCGTGTCCTCTTCTCTCCCTGTCGTTTGGAAGGTTAGCACCTTCAAGGAAAAGCCGGTCGTTTTCAGAGTTTATTGAGTTCTTGGTTGGCTGGGGTTATTTTACAGAAGATTTTGTTATTTTATACAGCTGAATTAATTAAATATATATATATAAATTTATGTACAATACTTATTTATAAAGATTATATATGATTCTTAAAATTACACAATGATAAAATATATACAATTTGGTACGCGCAAAATTGGTTTGTCGGTAACTAATATAAAAATAATATAAATGCGGAAAATTAACTGCGCGGCCCCACACTACTGCCCACCCCGAGAAGCGGAGCACGTATATCAAAAGTAGAAATATTCGGGTCTTGATTTGAATCGGATCCTTCGTCCAGCTCGCGTTGATCCTCGGTCGGCCTCGTTTCCGGTTGTTGCGTTGTCCTGCGCGCCCGTCCTGAGGTCTGTATTTGCTACCTCCGAGGTGCGTCCTCCATCGTCCTTTTTCCTTGCGTGCTTTTTCTCCGATCCGATGTCGTCCGATTGTGCGCCCGGTACCTGTGTGGGACCTGAAACTATATACGCCGGTTTTAAACGATTAATTGAAATGGCTTCTGATGATCCGTTGGTTTTTTCTATTACGAAGCACTTATCGTGGCGTTCGAGAACACGGAAAGGTCCTTGATATGGTGCCTCGAATGGTTTTCGAACGCGGTCGATGCGTACCCATACGTGGCTTGATTTGTGGAGTTCCGATGGAATGAATGATTTGGGGGCTGAGTGAATGTTTCCTTGAGAGAGTTGGGCGAAATCGATTTGCGTCATTTTCTTGGCTAATTCGGAGATGAATTTTGAATTGGATTTTGACGACGAATTGGCGATCATTGGCCTCGGGCATAATAGGGTGGTTCCGGTGACGGTGGTGAACGGTGAATAACCCGATTCGTTGGGGAGACTGCGTAAACCAAGGAGAACTATGGGTAAAGCGGGGAGCCAATCTTGTTTTCGAGCGATGATTGCTGTCTTGATGGTGCGATGAGATCTTTCAATTATTCCGTTGGTCTGAGGGCGATACGACAAAGTTCTTAGTCGGTGAAATCCGATGAGAGCTGAGAGTTCCCTAAAGAGTTCGGATTCGAATTGGGATCCGCGGTCCGTTATGACTTGCAGTGGTACACCAAATCTTGAAATCCATACATCGAGAAATGCGTGTGCTATTGATGTGGCTGTAGTATCAATCAGAGGATATGCTTCTATCCATCTTGTGGCACGATCGATGCAGGTTAGGAGATATCTATATGGGGAAGGATATGTTTGACCGGGCAAAATTGGTAAAAATTAACTGCGCGGCCCCACAGGCTACACAGTTGTAATGCATTTAATAAACATCTACACAGTTATTGTAATGCACTTAATAAACAGCTACACAGTTGTAACGCACTTAATAAACAGCTAAACTGTACAGTTTACTGTACTGTAGATAGAGTGTAGATTTGTTTGAAAAACTGCGTCATTGTGTCCTCGAAACTCACCAACTGCAACACCTCATGCTCTATACTCAACAGCGCCAGGGACGAAAGGCGCTCCTCGCTCATTGTGGAGCAAGGTAATTTTTGATCAGTTTGAGTTTCGAGAATGAACGTTCACCAGGACAGTTCGTGACAAACATACACAGGTATATTCTCATTGCTATTTCCATGTTTGAGAATGTTCCTTTCAGTTCGTTTGTGTTCATATGCCGATAAAATCTGTTGCACATGTCTTCACGTTCCGTTTGGGATTCTCTTTCACTTTCGGTGAGTTTCATTAGGGCAGCGAACTGCACAACTTCTGTTACCAGCTCTTTCTCCAGATCAGCCGGATAGCATTCTACTAGATGTTCAGCTGACCGTCGAAGACTGTCGATGTCCAGGACTAGAAGGAAATACAAAAATCCAAATCTTTTCTGCAGGACAGCGTACGCTTTTAGACGAGTGTTCAGAGTGGTACACAGTTTATCAATTATCGGTAGAAATGCAGTGGTCCGAAATGAATCTCTTGGTGTCAGGTTCGTATCTTCGGCAGTTCCGATTTCGTCATGATGGCGCTTTCTCTTCTTTGTGCGTTGAGTCGATTCCTTGTATACTCGAAGACCACACTTTCCGATGCCCTGGTCCTCGAATTCGTCAAATCTTGATCTGAGATCTTCAACAAATTGCAGTAGTGATTTCAGCAAGAGGGTGGCTGAGTCTAACGACATTCCTTATTTTTACAGAGATGCATTCGTTTTTTTAAATTGTTCGAGAATAGTGTTCCATAAAACCAATAAAATGGCTGTTTCGAGTTGTTGAAGCTGTTTAGACAATCCCCTGGCTTCGATCCTGGCTTCCGCAGTTTGGCTGGTATCTGCTGCTAGCTCATCCAGTACCACGATATTCTCGGCGTAGCCTTCGGTTAATTAAAGATTGGACGGCATCTGATCTGGCTGACCAGCGGGTATCGGAGAGACCTTTAGTTTCTCACTACAGGAACTACTATCGAGAACCTCTACATGTCGACGCCATCGGTATGTCGAGGAGACGAGAAACGTGTAGACATTCTGAATGAGCATTAGAGAATATTCATTATTATTGATTAGTGTCTTCATGTTGATGCCTTTATTTTTCATGTATGTGTTTATGTTTTGTTTGTATGTTTCAGAGTTCCATCATTGTTTAGCGTTAAGGATATTGGTCAATAAACGTAATAACAAAAGGTGGAATCTTATTTATGATGGCACTTTATACAAAACAATAGTGAATCTCAACAGGTCAACATGCCCGTGGTGAAATGTCCAATTGAGGGGTGCGCATATGAGACCCCCCGCACACAGCGACGCCATTGTAGCAGCACTCCTCACAGCCCATTGCACTGTCCATTCCGTGTCCGCTGCCGGCGCCACGGCCCAAGTGGAGGTGAAGAGACCAACAATATCTTCAGCCGGTACGAGCGAGGAATGGTCATACTTCACATCGCGATGGATGGACTATGTGGATGCCACCAAAATCACGGGTCATGACAAAGTGGTGCAGCTACTGGAGTGCTGAGATGAACCCCTTCGCAAAGACCTCACACGATCAGCCGGTGGTAGTCTGACAGGGAGAAGTGAAAATGAGGTGCTCGCAGCCATAAAGAAACTCGCAGTCAGAGAAGAGAGCACCATGGTTGCTAAAGTGGTGCTGCACAACATGCGCCAAGACCGTGACGGAACCGTGCGTTCATTCGGCGCCCGACTCCGTGGCCAGGCAGGGTATGCAAGTACATCACCAAATGCTCGAGCTGCGATGCGGATGTGAACTACACGGAGGCCATCTTGCGCGACGTCCTGACCCGCGGCATTGAGGACCACGAGATTCAACTGGGCCTACTCGGCAACACGAACCAGAACATGACATTAGAGCAGGTCTTCCAGTTCGTCGAGGCCAAAGAATCCGGCAAGCGCTCAGCATCACGTCACCTCGACTCTCAGGGCGTCGAGGCTGCTAACAGCGCCTACAGACGGAACAAGAAGGACGCTCTGAAGGAGATGACAGTCGGCAACCATGAGGTGTGCTCATATTGCGGCAGGAAAGGGCACGGCAAAAGTGCCCCAGGCAGGGTCCGAAAGAAAGACTGCCCAGCCTATGGCCACACATGCAGCCACTGCAATCGTGAGAACCACTTTGAAGCAGTGTGTAGGAGCAAGCACAAACCATCAAGAGTCGAGATAGTAGCGAATTCACATGCAATATGCGTAGAAGGTGCTGTATTCGAGGCCCTCTGCTCGATTGCCACAACTGGCCGACGCCGCATCAGGAGAGTCATCGCCCTTGACCATCATCTTTATCATCGCCTTTCCGACATATGGATTAAGCAAGCCTCCAAACCTCAGCCATTCATAAACCTCACAGTGACAGCCGTCGATGAAGATTACGCTGCATTCAGATTCGAGCTAAAGGCCGCGCCCAAGATTGCTACACTCGGTGCGATGGCTGACACCGGCTGCCAGAGCTGTCTGGCAGGCATCAAAGTCATCCACCGCATAGGCCTCAAACAAGCCGACCTTATCCCCGTCACGATGAGAATGCACGCCGCCAACAACGGATGCATCAAAATAATCGGCGCCGTCATCCTGCGACTCTCTGGAAAGGACAAAACTGGTAAAGTGGTAACAATTCGTCAATTCACCTATGTCACGGACAACTCCGAGAAGCTGTTCCTCAGCAAGGAGGCATGCATCGCGCTCGGCATGATCACCGACAACTTCCCGATGATCGATGAGAAGTCTTCGCATCTACTCGAGGCAACCTCGGCAGCCGACACCGCGAGCGATAAGGTGCCTGCGAGAGATAGTGCTATCAGCAGCGAGAGCGGTCAGACCAGCCCATGCAACTGCCCGATACGTCAAACACCGCCCCGGCCACCATCACAACTACTGTTCCTGGCGACTGAGAAGAACCGCGACAGACTGCGGCAGTACTTGGTCGAATACTACAAGTCAAGCACATTTAACACGTGTGCGCATCAGCCGTTGCCAATGATGGAGGGCCCTCCATTGAAACTTATGGTGGACCCTCTAGCTGACCCGGTGGCATATCACACCCCGGTACCCGTCCCTCTTCACTGGCAAGATGACGTCAAGCGTGAACTCAACCAAGACGTGAAATTGGGCGTAATCGAGCCATCTAGGACGTTTTGGCGCCGACATTTTGGCGCTGGACGTTTTGGCGCCGCCGTTAATTAGTATTAAGTATTAAGTAGTAATACTTGGTTATTAACCTGAAGTGCTGTCTGTCTTTTCAGATAAGTTGTGTTGTTGCCCTTAATAGCATAAATGTCTGAAAATATATCAAGTAAGAAAGGGAAACAGAAGTTTTCACATAATGGATATTTGTATGTGTTTGATAAATGTAGCAAGCGTGACCCTTCGTTACTTTTCTGGCGGTGCGAGCAAAAGAGTCAGTGTATTATAAGGTGTATCTATAATATGGGTACTTTTCCGTTATCTGCCCCATTGACGATTGGTTAGGTTCAGTCATGATATTTTCGTTAAAACTAACAAAAATATCACAACTTAACCTAACCAATCGTCACTGCCCGGTTAGGTCAACTGTACGCCCTTGACGATTGGTTAGGTTAAGTCGTGATATTTTCGTTAGTTTTAACAAAAATATCACGACTTAACCTAACCAATCGTCAAACGGCGCCCAAACGGTGGCGCCACTAGCGTAGCTATAGGGGGGCGGAGGGGGCGGTTCGCCCCGGGCGGCACTTTTTGAGGGGCGGCACTTTTGGTCTACTGCAATGAAAAAAAAAGTTTTTTTTTTCATGTCGGGACAGTAGAAGGATACAAGACGCCAGACACAATTTTATTTTTCCACGAAAACACTGCTTACTTCGTTAATTTCCGACAATGGTAAGGATTGTGTTCCCTTGAAGATGGCCTTATTAAATAACCCATAAAGTTCTGTAAATACGTTATAATCTATAAATATAGTTTAATATTTATAAATAATCAATATCAAAACTAATATGCTGGTATTAGTTGTAAAGTATAATCTTGGTAACGGTTCCAAATATTGTAATACTGCTGCGGATTTTCTCACAATTGCTGTTAGTGTTGCTAGCTGTGAGAGGAGTTTTTCTAAACTAAAACTGATAAAGAATTACCTAAGATCTACTATGAGCACCTTGCGGTTGAGAAATCTTGCCATACTGTCTATAGAACAACAATTGACAGACGAAATATACTTCGACAATGTCATCGAAGATTTTGCTAACAGAAAAGCAAGAAAAATAACTGTGTAGAATGTTGTAGTTAATTTTTTCACTTCAGAAGTAAACATGTTGTCCTAATATTTTTCACAGGTTTTTTTCTATACGTCGTTTTCACTTTTTGTTTAAGTATGTTTGTTATGTGTATTGTGTTGTGTTTCAGGGGGGCGGCAAACTCAAGGACCGCCCCGGGCGGCACAAACTCTAGCTACGCCACTGGGCGGCGCCAAAACGTCGGCGCCAGAACGTCGGCGCCAAAACGTCCCATTCCGGTAATCGAGCCAGTGCCGGTCGGCGAACCGGTGACATGGTGTCACCGGATGGTGGTGTGCGCTAAGAAGAACGGGAAGCCACGCCGCACGGTCGACTTCCAGCCCCTGAACATACATGCCACCCGCGAGACACACCATACTCAGTCACCGTCACCGTTCCACCAGGCACGGTCGGTGCCCCATGGTAAGAAGAAGGCCGTGTTCGATGCCTGGAACGGATACCACAGCGTGCCCCTCCGCGAGGAAGACCGTCACCTGACGGCGCCCCAGGGCTATATCGCCTCTGGTGATGGCCATTCGAGACGTTACGACGAAATAGTATCTGACGTTCCAAACAAAACCAAGTGTATCGATGATACGCTGCTCTGGTCGGACGACCTGAGACAAAGTTTCTTCCAAGCAGTCAACTGGCTTGACATCTGCGGCAGACACGGCATCACGCTGAACCCTGAGAAGTTTATATTTGGACAAGGCACTGTGGAGTTTGCTGGCTTCGAAATCACACTCGACAGAGTACGACCCTGCGAGAAGTATCTGCAGGCTATCCGTGACTTTTCTACACAAAGAACATAACCGACATTCGCTCATGGTTTGGGCTAACTAACCAGGTGGCGTATGCTTTCGCTATGGCAAAGAGAATACCTTTTCGCCAACTCTTGAAGCCCAGCACGCCCTTCAGATGGGATGATCAACTCAACAATCTGTTTGAAGAGTCGAAGGTGGTGATCATCATTGAGATCGAGGAGGGTGTAGGTATATTTGACAAAACAAAGCCGACCTGTCTTGCGACCGATTGGTCGAAGTCAGGGATCGGATTCTGGCTATCCCAGAAGCACTGTGAATGTCCTGGTGCTGAACCCTTTTGCTGCCGCACTGGTTGGATGGTCACCCTCGTTGGAAGTCACTTCACCCACCCCGCCGAGTCACGCTACGCGCCGATCGAGGGGGAGGCTCTCGCAGTCGCTGACGCACTGGACAAGGCCAGGTACTTCGTCCTCCGCTGCGATGACCTCATCATCGCGGTTGACCACAAACCGCTGTTGAAGGTGTTTGGCGATAGGTCGCTGGAAGACTTACCGAATGCTCGACTGAGAAATCTGAAGGAGAAGACTCTCCGCTACAGATTTCGCATGATCCATGTACCTGGTGCGAGACATCGCGCTGCTGACGCTACGTCCCGCCACCCCACCGGCGACCGCCAACCGGAAAAGATGCTCCTGGCAGACGACATCTCCGCTAGTAGCCAAGACGTTGTTGCTGATGATGACCTACCGTCGGCAGCTGCTCTGCGCCACTCATTCTTAGCTGGCATACGCACAGAGGGAACGGCTGCGTACAACGACGAAGCCCTTGACGACGAGGTTATGGCCTCCGCGATCTCAGCTCTGAACACGCTGCAGTCCGTTACGTGGGACCGGGTAAGATTGGCGACGAGCAGCGACCAACACATGACAGAGGTCGTCTCGATAATCGAGTCAGGCATGCCTGACTTCCGTCACGAGCTCCCACCCCCACTCAGAGAATATTACCAATTCCGAGAGGACCTGTACACGGTGGACGGCATCGTCGTATTCAAAAACCGTGTTGTGATCCCTCCCTCTCTCCGGCAGGATGTACTGAACGCGCTCCACGCAGCCCACCAGGGCGTATCGTCGATGGTCGCGAGGGCTGAGGTGTCCGTGTTCTGGCCCGGCATCACCCCTGCTATCACTACCCTCAGGAACAGTTGCAACCATTGCAACCGTATGGCACCTTCGCAGCCCAGTGCTCCTCCAATTCCTCCGGTGTCCCCCGTCTACCTTTTCCAGTGCATCTGTGCCGATTATTTCCACTATAAAGGTACCAACTACCTGGTGATCGTCGACAGGTACTCAAACTGGCCGATTGTGGAGAGGACCACGGATGGCGCCAGAGGCCTCATCAACAGCCTGCGCAGGGTGTTCGTGACTTATGGCATCTGCGACGAACTGTCATCTGACGGCGGTCCTGAGTTCACATCCACGGCTACTCGTCACTTCCTGGGGAACTGGGGCGTACTCTACCGTCTGGTTTCGGTAGCTTTTCCACATTCAAACTGCAGAGCCGAAGTTGGCGTGAAAACAGCCAAACGACTGATCATAGACAACACAGGACCGAACGGTGAACTCGATACAGACGCTTTTCAGCGAGCCATGCTACAATACCGCAACACGCCTGACAAAGATACCAAGCTGTCTCCCGCTATGTGTGTATTCGGCCGTCCGATCAAAGATTGGTAGATCACTAATATTAATAGCCACAATGACAACCTTGTCACGAAGAAACTTTGCTTGCTGGCGCCGTGCTTTTAAATAATAAAATGTGGAAACGGCGTCCCTTGTGTTGTCGTTGCACATAAGTTTGTTTTTACTTCACAATTTTACCAACAAGCTAAAATAATCCTTAAAAGCAAACTCACGTCTAGTCACACCATGCCCCCAAAATTTACATTGCTTAGAAAGCACAAAATATATTTTTATATTTGCTTTAAACTTCTTTAATGATTGCACTTTAATTTTTAACTAAATTACTATACACTGAATGCTTAAGAATTAAATTTGATCACTGGACATGTTTAACTTGTATTTATTTATTTAGACTTAAAATATTTCACTTGTGCCAACTTGCGGCAATTTTCACTAAAAAAAAAATAATCCTGTGGTGCAAGGCACTACAGGTACTGCCCCCCAAAAACATGGTTGTCAGGGGTAAAAAAAACCACTTAAATGTCAAAGCGCACTGGCTTACGAATGACTCTTCCAGAACGAGTCATTGTTTGTTGGATTGGTTGCTTTTGGACGGCAATATCCTGCAGCACTGGTTCTGAAGGTATGGATGGTGCTACAGGTGCCGTATGGACATTGGGGGAAGGGGATTCTTGGTGCCTGTGCAATGGGGTCACTGGCTGGTTCAAAGACAGTTGGTTGCGATTGAGGAGGGATAGGACCTTTTGTTGGAGAAAAATCAAGGTATGCTGGTTTCAAGCGGTCCACAGAAACGGTTTCACGCTTGTCCACCTTGTCGATGATGAAAGTTTTGGGTTTACGGTCTAGCACAAGGAAGGGACCATCATAGAGACAGTGAAGAGGGTAGCGGTGAGCATCATGTCTCAAGAAAACATGTGTGCAAGTTTGTAAATCAGGGGAAACAAAGGTAGTTTGTGAAGTGGAAGTTCTAGGTGCTGCGGGACGAATTTGCTTCATAACAGAGCGTAATGTCTTGACATACGAAGCAGGTTCACATGTGGGGTTAATGGGTGTAGGCAGTGGCGGTTCCTCATATGGGCAATATGGGCAGCCGCACAGGGCGGCATTTGTGGAGGGGCGGCATGAGCGCCTGCAAAAAAAATAAAAATAAAAATAAGAATAAATAAATAAAGAAATAAATAAAAATAAAAAATAAAATAAAATAAATAATAAAAGATCAATAAATATATTTTATTAATAAAAAACCATCTATTGCATTTTCCATAAACCTTCCCATAAAAGACCTAAACAATGCAAAATGCTTCCAGATTAATATTATTGGGAATAAAGGCCCATACTTTAACATATGTAATGTTATTTTTCTGGGTTTGGTTAAATAGTGAAATGTATATTATTTATTACAGAACGAATCTTCACACTAAGCCACTAAGGTCTGTCAAATAACCGCAAATGGATAAGAAGAGGTCAAAGCTATCAGGTGTTCAGTTTAGAAAAAAGAGGAAAGAAGAAGAGGAGAAACGAGCAAAAGATAAAGGTATAGAGCTATGTCATCTACTCTTCACTGCTATATTGCACTGCTATTTTGTGATATAGCTTTCTGAGTCATTTGAAGTGTACTATTATGTATATAATTAGCCATTAACCAAGGAGGTTGTATTATTCATTTGTTTCCTATTCTAAAAGTTTAATAAATTGTGCTTAATAACATGTTAAATTAATTGTACTAGCCTATTCATGCATTGGTCTGTTATGTTCTATTTTACTATTTGCAGGGGCACTTTTGAAATATTTTGGAACACCCTCTGCCACTAGCCAGGATGAGAAGCCGTCTACTTCTGCCATTATTGAGGCTGAGGAGCCATCTACCTCCTCAGCCTCACATATGTCTCCACAAATGCAGTCTGATCCTGAGGATGAAGACCCATTTGCTTCTACTTCTCCCCGGCAGGACTCTTCAGGTGAGTTTGTGTGCACATATGTCTGTGAGTGTGTGCGTGTGTGTGTATGTGTATGTGTGTGCATCCCTGCAAAGCATTTTGCAAACAGTTATAAATTATAATGTTATTATCACTGGGTCTGGGTTACTGGGTATGTGTGGTGTTTCACCACCATAATTCCATAACACCACCACCATAACAAAGTGCTGTGAATAATGTGTTATCTAACTTAGGTGTGTATACTAATGAGTAATGCTCTTGTTCTTTCTATTAGAAAGGCCTGGAGCAGAATCGCCTCCTGAGGATGAGTCTCTGTCCACCGACCCTGCTAACTGGCCTTCAGTTCTGACTGAGAGAATTCGGACACAACTGGTTTCCAGGGGACCAAGTCACGTACCATCTGACTTTGTATTCCCTAGAAACGACAGTGACGGAAGAAGTTTCCACCATCAATACTTCAGGAAGTCATTGGTTAGTGGGGAAAATATAACCAGAAGTTGGTTGGTCTATTCCTTAAAAAACAACAGCCTTTTCTGTTTCTGTTGTACATTATTTTCCAAGAGGAAAATAAATTTAACAAGTTTGGGACTCTCGGACTGGAAGCATGCAAGCTCATTGCTCACATCACATGACAACAGTTCAGAACACCTAAATTCTATGAAAATCTGGAAAGAACTGGCAGTGAGGATGAGAAAGGGGGAGACCATTGACAAGCAGGAGATGGCACTTCTGGAGGCTGAGAAGTTGAGATGGAGAGCGGTGCTGACACGTCTCACTGCTATTGTGCATTCTCTGGCAGTTAGGAATTTGGCACTAAAAGACATACAGAAAAATTGTTCTCACCATCAAATGGCAATTTTCTGAAAGAAGTTGAACTGATGGCACAATTTGATCCTATAATGCAAGAGCACATTAACCGTGTCCAAAAAGGGACCTCCAGTCACACCAGCTACCTCGGCCACCACATACAAAACGAACTCATTGATTTGTCGAGCAGCAAGACCATTTCAGCAATGGTGAGCGACATCAAACAATCAAAGTTTTTTTCAATAATTCTAGATTGCACTCCAGATATCAGCCACACTGAACAGTTGTCAGTTGTGATTCGGGTTGTGTCACTGGAGGGGAAGCCCCATATAAAGGAACATTTCATGGGGTTTTTGGAGGCAGAGGAGTCCACTGGTCAACATTTGGCATCTCTGATTCTGAAGAGACTGGAGGAGCTAAAAGTTCCTTTCATGGACTGTAGAGGACAATCATACGACAACGGGGCCAACATGAGGGGAAAAAACAAGGGTGTTCAATCCAGGCTCCTAGAAATTAATCCCAGAGCTCTGTTTGTTCCATGTGGGGCTCATTCTCTGAATTTGCTTGTGGCCGATGCTGCTAAGGGATCTATTGATGCCACAAGTTACTTTGGCATCTTGCAGAAGCTTTACAACTTGTTTTCAGCCTCCACACAACGATGGGCCATTTTGAAAAAACATGTGAACATCACATTGAAGATGTGGTCTGATACAAGGTGGGAAAGCAAGATCAAGAGTGTGGAGCCCCTGAGATATCAGGCAGCTGCAGTGAGAGATGCACTGATCGAGGTGAGGGACCACACCAACAAAGACTCTGTAATAAAGGTCGAGGCTCAATCTCTGTCAGAGGAGGTTGGGTCATACCGCTTCGCCATTTGTTCAGTGGTGTGGCATGACCTGTTGTGCCAAATTCAGCATGTGAGCAAGCAGATGCAGTCTCCTAGCATGCACGTTGATGTTGCAGTAAATCTCCTAAAAAAAAACAGAGAGAGGTCTCCGCAATTACAGGGCAACAGGTTTTGTGGCTGCACAAATGGCAGCCACAGATATCTGTGAACAAATGAATGTTGAGGCTGTGTTAAAACAAAAACAGCTGAGGTCCACAAAGCGGCACTTCTCCTATGAAGCATCTGATGAGCCCTTGATTGATGCTTTGAAGAAGCTGGAGGTGACATTTTTCAATGCAGTGGTTGATGCTGCAACATCAGCCATTCAGGAAAGATTTTCCACGTTGGAAATTGTGGGAGAGAAGTTTGGAGTGCTGACACATTTCCAAAATCTCACATTTGAGGAGCTGACAGAACAATGTGTGAACCTTAGTACTACACTACACTTTAAGGGACAATCTGACTTGGATGGCAGAGAGCTTGCACAGGAGCTGAAGAACTTGCCTGACTTGCCATCAAAGACCATATCCTTGCTTGAACTGCTGACATTTATCCATGAAAGGGAGCTCTCTGAAATATATCCAAATTTGTGGACTGCTCTCAGAATTGGTCTTACTCTTCCAGTCACTGTTGCTGAAGCAGAGAGGAGCTTTTCAAAGCTGAAGCTCATCAAATCCTACCTGAGGTCAACTATGTCACAGGAACGCCTTACCGGTCTGGCCATCATCAGTATAAATCATACAATTGCTGAGCAGATTTCATATGATGATTTAATTCATGACTTTGCATCAAGGAAGGTAAGAAGAGTCAGGCTTTAGATGGCAGTTGTGCTGTGGTGCAATTTATTTTGTTTCTTGTTCAAAGTGTAGCATAATAATTACCCTCTCTTAAGTGTCTTATTCTATTTATGTGATAGAGCATTTGTACAATTTAGAAATTTGATTCTCTAGTTTATTTATGGCAGTTGTGCAATTTAATTTGTATTTTTCCTGTTCATAGTATCATAATTACATTCTCTTAAGTGAGTTATTCTATTTACGTGATGAAGGATTTGTAAAATTCAGAAATTTGAGTCTTTGTTTTGGTTCTGAAGTTCCAACAATTAGTCCAATAAAAAGTTATTTTGTGAAAGAGTTATGTCTGTCCTTTATTTTGGGGGGATTCGAATGTGTGTGTGTTGGCGAACAGGGGGGGGGGCGCTGAAGGTGAGGTTCGCCCAGGGCGTCATGTAAGCTAGGACCGCCACTGGGTGTAGGTGTGAAAAATTCTCCAGGTAACCGGAGTGTGGTACCGTAAACTAATTCTGCTGCAGAGCATGCAAGATCAGTCTTCAGAGCAGTACGAATTCCGAGTAGGATTAGGGGTAGCCGGTCCACCCATGTAGTAGATGGATCAGTGGCTCGCAAGAAACTTTTAAGTTGACGATGGAAGCGTTCTACCACCCCATTGGATTGCGGGTGATAGCTTGTTGTTCTGATGCGCTCAGTCCCAAGAAGGAGCATGAGTTCCTTCCATAAGGCCGATTCAAATTGAGCACCTCTGTCTGTGCAAATGGTTGCAGGTATTCCAAAACGGGAAACCCAACATGAAACAAAGGCATGAGCTACTGCAGAAGCGGTACAAGAAGTCAAAGGAACAGCTTCTGGCCATCTTGTGAACCTATCAATGACAGTGAGAAGATAGGTATAACCTCGAGAAGAATAGAGGGGGCCGACTATGTCTAGATGTATGGCCTCAAAACGAGCCTTTGGCAAAGGAAAGGTACCAAATTCTGACTGTGTGTCGGTGAACTTTGGCACGCTGACATTGAAGGCAAAATCGAGTCCAATTGCGGATATCTTTGTTCATACTTGGCCATACAAATCTAGCTGCAATTAATTTTTGGGTGGCTTTAATTCCCGGGTGAGAAAGGGAATGAAGTTTAGCAAAAACAGCTCTTCGCAGCCCTTGTGGGCCCAACGGTCGAATATGCTCAGTCGAGACGTCACACAAAATAAGTAAGTCTGACTTGGGTTCAACTGGTAAAGAGCGGACTTGCAATGAAGTGGGTGAATTAATAAGAGCTTGGAGGTCTGTATCCGTGGACTGAGCCTTAGCCATCTCTGAAAGGTTGATGTGAGAGTCCAGGGTCAGAAATTGCTGAGATGCGAGATAGAGCATCCGGCACAACATTCAAAGAGCCTGAAATGTGTCGATGTCTGAAGTAAATTGGGGATAAAATCAAGGTGTCTTCTCTCAATAGAGCATGAGAGTCTGATTGAGAATGGAGAGCAAATATTAACGGACGATGATCCGTAAAAATGCTGAAGTCACGTCCTTCCAGGAATGGCCTGAAATGACGGATGGAGAGGTATATCGCCAGCAACTCTCGACCGAAAGTGCTGTACCTCATTTGTGAAGGTGAGAGCTTGCGTGAAAAGAATGCGAGAGGTTCCCAAACGCCTGAAACAAGCTGCTGGAGCACTCCGACACTGCAACGTCAGAGGCATCAGTGGCTAAGTTCAGAGGAGCGTCTGGTTGAGGGTGAACAAGGCATGTAGCTTGTGCTATAGCCTCTTTTGCTTGTGAAAAAGCATTGGTAGCTTCGGGGTTCCACAGAACTGCAGTGGATCTGCCCCTTTTTGATTGGCGAAGAAGAGAGGTTATGGGTGCAAGAATGTTTGCACACTGAGGAATGAAGCGATGGTAGAAGTTTACCATCCCTAAGAAGCGACGAAGTTGCTTTTGGGTTTGCGGTTGTGGGAAAGACCTTATCACAGATACTTTATTTTCGAGAGGAGAGATGCCCTTCGAAGTAACCTTGTGTCCTAAGAAGGTGAGCTCATCTACAGCAAAGACACATTTTTCAGGGTTTAGCAGTACACCATATTCTGCCAACCGAAAAAAACTAAGCGTAAATGTTGAATATGTTCTGAGGGAGAAGAACTTGCGATGAGAATGTCATCGACATATGTGAAAGTGAAGGAGAGACCTCTCAACACTTCATCAATGAAGCGTTGAAAAGTTTGGGCCGCATTACGCAGTCCGTATGGCATTTTTGTCATTTCAAATAACCCAAAAGGGGTTGTTATAGCAGTTTTATGTATGTGTTCAGGGTGTACAGGAATTTGATGAAAGGCTCGCACCAAGTCAAGGCGTGAAAATACTGTGGTGCCATGGAGAGCAGAAGTAAAATCGTGTAAGTGAGGAAGGGGATAGCGATCTGGAATCGTGTTGTCATTCAAAGCACGATAATCTCCACATGGACGCCAGTCTCCAGGTGTAGGTTTTGGGACCATGTGTAAAGCAGAGGCATACGGGCTGCTTGAAGGCCGTATAATACCGAGTTCGAGCATGTGTTCAAACTCTCGTCTCACAATTGCAAGACGATCTGGAGCTAAGCGACGTGGGCGGGTGAAAACAGGTGAGCCTACCGTATCAATACGGTGGACAACAGAGTGTTTAATAGGGGTATCCTTAGAACAGGGTTGAGTAAGGGAAGAAAATTCATTTAGGAGCTGCTCTATAGCAGGTGAGCACTGTGGCAGAGAACTTGCCAACAATGATGAGGGGTATGCGGTAGGAGAACCAATTACTGAAAGATGTGTGGCATTATCAATTAATTGTGCTCTACGAACATCAACTAATAAATCATTAGCAGAAAGGAAATCAGAGCCTAACATTGGGGTATATACATCTGCGACAAGAAATATCCAGCGGAAAACACGTCTAAGTCCAAGAGAAACTGAAATAGAACGACGTCCATAAGTGTGAATAGATGAAGAATTAGCTGCACGTAAAATGAAAGGAGAAGGTCCATTTGCACGGTCTGCGGCTGTTGCAGGAATAACACTGTATTGAGCTCCAGTGTCAATAAGAATGCATAGCCTGAAAGTGGATCATGCAAGGTGAACGTTGGACCAGGTGGTGCAGTAGTTTGTGAATCATTAATTTTTTGTGGAGGAAGATTAGTATTGCTGTGGGAAGGAGTTTGTGTTGTATTTGGAGATTAGTTTGGGGGTATTAAATTAGCTGTGGTTGAATAAGTAGGTTGCGATTCTTTAACTTTACTTGCATACGTAGGTGTTGGTTTGACAGTGTTAAATGAGGTAGTTGAGTGTGTAGTAATAGGTTGAACATTATTTGTGGTAGAGTAATACTTAGTTAAAATTGAGGTAGGATTAGATGAGGTAGTGGTAGGGCTAGTTGAAGTAAGGATAGGTTGAGAGGCTTGAGAGGCTGTAGTGTCAGATGCCTGTGACACTAGCCTGGTTAGTTTAAAGGAGGGTTAGGAGTCCATGGACAAGGTACGACACAGCGCGTTGCACGATCTTTAAACTTTTCATGATACCAGCAAGGAGGGGTATGAGCAGTGGACTGGGGTAAGGAAGTAGGTTGAGAATGAGGCTGAGTAGTGGGGATTGAGGATTGAGGGAGGTAGGCTAATAGATTCGGATTAGGAGCAACCAACTGACCTGTTTGCGGTGGCTGTGGTTGTAGTAGAATGAGGCGTTGTCCAGCTTCAAGTTGGGAGGCTCTATTTGGACCAGAGGGTCGTCGTCTTGAAGAACTTCTCTCTCGTTCCCTGTTGTTAGCTAGCTCTATTCGGAGAGCTTTAAATTCATCTTTCATTGTTTGTAGAATTTCTTTGGATACTTTAAGACATTGTGCGGCCAGACTCTGAGTGTCGTCCTGCGTGGCACAGATTTGGGGGTGATGGGTGTGGTTATCTACTTGGCCAAGGTGGATTTCAATCATCATCTTATCAGCTGTTTTGGCCATAGTGAGAAGGTCTGTATCATCTGGCATACAACGGAGCATTGGTCGTAGGGCAGTGGGGAGACCATTGAGGAAGCGGCGTCGCATTAAGGGTGAGTTTTTATTCTCTTTTGGTCTGTCCAGCCAGGTCTTGCAGATGCCTCAGGAAGGCTGTTGGTGTTTGATCCCCAAGAACTTGGTCCTTGAGTAGAGCATTGAGTCGCTCTTCTTCTGATTGGCCGAGTCTCCTGACTAACTCGCTGAGGAGGCTCTCAAAAGCTTGGTCAGACGGAGGCAATAGAGCCACATCCTGCACTACTTTGTATACTAGTGCAGGAGGAGGTTCTTTGTGATAAGGAACTTGGTTTGTGGGTCCGTAATTCCTTTTATCGTGAAATAATCCCGCAGTTGATTCACAAAGATTCCAGGCTCTTCAGCGATGAATTGTGGAGTGATAGGCTGTACATTGTTAGAAGGTCTGTTATAGGTGGTGAATTTGGAGTACCACCGTTGGATGATCCTGGGTTGTTGTGTTGTGGTCATTGTGGCTATTATATTGTTACAAGGTACCAAAAAAAATTAAAATGTGTCAAAAATTGACGTTTCAAAAATATTGTTGAATGCAAATAATGGCTTCAGGTAAGCTTGGTCGAGTATGAGACTCAATTGGAGTTATGAATGCCAATAACAAAAAGTTACGTAAAAATTTTTTTTTTATGATGTAGCCCAATATTAGCAGAAAAATAGTCTGCGTATAGGCTGTTTGCAGATATAAGTAAATTTGCACAAAAAAAACTTTAGAAAATGCTGATTTTATAAAAAGGCAAAATAAAAGGAATATATTTTGCAATAGAATACACTTCCAGTACAGTGAGTGCTTAGTACTAGTGAATTTAATAAAATTATAGATGCAGACTGAATATGTTGACAAAAAAATTTAGAATTTTTTTTGCATAAATTACGGTGTTTGGTCACTCCGGGGTGTCACCAATTGTAAGGGTTATTTATTATTACAGACCTTTACGTAAGATAATTAACTAACCAGGGTCACCAGCGCCCAAATACTAGATTGGCATCCAGCACTGCGGCGCAAAATTAATTTTAATAAAAAAGGGAAGGACTGATTATGAAATCATCAACATGAATTTTGTATTTTATTGACAATAATTAATAAACTATATGCAACAATTATTTATGAATGCAAAGGGGTTTTTACCCGTAACAACTTTGATTGACATATAAATGCGAAATTAAATAATGGCACCGTTTAGCTAATATATAACAGTCTGCAACTAATACTGATACTAATAATAATAATAAATATGTAAATAATAATAATATACAAATAATATAAAATAATAATATTAATAAATATGAAATAATAAAATAATATACAAATAATATTAATAATAAATAATAGCCACAATGACAACCTTGTCACGAAGAACCTTTGCTTGCTGGCGCCGTGTATTTAAATAGTAAAATGTGTAAACGACGTCCTTTGTGTTGTCGTTGTACATAAGTTTGTTTTTTACTTCACAATTTTACCAACAAGCTAAAATAATCCTTAAAAGCAAACTCACGCCTAGTCACACCATGCCCCCAAAATTTACATTTAGAAAGCACAAAATATTTTTTATATTTACTTTAAACTTCTTTAATGATTGCACTTTAATTTTTAACTAAATTACTATACACTGAATGCTTAAGAATTAAATTTGATCACTGGACATGTTTAACTTGTATTTATTTATTTAGACTTAAAATATATTTCACTTGTGCCAACTTGCGGCAATTTTTACTAATAAAAATATAATCCTGTGGTGCAAGGCACTACAAACCGAAACGGGAGTCGTGTCCACGAATTGCTAGTCCTCGTGACGTGATATACTTGATAACGTCGACACAGGGCCGCAAAACTTCCTGCCAGTAGTTGCACTCCTTTTCAAACTGGTTCACCAGTTTCGAATCAACACGGCCAGAGACAGACTTTCTAACCAACAAATATCTCATCGACTCCATATGTTGCTCACATTTTCCGTGTGCTTTGACCGATTGTCTACCGTGCTTCCAGTCGTTGAACCCGATTGTGAACTTGCTGTCCGCCCTCGACATTAATTTACAAACAAAACAGTAAACACAGCCTGTGGACTCAGAATAGCACAGCCATGACACCTCAATCCTCTCCTTCATCAGGCTATGTTTCTTAACAAATAATGTCTTCGTACATCGGCGGGTTGTACCACTTTCAGTAGTTGAAGAGTTACTGAAGTCGCTGTCATAATTTCGGCAATCTGATGTTCCCCGCTCTATCCAGAACACTCTAAAGTCATCGGTCAGCACTTGTGGCTACAAACCAATGTCATTAATTGCATGTCCTGAAGCTGGTGGGCCTGCTGAACGCACTGACGTAGACGGGTCTTCTGAAGATGCAGCTGCTGATGTAGCGGAGGCAACTGGTGGGCCTGCTGAAGGGGTTGACGTAGACGAGTCTCCTGAAAATGCAGCTGCTGGGCTTGCTGAATGCACTGGCGTAGACGCGTCTTCTGAAAACGAGGCTGCTGAAGTAGCGGAGGCAGCTGGTGGGCCTGCTGAAGGGGCTGAATTAGTTGCTGATGATTTAATCCAATTAGTCAGTTTCGGCACCGTCGCAAGAAACTCTTCTCTGCGCTTCATATCCTTACGCTTTTCACTACCGGGTTTATATTTCCTCCTTCGATCCCGGTCACGGCTCGTTTCCATGTTGTACATAACTTATTACAATGCCAACAATAAGAACATAAATCATGAATCTGTTGTTAGTACCAACATTAGAAATGAGTAACACTAACAAGAACAACAAATTAAACACCATCAAAGCGGATATTAAAATGCTTGATGCCATGCCACCTGCCGGAAAAA
This sequence comes from Bathynomus jamesi, assembly GCA_023014485.1. Taxonomy (NCBI): domain Eukaryota; kingdom Metazoa; phylum Arthropoda; class Malacostraca; order Isopoda; family Cirolanidae; genus Bathynomus; species Bathynomus jamesi. Next base: position 266,658 of record JAJOZX010001321.1, read on the forward strand.
GTAAAACTCGTCGCAGATGGCAAATACGTGACGTTTAATTTTTTCAATTGAAATTTGCGGGCCCATCAGGCGCGGGGCCTTGGACATTTGCCCGGTGCGCTACCCCCTAAATGCGGCCCTGCTCGTACGAGTGAATTTGTGTGCTTTCTTTGTTCACACTTTGCTAGTAGCCTAGTGCTGGCAAGCTCATTAGTGCTCTCGAGAGTTTGTGGAAAGATGAGTGTGACGAAGCGAGCGAAACGTAAGGTATTATTTAATGCAGCAATAGTAATAAAAGACGTTTTAAGAACTGAATTAAGGAAGGTCCTGAGGAATAGAAGTAAGAAGAAGAGGCTTTGGGTGCGAAACTGGATTAGTAGACGTGATACACAGGGAGCCTCAAATGTGTTATTAAAAGAACTTGTAAGTGAGGATGTTAAAAGTTTCTCCAACCATTTGCGAATGACTAAGGAAACGTTTGATGATCTGCTTTCAAAACTTCATGATCGCGTACAGCGTTCAGATACGCATATGAGGAACGCCATACTTGCAGAAGTCAAATTACAAGTCACATTGCGGTACTTAACCACCGGGAACTCTTTTAGCTCACTGGAGTACTTATACCGAGTACCAAACTCAACGATATCTTCGTTCATACCTGAGGTCTGCGACGCTATGTCAGATTCACTGAAGGAATTCATTATGGTAAGCAATTAACATATGTAAGCACACACAGTCAATGTAATATGTAAACGAATAATGTGATTAAAATTTATTATTCCTAAAACAACTACAATGAATGGTAAAAAAAACAAAATTGTATAATGGGCACAGGTCTACCACATCTTTAATTCGCTGTTGACGTCCTGCAATTAAATAAAAAGATCAATTAACAAATAAAATAACACAACGTTGCATAACATTACATACAGAATACCTCTCTCTCTCTCTCTCTCTCTCTCTCTCTCTCTCTCCTCTCTCTCTCTCTCTCTCTCTATATATATATATATATATATATATATATATATATATATATACACATATATACACCGGAGGTCCTCGTTATCAGTGCATACTGAGAACCAATAAATCATTACTTTATGTGAATCACATAAAACGGGGACCTAAAACCCATAAGAAATAATGAGAATAAAGGCGAGTTTACACGAGGCTAGTTTCACGAACGTGGTGCTTATTTTCGTATGCAACGCCCCGTGTAAACTACCCAATCGTTGACCACGCTTTCAAGGACACTCCTTCACGACTGTTTCGTGTGCATTCCAACATGTTAGAAATTTTCAGTCGTGTGTCGTGAATTGCGGCGATTGGTTATAGATAAATCATTCATAAAAATAATTAGAAATGAATACCACTGTGAAAGTAAACGTTTTAAAAATGAGTGATGACACAACATTGAAGTTTTTAGATTTATATATTATTTCAAGTTTTAATTTCGCTGGAATAGCTTCTCTCATATTAGTATCTCCTTTTTTTAATCATTGGCGAAACACGATCAAGTAGACATTGCAACTGATCTGAATTCATTCTAAACATATTCCGAAAGTCACATGGATCCTCCACAACCAATTCTTTACATAGACTTTCTGAGACACCTGTAATAGCTTGGGGTTAGTGACCCCGCTAAGTTACTAGGTTTCTAAACAACAAACAAAGGCACTTACCGGTGCGTTGAATTAGATATTCTTTAGGGCCTACCATAGATTTCCTGCGTCCCACAAAGCAGTCTACCTAAACTCGCAAACTTTACTAATTTAGAAGCTATAGACATTACCCCTAACTATTATTATTTACTGACAACTTTTTACCCCATTTGTCACCTTAGAAACATCACCAAATTAAACTTAGCACCAATGATTTAGTCAGATATGAATAACCATGCTCTAGTCCAGCCAAAACCAAAACGAACAGCTCGCGTTGCTCTGTTTATCCCTTCGTGTTGCCATTCAGTTTTCTTTTAGTGATATTTCCCTTTAGTGACTTAGGACTATATACATATATATATACATACACGTCACCTCACTCCTCCCCTACAAGTTTAGTCTGTCAGGGGGGTGAGAGACCCTAGACGACCTGCGGAGCGGGGTTGATGTAGTAGGAATAGGTGCAACATGCATAGGCGGGCGAATTGAACCATTTTCCAGAGGATCGGTTCTCTCTTCCGGAAGACTCCAGTCATTCTGCCATTCACGTTCCCATATCTGGTCCTCATGGCGTTTAATAGAACGACTATCTTCTAGTTGGCACTTGAAGGAAACAGGGCCCGTTCTCTCCTGCACAGTTGCAGGAACCCATTTTGGTCCAGCCCCATAGTTGCGAATCATAACTGGATCATTAGGTTGCGCTTCTATAACTCTCCCGTTTTTAGTGTCGTGGTACAACTTGTTTTTCCTGATGGCGTAAAACTCGTCGTTGTAACGTCTCGTTTGGACGTAACAAATCGAAAGCTGAACGAATTCCCCGGTCAATCATAAGTTTAGAAGGAGACACCCTCATCGTTGTGTGAGGTGTTAGTCGATATTAAAAAAAAAATTTATCCATCACCACTTGCATTTCCTCCCCACGAGAATGACGCAAGGCCGACTTGAAAGTACGGACCATGTTTTCCGCGAGACCGTTAATAGACGGGTGAAAAACACTAGACCGGACATGTCTAATGCCATTTAGGTGAACAAAAGAACGAAATTCTTCACTGGTAAAACAAGTACCATTGTCGGAAACCAGGACTACGGGTAAACCCCATTGAGCGAAACACGAACGGAGTAAGCGAATAGTAGCACCCGAAGTCGTGGAAGTGGTTGGAAAAATTTCCACCCACTTAGAGTAGGCGTCCACAATGCCTAGGAAATAAGTATTATTTATAGGACCTGCATAGTCAACATGGATCCTATGCCAAGGTATAGTAGGCCATTCCCAAGAATGAAGTGGACTTTTTCTTGGAAGATCTCTGTTCTCTAGGCAGCTTTGACAGGAACGAACCAATGATTCGAGTTCTCCATCTAAACCAGGCCACCAGAAATAAGCTCTCGTCAGCTCTTTCATTTTTGTTGCACCCATGTGTTCAGCGTGAAGTTCCTTCACTAAATTTCACCTGCCTTCATTCGGAATTATCACTCTGTGGCCCCATAAGAGACAGCCATTTTGGATCGAGAGTCCAGACTGACGTTGATAAAAAGGCTGTAATTCACTCTCAACCTTAGTAGGCCAACCAACTGAGCAGTAATGGATGACCCTAGACAGAATAGGGTCTGATTTTGTCCACTGCTCTATTTGTACCGCAGATACTGGAATGGATTCCAAAAACTCCACCAAGTGAACCCATTCTGTAGGTATAGGTACACATTCATTTAGTTTTCTAAAGGCAACCTACTTAGCGCATCAGCCGTACCTAGAAGTTTGCCTGACCTATGTACTAAGTCAAATTTATAGGCTTGCAGAATCAGTGCCCATCGTTGAATCCTACCTGAGGCCATAACTGGAATATTTTTATTAGGTGAAAATAAACCTAAAAGAGCTTATGGTCAGTAATTAGTTTAAATTCATGACCCCACAGATAGAAATTAAATTTTTTTATTGCAAATACTAAGGCTAAGGCTTCACGTTCAAGTTGTGCATATCGTCTTTCAGTCTCAGTTAGTGTTCTAGAAGCAAAACAGATAGGCCTATCTACACCATCAATGTGGTGAGATAACACTGCCCCAATTCCATTAGAACTGCTATCTGCTGAAACTATGACAGGAAGTTTAGGATCATAATGCACTAGGAGAGTGGACTTTGGTAGTACGTCCTTGGAAGCCTCAAATGCTTCCTCTTGAGTTTTCTCCCATCTTTACTGTTCCCCAGATCGTAATAGCTTATTTAGGGGTTCAAGGAAAGTCGATGCATTAGTAGGCTGACCATACGTACCGTTTTGAACGGGACAGTACCGTTTTTTTTATGGGTTCTGTATGGGTTCTGTCACTGAAGAATAATTGTAAGCTCAATATGTTTATGTACTTACTTTTTCATGAATACAGAATATTACATAACCCCCGTCCCTTTTTTGCCATTCCAATGTCCCGTTTTTGTCTCAAGGAAATATGGTCAGCCTATGCATTAGGCAAAAATTTCCTATAAAAGTTTAGGAGACCTAAATAAGCTTGTAACTCTGTAGTTTTGTGGAGGTGGTGCATTTTTTATTGCTTCTAGTTTATCCACCGTTGGATGAATGTTCTTTCTTTAGCTTAAGTCCGGCATCCCGGGAGTCTTTTTAGAACCGTGGTTAATCTAGTTAGGTGTTCTTTTTTAGACGAACCTGAAATGAGGACATCATCTAGAAAACAAAGTACCCCCGGAATGTGACCTAGAACTTGGTCCATTGTCCTCTGAAAAATACCCGGAGCCGATGCTATTCCATAGCATAGCCTATTGTACTTATATAGGCCTCGGTGCGTATTTATGATAGTTAGTTTTTTAGAATTTTCATCTAAACTTAGTTGAGCATAGGCTTGGGACATATCTAGTTTTGTAAAATATTTACCCCCAGCAAGAGAGCTAAATAATTCATCAGGCTTGGGTATAGGGTAGAAATCTAGGAGGACTGCTCTATTTGCTGTTAAACGGTAATCCCCACATAATCGCACGGACTTGTCAGGTTTTAGTACAGGAACTACTGGGGCAGCCCACTTAGCGTGTATGACTGGTTCGATAATTTTATCTTTGAGCAGCCTGTCAATTTCTAAGTCTACCTTCTCCCGCAGTGCATACGCAATTGAACGAGTCTTACAAAATTTCGGAGTTACATTAGGATCTACTTCTATACAGACCTGATGGCCTTTTAGGTTGCCTACTTCAGGCCCAAAGACAGAAGAAAACTCCCTTAATTAACAATGAGTCTATGTCAGACGGATATGAGAGTGTATGCACATCTGCCTGACCCTTTGGCAAAATTTTGTTAATAGGCATTTTCAAAGCATCAATCCAATCACGGCCTAGTAGAGTAGGCCCTTGCTCATCCACCATTAAAAGGGCTAAGGGATGAGACGAAGTTTTCTTGTTGAGTGTAACTGTGATGGATGCTTCTCCACAAATAGGTATTTGTATGTCCCATATTTTTTTTAGTATTGTTTTAGATGCATGTAGTTTAGATGTATTTTTGAAAGTTTTGTCAAAAACTGTTTTAGACATAACAGTTCGGGCAGCACCAGTATCTAGTTCTAGAGGAACTGTAATTCCATTTAGGCCTACCTCTACAATATATGGGCCTGTATTATCACCACTTTGCTGCTCATAAAATAGGTACTCCACTCCAATGTTCGAAGTATTTCCCTTTTGAGAATTTACACTAGAAATGTTATAATTAGAATTTTCACCCCTTGTTTTCTTTGAAAAACAAACTTTAGCTATGTGGCCTATTTTACTACAGTTTCGGCAAACTGCTTCTTTAAAAGGGCAGTCCTTCTTCCAATGGTGTTCTCCACACCCAGTACATGGCTTGGAAGGCTTTTCCTCCTGTTTAGCGTTTGAATTAGTAGGTTTAGTCGTATTTTCCGCATACCTTTTATTTGTCTGTCTAGTAGACTCATTAGGTCTGCCAGGCCTAGAAGATTTACAGTTATTTACGTGTTGGGCTTTACTACTGTGACTGCCAAAAGCTCTAACATCTTTAGCAGCTGCTTCTCTAGCCGCAGCTATTTCTACAGCCTGACTATAAGTTAGGTCCTGGAGAGCTAATATGGCTCTCTGGGTAGACTCCTCTTTGAGACCCATTACAAACCTATCTCTTAGCATTTCGTCTAATTTGTCCCAAAATTTACAAGTACGACTATGGGCTTTTATTCTTGCAACAAACTCTGCAATGCTTTCATTCACCGTCTGATGTCTCGAATAAAACTTGAAACGTTCATAGATGAGAACTACTCGGGGTTTGTAGTGATCGGTTAGGGCCTGTACCAATTCACTATAGGTGCAAGTTTCCGGTGCTTTAGGAGCAACTAGGTTCATAACTAAGCCAAACGTTTTAGGGCCTATTATAGTTAAAAAGGTAGGTACTTTCTTAGCATCAGGAATGGAATTTACCTCGAAAAACAACCTAACCCTAGTGGTATAAGCTTCGAAGTCCTCCCCAGAGTCTTCGTAGGGGCTTATATGGCCAATCCACCGACATGCTAGAACAAAACCCTTTTTAGGCCAAATAACGTGAAGTAGGTTAGATTTGGTTTAAATTTGATCTAGTTACTCCCCAGTTAGGGCTGAAGAGTAAATTTATTGGAGTTAGGCTGGGTAGGAATTAGTATTAGAGTTAGGCCGGCGGGACCTAAGCCAAATTTAATCCAATGAACCAAATTTATTCCAATGAGCCAAATTGAATCCAATGAGCCAAATTGAATCCAATGAGCACAATTGAATCCCATCCTCGTTGCCAAATGTAATAGCTTGGGGTTAGTGACCCCGCTAAGTTACTAGGTTTCTAAACAACAAACAAAACAGTCTACCTAAACTCCCAAACTTTACTAATTTTGAAGCTATAAACATTACCCCTAACTATTATTATTTCCTGACAACTTTCTACCCCATTTGTCACCTTAGAAACATCACCAAATTAAACTTAGCACCAACGATTTAGTCAGATATGAATAACCATGCTCTAGTCCAGCCAAAACCAAAACGAACAGCCGCTTTGCTCTGTTTATCCCTTCGTGTTGCCATTCAGCTTTCTTTTAGTGATATTTCCCTTTAGTGACTTTAGACTATATACATATATACACACACACACGTCACCTCACGTCACTATTCCGCCTAGAAATCCAATCTCTTTGCCATATTCTTCTTCTGCGACGTCGTTTCCTTGCACCAGAGATATCTAGAAGTAGCTCATGAGCTAATAATGCACTGACAATGTTGTATGCGTCCGACACCATTGAGTCCATGATAAACACTGACATATTTTCAGTGTCGTGAATACTTCATAGTGTAAACATTTTCACGACTAGACCACGACCGAAGACATTACGAAAGCGTGGAATAAGCGTGCTCACCATCGTGAAACTAGCCTCGTGTAAACCCGGCTTAAGGTTTGGGACATTAACACAATAAATGTTTCCACTCGTCCAGTGGCGGTCCTAGCTTACATGACGCCCTGGGCGAACCTCACCTTCAGCGCCCCCCCCCCCTGTTCGCCAACACACACACATTCGAATCCCCCCAAAATAAAGGACAGACATAACTCTTTCACAAAATAACTTTTTATTGGACTAATTGTTGGAACTTCAGAACCAAAACAAAGACTCAAATTTCTGAATTTTACAAATCCTTCATCACGTAAATAGAATAACTCACTTAAGAGAATGTAATTATGATACTATGAACAGGAAAAATACAAATTAAATTGCACAACTGCCATAAATAAACTAGAGAATCAAATTTCTAAATTGTACAAATGCTCTATCACATAAATAGAATAAGACACTTAAGAGAGGGTAATTATTATGCTACACTTTGAACAAGAAACAAAATAAATTGCACCACAGCACAACTGCCATCTAAAGCCTGACTCTTCTTACCTTCCTTGATGCAAAGTCATGAATTAAATCATCATATGAAATCTGCTCAGCAATTGTATGATTTATACTGATGATGGCCAGACCGGTAAGGCGTTCCTGTGACATAGTTGACCTCAGGTAGGATTTGATGAGCTTCAGCTTTGAAAAGCTCCTCTCTGCTTCAGCAACAGTGACTGGAAGAGTAAGACCAATTCTGAGAGCAGTCCACAAATTTGGATATATTTCAGAGAGCTCCCTTTCATGGATAAATGTCAGCAGTTCAAGCAAGGATATGGTCTTTGATGGCAAGTCAGGCAAGTTCTTCAGCTCCTGTGCAAGCTCTCTGCCATCCAAGTCAGATTGTCCCTTAAAGTGTAGTGTAGTACTAAGGTTCACACATTGTTCTGTCAGCTCCTCAAATGTGAGATTTTGGAAATGTGTCAGCACTCCAAACTCTCCCACAATTTCCAACGTGGAAAATCTTTCCTGAATGGCTGATGTTGCAGCATCAACCACTGCATTGAAAAATGTCACCTCCAGCTTCTTCAAAGCATCAATCAAGGGCTCATCAGATGCTTCATAGGAGAAGTGCCGCTTTGTGGACCTCAGCCGTTTTTGTTTTAACACAGCCTCCACATTCATTTGTTCACAGATATCTGTGGCTGCCATTTGTGCAGCCACAAAACCTGTTGCCCTGTAATTGCGGAGACCTCTCTCTGTTTTTTTTAGGAGATTTACTGCAACATCAACGTGCATGCTAGGAGACTGCATCTGCTTGCTCACATGCTGAATTTGGCACAACAGGTCATGCCACACCACTGAACAAATGGCGAAGCGGTATGACCCAACCTCCTCTGACAGAGATTGAGCCTCGACCTTTATTACAGAGTCTTTGTTGGTGTGGTCCCTCACCTCGATCAGTGCATCTCTCACTGCAGCTGCCTGATATCTCAGGGGCTCCACACTCTTGATCTTGCTTTCCCACCTTGTATCAGACCACATCTTCAATGTGATGTTCACATGTTTTTTCAAAATGGCCCATCGTTGTGTGGAGGCTGAAAACAAGTTGTAAAGCTTCTGCAAGATGCCAAAGTAACTTGTGGCATCAATAGATCCCTTAGCAGCATCGGCCACAAGCAAATTCAGAGAATGAGCCCCACATGGAACAAACAGAGCTCTGGGATTAATTTCTAGGAGCCTGGATTGAACACCCTTGTTTTTTCCCTCATGTTGGCCCCGTTGTCGTATGATTGTCCTCTACAGTCCATGAAAGGAACTTTTAGCTCCTCCAGTCTCTTCAGAATCAGAGATGCCAAATGTTGACCAGTGGACTCCTCTGCCTCCAAAAACCCCATGAAATGTTCCTTTATATGGGGCTTCCCCTCCAGTGACACAACCCGAATCACAACTGACAACTGTTCAGTGTGGCTGATATCTGGAGTGCAATCTAGAATTATTGAAAAAAACTTTGATTGTTTGATGTCGCTCACCATTGCTGAAATGGTCTTGCTGCTCGACAAATCAATGAGTTCGTTTTGTATGTGGTGGCCGAGGTAGCTGGTGTGACTGGAGGTCCCTTTTTGGACACGGTTAATGTGTTCTTGCATTATAGGATCAAATTGTGCCATCAGTTCAACTTCTTTCAGAAAATTGCCATTTGATGGTGAGAACAATTTTTCTGTATGTCTTTTAGTGCCAAATTCCTAACTGCCAGAGAATGCACAATAGCAGTGAGACGTGTCAGCACCGCTCTCCATCTCAACTTCTCAGCCTCCAGAAGTGCCATCTCCTGCTTGTCAATGGTCTCCCCTTTCTCATCCTCACTGCCAGTTCTTTCCAGATTTTCATAGAATTTAGGTGTTCTGAACTGTTGTCATGTGATGTGAGCAATGAGCTTGCATGCTTCCAGTCCGAGAGTCCCAAACTTGTTAAATTTATTTTCCTCTTGGAAAATAATGTACAACAGAAACAGAAAAGGCTGTTGTTTTTTAAGGAATAGACCAACCAACTTCTGATTATATTTTCCCCACTAACCAATGACTTCCTGAAGTATTGATGGTGGAAACTTCTTCCGTCACTGTCGTTTCTAGGGAATACAAAGTCAGATGGTACGTGACTTGGTCCCCTGGAAACCAGTTGTGTCCGAATTCTCTCAGTCAGAACTGAAGGCCAGTTAGCAGGGTCGGTGGACAGAGACTCATCCTCAGGAGGCGATTCTGCTCCAGGCCTTTCTAATAGAAAGAACAAGAGCATTACTCATTAGTATACACACCTAAGTTAGATAACACATTATTCACAGCACTTTGTTATGGTGGTGGTGTTATGGAATTATGGTGGTGAAACACCACACATACCAGTAACCCAGACCCAGTGATAATAACATTATAATTTATAACTGTTTGCAAAATGCTTTGCAGGGATGCACACACATACACATACACACACACGCACACACTCACAGACATATGTGCACACAAACTCACCTGAAGAGTCCTGCCGGGGAGAAGTAGAAGCAAATGGGTCTTCATCCTCAGGATCAGACTGCATTTGTGGAGACATATGTGAGGCTGAGGAGGTAGATGGCTCCTCAGCCTCAATAATGGCAGAAGTAGACGGCTTCTCATCCTGGCTAGTGGCAGAGGGTGTTCCAAAATATTTCAAAAGTGCCCCTGCAAATAGTAAAATAGAACATAACAGACCAATGCATGAATAGGCTAGTACAATTAATTTAACATGTTATTAAGCACAATTTATTAAACTTTTAGAATAGGAAACAAATGAATAATACAACCTCCTTGGTTAATGGCTAATTATATACATAATAGTACACTTCAAATGACTCAGAAAGCTATATCAAAAATAGCAGTGCAATATAGCAGTGAAGAGTAGATGACATAGCTCTATACCTTTATCTTTTGCTCGTTTCTCTCTTATTCTTTCCTCTTTTTTCTAAACTGAGCACCTGATAGCTTTGACCTCTTCTTATCCATTTGCGGTTATTTGACAGACCTTAGTGGCTTAGTGTGAAGATTCGTTCTGTAATAAATAATATACATTTCACTATTTAACCAAACCCAGAAAAATAACATTACATATGTTAAAGTATGGGCCTTTATTCCCAATAATATTAATCTGGAAGCATTTTGCATTGTTTAGGTCTTTTATGGGAAGGTTTATGGAAAATGCAATAGATGGTTTTTTATTAATAAAAATATATTTATTGATCTTTTATTATTTATTTTATTTTATTTTTTATTTTTATTTATTTCTTTATTTATTTATTCTTATTTTTATTTTTATTTTTTTTGCAGGCGCTCATGCCGCCCCTCCACAAATGCCGCCCTGTGCGGCTGCCCATATTGCCCATATGAGGAACCGCCACTGCACTCGTCCACTGACTCGCATAAAAAGTTGAACACTGTCCGAGTAGACTCGCCTTGCCAGTGGACTAGCGCCAGTACTCTCCAAATACGTTCACACATGCCAGTATCGGGCGAGTAATTGGCCGAGCTGACTGGCACGTGTGTACCCGGCTTTACTGGGTTGATTGCCTGTTACCCTCATCCGTTAGAAATTTCCAGCAGATTTCAGTGGAGAGTTAACGACAAAAGCCCTACTTTTTCGTTAGAGAGTTATGTATGTGTACTAGACCTTCAAAGGACCTTTTTCGTATTGTTTTAGTGGTTAATGTTAAATTTATTTGCCTTTGGTATTTTAGCGCTGCCTAATGGTAAAGAAAGAAATTGCCTTACCTTATTATTTCTTTGAGCCTCGCTTCTGCTTGTAGGACGCGACAATGTCTTTCGATGTAGGGCCGCGGTACGATGGAGTTACACAACGAGTTGATTTGATGTAATTAATATAGGCAGTCAGTATATTTAAATTCCTTGAGGTATAGGCCTATCTTTTTGCGTTATTAGGTTTATATCATATGTTATTCACTCAGAACTTATAGGAAGATAAAGTACATTGTCCTTGCTTAAAAGCAGGGCTTAACATAAGCAAGCTCCGAGCGTGCAGCTAATATAATATAAATAGTCGTCTTTTATTATTTGCTGATTTTGAAAGTTCGTTGACTCTTCTCTCAAAGTAATTTTCATGAGTCAGTAGTGGAAAATTTTGAATATGAAATAATAAATTTTTCTTGTGATTGGCGGGCCCAATGCCTCCATATTGGGTTCTATGTATGTAAGGCAATTATTTTCATTCCCAATAGGCTATGTCGCCAATCCCGAGGCAATTTTGTATAGATATTTAATTAAATTAATTAATAATTTATATTTAATTAAGAAGTAAAGGTACCACATACGATACCATATTGTAACCATATATAGTTTTTCCATATACTGCGAGGAGGGGGGGGATTTATATGTTATAGATTAAATTTTTTGATAAACAGTGTGTTTTAAACCATGTGAAATGAGTTAAAAAGAATGAAGTAGGAATTTAGAAAGAGAAAGGTTACTCAAGACCTATTTAAATATAAAAGTTCAAGAGGCCAACTTCTCAAGTTTATGATAATAAAAACCCACTCTAATAGACAGAATTTATTTCCACAACAGTTTCGATGCCCACTAGCATCCTCTTCGGGTGGATACAGAAAAACGAATGAACCAAAAACAAGAGGGAAAACAGTCCAGGGACCATTGAGAAATTCACACATAGGATAGATCTCGTTCTCCCGACACCGGAAGGGCATTTTATTAAAGGGTCCCTCTTATAAATACATTCGTGCAATTTAAAATTATCTTCTTGTTCTATACATACAGATGCTATTATTTTTTAATTATTACATTTATTATTACATTTATTACATTTATTACATTTATTATTGCATTGTTATTTATTACATAAATTATAAATTTATTATTACATTTATTATTACAGTGTTGTTTATTATTACAGAAATTATAAACCGAAAAAACGAATGAAAAAGGCGAGAACCATTGAGAGCCCATTATGAATCGGTATTCAGTACCCCAAAAAGTGACAAAGCAATACCTGACAAAGATGCATTCTTCAGAGAGAAATTGCAAGGAGAATGTATGACAAACTTTGATTTTACCCCAGAAGATGTAGCGACAGCTATAGGACAAATGAAATCACATTCCGCTGCAGGTCCGGACAAATGGAACGCACTATTAATTAAAAACTGTAAAACTAAAATAGCTACACCCTTATATTGGATATGAAGAAGATCACTAGACACTGGGGAAATACCGAGCATCTTGAAAAGAGCAAACATCGTCCCTATATATAAAGGCGGAGATAGATCTCGAGCAAAGAACTATAGACCAGTGTCCTTGACGTCCCACCTCACCAAAATATTTGAAAGAATAGTCAGAGAGAAAATCTATGACTTCTTGGAGACATTGGAAAGATTCAACGAAAATCAACATGGATTCCGATCAAAAAGATCATGCTTATCACAACTTATAGAGCATTATAACAATGTCTTAGATGCACTTGAAGGCAATGAAAACTATGATGTCATATACACGGATTTTGCTAAAGCTTTCGACAAATGTGATTATGGGATAATAGCACATAAAATGAAACATATGGGAATAACAGGCAAAGTGGGAAAATGGATCTACAACTTCCTCAGAAAATGACTACAGGTGGTCAAAATTCAAGGTGCATCATCATCAAAATCAGAAGTACGCAACTCAGTACCACAAGGGACAGTACTGGCCCCACTCCTGTTCATTATCATGCTAACAGACATAGACAGTGAAATAAACAACAGTATAGTAACATCATTTGCGGACGATACAAAGATGAACAGAAAAGCCAGCAATGCAAATGAAGTGGAGGCCTTGCAGGGGGACACAAACAAAATATACAAATAGTCAGAAAACAACAATATGACATTAACAGCGAGAAATTTCAGCTCCTGAGATATGGTAGAAATGAGGAACTTAAACAGAGTGCATATTATGCTCCAGATAGACAAGAAATTCAGAGAAGCACGAAAGCGGTCGACTTGGGGGTAATAATGACCGATGATGCCACATTCGAGACACAAAATCAGATAGCAATAAACAAAGCAAAAGAGTAGCGGGACAAGTACTAAGAACGTTCAAAAGGAGAGAGAAGACAGTAATGATTCCCCTGCTGAGAACACTGATCGTACCAAAACTTGAATACTGCTCAGTTTGACGTCCCCATATAAAAGGAAGAAATTAATAAACTAGAAGAAACGCAGAGACATTTTACAGCCAAGTTTGATGGCTGAAAAGAACTCAACTACTGTGAAAGACTACGTAAATTAAATCTGTACTCCCTGGAAAGACGAAGAGAGAAATATACCATAATCTACATATGGAAAATGATCGAAAAACTGGTACCAAACCTCAAACTAAACCCAATTACCATCCAAACAACGCTGGAAAATAGGAAAGGCAGAATGTGTAGTGTTTCCAACTTAAAGGCCCGACGAGGGACCTCCAACTCTGAAGGAAAATAGCTTGGTTGTCAGGGAGCCAAGAATTTTCAGCCATCTTCCAAAGGACCTCAGGAACATTACAGGGGTCAAAGTTGAAGCTTCAAGAGAAGACTAGATGCCTGACTCAGGACGGTACCAGATGAACTGGGTGTACCTGGCTATGTACGGTGGAGAGCGCAAGAGAGCAACCAACTCGTTCCTCCACCAAGCCAGGACTAAAGGCGGGGCCAACAGCTTGACCTTCGTGTGAAGAAAGGCCGACGCACGGAACCCAAACAAGGTTATATATATATATATATATATATATATTATCAGTCAAACTTTAAGTACACCCTGAAATATTCATAAATTTCAAATTTTGTTTAAAGTTTTATTTATTAACTAAGTTATCATGACACAAATGACAAATTAATAAGTACAAACCTGGGAACTTAAATAACAACAAACCAGGACAATTTACCAAAAGCAAAGTCTAAATTTTAGACTCATCAAACTAGCCTCCTCTTGCAGCAATTACAGGAGAACAAATTCGAGCATGCGCTCAACAACAGAGAAAGAACATAGTCTGGTGAAAGCTGCTGCGAGCACTTGTATAAGAGTTCTCAGAGCTTCTGAGCACTGGATGGCTGCTTGGCTTTCACTCGTCGATCCAGTTCATCCTACACTAGCTCGATGGGGTTCAGATTCGGGGACTGTGCTGGCCATTCCATAACTGTGAACTGACGTTGCCGTTTTTTCTGCTTCGGGTAATTTTGACAGAGCTTGGAAATGTATTTAGGATCGTTGTCTTGCTGCATTATGAACTGTTGGCCAACTAGTCGCAGTCCAGATGGGATGGCATGGTGCTGTAGAATGCTGTGATAGCCACGTTGGTTCAGTATTTCAGTATTTTAGGTTGCATGCTAGATGTAAATTAACACATTTTGAAGGCTATTTTGAAGAAGCTTCCGTGTTACAACTCACTGCATAGGGCAGATGCACTGAAACATACAATATGAAAGCCAGGTAAGCAAATTCATCTCTAGTACCTGTTAAGGTTACATTTAAAGTTTATGTCATGAGCTAAGCAGCAAAACATTGGAAATAAGTAGGTGTACTTAAACTTTTGACTGGTAGTATATATATATATATATATATATATATATATATATATATATATATATATAATATATATATATTATATATATATATATATAAAGTGGACCCACGCTTACCGATTGGTTCGTGTTACGATCAAGCCTCATTGAGAATATATTGCCCGTGAACGATTAATTTCCGTGTAACGATTTTTGAACGATCGTGCCAAATTCACGATGGAAGGAGATTCTCCTTCCAAACAATAATTTACTCCTCAACCCCACGACTACCACCATCGATTTTCATCCATGTTACACTCCACCAACCTAAGGTAAATAATTGTTTTATTTATTCTTTATTTAATTATGTTTATTTAATTGTTTTTATTATTTATTTATAGCAAAATAAGTTATAATACATTTTTGGTGTTAAAATATCATGTATTGTTAAAATATCCTTTTAAGCATGGGAAATTAGTGTTTTTAAGTCTTGCAAGAGTGTATTTTCGAAAAATTTGCACCAATTAGGCCATTTACATGTTATAATGGGTTCGTGTAACGATTTTTTCGTGTACCGATGGTTTATTTTGCACCAATTACGATCGTTAAACGGGGGTCCACTGTATATAGGCTGTGTCATCGTCGGTGGATGTCCTCGGAGGTCCACTGCGTGGTTTATCTCCTATGGATCCCGTTTCCCTGAACTTTGCTACAAGTTTGCCAACACAGCTGTGTGTTATCGGCGCGCGGTCCGGATGTAATCTGTTAAATTCCTCAGCGACCTCCCTCTGACTCCGATTTCCTACGAGCAGAATTACCTGGATGCGTTCTTCCTTACTCAAAGACATCATGGGCACTTGCATAAACGGAAAAACATGAATTACTTATTTTACCCTATGGTTCCAGACTTATGGGACACCCTGTATATATGTGTGTGTGTGTATATATATATATATATATATATATATATATATACTTACTTTTGTTACTTTTGTTGAGTTTGAACGACGGTTCAGGATCGACCTGCGGTCGACCCCTCTGCAGCATCCCGCCTCATTTGCGGGACTTGGTGAAGGAGGGAATTGCTCTCTGATCTCCTCCTGCCTCGTAGCCAGCCACGCATGGTTGGTCAGGGACTTTGCACAAGTATCTGTCCATCTGGTTCTTGAAGTTATTCAGGTTGGTGTGCTGGAGATTCCTCACTTCTTTTGGAAGGACATTGAAAAGCTTTGGGCCCCGTATTCTGAGGGTATTTTCCATCCTCGTTTTCATGGCTCCTTGTCCCACCGCAGCTGGGACCGTACAAAATCTGCCTCTTCTCTCATTCCAGTTTGTTTCTATTTCATTTCTGAGGTTAGGGACAGAGCCCTCAAGTATTTTCCATATGTATATTATTGTGTACCGCTCGCGCCTTCTTTCAAGGGAGTAGAGTTCCAGGGATTGTAGTCGATACCAGTAGTCTTCACCTTCCGTTTCCTCTATCTTAGACGTAAAAGTCCTTTGTATAGCTTCAATGCTCGCAATGTCTCTTTTTCTGTGTGGGCTTGTGAGTACTGAGCAAACTCAATTATTGGTAGGACTAGACTCTTCCATAATTTGAGCATGATGTTTGCTTTTCTGCTGCGGAAGCTCCTCCAGATGATTCCCATTATTTTTCTAGCTGTTGTGATTTTGATTTTATAGTACTCTCTGAAGTCTGCATCCGACGACATTATTACTCCAAGATCCCTGACTTGTGGATTTGGTGTTATCTGTTTGGCTTGCGGAGTTTTGTACTCTTTTTTTTCTGTAGCTCTTTGTTATTACCATATCTTAGAAGTTGGAATTTTTCTTCGTTGAACTTCATATTGTTGTCTTCTGCCCACTGGAATAATGTTTCAATGTCGTTTTGTAGTTTTCTTATGTCATCTTCGTTCAATATTTCCTTACATATCTTTGTGTCATCTGCGAAGCATGATACAATACTGTCCTTAATATCTGCATCAATATCTGCAATCATTATTATGAACAGCAAGGGAGCTAATACTGTCCCTTGTGGGACAGAGCTCACGACTTCCGAGACTTCCGATTTAACTCCGTTTACCACTACTCTGCGTTCTTTGCGTCAAGAAATTAAATATCCACCTTCCTAGTTTTCCAGTAATTCCTGTATCCTTAAGTTTGTGTGCTATGATTCCATGGTCACATTTATCGAAGGCTTTAGCAAAGTCAGTATATATTACATCAATGTTTTGTCCTTGACACAATGTTCCTAATATTTTCTCCTGGTGGTCTAATAGCTGTGACAGGCATGATCTACCCGCCCTGAAGCCATGTTGATTTGGGTTGTATAAGTCTTTTTCTTGTAGGTAGTAAGTAGTTTTGCCTCTAATTATGCGTTCAAAACACAGTAGGGATAATTTTAAGATAGATTGCAGCGAAACGATTGTGGGAGGGACAAGGGAAAATATTTTTATATCATTTTCTGAAGTAAAGAGGTTAATTAAAGAGTTAAAGACTGGTTCAGCGTCAGGGGTAGATGACTTATCGAATGAGCACTTAAAATATGCAAATGACGTAGTATGTCTGCATATATCATTGCTCCTATCAGCCATGCTTGCTCATAGCTATATCCCTGCAGAGTTTATGAGGGTATATATCTTGCCCCTGGTCAAAAATAAGTACGGAGACATTTTGTCCAGCAATAATTACAGGCCTATTGCTGTCGCTTCCTGCTTCTCGAAACTGCTAGAAAAACTCTTGTTACTCTGATTAAATGATTTCCTATGGACATCTAATCAGTTTGGCTTTAAAAGGTCCCACTCAACTGACCTGTGTATCTATGTACTTAAAGAAACAATATCTAAATACATTGACAGTAATTCAACCATTTATAGCTGTTTCCTTGACATAAGTAAGGCATTTGATAGGGTGAACCACAATATTTTATTTGCAAAACTAGAAGAGAGGAAGGTTCCCATGTACATATTAAATTTATTGAAATTTTGGTATTCCACCAATCTTTCACTGTTAGGTGGGGCAATGTACTATCCGAGTGTTTTGGCTCCTCTTGCGGGGTGAGACAAGGCTCCTTGCTCTCCCCTATGCTGTTTAATGTGTATTGTGATAGCGTGGGGTAGACACCCCAGTTAGGTTACTTAGGTTCTAGCAAACAATCAAAAGCACTTACCGGTGCGTTGAATTAGATATTCCTTTGGGAGCCTACCATTAGATTCCTGTGTCCCACAAACAGCCTACCTAACTCTCTCTTACATTACCAATTTAGAAGCTATAGACATTACCCCTACACTATACTTAAGTACGGACAACTTCCTACCCCAATTGTCACCTTAGAAACACCACTTAATTACACTCAGCACCAACGATTAGGTCAGATAGGAAAAAACATCTCTAGGCTAGCCCAAAACAATACGAACAGCCGCGTTGGTTCGTTTATGCCTTGCTGTTGCCATTCAGCTTAGATTTAGTGATATTTCCCCTTTAGTGACTTTTAGACTATATACATATATATACACACACACGTCACCTCACTCCTCCCCTACAAGTTTAGTCTGTCAGGGGGATGAGGGACCCTAGACGACCTGCGGAGCGGGGTTGATGTAGTAGGATTAGGTGCAACCTGTATAGGCGGGCGAGTTGAACCATTTTCCGGAGGATTAGTTCTCTCTTCCGGAAGACTCTGGTCCTTCTGTAATTCACCTTCCCATATCTGGTCCTGATGGCGTTTAGTAGAATGACCATCTTCTAGTTGGCACTTGAAGGAAACAGGGCCCGTTCTCTCCTGCACAGTTGCAGGAACCCATTTTGGTCCAGCCCCATAGTTGCGAATCATAACTGGATCATTAGGTTGCGTTTCTATAACTCTCCCTCTTTTAGTGTCGTGGTACAACTTCTGTTTTTCCTGATGGCGTAAAACTCGTTGTTGTAACGTTTCGTTTGGACGTAACAAATCGAAAACTGAACGAATTCCCCGGCCAATCATAAGTTTAGAAGGAGACACCCACGTCGTGGTGTGAGGTGTTAATCGATATTTAAACAAAAATTTATCCAACACCACTTGCATTTCCTCCCCACGAGAATGACGCAAGGCCGACTTGAAAGTACGGACCATGTTTTCCGCGAGACCGTTAGTAGACGGGTGGAAAACACTAGACCGGACATGTCTAATGCCATTTAGGTGGACGAAGGAACGAAATTCCTCACTGGTAAAACAAGTACCATTGTCGGAAACCAGGACTACGGGTAAACCTCATCGAGCGAAAACCGAACGGAGTAAGCGAATAGTAACACCCGAAGTCGTGGAAGTGGTTGGAAAAATTTCCACCCACTTAGAGTAGGCGTCCACAATGACTAGGAAATAAATATTATTTATAGGACCTGCATAGTCAACATGGATCCTATGCCACGGTATAGTAGGCCATTCCCAAGGATGAAGTGGACTTTTCCTTGGGAGATCTCTGTTCTCTAGGCAGCTTTGACAGGAACGAACCAATGATTCGAGTTCTCCATCTAAACCAGGCCACCAGAAATAAGCTCTCGCCAGCTCTTTCATTTTTGTTGCACCCATGTGTTCAGCGTGAAGTTCCTTCACTAACTTCGACCTGCCTTCAATTGGAATTATCACTCTGTGGCCCCATAAGAGACAGCCATTTTGAATCGAGAGGCCAGACTGACGTTGATAAAAAGGCTGTAATTCACTCTCAACCTTAGTAGGCCAACCAACTGAGCAGAAATGGATGACCCTAGACAGTACAGGGTCTGATTTTGTCCACTGCTCTATTTGTACCGCAGATACTGGAGTGGATTCCAAAAACTCCACCAAGTGAACCCATTCTGTACACAATCATTTGGATTTTCTAAGGGCAACCTACTTAGCGCATCAGCCGTACCTAGAAGTTTACCTGACCGATGTACTAAGTCAATTTATAGGCTTGTAGAATCGTGCTCACTCGTTGAGTCCTACCTGAGGCCATAACTGGAATATTTTTATTAGGTGAAAATAAACCTAAAAGAGGCTTATGGTCAGTAATTAGTTTAAATTCATGACCCCATAGATAGAAATGAAATTTTTTTACTGCAAATACTAAGGCTAATGCTTCACGTTCCACTTGTGCATATCGTCTTTCAGTCTCAGTTAGTGTTCTAGAAGCAAAACGATAGGCCTATCTACCCATCAATGTGGTGAGATAACACTGCCCCAATTCCATAAGAACTGCTGTCTGCTGAAACTACTACGAGAGGAAGTTTAGGATCATAATGCACTAGGAGAGTGGACTTTAGTAGTACGTCCTTGGAAGCCTCAAATGCTTCCTTTTAGTTTTCTCCCATCTCCACTGTTCCCCAGATCGTAATAGCTTATTTAGGGGTTCAAGGAAAGTCGATGCATTAGGCAAAAATTTCCTATAAAAGTTTAGGAGACCTAAATAAGCTTGTAACTGTGTGATGTTTGTGGAGGTGGTGCATTTTCTATTGCTTCTAGTTTATCCACCGTTGGATGAATGCCTGAGGCATCTATGCGGAACCCTAAATATGAAACCTCGTTAGTGACCCATGAACACTTTTCTCTCTTTAGCTTAAGTCCGGCATCCGATCCGGAGTCTTTTTAGAACCGTGGTTAATCTAGTTAGGTGTTTTCTTTTTTAGACGAACCTAAAATGAGGACATCATCTAGAAAGCAAAGTACCCCCGGAATGTGACCTAGAACTTGGTCCATTGTCCTCTGAAAAATACCCGGAGCCGATGGTATTCCATAGCATAGCCTATTGTACTTATATAGGCCTCGGTGCGTATTTATGATAGTTAATTCTTTAGAGTTTTCATCTAAACTTAGTTGAGCATAGGCTTGGGACATATCGAGTTTTGTGAAATATTTACCCCCAGCAAGAGAGCTAAATACTTCATCAATCAGGCTTGGGTATAGGATAGCAATCTTAGAAGGACGGCTCTATTTGCTGTTAAAGGGTAATCCCCACATAACCGCACGGACTTGTCCGGTTTTAGTACAGGAACTACTGGGGCAGCCCACTTAGCGTGTGTGACTGGTTCAATAATTTTATCTTTTAGCAGCCTGTCAATTTCTAAATCTACCTTCTCCCGCAGTGCATGCGCAATTGAACGAGCCTTACAAAATTTCGGAGTTACATTAGGATCTACTTCTATGCAGACCTGATGGCCTTTTAGGTTGCCTACTTCAGGCCCAAAAACAGAAGAAAACTCCCTTAACAATGAGTCTATGTCAGACGGATATGAGAGTGTATGCACATCTGCCTGATTCTTTGGCAAGATTTTGTCAATTGGCATTTTCAAAGCGTCAATCCAATCACGGCCTAGTAGAGTAGGCTAGAGACCTGCACGGGCCGATATGTTGCGGCCCACACCCGCAATCTTTTTATATAACCCGCCCGTACCCGGCCCGTAATTTTTGTTCATGTTTTAGGGCCCGCCCGTACCCGGCCCGTAATTTTTTTCATGCTTTGGGGCCCGCCCGTACCCGCGGCTCGTGATTTATTTTGTTTTGGAACCTAAACCAACCTGTGTATTTAAGTTTAAGATATGCACGACCAGTAATATTTTTGTTGATAATTACTTAAGTACTTCTTTCAAAACTATACCTATGAAAATTAAATAGATAGTAAAATTATTTAATTTTGTACTCACTGAATTGATGGAGGTTTTAAAATTCCAAATTGCAATGCAGAAACAAAAGATCGTCGACATTTTCTTCTTTTAAATTAGTTCTCCTCTGTGCAAGTGTAATTCCCGCAGTACTAAAGTTCCTTTCGCTGGATGCACTGGATGCAGGAATATTTAAGTATTTCCTAGCCAGTTTAGCAAGCAATGGGAACATTGATTCGTGAGTTTTCCAAAATTGAAGAACATCACTTTCCTCATCAATTTTGTAGCTCATGTACTGCTCAAGTTCTTTACAAGAAACCGAACTTTGGGATTCCTCATTATGACATCGTATGTCTTCCCATTCATCAAATTCTGAAGTCTTTACTCTTTTCGGAGATGAACAAGCTCTTTCAGGCTCATCAGTTAATTTCTCATTGTCCATAAGGTCAACATGAATTTGCTCACGAATACTTGTTAGCACTTCTGCACGCTCAATGTCAGTTAGCATTCTAAGCTGACGAAATTTAGGCCATAGAAATAAAGAAATTTTATGAATAGGCAACACTTTATATTTAGCATGAAGAAATTCTTTTGCACGTTCTTTCAAGGTTTTTATATTTATTGTGTCATTTTCAGAAACGTTCAAATGTTTAAGAAGTTTCAAGTGATAAAGCAATATTAGCTGTAGAGTTGGAGATTTTTCACTTTCTAGCGTATCACTGGCATCTTTAAATGGCTTCAGAAAACATACTAACTCTTCAAGACTGCCTTTTGAAATGTTCTCTAAGTGGTTCAAATTTCTTTCTTCCATCAAATCCTCGATGCTACTCTATTGATCTAGAATCGACTCTCGCATAACAAGCTTCGAATTCCATCTTGTTTCTACTTCTTGACGAACAGTATGTCTCAATTTGCTCGACTGCAGTATAACCTTTTGAATTTCTGGGGCATATTTTTCCAAATAATCTTCATTGAATGTATGACGAAGAATTGTATTTATAATGTGAGATAAGCAACTAAGTCTGTTATAATTCTGTAACGCTTTTACTATGTTTGCTCCTTGGTCTGTTACGAAAGTTAGTTTCTGCACTAAGTCATCTTCAAAGCCTAGCATTGCAAATCTTGTTATTTCCTTTTTTATGTTTTCACCAGTTTTACGTTCCTCATGAAAACTGGACGTAAACATAACTTTATTTACCAGTGTCCAATCATCATCAATATAATGAACAGTCATTGAAATATACGAAATCTTTTTATAATCATCTGTCCACAAGTCTGTTGTAGCTGCACAGCATGAATTACTCATAACTTCTTTGATCTTTGGATAAATCTTTTGACGTACAGTTACTGCAGTTTCAGCTACATGCCTAGAAATAGTGGTTGGATGGGAAATAACCTCATTTACGTCAATATTACCATAAGACGCGCCAACTGCAATAAGTTTTTGTGCAAGATTTAGGAAGCTTTCACCTTTTAAAGTTTCAAATGGTCTTATGTCTTTAGCACAAAAGTTCACACATGCATCTAGCATTTCTTGTTTGGTCTTCATTGTCACTTGTACTTTCTTTTGGAAAAATGAAGCTAAGCTTTGTGATTGTGAAGTACTTGTGCCACATTTGTGACGAGAGAGATGGGAAGTGCCTCCTTTAGAACCACTATATGTCAGTTTTTTTTGGCACTTTTTACATTGAACAAATCCTTGTTCCTTTTTACTGTTCTTATCAATAACTAAGTCAAAATTATCCCATACTTTGCTTTTTCTGTTTGAAACTGGCTGTAGAATTAATTCCCCCGAACGCAGTTTTGAATTAATCACTGCTTCACTGATAGAATGTTGCATTTTGGGGACAATTTTAATTTAATAAAATGTATAACATACTAAGCATAGGCTAGAAACTAGAAAGCACATCTACTAATAAACAATTAAGGTAATTAAGACAAGTATTTGTCGTACAGTATGCACTAATTACGCAGAAATGGTCAGATCATCACGAACAAATTCTATTTGTACAAAAGGGTACAGCGACTACAGCCAGAGGCGAGAGAGGCTAGCATTATAGTAGCATAGCTGAAAAAATGCCAGTTAGTTCCAGCAAATACTTATGTTCAAAAAATTTCTTATCATCGTTCAAACAAAATAAAAAACTTTAGAAAAGAAAATGTTTATATATATTTAAATACGCATAATCAACATAGGTAAAGGTTTGGCATTCAATTATATACTGTGGCAATGTAATGTAGCTAACATGTGTTAAACATTATGCAATTGTAAATAGCGCTGCCGCGCTGGTCGGCATCTTACTCGATCTCATTTGCAAAACCATAAGCGTAAGACGTATCGAAAAGCGAAAATCACCCACCTATATCATTTCTTCCATTAGCCAAAAAAAAAAATCATTATTATTACTATCTATTGTCCTTATTCTCATATTCATTGTTATTATGGTAATTATTGAAATTAGGTCAGTATCGCTGTACGATAAGTTCTAGTTTTGCTATTGTTATTTTTATTTATTTGTCGGGTTCAAAATCCCAGCTGAGCCGTGAACGGCCAAATTCTAAAGGGCCAGTTCTATCTGAAGCCCAAGTTAAGCTAAATTAAAACTTACGGATTTGAGATCCTATTAGGTCCTACCTCAGGGTAACCTCAGGGTTGCTGACTCGATGCGGGCCTACCTTAGACCTTAGTTACATGAATTTTAATGTAAACAAAAAGGGTACTATTTATGGTCTTCTTTCTCAACCTTGCAACAACAACGCAACCTGGACTATTGCACGGTGCAACAATCTTGTATCTAAACAACCAAACTGAATTGCAAGAGAGCTCTCTACAAGACCACACCCTGTACGTACGACATCCCACAAACGAGTAGAAAGAACGCGCAGCCCCCAAAATGATGCCAACAGTGTGACCAAACAATGATGCCACAAGAGCTAAAAAATGCTAGCTCTAAATTAAGTTAATTTTTCACTAACCTTACAATTATGAGATGGATATATATACACCTTAACTTAATAATACAAGCAATGCTGCATCAATCAGCTTAGTCATCATATCGCCTTGGGACAACAATGGTTCTTCCTCTTCTAGATTTTCTAACACTCCCCACCGAAGAGGCATTGTTGTCATTACCTTCTGCAAGGTTAGCCAAGCCTTCTCCATGAGGCTGTAACTCAAATGTTTCATCTTGACTATCTGTGTTTTTGCTGATTTCTAAAGCATAGAGTTTTTGTATAGGTCTCTTTAACTTTCCTCCTGAAGTCTTTACCAGTGCAGACCTAACTAAATTGTCTTTGCCAACAAACAACTCTTCAATTATGCCAAGCTTCCAGCATTGCCTTGGTCTTTCATCCCCAATCATTACCACGTCTCCCACCTTGATACAATTTGTATTGGAGCCCTTTACCTTGCCTGATGGGTAATAATTGAGTTCTGGCAAGTATTCCATCTGCCACCTCTTCCATAACTGATCTTGTAGCTCTTCAAGGTACCTGAACCGTCTGGTTAACTCTCCTTGAGTGCTCTGAATAGGCTGCAAGTCTTCTGGCACACTGGGGCTTGATGTTAATCGTTTACCACAAAGAAAATGATTTGGTGTCAATGGCTCTGCATCCTGCATACTGTTGTAAACAAAAGTGATAGGCCTACTGTTCACCATTGCTTCTACTTCACATAAAACAGTGCAGAATTCTTCTTTGCTCAAATGAGCATTAGCTAAAAGTTTCTTTAATGGACACTTTACACTTCTCACTAGCCTTTCCCAAAATCCTCCCCACCATGGTGCTCTCTCAACAATAAACTCCCACTGTACCCTTGGTGTGAAAAGTAGGATTGGAATCCTTCCTCTTTTAGCAAGGACCAAACTTCTTGGAGTTCCTTTGCAGCCTTTCTGAAGGTTTTTGCATTATCCGATATGATTTTATCTGGGAAACCCCTTCTGTTCACAAACCTTTTAAAGGCCAAAAGAAATACATCGCTACTTAAGTTGCTTACCAACTCCAAATGGATTGCTCTGGTGGTAGCACAGGTGAAAAGACATATATAACCTTTGTTAGACTCCCCTCGCTCATACACATAGACTGGCCCTGCAAAGTCTACTCCCACTACATCAAATGGGGCAGTATAGACACACCGTTCTCTTGGAAGTGGAGCCACCTTTTCATAATAAGGCTTTGCACTCCAACGCTTGCAAACCAACATTTATGCAAGACCTTTTTCACTACTTGTCTAATTTTGGGAATCCAAAATGTTGTCTAATCTCTATTATCACTTCTCTAACTCCCGCATGTAACAGCTTATGATGAGTATCCAGGATCAAAAGGCCCACAAAGTGCCCCTCAGAAGGTAGCAAAATTGGATGTCTTTTCTCCTCTGGAAGCCCAGAAAACTGTAGTCTACCTCCTACTCTCAATAAATCCTGATCCAAAAACACATCCAAACCCTTGAGCGCAGAATGTGTTGGTAGAACCTGTAATGGATGGCTGGTGAGCAATTCTCTCTCTTCACCAAATTTTCCTTCTGCATATATACCACCCAGTATTTC
The DNA here is from genome assembly GCA_023014485.1 of Bathynomus jamesi. Taxonomy (NCBI): domain Eukaryota; kingdom Metazoa; phylum Arthropoda; class Malacostraca; order Isopoda; family Cirolanidae; genus Bathynomus; species Bathynomus jamesi. The sequence goes on from JAJOZX010001321.1 coordinate 292,858, forward strand.
CTGGCTTGCTGAATCTCATTACTGTTCAGAATTCCTTCCTTCTTGTTTCTCCCTTAATGTTGTTGGTAAATCTATATACCCATGCTGTCACTCTTACAATCTTTTCAGACTGCTAATGTCCTCAAGCCTCAATATGGGGTCCTGCTGCATAACTTGACAACTGTTCACAGCGCATTTTCTCACCTCACTCACCCATGCTTCTTCAGCCTGGCATTCTCCTACAATGGGCTGATTAGAAGGCCAGTTTTCACTTCCAAGTTTTAGCCACTCTGGCCCATTCCACCACAAACTTGACTGTGAAAGATCTTTCACTGAAATTCCTCGTGTTGGTAAATCAGCGGGGTTTTGGATGCCTGGACAATGCTTCCATTGCTTGGGATCTGTGTGCGCTTGAATTTCCTCCACCCTATTGGCAACAAATGGTTTCCATTTCCTTGCCTGACTTCTTAACCAGTGCCAAACTATAGTGGAGTCTGTCCAATAATAGCTTGGAATTTCATAGAGGGCCAAAGACTTTCGCACTGTAATTGCAAGCCGACTAGCAATAACGGCACCCATCAAATCCAACCTTGGAACCGAAAGCCTTTTCAAAGGTGCTACTCTGCTCTTTGCAGCAACCAACCTGCAACTTACTTCCTCTTGCAATGCGCCTCTTATATAAATACAAGTTGCATAGGCTTCCTCACTTGCATCACAAAAGATGTGCAGCTCCAAATTGTCTGGACTATTGTTCAACTCTCCAAAGTACCATCTTGGGATTTCAATGTCTCCAAGATGTGCCAATTCTTTGAACCAATATTTCCACCTTACCACCATATGATCAGGTAACTCTTGGTCCCAACCAAGTCCAATTTCCCAGAGGCTCTGAAACCAAATTTTTGACTTTATCACAAATGGAGCCAGGAATCCAAGAGAATCAAAGACCTTCGAAGCCAAACTAAGAGCTGTACGTTTTGTCCACCTTGTCTCATTCTCAGCCAGCTCTACTAAAGATTTCCCATTGAAGGTAAACAAATCATCATCTTGCTGCCAAACGATGCCTAGCACTTTTGCGTCTATTGCCCACAACTCCTTAATACCAGAATCCTCAATACTTTCTGCTGCATCAGGTACTACAGAGGAATGACTCATAAACTCTTGTAATTGCGAATGATTGGTCTGCCATTTTCTGAGCTCCATGCCAGCCTCCCTCATTATAGCTCTAGCCTCCATGAATATCTGTTTAACCATTTCTGTATTATCCACGGAACATAGCAAATCATCAACAAAAATTTTTCCTTATGTGTTCAATAGTGTTAGGATAGACTTCAGAATATTTCTTAAAATGGTACTGCATAGTAGCTGCCAACAGAAATGGACTAGAGCTGAGGCCAAACAACACTGACTTTATTCTATATGCTTGAACCTTAGGTTCATTTTCCAACAAGTCTTTCGTATCCACCCACAGATACCTTACTGCATCTCTGTCCTCTGGTTTTAACTTTATCCGCAAAAAGGCTTGCTTCCATCTGCAGTCAATGCTACTCTACCAAACCTGAATCTCAGTAACAAGGAAAATAAATTGCATTTAAATTTGGCCCAGCATCCAAACAGTCATTCAAGGACACACCACCTTTGTCCTTGGCTGAGCCATCAAAAACTACCCTCAGTTTGGTGGTAGTTTTGTCTCGCCGTACCACTGCATGGTGTGGCAGATAATGTGCCTCCTGGCTCACCAGCTCACCTTGCACCCTTTCAGCATAGCCCTCCCTTACATAACTTAGGATGGCCTCATCCTATTCAATTAACAACTCCTCATTTTTTCTTAGCCTGTACAATGAAGTCTCCAACCTCCGATTAGCTAGCTGAAGGTTTGAACCGGGTTTGCAAGAATCCTTCCATGGTAGGCCAACTTCATAGCAACCATCTCTAAACCCAATCCCTTTTTCAAATTGCTCTAAAACATCATTGTTCACTGTACTTGCCTGGTTGTCCTTTATGCCAATAGATTCAAGTTCCCAAAACGCTTTCAAATGCCTTTCCAGACCATGGCTGTTCTCCTCAATCTTAACAAAAAGAGCCTTAACTTCCATTTCATTGCAATAACTACCATGTAGCCAGGGCCGGATTAACCATTAAGCAAAATAAGCCCGTGCTTAGGGCATCAAGGGAAGGGGGGCACCACAGATCATTAGCTGACCAACTGTGCACTTCACGAGATGAATTTGAAAGATATGAAGCAGCTACAAAGGAAATGCTACCAGATGTTGATTACAAGGCAGCTCAAACTCGCAAACGTATCAGAAAGAAGTACCCAATGACGGAGATGCACCAGAAGTATATCTGAATGCCAGAGATAAATTTCTTATCACCACCTTTTACACAATTGTTGACAAACTTGAAACTGAGATGAGAAGAAGAGGAGAGATATACAAAGAAATAGCAGAGAGATTTTCTTTTCTAAGTGATGTGCCACATAATGTCACCACTTCATCATCTACTGAAATTGAAAGGTATTCTCAGGGTTGTAAAAAGATGATGATGCTTACCCAGAGGACTTGAACACTAATTTCTCTGCTGAGCTTCAGCAGTTTCACTCATATGTGTGCCATAAGTTCAGTGCAAAAAAAAATGTAAAAACAAGATTCAGTCATGCTGAACTTTATAAAATAATTGTAGAAGACAATATTGAGTGTGCCTTCCCAAATGTAGAAATTGCCTTTCGTATATTTTTAACATTAATGGTCACAAATTGCTCAGCTGAGCGTTCATTTTCTCAGTTGAAGTATATTAAAAATACCAACAGAACAACTATGCAACAAGGCAGGCTGGATGCCTTATCTCTACTAAGTATAGAAGCAGATGTGTTACGTAAGATTAGTTTTGAGGATCTGATCAAAGACTTTGCAATTAAAAAAAGTAGGAGAAACTTTTCAAATATAAATGAAGTGGAAGTATACAAAAATAAATATTATTTTCCATCTTACTGTAAGTTTTGTTTCATTTCAAAAAATAAAATTTTATTTTATGGTTTATTTTTGTTTATATTTTGAATTACATATATATGGGGCACCAAAATCTTTTAAGTGCTTAGGGCCTCTAAAGGTCTTAATCCGGCCCTGCATGTAGCATCCAGCCTAGCTTACTTTCAATAGCTACCGGGCCTTGAGATGTACGGACAATATTACCAGTGATGAAGTCCCAATAATAGTCAGCTCCAATCAAAAGACTAATATCTTCTGTTCCCTCAAACTTATTATTGCCCAAATTAATTCCTTCAACTTGCAATTCTTGGACACATGCCATATCTAAACAAGTAGTGACTGGAGCACAAAGTTCCTCAATCTCTACAGCTTGGACCTTGATAGTGGGACTTTGCGGTAACAACCCTTTAACCAGAACTTCTACCTTCTTAAATTTGGTTCGGTTTTGAACGGAACCCCCAAACCCAGAAATTCTTAAATTTTCCCTCTTAAGTTCTTTAAACTTCAATTTTCTGGAAATTCTGGTCTTAATAAAACTACACTGGCTACCACTATCAAACAACACTCTTACAGTAGCTTCTCCCTCATTCCCAAGTAATAAGGCTGCAGTTGTTTGCAATAATCCCCCTTTACTTTTACTCCCTTGCATAGCAGTGGCATGTGCCACTGATGTCTCTACTTCTGGGGTAGGCCTACTAAGAGTGTTTTCACACAATAATGGCTGATGCCTACCATGACATTTTTTGCACAAAATTTTAAACTTACAAAACCTTGCTCTATGACCTTTCAAAAAACACTTAAAACATGCTGTGGACTTAGTTACCCTGTCCTTTCTCTCCTCAAAGGGTAAGGCCTCAGCCACCTCACATTTATATGACTTGTGGTTGCCTTCGCAACATGCCTCAGAGGAGGCATGTAGAGCTGACACTGTACCTGGGCTATTCCTTTTTGTGGAAACTTTGGTGCTGTGCCTGCCTTTGTCCCCTTGTTTACCATCCCATTGTGCAAACTCAACTCCCTCTCGTCTTGCTAATTCTGTGCCTAAAAGACTTAACATCTGCTGAAGGGGGATGTACACATGTTCTGCAGAGTGTCCCCTACTTAATTCAAGCAAAATTGAGCTAGGCAATTTAGACTCCAGTGTAGGAACCAACATTATACCATACTTTTCCATTCCTACACCCAAGTTGTCCAGGGACCTAGTTCTAATTTCAAATTCATCATATAACTGCCGTAACTCCTTGACACTATTAGGATTATTAACAGGAGGTATGGCTAAAAGTGCACGGAGGTGGCTTTTAATTAAGATCTCTGGCTTACCAAACCGTTTCTTTAATATATCCCAAGCCACATTATAATTAGCCTCTGTTAATGCTAATCCTGCTATAGTCTTTGCTGCCTCCCCTTCCAAGAGGGACCGCAAATAATTAAACTTCTCCACGGCACTTAACACTTGACTAGAATGAACTGCTGATTGAAAACTGTCTGCCCATCCTTGCCATTCCTGAATACTCCCAGAAAATGTTTTGAGTACAAGCCTCGGTAATTGAACTACAGATCTGTTAACCTTAACTTCATTATCAGACCTGGGCTCTAACTGTACTGAGCTACTAAACTCTTTTGCTCGGAGGCCTACGTTAATTATATCATCAATAATCTCTTCAAAGTAAATTATGTTATTTTCTATTTCATCCTCTTCTATAAGAGCCTCAATTTTAACATTTACCTCACTTAGAGCAACCTTTTTAGTTTCTAATATGGAAAGCTGCGCAGTCACTAAGCGTAAATCCTCTTGCTCTATGGCAGAATCTATAGTGGCAATGACCTTTGTAATTAGACCTTTGTAGGCGCTTCTCCTTTTTATAAATTTGTTCAATTCAGATGCACTCATCTTCAATGTAAACAACCCTTGGGCTCAATACCAAATGAGCTGAATTGGCAGAAATACTTAACCAAACTGACCAAACGCAAATTTTACTTTCAAATAAACTGAATTGCTAGATGGGGTACTAACCAACACCAGTATGGAATACCAATTTTTCCACCCAAGTAACTGGCGCACTGGTCTGCAACCTTCGCCTACGAATAATAAACCAAATTAACCAAACTGGTAAATGTAGGCCAAAAACAACGACAGACAAGTGGCCAAGTTTCGCAATTGGGCAACCAAACTTTCTACCCTGGTACCTTAATTCAATAATAACCCAAAATTAACCAAACCGGTAAAATGTAGGCCAAAACAACGACAGACGACTGGCCAAGTTTCGCAATTGGGCGACCAAACTTTTACCCTGGACCTTAATTCAATAATAACCCAAATTAACCAAACCAGTAAAATGTAGGCCAAAACAACGACAGACGACTGGCCAAGTTTCGCAATTGGGCGACCAAACTTTTTACCCTGGGACCTTAATTCAATAATAACCCAAATTAACCAAACCAGTAAAATGTAGGCCAAAACAACGACAGACGACTGGCCAAGTTTCGCAATTGGGCGACCAAACGTTTTACCCTGGGACCTTAATTCAATAATACTCAACCCGTCTAGGCCTAACTTGGGCTACAATTTGCACAATCAGAACTTTGCCGAAAAATAGTCACTGACTCAGTCTTGGGGTAGAATCCGGTTCTGAAGGACCATGTTATTTTTATTTATTTGTCGGGTTCAAAATCCCAGCTGAGCCGTGAACGGCCAAATTCTAAAGGGCCAGTTCTATCTGAAGCCCAAGTTAAGCTAAATTAAAACTTACGGATTTGAGATCCTATTAGGTCCTACCTCAGGGTAACCTCAGGGTTGCTGACTCGATGCGGGCCTACCTTAGACCTTAGTTACATGAATTTTAATGTAAACAAAAAGGGTACTATTTATGGTCTTCTTTCTCAACCTTGCAACAACAACGCAACCTGGACTATTGCACGGTGCAACAATCTTGTATCTAAACAACCAAACTGAATTGCAAGAGAGCTCTCTACAAGACCACACCCTGTACGTACGACATCCCACAAACGAGTAGAAAGAACGCGCAGCCCCAAAATGATGCCAACAGTGTGACCAAACAATGATGCCACAAGAGCTAAAAATGCTAGCTCTAAATTAAGTTAATTTTTCACTAACCTTACAATTATGAGATGGATATATATACACCTTAACTTAATATATACAAGCAATGCTGCATCAATCAGCTTAGTCATCATATCGCCTTGGGACAACAATGGTTCTTCCTCTTCTAGATTTTCTAACACTCCCCACCGAAGAGGCATTGTTGTCGTTACCTTCCGCAAGGTTAGCCAAGCCTTCTCCATGAGGCTGTAACTCAAATGTTTCATCTTGACTATCTGTGTTTTTGCTGATTTCTAAAGCATAGAGTTTTTGTATAGGTCTCTTTAACTTTCCTCCTGAAGTCTTTACCAGTGCAGACCTAACTAAATTGTCTTTGCCAACAAACAACTCTTCAATTATGCCAAGCTTCCAGCATTGCCTTGGTCTTTCATCCCCAATCATTACCACGTCTCCCACCTTGATACAATTTGCATTGGAGCCCTTTACCTTGCCTGATGGGTAATAATTGAGTTCTGGCAAGTATTCCATCTGCCACCTCTTCCATAACTGATCTTGTAGCTCTTCAAGGTACCTGAACCGTCTGGTTAACTCTCCTTGAGTGCTCTGGATAGGCTGCAAGTCTTCTGGCACACTGGGGCTTGATGTTAATCGTTTACCACAAAGAAAATGATTTGGTGTCAATGGCTCTGCATCCTGCATACTGTTGTAAACAAAAGTGATAGGCCTACTGTTCACCATTGCTTCTACTTCACATAAAACAGTGCAGAATTCTTCTTTGCTCAAATGAGCATTAGCTAAAAGTTTCTTTAATGGACACTTTACACTTCTCACTAGCCTTTCCCAAAATCCTCCCCACCATGGTGCTCTCTCAACAATAAACTCCCACTGTACCCCTTGGTGTGAAAAGTAGGATTGGAATCCTTCCTCTTTTAGCAAGGACCAAATTTCTTGGAGTTCCTTTGCAGCCTTTTTGAAGGTTTTTGCATTATCCGATATGATTTTATTTGGGAAACCCCTTCTGTTCACAAACCTTTTAAAGGCCAAAAGAAATACATCACTACTTAAGTTGCTTACCAACTCCAAATGGATTGCTCTGGTGGTAGCACAGGTGAAAAGACATATATAACCTTTGTTAGACTCCCCTCGCTCATACACATAGACTGGCCCTGCAAAGTCTACTCCCACTACATCAAATGGGGCAGTATAGACACACCGTTCTCTTGGAAGTGGAGCCACCTTTTCATAATAAGGCTTTGCACTCCAACGCTTGCAAACCACACATTTATGCAAGACCTTTTTACTACTTGTCTAATTTTGGGAATCCAAAATTGTTGTCTAATCTCTATTATCACTTCTCTAACTCCCGCATGTAACAGCTTATGATGAGTATCCAGGATCAAAAGGTCCACAAAGTGCCCCCCAGAAGGTAGCAAAATTGGATGTCTTTTCTCCTCTGGAAGCCCAGAAAACTGTAGTCTACCTCCTACTCTCAATAAATCCTGATCCAAAAACACATCCAAACCCTTGAGCGCAGAATGTGTTGGTAGAACCTGTAATGGATGGCTGGTGAGCAATTCTCTCTCTTCACCAAATTTTTCCTTCTGCATATATACCACCCAGTATTTCCTGGCTTGCTGAATCTCATTACTGTTCAGAATTCCTTCCCTTCTTGTTTCTCCCTTAATGTTGTTGGTAAATCTATATACCCATGCTGTCACTCTTAACAATCTTTTCAGACTGCTAATGTCTCAAGCCTCAATATGGGGTCCTGCTGCATAACTTGACAACTGTTCACAGCGCATTTTCTCACCTCACTCACCCATGCTTCTTCAGCCTGGCATTCTCCTACAATAGGCTGATTAGAAGGCCAGTTTTCACTTCCAAGTTTTAGCCACTCTGGCCCATTCCACCACAAACTTGACTGTGAAAGATCTTTCACTGAAATTCCTCGGTTGGTAAATCAGCGGGGTTTTGGATGCCTGGACAATGCTTCCATTGCTTGGGATCTGTGTGCGCTTGAATTTCCTCCACCCTATTGGCAACAAATGGTTTCCATTTCCTTGCCTGACTTCTTAACCAGTGCCAAACTATAGTGGAGTCTGTCCAATAATAGCTTGGAATTTCATAGAGGGCCAAAGACTTTCGCACTGTAATTGCAAGCCGACTAGCAATAACGGCACCCATCAATTCCAACCTTGGAACGAAAGCCTTTTCAAAGGTGCTACTCTGCTCTTTGCAGCAACCAACCTGCAACTTACTTCCTCTTGCAATGCGCCTCTTATATAAATACAAGTTGCATAGGCTTCCTCACTTGCATCACAAAAGATGTGCAGCTCCAAATTGTCTGGACTATTGTTCAACTCTCCAAAGTACCATCTTGGGATTTCAATGTCTCCAAGATGTGCCAATTCTTTGAACCAATATTTCCACCTTACCACCATATGATCAGGTAACTCTTGGTCCCAACCAAGTCCAATTTCCCAGAGGCTCTGAAACCAAATTTTTGACTTTATCACTGTTAGAAAATCTAGAAGAGGAAGAACCATTGTTGTCCCAAGGCGATACGATGACTAAGCTGATTGATGCAGCATTGCTTGTATATATATTAAGTTAAGGTGTGTATATATATCCATCTCATAATTGTAAGGTTAGTGAAAAATTAAATTAATTTAGAGCTAGCATTTTTGAGCTCTTGTGGCATCATTGTTTGGTCACACTGTTGGCATCATTTTGAGACGCTGCGCGTCTTTTCTACTCGTTTGTGGAAGGTCGTACGTAAAGGTGTGGTTTGATAGAGAGCTCTCTTGCAATTCAGTTTGGTTGTTTAGATACATGATTGTTGCATCGTGCAATAGTCCAGGTTGCGTTGTTGTTGCAAGGTTCATAAAGAAGACCACAAATAGTACCCTTTTGTTTACCTTTTAAGTTCATGTAATTTAAGGTCTAAGGTAGGCCCGCATCGAGTCAGCAACCCTGAGGTTACCCTGAGGTAGGACCTAATAGGATCTCAAATCCGTAAAGTTTAATTTAGCTTAACTTGGGCTTTAGGTAGAACTTGCCCTTTAGAATTTGGCCGTTCACAGCTCAGCTGGGATTTCGAACCCGACAAATAAATAAAATAACATGGTCCTTCAGAACCGGATTTCTACCCAAGACTGAGTCAGTGACCATTTTTCGGCAAAGTTCTGATTGTGCAAATTGTATCCCAAGTTAGGCCTAGACGGGTTGAATATTATTGAGTTAAGGTCCCAGGGTAAAAAGTTTGGTCGCCCAATTGCGAAACTTGGCCAGTCGTCTGTCGTTTTTTGGCCTACTTTTTTCCGGTTTGGTTAATTTTGGGTTATTATTGAGTTAAGGTCCCAGGGTAAAAAGTTTGGTCGCCCAATTGCGAAACTTGGCCAGTCGTCTGTCGTTTTTTGGCCTACTTTTTTTCCGGTTTGGTTAATTTTGGGTTATTATTGAATTAAGGTCCCAGGGTAAAGTTTGGTCGCCCAATTGCGAAACTTGGCCAGTCGTCGGTCGTTTTTTGGCCTATATTTTTTCTGGTTTGGTTAATTTTGGGTCATTATTGAATTAAGGTCCTGGGGTGGAAAATTTGGTATTCCATACTGGTGTTTGGTTAGTACCCCACTCAGCAATTCAGTTTATTTGAAAGTAAAATTTGCGTTTGATCAGTTTGGTTAAGTATTTCTGCCAATTCAGCTCATTTGGTATTGAGCCCAAGGGTTGTTTACATTGAAGATGAGTGCATCTGAATTGAACAAATTTATAAAAAGGAGAAGTGCCTACAAAGGTCTAATTACAAAGGCCATTGCCACTATAGATTCTGCCATAGAGCAAGAGGATTTACGCTTAGTGACTGCGAAGCTTGCCATATTAGAAACTAAAAAGGTTGCTCTAAGTGAGGTAAATGTTAAAATTGAGGCTCTTATAGAAGAGGATGAAATAGAAAATAACATAATTTACTTTGAAGAGATTATTGATGATATGACTAACGTAGGCCTCCGAGCAAAAGAGTTTAGTAGCTCAGTACAGTTAGAGCCCAGGTCTGATAATGAAGTTAAGGTTAACAGATCTGTAGTTCAATTACCGAGGCTTGTACTCAAAACATTTTCTGGGAGTATTCAGGAATGGCAAGGATGGGCAGACAGTTTTCAATCAGCAGTTCATTCTAGTCAAGTGTTAAGTGCCGTGGAGAAGTTTAATTATTTGCGGTCCCTCTTGGAAGGGGAGGCAGCAAAGACTATAGCAGGATTAGCATTAACAGAGGCTAATTATAATGTGGCTTGGGATATATTAAAGAAACGGTTTGGTAAGCCAGAGATCTTAATTAAAAGCCACCTCCGTGCACTTTTAACTATACCTCCTGTTAATAATCCTAATAGTGTCAAGGAGTTACGGCAGTTATATGATGAATTTGAAATTAGAACTAGGTCTCTGGACAACTTGGGTGTAGGAATGGAAAAGTATGGTATAATGTTGGTTCCTACACTGGAGTCTAAATTGCCTAGCTCAATTTTGCTTGAATTAAGTAGGGGACACTCTGCAGAACATGTGTACATCCCCTTCAGCAGATGTTAAGTCTTTTAGGCACAGAATTAGCAAGACGAGAGGGAGTTGAGTTTGCACAGTGGGATGGTAAACAAGAGGACAAATGCAGGCACAGCACCAAAGTTTCCACAAAAAGGAATAGCCCAGGTACAGTGTCAGCTCTACATGCCTCCTCTGAGAATAAATTAAAGGGAATCAAGGAATGTATATTTTGCGAAGGCAACCACAAGTCATATAAATGTGAGGTGGCTGAGGCCTTACCCTTTGAGGAGAGAAAGGACAGGGTAACTAAGTCCACAGCATGTTTTAAATGTTTTTTGAAAGGTCATAGAGCAAGGTTTTGTAAGTTTAAAATTTTGTGCAAAATTGTCATGGTAGGCATCAGCCATTATTGTGTGAAAACACTCTTAGTAGGCCTACCCCAGAAGTAGAGACATCAGTGGCACATGCCACTGCTATGCAAGGGAGTAAAAGTAAAGGGGGATTATTGCAAACAACTGCAGCCTTATTAATTGGGAATGAGGGAGAAGCTACTGTAAGAGTGTTGTTTGATAGTGGTAGCCAGTGTAGTTTTATTAAGACCAGAATTTCCAGAAAATTGAAGTTTAAAGAACTTAAGAGGGAAAATTTAAGAATTTCTGGGTTTGGGGGTTCCGTTCAAAACCGAACCAAATTTAAGAAGGTAGAAGTTCTTGGTTAAAGGGTTGTTACCGCAAAGTCCCACTATCAAGGTCCAAGCTGTAGAGATTGAGGAACTTTGTGCTCCAGTCACTACTTGTTTAGATATGGCATGTGTCCAAGAATTGCAAGTTAAAGGAATTAATTTGGGCAATAATAAGTTTGAGGGAACAGAAGATATTAGTCTTTTGATTGGAGCTGACTATTATTGGGACTTCATCACTGGTAATATTGTCCGTACATCTCAAGGCCCAGTAGCAATTGAAAGTAAGCTAGGCTGGATGCTACATGGTAGTTATTGCAATGAAATGGAAGTTAAGGCTCTCTTTGTTAAGATTGAGGAGAACAGCCATGGTCTGGAAAGGCATTTGAAAGCATTTTGGGAACTTGAATCTATTGGTATAAAGGACAACCAGGCAAGTACAGTGAACAATGATGTTTTAGAGCACTTTGAAAAAGAGATTGGGTTTAGAGATGGTTGCTATGAAGTTGGCCTACCATGGAAGGATTCTTGCAAACCCGGTTCAAACCTTCAGCTAGCTAATCGGAGGTTGGAGACTTCATTGTACAGGCTAAGAAAAAATGAGGAGTTGTTAATTGAATAGGATGAGGCCATCCTAAGTTATGTAAGGGAGGGCTATGCTGAAAGGGTGCAAGGTGAGCTGGTGAGCCAGGAGGCACATTATCTGCCACACCATGCAGTGGTACGGCGAGACAAAACTACCACCAAACTGAGGGTTGTTTTTGATGGCTCAGCCAAGGACAAAGGTGGTGTGTCCTTGAATGACTGTTTGGATGCTGGGCCAAATTTAAATGCAGATTTATTTTCCTTGTTACTGAGATTCAGGTTTGGTAGAGTAGCATTGACTGCAGATGTGAAGCAAGCTTTTTTGCGGATAAAGTTAAAACCAGAGGACAGAGATGCAGTAAGGTATCTGTGGGTGGATACGAAAGACTTGTTGGAAAATGAACCTAAGGTTCAAGCATATAGAATAAAGTCAGTGTTGTTTGGCCTCAGCTCTAGTCCATTTCTGTTGGCAGCTACTATGCAGTACCATTTTAAGAAATATTCTGAAGTCTATCCTAACACTATTGAACACATAAGGAAAAATTTTTATGTTGATGATTTGCTATGTTCCGTGGATAATACAGAAATGGTTAAACAGATATTCATGGAGGCTAGAGCTATAATGAGGGAGGCTGGCATGGAGCTCAGAAAATGGCAGACCAATCATTCGCAATTACAAGAGTTTATGAGTCATTCCTCTGTAGTACCTGATGCAGCAGAAAGTATTGAGGATTCTGGTATTAAGGAGTTGTGGGCAATAGACGCAAAAGTGCTAGGCATCGTTTGGCAGCAAGATGATGATTTGTTTACCTTCAATGGGAAATCTTTAGTAGAGCTGGCTGAGAATGAGACAAGGTGGACAAAACGTACAGCTCTTAGTTTGGCTTCGAAGGTCTTGATTCTCTTGGATTCCTGGCTCCATTTGTGATAAAGTCAAAAATTTGGTTTCAGAGCCTCTGGGAAATTGGACTTGGTTGGGACCAAGAGTTACCTGATCATATGGTGGTAAGGTGGAAATATTGGTTCAAAGAATTGGCACATCTTGGAGACATTGAAATCCCAAGATGGTACTTTGGAGAGTTGAACAATAGTCCAGACAATTTGGAGCTGCACATCTTTTGTGATGCAAGTGAGGAAGCCTATGCAACTTGTATTTATATAAGAGGCGCATTGCAAGAGGAAGTAAGTTGCAGGTTGGTTGCTGCAAAGAGCAGAGTAGCACCTTTGAAAAGGCTTTCGGTTCCAAGGTAGGTTGATTGATGGGTGCCGTTTTGCTAGTCGGCTTGCAATTACAGTGCGAAAGTCTTTGGCCCTCTATGAAATTCCAAGCTATTATTGGACAGACTCCACTATAGTTTGGCACTGGTTAAGAAGTCAGGCAAGGAAATGGAAACCATTTGTTGCCAATAGGGTGGAGGAAATTCAAGCGCACACAGATCCCAAGCAATGGAAGCATTGTCCAGGCATCCAAAACCCCGCTGATTTACCAACACGAGGAATTTCGGTGAAAGATCTTTCACAATCAAGTTTGGGTGGAATGGGCCAGAGGCTAAAACTTGGAAGTGAAAACTGGCCTTCTAATCAGCCTATTGTAGGAGAATGCCAGGCTGAAGAAGCATGGGTGAGTGAGGTGAGAAAATGCGCTGTGAACAGTTGTCAAGTTATGCAGCAGGACCCATATTGAGGCTTGAGGACATTAGCAGTCTGAAAAGATTGTTAAGAGTGACAGCATGGATATATAGATTTACCAACAACATTAAGGGAGAAACAAGAAGGGAAGGAATCTGAACAGTAATGAGATTCGGCAAGCCAGGAAATACTAGGTGGTATATGCGCAGAAGGAAAAATTTGGTGAAAGAGGGAATTGCTCACATCCATCCATTACAGGTTCTACCAACACATTCTGCGCTCAAGGGTTTGGATGTGTTTTTGGATCAGGATTTATTGAGAGTAGGAGGTAGACTACAGTTTTCTGGCTTCCAGAGGAGAAAAGACATCCAATTTTGCTACCTTCTGGGGGGCACTTTGTGGACCTTGATCTGGATACTCATCATAAGCTGTTACATGCTGGAGTTAGAGAAGTGATAATAGAGATTAGACAACAATTTTGGATTCTCAAAATAGACAAGTAGTGAAAAAGGTCTCTTGCATAAATGTGTGGTTTGCAAGCGTTGGAGTGCAAAGCCTTATTATGAAAAGGTGGCTCCACTTCCAAGAGAACGGTGTGTCTATACTGCCCCATTTGATGTAGGGGAGTAGACTTTGCAGGGCCAGTCTATGTGTATGAGCGAGGGGAGTCTAACAAAGGTTATATATGTCTTTCACCTGTGCTACCACCAGAGCAATCCATTTGGAGTTGGTAAGCAACTTAAGTAGTGATGTATTTCTTTTGGCCTTTAAACGGTTGTGAACAGAAGGGGTTTCCCAAATAAAATCATATCGGATAATGCAAAAACCTTCAAAAAGGCTGCAAAGGAACTCCAAGAAATTTGGTCCTTGCTAAAAGAGGAAGGATTCCAATCCTACTTTTCACACCAAGGGGTACAGTGGGAGTTTATTGTTGAGAGAGCACCATGGTGGGGAGGATTTTGGGAAAGGCTAGTGAGAAGTGTAAAGTGTCCATTAAAGAAACTTTTAGCTAATGCTCATTTGAGCAAAGAAGAATTCTCTACTGTTTTATGTGAAGTAGAAGCAATGGTGAACAGTAGGCCTATCACTTTTGTTTACAACAGTAGGCAGGATGCAGAGCCATTGACACCAAATCATTTTCTTTGTGGTAAACGATTAACATCAAACCCCAGTGTGCCAGAAGACTTGCAGCCATCCAGAGCACTCAAGGAGAGTTAACCAGACGGTTCAGGTACCTTGAAGAGCTACAAGATCAGTTATGGAAGAGGTGGCAGATGGAATACTTGCCAGAACTCAATTATTACCCATCAGGCAAGGTAAAGGGCTCCAATGCAAATTGTATCAAGGTGGGAGAAGTGGTAATGATTGGGATGAAAGACCAAGGCAATGCTGGAAGCTTGGCATAATTGAAGAGTTGTTTGTTGGCAAAGACAATTTAGTTAGGTCTGCACTGGTAAAGACTTCAGGAGGAAAGTTAAAGAGACCTATACAAAAACTCTATGCTTTAGAAATCAGCAAAAACACAGATAGTCAAGATGAAACATTTGAGTTACAGCCTCATGAAGAAGGCTTGGCTAACCTTGCAGAAGGTAATGACAACAATGCCTCTTCGGTGGGGAGTGTTAGAAAATCTAGAAGAGGAAGAACCATTGTTGTCCCAAGGCGATACGATGACTAAGCTGATTGATGCAGCATTGCTTGTATATATATTAAGTTAAGGTGTGTATATATATCCATCTCATAATTGTAAGGTTAGTGAAAAATTAAATTAATTTAGAGCTAGCATTTTGAGCTCTTGTGGCATCATTGTTTGGTCACACTGTTGGCATCATTTTGAGACGCTGCGCGTCTTTTCTACTCGTTTGTGGAAGGTCGTACGTAAAGGTGTGGTTTGATAGAGAGCTCTCTTGCAATTCAGTTTGGTTGTTTAGATACATGATTGTTGCATCGTGCAATAGTCCAGGTTGCGTTGTTGTTGCAAGGTTCATAAAGAAGACCACAAATAGTACCCTTTTGTTTACCTTTTAAGTTCATGTAATTTAAGGTCTAAGGTAGGCCCGCATCGAGTCAGCAACCCTGAGGTTACCCTGAGGTAGGACCTAATAGGATCTCAAATCCGTAAAGTTTAATTTAGCTTAACTTGGGCTTTAGGTAGAACTTGACCTTTAGAATTTGGCCGTTCACGGCTCAGCTGGGATTTCGAACCCGACAAATAAATAAAATAACAATCACAAATGGAGCCAGGAATCCAAGAGAATCAAAGACCTTCGAAGCCAAACTAAGAGCTGTACGTTTTGTCCACCTTGTCTCATTCTCAGCCAGCTCTACTAAAGATTTCCCATTGAAGGTAAACAAATCATCATCTTGCTGCCAAACGATGCCTAGCACTTTTGCGTCTATTGCCCACAACTCCTTAATACCAGAATCCTCAATACTTTCTGCTGCATCAGGTACTACAGAGGAATGACTCATAAACTCTTGTAATTGCGAATGATTGGTCTGCCATTTTCTGAGCTCCATGCCAGCCTCCCTCATTATAGCTCTAGCCTCCATGAATATCTGTTTAACCATTTCTGTATTATCCACGGAACATAGCAATCATCAACATAAAAATTTTTCCTTATGTGTTCAATAGTGTTAGGATAGACTTCAGAATATTTCTTAAAATGGTACTGCATAGTAGCTGCCAACAGAAATGGACTAGAGCTGAGGCCAAACAACACTGACTTTATTCTATATGCTTGAACCTTAGGTTCATTTTCCAACAAGTCTTTCGTATCCACCCACAGATACCTTACTGCATCTCTGTCCTCTGGTTTTAACTTTATCCGCAAAAAGGCTTGCTTCACATCTGCAGTCAATGCTACTCTACCAAACCTGAATCTCAGTAACAAGGAAAATAAATCTGCATTTAAATTTGGCCCAGCGTCCAAACAGTCATTCAAGGACACACCACCTTTGTCCTTGGCTGAGCCATCAAAAACTACCCTCAGTTTGGTGGTAGTTTTGTCTCGCCGTACCACTGCATGGTGGCAGATAATGTGCCTCCTGGCTCACCAGCTCACCTTGCACCCTTTCAGCATAGCCCTCCCTTACATAACTTAGGATGGCCTCATCCTATTCAATTAACAACTCCTCATTTTTTCTTAGCCTGTACAATGAAGTCTCCAACCTCCGATTAGCTAGCTGAAGGTTTGAACCGGGTTTGCAAGAATCCTTCCATGGTAGGCCAACTTCATAGCAACCATCTCTAAACCCAATCCCTTTTTCAAATTGCTCTAAAACATCATTGTTCACTGTACTTGCCTGGTTGTCCTTTATGCCAATAGATTCAAGTTCCCAAAACGCTTTCAAATGCCTTTCCAGACCATGGCTGTTCTCCTCAATCTTAACAAAAAGAGCCTTAACTTCCATTTCATTGCAAAACTACCATGTAGCCAGGGCCGGATTAACCATTAAGCAAAATAAGCCCGTGCTTAGGGCATCAAGGGAAGGGGGGCACCACAGATCATTAGCTGACCAACTGTGCACTTCACGAGATGAATTTGAAAGATATGAAGCAGCTACAAAGGAAATGCTACCAGATGTTGATTACAAGGCAGCTCAAACTCGCAAACGTATCAGAAAGAAGATACCAATGACGGAGATGCACCAGAAGTATATCTGAATGCCAGAGATAAATTTCTTATCACCACCTTTTACACAATTGTTGACAAACTTGAAACTGAGATGAGAAGAAGAGGAGAGATATACAAAGAAATAGCAGAGAGATTTTCTTTCTAAGTGATGTGCCACATAATGTCACACTTCATCATCTACTGAAATTGAAAGGTATTCTCAGGGTTGTAAAAAGATGAATGATGCTTACCCAGAGGACTTGAACACTAATTTCTCTGCTGAGCTTCAGCAGTTTCACTCATATGTGTGCCATAAGTTCAGTGCAAAAAAAAATGTAAAAACAAGATTCAGTCATGCTGAACTTTATAAAATAATTGTAGAAGACAATATTCAGTGTGCCTTCCCAAATGTAGAAATTGCCTTTCGTATATTTTTAACATTAATGGTCACAAATTGCTCAGCTGAGCGTTCATTTCTCAGTTGAAGTATATTAAAAATACCAACAGAACAACTATGCAACAAGGCAGGCTGGATGCCTTATCTCTACTAAGTATAGAAGCAGATGTGTTACGTAAGATTAGTTTTGAGGATCTGATCAAAGACTTTGCAATTAAAAAAAGTAGGAGAAAACTTTTCAAATATAAATGAAGTGGAAGTATACAAAAATAAATATTATTTTCCATCTTACTGTAAGTTTTGTTTCATTTCAAAAAATAAAATTTTATTTTATGGTTTATTTTTGTTTATATTTTGAATTACATATATATGGGGCACCAAAATCTTTTAAGTGCTTAGGGCCTCTAAAGGTCTTAATCCGGCCCTGCATGTAGCATCCAGCCTAGCTTACTTTCAATAGCTACCGGGCCTTGAGATGTACGGACAATATTACCAGTGATGAAGTCCCAATAATAGTCAGCTCCAATCAAAAGACTAATATCTTCTGTTCCCTCAAACTTATTATTGCCCAAATTAATTCCTTCAACTTGCAATTCTTGGACACATGCCATATCTAAACAAGTAGTGACTGGAGCACAAAGTTCCTCAATCTCTACAGCTTGGACCTTGATAGTGGGACTTTGCGGTAACAACCCTTTAACCAGAACTTCTACCTTCTTAAATTTGGTTCGGTTTTGAACGGAACCCCCAAACCCAGAAATTCTTAAATTTTCCCTCTTAAGTTCTTTAAACTTCAATTTTCTGGAAATTCTGGTCTTAATAAAACTACACTGGCTACCACTATCAAACAACACTCTTACAGTAGCTTCTCCCTCATTCCCAAGTAATAAGGCTGCAGTTGTTTGCAATAATCCCCCTTTACTTTTACTCCCTTGCATAGCAGTGGCATGTGCCACTGATGTCTCTACTTCTGGGGTAGGCCTACTAAGAGTGTTTTCACACAATAATGGCTGATGCCTACCATGACATTTTTTGCACAAAATTTTAAACTTACAAAACCTTGCTCTATGACCTTTCAAAAAACACTTAAAACATGCTGTGGACTTAGTTACCCTGTCCTTTCTCTCCTCAAAGGGTAAGGCCTCAGCCACCTCACATTTATATGACTTGTGGTTGCCTTCGCAACATGCCTCAGAGGAGGCATGTAGAGCTGACACTGTACCTGGGCTATTCCTTTTTGTGGAAACTTTGGTGCTGTGCCTGCCTTTGTCCCCTTGTTTACCATCCCATTGTGCAAACTCAACTCCCTCTCGTCTTGCTAATTCTGTGCCTAAAAGACTTAACATCTGCTGAAGGGGGATGTACACATGTTCTGCAGAGTGTCCCCTACTTAATTCAAGCAAAATTGAGCTAGGCAATTTAGACTCCAGTGTAGGAACCAACATTATACCATACTTTTCCATTCCTACACCCAAGTTGTCCAGGGACCTAGTTCTAATTTCAAATTCATCATATAACTGCCGTAACTCCTTGACACTATTAGGATTATTAACAGGAGGTATGGCTAAAAGTGCACGGAGGTGGCTTTTAATTAAGATCTCTGGCTTACCAAACCGTTTCTTTAATATATCCCAAGCCACATTATAATTAGCCTCTGTTAATGCTAATCCTGCTATAGTCTTTGCTGCCTCCCCTTCCAAGAGGGACCGCAAATAATTAAACTTCTCCACGGCACTTAACACTTGACTAGAATGAACTGCTGATTGAAAACTGTCTGCCCATCCTTGCCATTCCTGAATACTCCCAGAAAATGTTTTGAGTACAAGCCTCGGTAATTGAACTACAGATCTGTTAACCTTAACTTCATTATCAGACCTGGGCTCTAACTGTACTGAGCTACTAAACTCTTTTGCTCGGAGGCCTACGTTAATTATATCATCAATAATCTCTTCAAAGTAAATTATGTTATTTTCTATTTCATCCTCTTCTATAAGAGCCTCAATTTTAACATTTACCTCACTTAGAGCAACCTTTTTAGTTTCTAATATGGAAAGCTGCGCAGTCACTAAGCGTAAATCCTCTTGCTCTATGGCAGAATCTATAGTGGCAATGACCTTTGTAATTAGACCTTTGTAGGCGCTTCTCCTTTTTATAAATTTGTTCAATTCAGATGCACTCATCTTCAATGTAAACAACCCTTGGGCTCAATACCAAATGAGCTGAAGTGGCAGAAATACTTAACCAAACTGACCAAACGCAAATTTTACTTTCAAATAAACTGAATTGCTAGATGGGGTACTAACCAACACCAGTATGGAATACCAATTTTTCCACCCAAGTAACTGGCGCACTGGTCTGCAACCTTCGCCTACGAATAATAAACCAAATTAACCAAACTGGTAAATGTAGGCCAAAAACAACGACAGACAAGTGGCCAAGTTTCGCAATTGGGCAACCAAACTTTCTACCCTGGTACCTTAATTCAATAATAACCCAAAATTAACCAAACCGGTAAAATGTAGGCCAAAACAACGACAGACGACTGGCCAAGTTTCGCAATTGGGCGACCAAACTTTTTACCCTGGGACCTTAATTCAATAATAACCCAAATTAACCAAACCAGTAAAATGTAGGCCAAAACAACGACAGACGACTGGCCAAGTTTCGCAATTGGGCGACCAAACGTTTTACCCTGGGACCTTAATTCAATAATACTCAACCCGTCTAGGCCTAACTTGGGCTACAATTTGCACAATCAGAACTTTGCCGAAAAATAGTCACTGACTCAGTCTTGGGGTAGAATCCGGTTCTGAAGGACCATGTTATTTTTATTTATTTGTCGGGTTCAAAATCCCAGCTGAGCCGTGAACGGCCAAATTCTAAAGGGCCAGTTCTATCTGAAGCCCAAGTTAAGTTAAATTAAAACTTACGGATTTGAGATCCTATTAGGTCCTACCTCAGGGTAACCTCAGGGTTGCTGACTCGATGCGGGCCTACCTTAGACCTTAGTTACATGAATTTTAATGTAAACAAAAAGGGTACTATTTATGGTCTTCTTTCTCAACCTTGCAACAACAACGCAACCTGGACTATTGCACGGTGCAACAATCTTGTATCTAAACAACCAAACTGAATTGCAAGAGAGCTCTCTACAAGACCACACCCTGTACGTACGACATCCCACAAACGAGTAGAAAGAACGCGCAGCGCCCCAAAATGATGCCAACAGTGTGACCAAACAATGATGCCACAAGAGCTAAAAAATGCTAGCTCTAAATTAAGTTAATTTTTCACTAACCTTACAATTATGAGATGGATATATACACCTTAACTTAATATATACAAGCAATGCTGCATCAATCATTAGTCATCATATCGCCTTGGGACAACAATGGTTCTTCCTCTTCTAGATTTTCTAACAGCTATACACTGTGACTGTTACAGCAGGGAAACATAGCTACTTAGCCTCGGTAAGGTCAGCTGGTCAGGTTGGCTTTGGTCACGTGGTGCCGGGCGTACGATACGAATACTCTAATTTCTAATGTTTAATTTCTAAGTTATTTCTCATTATTTTTGCACGTCGTTATATATACGTTATTTATACGTTGCGAGTGAAAACATAACTTCCTTGGCAGAGGTAATAAAATTCATAATTAACAACCAAAACACAGGCATGGATGTTGTTTGTCGTTTGCATGTCCCATGCAGGCACGCATGCATGGCGCATGCGCTCCGCGGCTCCAGTCCCTGCCTTGCCTCGCTGCCTCACCCGCTGCGGCGTTGCATGCTTTTTATAAGCATGATTCGGCCCGCCCATGCCCGCCCGCTTTTATAAACATGATTCGGCCCGCCCGTACCCGCCCGCTAACTTTTATAAACATGATTCGGCCCGCCCGTACCCGCCCGTGGGACGGGCCGGACACGGGCCCACGGGCTTACCCGTACCCGTGCAGGTCTCTAGAGTAGGCCCTTGCTCATCCACCACTAAAAGGGTTAAGGGATGAGACAAAGTTTTCTGGTTGAGTGTAACTGTGACGGATGCTTCTCCACAAATAGGTATTTGTATGTTCCCATATTTCTTCAAAATAGTTTTAGGTGCATGTAGTTTAGGTGTGTTTTTGAAAATTTTATCAAAAACTGTTTTGGACATGACAGTTCGGGCAGCACCTGTATCTAGTTCTAGAGGAACTGTAATTCCATTTAGGCCTACCTCTACAATATATGGGCCTGTATTTTTCCCACTTTGCTGCTCATAAAATAGGTACTCCACTCCAATGTTCGAAGTATTTCCCCTTTGAGGATTTACACTAGAAATGTTAAAATTAGAATTTTCACCCTTCGTTTTCTTTGAAAAACACACGTTAGCTATGTGGCCTATTTTACTACAGTTTCGGCAAACTGCTTCTTTAAAAGGGCAGTCCTTCTTCCAATGGTGTTTTCCACACCTCGTACATGGCTTGGAAGGCTTAGTAGAATTAGTAGGCTTAGTCGTATTCGCCTCACCTTTTATTTGCCTGTCTAGTAGGCTCATTAGGTCTGCCAGGCCTAGACTATTTAAAGCTATTTACGTGTTGGGCTTTACTACTGTGATTTCCAAAAGCTCTAACATCTTTAGCAGCTGCTTCTCTAGCCGTAGCTATTTCTACAGCCTGACTAAAAGTTAGGTCCTGTATGGCTAATAGGGCTCTCTGGGTAGACTCCTCTTTGAGACCCATTACAAACCTATCTCTTTGCATTTCATCTAATTTGTCCCCAAATTTACACGTACGGCTATGGCTTTTTATTCCTGCAACAAACTCTGCAATGCTTTCATTTCCCGTCTGATGCCTTGAATAAAATTTGAAACGTTCATAGATGAGAACTACTCGGGATTTGTAGTGCAGGTGTAGTGTAGGTGCAGGTTTCCGGTGCTTTAGGAGAAACTAGGTCCATAACTAAACCAAACGTTTTAGGGCCTATTATAGTTAAAAAGATAGGTACTTTCTTAGCATCAGGAATGGAATTTGCCTCGAAAAACAACCTCACCCTAGTGGCATAAGCTTCGAAGTCCTCCCTAGAGTCTTCGTAGGGGCTTATATGGCCAATCACCGACATGCTAGAGCAAAACCGAATTAGGCCAAATCACGTGAAGAAGGTTAGATTTGGTTTAAATTTGATCTAGTTACTCCCCAGTTAGGGCTGAATAGTGAATTGTATTAGAGTTAGGACTGAGTAGGAATTAGTTTTAGAGTTAGGACTGAGTAGGAATTAGTTTTAGAGTTAGGGCTGAGTAGGAATTAGTTTTAGAGTTAGGGCTGAGTAGGAATTAGTTTTAGAGTTAGGGCTGAGTAGGAATTAGTTTTAGAGTTAGGGCTGAGTAGGAATTAGTTTTAGAGTTAGGGCTGAGTAGGAATTAGTTTTAGAGTTAGGGCTGAGTAGGAATTAGTTTTAGAGTTAGGCCGGCGGGACCTACGCTATAGTACGGTAGCTTACCCACACAAACAAACCAAATCGGACGACCCACTAGGCTACATCCAATTTTCCAAACAACCACTTGAACCCAATAAGCCAAATTAAACCAATGAGCCAAATTTAACCCAATGAACAAATGTAATCAAATGAGCCAAATTCAATCCAATGAGCTAAATTAAATTAGATATTCCTTTGGGAGCCTACCATTAGATTCCTGTGTCCCACAAACAGCCTACCTAACTCTCTCTTACATTACCAATTTAGAAGCTATAGACATTACCCCTACACTATACTTAAGTACGGACAACTTCCTACCCCAATTGTCACCTTAGAAACACCACCTAATTACACTCAGCACCAACGATTAGGTCAGAGAGGAAAAAACATCTCTAGGCTAGCCCAAAACAATACGAACAGCCGCGTTGGTTCGTTTATGCCTTGCTGTTGCCATTCAGCTTAGATTTAGTGATATTTCCCCTTTAGTGACTTTTAGACTATATACATATATATACACACACACACGTCACCTCATGTATATTGACGGATTAATTGCTTCACTTAATGAGGCAACAGTGGGATGTTGTATAGATAACATAAGGATAAATAACTTAGTTTATGCCGATGATATGGTGTTAATAAGTCCCTCTGTTAAAAGTCTGGATCGGCTACTAAACGTCTGCGAAGTGTATTCGCAGAAACATGATATTCTTTTTAATGTTACAAAAACTAAAGTTATGCAATTTCATCCTAAAAGCTGTAATCAGCCAGCTGATATAAGGTTTAAAATGAATGGTGAAGTAATTGAGGGAGTACAAGAGTTTAAGTATTTGGGTCAAACTATTACCAGCTCCTTGAGTGATAACTCGGATATAAGAAAACAATCTGGAAGCCTGTGTGCTAAAGCGAATATGACCATAAGGAACTTTCATTTCTGTACAAGTGAAGCTAAAGACTCTCTTTCGTACTTTCTGCAGTAATATATACGGTCAGCAACTCTGGGTGAATTATAAAAAAGGTTCTGGCAGAACCCTAAATTTGCTGTACAACAGGTCTTTTAGACTCTTACATAAATTACCCCCGAGATGCTCAGTTTCGCAAATGTTTGCTACCCGCAATGTCCCGAGCTTCCCGGAGGTAACAAGACGCGCTCAACACAGTCTAATGCAAAGAATTAAAAAATCAACCAACCCGATCATCCAAGCTATCCATGAGTCCTGCCATTTATCCTCTAAGCTACGGACTTCTTGGTACGAAAACGTCTGTCTGTAGCTCCACTTAACTTCGACAGTGCAGTATTATTTCTAATCAATTGTGTATATTTTTATCCTTAGTATACTGTATGAACTGTCATTGTATTAATAATATTTGTCATATGGACTATAGTTGTTATTTATTTATTTGTTGGGTTCAAATCCCAGCTGAGCCGTGAACGGCCAAGTTCTAAAGGGCCAGTTCAACCTACAGCCCAAGTTAAGCTAAAATTAAAAACTTACGGACTTGAGGTCCTATTAGGTCCTACCTCAGGGTTGCTGACTCGATGTGGGCCTACCTTAGGCCTCAGTTGCATGAATTTAAGATAAAAACAAACGGGGCACTATTTATGGTCTTCTTTCTCAACCTTGCAACAGCAAAACAACCTGGACTATTGCACGATGCAACAATCTTGTATCTAAACAACCAAACTGAATTGCAAGAGAGCTCTCTATAAGACCACACCCTGTAAGTATGGCATTCCACAAACGAGTAGAAAAGACGCGCAGCGCCCCAAAATGATGCCACAAGAGTGCCCAAACAATGATGCCACAAGAGCCCAAAAATGCTAGCTCTAAATTAAGTGAATTTTTCACTAACCTTACAATTATGAGATGGATATATATACACTAGGCCGTTTCGAAAAATCGAAATTTATGATGGCTCAACGCACACATACTAAAAAAGTAATATGTTATGAATAAAGACTTCATGCAAAATATTAAGACAAGAGCTTATTGTTATCCCACCCCTCAATGCATATCTATTTTACCCCTCATGAGAAAATTTTCATTTTTCTGGCAAATATATTTATTTATTTTTGTGAGGTCCTCTTAAATTTGGTATATAAAATTCATAAATAAAATTGGAAGATAAGTAGGTCATTTTCAGAAATGGTCCAGTAACCCCCTATATTCTTTAGAGAGAATTCTAGAAAATTCTTCCTTCAGGATAACTATTCTAGAATTTCCATTTTTCCCTTTATGGATTATATGATGTTTTATTTGCTTTTTCATCTATAATTACTGATATTTTCACAAGTTTACTGTTCTAGAAAGGTTACTTCATGTTACTTTACAACTTTCTTACAGTAATCAAGTCATAATATAATTTAGGTGAGTGATTAATGATTATATTATATTATTATTAAGACTAACAGGTGGTAAAACTTTTTCCCTCAGAATTATGGCAAAAACCAGAAACAAGTGTGAAGTCTGGTTGGTCGGACAAGTGCTGGAAGAGGGTTTTTCTGAGAAGCAGCTTCCAACTAACAGTGATGTCCTTAAACGTCTTTTTTATCACATTAAGGTGGGAAAGCAAAATGTCTGTAGCTTGCGCAACTGTAGCCAACGAAGTTATTGCTATGTGGGAAAAAGCCTCCTTAATTACATCCCACAAGCCTTATATTGTCTCAAAGCTTAAAAGGCTTTACAATAAGCATGAAGGGCTGGTCAAGAACCGAACTCGACGAACTCCTACCCAAGAGAAGAATGAAGCAGAATTTGTCACCAGCTTAAAGACGCTTTTCGATGTAGCTCATTCAGAAGTGGAAACAGAAATAAAATTGCAGGAGGATAAAGATTTTCTTAAGGATCAAAGGAACGATCGGAAAATGATTATGGGTCCAGAAGACAAGGAGTTTTCAAGAAAGGCAAAAGCACGACAGATAAGCATGGAAAGAATGGAAAAACTTCGCAGGAAATCAAAGGAAGAAATGAGGCAATTGACAAAGGTTGTTGATCTCAACCAATGTGAAAATTCCGGTTCAGGAGGAAGTGAAGAATCATCTGGTGATGAATTGTTCTACAGAGCACTCTCATCATCATCTTCAAAAAAGGAGAAGCTTGAACCAGGTGTAATTGTTAGGGATAAAAGTTCTTGGCTGCTCTGGACCGCACTGGAACATCTGCAAGAGCTGCTATGCACATTGTGGCACCTGCCCTTTCAGCTGCTGGAGTGGAAATTGAAGAGATCACACTTTCATCATCCTCTATCTACAGGTCTCGGCGATCAACACGGATGCAGATGGGAGAAGACATTAAAGCCAGTTTCCAACCAAATACCCCTTTAATAATTCATTTTGATGGAAAGCTTCTTCCATCCATGCATGGGGTAAGATTGATGTAATGCCCATTGTTGTGACTGGTGCAGGCGAATTAGAAAAAATACTGTCTATTCCAAAGCTTATTCTGGAACGGAAGAAGAAATGGGGAGAGCAGTTTTAGATGTCTTGAAGCAATGGCCACAAGTAAATGAGTGGGTAGCAGGCCTTTGTTTTGATACTACTGCAAGCAATACAGGTATCCATGCTGGGGCTTGTACCATCATTCAAAGGCCCTTCAGAGATCACTCCTTTTTCTGGCATGCCGCCACCATATCCACGAGCTTCTTATCACTGCAGTTTTTGACATGTTTTTCTCTCTTCGGGTCCACAAATTCCCTTATTCATCGATTCAGAGATTGTTGGGATAACATTG
Source organism: Bathynomus jamesi (assembly GCA_023014485.1). Taxonomy (NCBI): domain Eukaryota; kingdom Metazoa; phylum Arthropoda; class Malacostraca; order Isopoda; family Cirolanidae; genus Bathynomus; species Bathynomus jamesi. The sequence continues at coordinate 319,501 of JAJOZX010001321.1, forward strand.
ATCAGCAGAATTACAAAGCCCTATGAACCCAATGATCTCACCTCAGAATCTTTAGATCATTGGATCTTGAAGCACAGAGACAAGCTTATTTCTTTCATCAACTCCAAACTTCAAGAGGGCCACACTCGAGGTGACTACAGGGAATACTTAGAACTTGCACTTATCTTCCTTGGTTGTCCAATGCCTAAAACAAATAAAGGCTCTGATAGCAGATTCCACTACCCAGGAGCTTACAGCAGAGCTAGATGGATGGGAAAGGGCATCTATTCCTTAAAAATTTACTTATTTAGGAACCAATTCCTTCTCACCCCTCATGAAAAACAAGCTCTGATACGAATAAACGCCTTTTCAGTGACAGTTTATCTTCAAGCTTGGTATACATCTCCAGTTGGAATTGATGCTCCAGCAAATGATTTGGCCCTCCTCAAGATGCTACATATCTACAAGATCCAGATTGATAAGGAAGTGGGTGCTACAGCCCTCAAAAAACTTCAGAACCATGGTTGGTACTTGAGTGAGGATCTTGTAGGATTTGGCTTTTTCTCAAACCTCGTGACTGAAGATGATAAGGTTCTAATGCTCCACAACCTTCACCACGCGCCTCCTCGAAAAGTAAGGGCAAGAAAGGTGGACCCCCGAATGTTGCAAAACCCCAATGACTTAAAGATTACCAGTTTTGTCACAACTCAAACACAAGACTTCTTCAAGTGTTTGAAAATAGAAATTCCCAAGAAACTTGAAGACATTGAGGAGCACCGTAATCGGGTCATGGCAGTCAAAGTAATCAACGACTGTGCTGAACGAGGAGTCAAACTGGCTACAGAGTTTAATGAGAAGCTCACAAAGAGTGAGGAAGAGAGACAACTGGCTTTTCAAATCATTGAAAATCAGAGAAAGGAGGTCCCTCAGCCACTGAAATCCCTATATTCTTAATCAATATATGTCTTAAATAGAATTTAAGTCGCTTTGTTTTAAAACATATTTTTCGTTCAGTCTTATATTTGCTCTAATTATCCATTAATGTAAAAGAAGTGCCATCTGAGGGGTGCCTTTTTATCATTCAAATAAAATGATATTTTGTCTATTTGTTTTTCTTCCTTTATATAAAAAAATAAAAGTGTGTGCGTTTATCAAAATTCAATTTGAAAAATTAACATATAATCGTGAAACGGTCTAAATTATACACCTTAACTTAATATATACAAGCAATGCTGCATCAATCAGCTTAGTCATCATATCGCCTTGGGACAACAATGGTTCTTCCTCTTCTAGATTTTCTAACACTCCCCACCGAAGAGGCATTGCTGTCATTACCTTCTGCAAGGTTAGCCAAGCCTTCTCCATGAGGCTGTAACTCAAATGTTTCATCTTGACTCTCTGTGTTTTCACTTATTTCTAAAGCATAGAGTTTTTGTATAGGTCTCTTTAACTTTCCTCCTGAAGTCTTTACCAGTGCAGCCCTAACTAAATTGTCTTTGTCAACAAACAACTCTTCAATTAAGCCAAGCTTCCAGCATTGCCTTGGTCTTTCATCCCCAATCATTACCACTTCTCCCACCTTGATACAATTTGCATTGGAGCCCTTTACCTTGCCTGATGGGTAATAATTGAGTTCTGGCAAGTATTCCATCTGCCACCTCTTCTATAACATCTTGTAGCTCTTCAAAGTACCTGAACCGTCTGGTTAACTCTCCTTGAGTGCTCTGGATAGGCTGCAAGTCTTCTGGCACACTGGGGCTTGATGTTAATCGTTTACCACAAAGAAAATGATTTGGTGTCAATGGCTCCGCATCCTGCATACTGTTATAAACAAAAGTGATAGGCCTACTGTTCACCATTGCTTCTACTTCACATAAAACAGTGCAGAATTCTTCTTTGCTCAAATGAGCATTAGCTAAAAGTTTCTTTAATGGACACTTTACACTTCTCTCTAGCCTTTCCCAAAATCCTCCCCACCATGGTGCTCTCTCAACAATAAACTCCCACTGTACCCCTTGGTGTGAAAAGTAGGATTGGAATCCTTCCTCTTTTAGCAAGGACCAAATTTCTTGGAGTTCCTTTGCAGCCTTTTTGAAGGTTTTTGCATTATCCGATATGATTTTATTTGGGAAACCCCTTCTGTTCACAAACCTTTTAAAGGCCAAAAGAAATACATCACTACTTAAGTTGCTTACCAACTCCAAATGGATTGCTCTGGTGGTAGTACATGTGAAAAGACATATATAACCTTTGTTAGACTCCCCTTGCTCATACACATAGACTCAGTTAGACTGGACCTACAAAGTCTTCTCCCACTACATCAAATGGGGCAGTATAGACACACCGTTCTCTTGGAAGTGGAGCCACCTTTTCATAATAAGGCTTTGCACTCCAACGCTTGCAAACCACACATTTATGCAAGACCTTTTTTACTACTTGTCTAATTTTGGGAATCCAAAACTGTTGTCTGATCTCTATTATCACTTCTCTAACTCCAGCATTTAACAGCTTATGATGAGTATCCAGGATCAAAAGGTCCACAAAGTGCCCCCCCACAAGGTAGCAAAATTGGATGTCTTTTCTCCTCTGGAAGCCCAGAAAACTGTAGTCTACCTCCTACTCTCAATAAATCCTGATCCAAAAACACATCCAAACCCTTGAGAGCAGAATGTGTTGGTAGAACCTGTAATGGATGGCTGGTGAGCAATTCCCTCTCTTCACCAAATTCTTCCTTCTGCACATATACTGTAGTGCCTTGCACCACAAGATTATTCTTTATTAGTGAAAACTGCCACAAATTGGCATGAGTGAATTATTTAAATCTAAATAAATAAATACAAGTTAAATGTCTAGTGATCAAATTTAATTCTTAAGAATTCAGAGTGGTGTGACTAGACATGAATGGGCTTTTAAGGATTATTTTGGCTGGTTGGTAAAATTGTTAAGTAAAAACAAACTTGTGTGCAACGACAACACAAAGGACGCGCTCACACATCATATTATTCGAAAGCACCGCGCCAGCAAGCAAAGTTCCTTTGTGGTATGTTTTGTATTTGTTTATATTCTTTACTATTCCATATCTGTATGCAATACCGCATACTGTAGATACTAACAAGCCTTATACTGTTTGCAATTAGTACCAAGATTTATACTACAAATAGTAATGTAAGGTTCATACAATAAATTACCTTAGGCTAAGTTAGGTCTAGGCAAAAGCCAAATTGTAACTCTAGCCTAACTGAGGCCTACCATAGTCTTTGTTTTAGATTAACCTCAGCTCGATATGTTGAAGGGGCAAAGGCCTGCCCATTAATTTTCTTAGCATATTTTACTTTATAAGCCTATTATGTTTCATGTTATTTTCTTAGCAGATGGCCTACTAATCATTTGTAGCCTACATACTTCCTTAGTTTTCCCATTCAACTTAACACAATCCCATAACCAGAATTAACGGTAATTATCATCCACAGGTTACTGGGCCTATATAACATATATGTATTTTAATTATTAATTATTGCCATTTTTATTATTCTTTTCCTCTGAAATATCACTTACAGTATTCTTGTCTGTCTCTTTGCAGACAAGGTTGTCATTGTGGCTATTATTACTATACTATTATTACTATATTATTACTACTATTATTATTATTATTATTCCTATTATTTGTATTATTTGTATTATTGCATATTCATTATTATAATCAGTATTATTTGCAGACTGTTATATATTAGCCAAACGGACCATTATTTAATCTCACCATTATAAGTCCATCAAAGTTGTTACGGGTAAAAATCCCCTTTGCATATACTCATTAATTGTTGTCAATAAAATATAAAAATTCATATTGATTTAATAATCAGTCCTTCCCTTCTTTTATTAAAATTAACTTTGCGCCGCACTGCTGGATGCTAATCTAGCAATAGGGCGCTGGTGACCCTGGCATTTAGTTAATTACACTGGGGAACAAATTTCAAATTTTTGTCTATTGAATTAGATTTGACAGTTACTTCTATGTAATTTGGGTGCGGTGAGCACGAATTTTTACTCGGTTTTGCTCTATCAGGTCCTGATTTTGCTCAACACCCCTCCTCTTTCGTCGTATTCATAAAAAGGTTTTTTTCTCAATACTCGCTAAGTCTTTTTGCAGTTACACATTATGCAACTAGGTTTTTATCTAGGTATTTGTACCTATTGTTATGGTATTGTTGTATTATGTATATTTTTATATGTAACACCCTAAAAATATTTTTAATTTTGTCATTTTTAACCCATTTTAATATTAGTAAATTAAGCTAAAAATATCATAGAATTCTAAAATTTTCTCGAGCGTTCCTGTTCTCTGTAGAGTATTCTAGAGGGACAACTAAAATATATAAAAGCGACTCGTTTCCAGAGTTAATCAGTCAATTCAATCAGTCAGTCAGTCAGTTGAGTTAGTTAATTAAGTTTGGGCATTAACATAATTTTGAATTGGCATATGATTTAGTGAGTAATTTTGTCATCGTGATTTAATATATTTGATTTAATTAGACGTAATTTATATTGTACCTACTCATCCGTGTTTCTAGTTTAATTTCATAGATTGTAAGTACCTATTTCATAATAAGTACCTATTTAAACTAATTTTTGTGTTTATATTTCAGATTTTCTTAAATTTATATGAATTAAGGGCTTTAAATACCTTTACAAATTGGCAGAATAATCAAGCAATATGTCATCAAGCACTAGAAAGTTCAAATGCAAAAACAACCCTGATTCCTTCTGTTATATATGTGGAAATTTTACACTTCCACATCAACGAGCAAATATAACTGACTTCGTAAAAAGAGCTTACTTAGCTTATTTTGACATAAAACTGGGGGACCAAGATAAATCGTGGGCTCCACATAAAGCCTGCACTATATGCATTGAAAGACTGCGACATTGGACGAAGGGTTCGGATTCAAAAATACCTTTTGGAGTTCCGATGGTAAGTTTATGATTTCATAAAACTACGTAATTTAATCACTAGTATACTGTAACTTACCTAAATGTAATTGTAACTTAGGTACATAAACAAAAATTTACAGAAAATGTTTATAAGAATCTCAAATATTGCATAAGGTTGAAACACATAGAAATGTTAAATGTTTGGGTGATAACTTTTGATAAAATTCATAAAAACAAGTCTCTCGTCGCTTTTGTTAACGCTTTACAATTTTTTTTCCATATCAGGTGTGGCGAGAGCCTACTAACCACGAGACCGATTGCTACCTTTGCTTTGTCAAGACTTCGGGCTTCACTCAGAAAAATAAACATTGTATCGAGTACCCAAATTTCGACACCGCGATACGACCTGTGCTACATTCAAATGAGATCCCCATTCCAAAATTTAAGGATCTGCCAACTCAAGAATTAGTTGAAGATGTTCCTGAAAATATTGTTATGCACTTTGAGGAGTCAGACACCGATTTTGACCCCAGCGTATTTGAAAGTCAAAACGATCCGCAAAAGTTTAACCAGGCCGAGTTGAATGATCTTGTAAGGGATCTAAATTTGCCAAAAAAGGCTGCGGAAACTTTAGCTTCAAGACTTAAAGAGAAAAACTTGCTTACTTCAAACACATACATTTCATTTTACAGAAAAAGAGAAGAAGAACTTGTTAAATATTTTAGAACAGAGGATAGTTTAGTATATTGCTGCGACATAGTTGGTTTGTTAAAGAAGATGGGGGTTGAGTCTTACGATGCAAATGATTGGCGCTTGTTTTTAGACAGTTCGAAAAGAAGTCTTAAGTGTGTGTTGTTGCATAATGGCAATCTATACGGCTCGATACCGATTGGGCACTCAACAAAATTAAAAGAAAAGTATGAACATATAGAAAAGGTTTTAAATCTTATCAAATATAGGGAGCACGAGTGGATCATATGTGTTGACTTAAAAATGGTTAATTTTCTGCTAGGACAACAAGGAGGGTATACTAAATATCCCTGCTTCCTTTGCTTATGGGACAGCAGAGCCAAGGAAGAACATTATTTCAAACAAATCTGGCCAGCACGAACATCACTTACTGTCGGAGAAAAAAACGTAATTAATCCACCTTTAGTGAGCAGAGATAAAATCATATTTCCTCCTCTGCATATAAAACTAGGCCTCATTAAACAATATGTAAAAGCTTTAGATACGAACGGCGAGTGTTTCAAATACATAACTTCAAAATTTCCAAGTTTAAGTTATGAAAAAATCAAGGCGGGAATTTTCGACGGTCCACAAATAAGAACAATCATTAAAGACAGCAATTTTCCTAATGTCATGAATGAACGCGAAAAAAATGGCTGGTTCTCATTCGTGGACTTGATAGAAAACTTTTTAGGCAATTATAGGGCAGATAACTACGGAGAAATCGTAAAAAAACTTTTAAGGGACTACAAAGAGTTAGGTTGCAATATGAGCATAAAAATGCATTTTTTGAATAGCCATCTTGACCAATTTCCAAGTAATTTAGGTGATGTAAGTGACGAACAAGGGGAGAGATTCCACAAGATATCAAAATTATGGAGGAACGGTACCAAGGCCGCTGGGATTCCCACATGATGGCTGATTACTGCTGGTGCTTGAAAAGAGACCTGCCATCAACAAGCAAATACGCTAGAAAGTCTTACAAAAGAAAGTTTTTGCCACAGTGAAAGCTTCATATCTGTTTGTTTTTTTATTTTAAGTCATTTCTATCGTTATAATGTAATTTTACTGTAGTTTGAACTGCTTGTATTCATGAAACTTGAAAAAAAATTTAACACATGACTTAATTTTTTAGTCCTAATTTGAAAAATCTGGAAAATGGCACATAGGCTGTCGACAAGAATCAGGACCTGATAGAGCCAAACCGAGTTGAAATTCGTATTCAGCGCACCCAAATTACCTAGAATCAAGTGTCAGATATCATTCAATAAAATACGTGTTGCCCAGTGTTATCTACGTAAACTTGTAAAGGTCCATAATAAAAAAAACCGGACTCTTACAATTGGTGACCTCCTGGAGTGACCAAACACCGTAATTTATGCAAAAAAAATTTCTAAAAGTTTTTTCTCAATTTTTGTCAATATATTCAGTCTGCATCTATAATTTTATTAAATTCACTAGTACTAAGCACTCACCTGTACTGCAAGTGTATTCTATTGCAAAATATATTCCTTTTATTTTGCCTTTTTATAAAATCAGCGTTTTCTAGTTTTTTTTGTGCAAATTTACTTATATTTTGCAAATAGCCTATACGCAGACTATTTTTCTGCTAATATTGGGCTACATCCTAAAAAAAATTTTTTACTTCTGTTTTGCAAACAGCCTATACGCAGACTATTTTTCTGCTAATATTGGGCTACATCATAAAAAAAAAAAAAAAAAAAAAAAAAATTTTCACGTAACTTTTTGTTATTGGCATTCATAACTCTAATTGAGTCTCATACTCAACCAAGCTTACCTGAAGCCATTATTTACATTCAACAACATTTGTTGAAATCTTGTCAGTTTGTGACACATTTTAAATTTTTTTTAGTACCTTGTAACAAATAATAGCCACAATGACCAATAACAACCTATACCTTGATTTTATTCTTCAATTTACTTCAGACATTCGACATTGCTGAGATGCGAGACAGCGCATCCGGCACAACATTCAAAGAACCTGAAATGTGTCGAATGTCTGAAGTAAATTGAAGAATAAAATCAAGGTATCTTCGCTCATTAGGAGCATGAGAGTCTGATTGAGAATGGAGAGCAAATATTAACGGACGATGATCCGTAAAAATGCTAAAGTCACGTCCTTCCAGGAATGACCTGAAATGACGGATGGAGAGGTATATCGCCAGCAACTCTCGACCGAAAGTGCTGTACCTCATTTGTGAAGGTGAGAGCTTGCGTGAAAAGAATGCGAGAGGTTCCCAAACGCCTGAAACAAGCTGCTGGAGCACTCCTGACACGGCAACGTCAGAGGCATCAGTGGCTAAGTTCAGAGGAGCGTCTGGTTGAGGGTGAACAAGGCATGTAGCTCGTGCCATAGCCTCTTTTGCTTGTGAAAAAGCGTTGGTAGCTTCGGGGTTCCACAGAACTGCAGTGGATCGGCCCCTTTTTGATTGACGAAGAAGAGAGGTTATGGGTGCAAGAATGTTTGCACACTGAGGAATGAAGCGATGGTAGAAGTTTACCATCCCTAAGAAGCGGCGAAGTTGCTTTTGAGTTTGCGGTTGTGGGAAAGACCTTATGACAGATACTTTATTTTCGAGAGGAGAAATGCCCTTCGAAGTAACTTTGTGTCCTAAGAAGGTGAGTTCATCTACAGCAAAGACACATTTTTCAGGGTTTAGCAATACACCATATTCTGCCAACCGAGAAAAAACTAAGCGTAAATGTTGAGTATGTTCTGAGGGAGAAGAACTTGCGATGAGAATGTCATCGACATATGTGTAAGTGAAGGAGAGACCTCTCAACACTTCATCAATGAAGCGTTGAAAAGTTTGGGCCGCATTACGCAGTCCGTATGGCATTTTTGTCATTTCAAATAACCCAAAAGGGGTTGTTATAGCAGTTTTATGTATGTCATCAGGGTGTACTGGAATTTGATGAAAGGCTCGCACCAAGTCAAGGCGTGAAAATACTGTGGTGCCATGGAGAGCAGAAGTAAAATCGTGTAAGTGAGGAAGGGGATAGCGATCTGGGATCGTGTTGTCATTCAAAGCACGATAATCTCCACATGGACGCCAGTCTCCAGGTGTAGGTTTTTGGGACCATGTGTAAAGCAGAGGCATACGGGCTACTTGAAGGCCGTATAATACCGAGTTCGAGCATGTGTTCAAACTCTCGTCTCACAATTGCAAGACGATCTGGAGCTAAGCGACGTGGGCGGGTGAAAACAGGTGAGCCTACCGTATCAATACGGTGGACAACAGAGTGTTTAATAGGGGTATCCTTAGAACAGGGTTGAGTAAGGGAAGAAAATTCATTTAGGAGCTGCTCTATAGCAGGTGAGCACTGTGGCAGAGAACTTGCCAATAATGAAGAGGGGTGCACGGTAGGAGAACCAATTACTGAAAGATGTGTGACATTATCAATTAATTGTGCTCTACGAACATCAACTAATAAATCATTAGCAGAAAGAAAATCAGAGCCTAACATTGGGGTATACACGTCCGCGACAAGAAATATCCAGCGGAAAACACGTCTAAGTCCAAGAGAAACTGAAATAGAACGATGTCCATAAGTGTGAATAGATGAAGAATTAGCTGCACGTAAAATGAAAGGAGAAGGTCCGTTTGCACGGTCTGCGGCTGTTGCAGGAATAACACTGTATTGAGCTCCAGTGTCAATAAGGAATGCATAGCCTGAAAGTGGATCATGCAAGGTGAATGTTGGACCAGGTGGTGCAGTAGTTTGTGAATCATTAAATTTTTGTGGAGGAAGGTTAGTATTGCTGTGGGAAGGAGTTTGTGTTGTATTTGGAGAATTAGTTGGGGTATTAAATTAGCTGTGGTTGAATAAGTAGGTTGCGATTCTTTAACTTTACTTGCGTACGTAGGTGTTGGTTTGATAGTGTTAAATGAGGTAGTGGTAGGGTTAGTTGAAATAAGGATAGGAGGAGAGGCTTGAGAGGCTGTAGCGTCAGACGCCTGTGACACCAGCCTGGTTAGTTTAAAGGAGGGTTAGGAGTCCATGGGCAAGGTGTGAGACAGCGCGTTGCACGATCTTTAAACTTTTCATGATACCAGCAAGGAGGGGTATGAACAGTAGACTGTGGTAAGGAAATAGGTTGAGAATGGGGCTGAGTAGTGGGGATTGAGGATGAGGTAAGGCTAATAGATTTGGATTAGGAGCAACCAACTGACCTGTTTGCGGTGGCTGTGGTTGTAGGAGAACGAGGCGTTGTCCAGGTTCATATTGGGAGGCTCTAATTGGACCAGAGGGTCGTCCTTGTCTTGAAGAACTTCTCTCTCGTTCCCTGTTGTTAGCTAGCTCTATTCGGAGAGCTTTAAATTCATCTTTAAGTGTTCGTAGAATTTCGTTGGATACTTTAAGACCTTGTGCAGCCGGACTCAGATTTCCCGTCCTGCGTGGCACAGATTTGGGGGTGATGGGTGTGGTTATCTACTTGGCCAAGGTGGATTTCAATCATCATCTTATCAGCTATTTTGGCCATAGTGAGGAGATCTGTATCATCTGGCATACAACGGAGCATTGGCCGTAGTACATGGGTGGACAGGCTACCCCTAATCCTACTCGGAATTCGTACTGCTCTGAAGACTGATCTTGCATGCTCTGCAGCAGAATTAGTTTACGGTACCACACTCCGGTTACCTGGAGAATTTTTCACACCTACACCCATTAACCCCGCATGTGATCCTGCTTCGTATGTTAAGACATTACGCTCTGTTATGAAGCAAATTCGTCCCACAGCACCTAGAACTTCCACTTCACAAACTACCTTCGTTTCCCCTGATTTACAAACTTGCACACACGTTTTCTTGAGACATGATGCTCACCGCTACCCTCTTCACTGTCCCTATGATGGTCCCTTCCTTGTGCTAGACCGTAGACCCAAAACTTTCATCATTGACAAGGTGGGCAAGCGTGAAACCGTTTCTGTGGACCGCTTGAAACCAGCATACCTTGATTTTTCTCCAACAAAAGATCCTATCCTCCCTCAATCTTCTGTACCTCCACCTCAAATACAGGTACAGCAACCTATCCCTCCTCAATCTTCTGTACCTCCACCTCAAATACAGGTACAGCAACCTATCCCTCCTCAATCTTCTGTACCTTCATCTCATATACAGGTACAGCAATCTACCCTTCCTAAATCCTATGTACCACCACCTCATCCGAGGGTACAACAATCTATCATCCCTCTTCCAATTCTCCTTCATTATCGCAACCAACTCTCTTTGAACCAGCCAGTGGCTCCATCGCACAGGCACCAAGAATCCCCTTCCCCCAATGTCCCTACTGCACCTGTAGCACCATCCATGCCTTCAGAACCAGTGCTGCAGGATATTGCCATCCAAAAGCAAACAACGACTCGTTCTGGAAGAGTCATTCGTAAGCCAGTGAGTTTTGACATTTAAGTGTTTTTTTTTTTTTACCCCCGACAACCATGTTTTTGGGGGGCAGTACTTGTAGTGCCTTGCACCACAAGATTATTCTTTATTAGTGAAAACTGCCACAAATTGGCATGAGTGAATTATTTAAATCTAAATAAATAAATACAAGTTAAATGTCTAGTGATCAAATTTAATTCTTAAGAATTCAGAGTGGTGTGACTAGACATGAATGGGCTTTTAAGGATTATTTTGGCTGGTTGGTAAAATTGTTAAGTAAAAACAAACTTGTGTGCAACGACAACACAAAGGACGCGCTCACACATCATATTATTCGAAAGCACCGCGCCAGCAAGCAAAGTTCCTTTGTGGTATGTTTTGTATTTGTTTATATTCTTTACTATTCCATATCTGTATGCAATACCGCATACTGTAGATACTAACAAGCCTTATACTGTTTGCAATTAGTACCAAGATTTATACTACAAATAGTAATGTAAGGTTCATACAATAAATTACCTTAGGCTAAGTTAGGTCTAGGCAAAAGCCAAATTGTAACTCTAGCCTAACTGAGGCCTACCATAGTCTTTGTTTTAGATTAACCTCAGCTCGATATGTTGAAGGGGCAAAGGCCTGCCCATTAATTTTCTTAGCATATTTTACTTTATAAGCCTATTATGTTTCATGTTATTTTCTTAGCAGATGGCCTACTAATCATTTGTAGCCTACATACTTCCTTAGTTTTCCCATTCAACTTAACACAATCCCATAACCAGAATTAACGGTAATTTATCATCCACAGGTTACTGGGCCTATATAACATATATGTATTTTAATTATTAATTATTGCCATTTTTATTATTCTTTTCCTCTGAAATATCACTTACAGTATTCTTGTCTGTCTCTTTGCAGACAAGGTTGTCATTGTGGCTATTATTACTATACTATTATTACTATATTATTATTACTACTATTATTATTATTATTATTCCTATTATTTGTATTATTTGTATTATTGCATATTCATTATTATAATCAGTATTATTTGCAGACTGTTATATATTAGCCAAACGGACCATTATTTAATCTCACCATTATAAGTCCATCAAAGTTGTTACGGGTAAAAATCCCCTTTGCATATACTCATTAATTGTTGTCAATAAAATATAAAAATTCATATTGATTTAATAATCAGTCCTTCCCTTCTTTTATTAAAATTAACTTTGCGCCGCACTGCTGGATGCTAATCTAGCAATAGGGCGCTGGTGACCCTGGCATTTAGTTAATTATCTACGTAAACTTGTAAAGGTCCATAATAAAAAAAACCGGACTCTTACAATACCACCCCGTATTTCCTGGCTTGCTGAATCTCATCACTGTTCAGAATTCCTTCCCTTCTTGTTTCTCCTTTAATATTGTTGGTAAATCTATATACCCATGCTGTCACTCTTAACAACCTTTTCAGACTGCTCATGTCCTCAAGCCTCAATATGGGGTCCTGCTGCATAACTTGACAACTGTTCACAGTGCATTTTCTCACCCCACTCACCCATGCTTCTTCAGCCTGGCATTCTCCTACAATAAGCTGATTAGAAGGCCAGTTTTCACTTCCAAGTTTTAGCCACTCTGGCCCATTCCACCACAAACTTGACTGTGCAAGATCTTTCACTGAAATTCCTCGTGTTGGTAAATCAGCGGGGTTTTGGGTGCCTGGACAATGCTTCCATTGCTTGGGATCTGTGTGAGCTTGAATTTCCTCCACCCTATTGGCAACAAATGGTTTCCATTTCCTTGCCTGGCTTCTTAACCAGTGCCAAACTATAGTGGAGTCTGTCCAATAATAGCTTGGAATTTCATAGAGGGCCAAAGACTTTTGCACTGTAACTGCAAGCCGACTAGCAATAACTGCACCCATCAATTCCAACCTTGGAACAGAAAGCCTTTTCAAAGGTGCTACTCTGCTCTTTGCAGCAACCAACGTGCAACTTACTTCCTCTTGCAATGTGCCTCTAATATAAGTTGCATAGGCTTCCTCACTTGCATCACAAAAGATGTGCAGCTCCAAATTGTCTGGACTATTGTTCAACTCTCCAAAGTACCATCTTGGGATTTCAATGTCTCCAAGATGTGCCAATTCTTTGAACCAATATTTCCACCTTACCACCATATGATCAGGTAACTCTTGGTCCCAACCAAGTCCAATTTCCCAGAGGCTCTGAAACCCAATTTTTTACTTTATCACAAATGGAGCCAGGAATCCAAGAGGATCAAAGACCTTTGAAGCCAAACTAAGAGCTGTACGTTTTGTCCACCTTGTCTCATTCTCAGCCAGCTCTACTAAAGATTTCCCATTGAAGGTAAACAAATCCTCTCCTTGCTGCCAAACAATGCCTAGCACTTTTGCGTCTATTGCCCACAACTCCTTAATACCAGAATCCTCAATACTTTCTGCTGCATCAGGTACTACACAGGACTGACTCATAAACTCTTGTAATTGCGAATGATTGGTCTGCCATTTTCTAAGCTCCATGCCAGCCTCCCTCATTATAGCTCTAGCCTCTATGAATATCTGTTTAGCCATTTCTGTATTATCCACGGAACACAGCAAATCATCAACATAAAAATTTTTCCTTATGTGTTCAATAGTGTTAGGATAGACTTCAGAATATTTTTTAAAATGGTACTGCATAGTAGCTGCCAACAGAAATGGACTAGAGCTGAGGCCAAACAACACTGACTTTATTCTATATGCTTGAACCTTAGGTTCATTTTCCAACAAGTCTTTCGTATCCACCCACAGATACCTTACTGCATCTCTGTCCTCTGGTTTTAACTTTATCCGCAAAAAGGCTTGCTTCACATCTGCAGTCAATGCTACTCTACCAAACCTGAATCTCAGTAACAAGGAAAATAAATCTGCATTTAAATTTGGCCCAGCGTCCAAACAGTCATTCAAGGACACACCACCTTTGTCCTTGGCTGAGCCATCAAAAACTACCCTCAGTTTGGTGGTAGTTTTGTCTCGCCGTACCACTGCATGGTGTGGAAGATAATGTGCCTCCTGGCTCACCAGCTCACCTTGCACTCTTTCAGCATAGCCCTCCCTTACATAGCTTAGGATGGCCTCATTGTATTCAATTAACAACTCCTCATTTTTTCTTAGCCTGTACAATGAAGTCTCCAACCTCCGATTAGCTAGCTGAAGGTTTGAACCAGGTTTGCAAGAATCCTTCCAAGGAAGGCCAACTTCATTGCAACCATCTCTAAACCCAATCCCTTTTTCAAATTGCTCTAAAACATCATTGTTCACTGTACTTGCCTATTTGTCATTTATGCCAATGGATTCAAGTTCCCAAAACGCTTTCAAATGCCTTTCCAAACCATGGCTGTTCTCCTCAATCTTAACAAAAAGAGCCTTAACTTCCATTTCATTGCAAGAGCTACCATGTAGCATCCAGCCTAGCTTACTTTCAATAGCTACCGGGCCTCGAGATGTGCTGACAATATTACCAGTGATGAAGTCCCAATAATAGTCAGCTCCAATCAAAAGACTAATATCTTCTGTTCCTTCAAACTTATTATTGCCCAAATTAATTCCTTTAACTCGCAATTCTTGGACACATGCCATATCTAAACAAATAGTGACTGGAGCACAAAGTTCCTCAGTCTCTACAGCTTGGACCTTGATAGTGGGACTTTGCGGTAGCAACCCCTTAACCAGAACTTCTACCTTCTTAAATTTGGTTCGGTTTTGAACGGAACCCCCAAACCCAGAAATTCTTAAATTTCCCTCTTAAGTTCTTTGAACTTCAATTTTCTGGAAATTCTGGTCTTAATAAAGCTACACTGGCTACCACTATCAAACAACACTCTTACAGTAGCTTCTCCATCATTCCCAATTAATAAGGCTGCAGTTGTTTGCAATAATCCCCCTTTACTTTTACTCCCTTTCATAGCAGTGGCATGTGCCACTGATGTCTCTACTGCTGGGGTAGGCCTACTAGGAGTGTTTTCACACAATAATGGCTAATGCCTGCCATGACATTTTTTGCACAAAGTTTTAAACTTACAAAACCTTGCTCTGTGACCTTTCAAAAAACATTTAAAACATGCTGTGGACTTAGTTACCCTGTCCTTTCTCTTCTCAAAAGGTAAAGCCTCAGCCACCTCACATTTATATGACTTGTGGTTGCCTTCGCAAAATATGCATTCCTTGATTCCCTTTAATTTATTCTCAGAGGATGCATGTAGAGCTGACACTGTACCTGGGCTATTCCTTTTTGTAGAAACTTTGGTGCTGTGCCTGCCCTTGTCCCATTGTTTAACATCCCACTGTGCAAACTCATTTCCCTTTCGTCTTGCTAATTCTGTGCCTAAAAGACTTAACATCTGCTGAAAGGGGATGTACACATGTTCTGTAGAGTGTCCCCTACTTAACTCAAGCAAAATTGAGCTAGGCAATTTAGACTCCAGTATAGTGACCAACATTATACCATACCTTTCCATTCCTACACCCAAGTTGTCCAGGGACCTAGTTCTAACTTCAAATTCATCATATAACTGCCGTAACTCCTTGACACTATTAGGATTATTAACAGGAGGTATAGCTAAAAGTTCACGGAGGTGGCTTTTAATTAAGATCTCTGGCTTACCAAACCGTTTCTTTAATATATCCCAAGCCACATTATAATTAGCCTCTGTTAATGCTAATCCTGCTATTGTCTTTGCTGCCTCCCCTTCCAAGAGGGACTGCAAATAATTAAACTTCTCCGCCGCACTTAACACTTGACTAGAATGAACTGCTGATTGAAAACTGTCTGCCCATCCTTGCCATTCCTGAATACTCCCAGAAAATGCTTTGAGTACAAGCCTCTGTAATTGAACTGCAGATCTGTTAACCTTAACTTCACAAACATCATTTGTTGAGTGTTGTGTTTCATTATTAGACCTGGTCTCTAACTGTAATGAGCTGCTAAACTCTTTTGCTCGGTGGCCTACTTTAATTATATCATCAATAATCTCTTCAACGTAAATTATGTTATTTTCTATTTCATCCTTTCTATAAGAGCCTCAATTTTAACATTTACTTCACTTAGAGCAACCTTTTAAGTTTCTAATATGGAAAGCTGCGCAGTCACTAAGCTTAAATCCTCTTGCTCTATGGTAGAATCTATAGTGGCAATGGCCTTTGTAATTAGACCTTTGTAGGCGCTTCTCCTTTTTTTAAACTTGTTCAATTCAGATGCACTCATCTTCAATGCAAACAACAATTGGGTTCAATGCCAAATGAGCTGAATTGGCAGAAATACTTAACCAAACTGATCAAACGCAAATTTTGCTTTTTTCAAATAAACTGAATTGCTGGGTGGGGTACTAACCAACCACCAGTATGGAATACCAATTTTTCCACCCAAGTAACTGTCGCACCGAAGTCTGCAACCTTCGCCTACGAATAATGAACCAAAATTAACCAAACCGGTAAAATGTAAGCCAAAAACAACGACAGACGAGTGGCCAAGTTTCGCAATTGGGCGTCCAAACTTTCTACCCTGGGACCTTAACTCAATAATGCTCAACCGGTCTAGGCCTAACTTGGGCTACAATTTGCACAATCAGAACTTTGCCGAAAAATAGTCACTGACTCAGTCTTGGGCTAGAATCCGGTTCGAAGGACCATGTTATTTATTTATTTGTTGGGTTCAAATCCCAGCTGAGCCGTGAACGGCCAAGTTCTAAAGGGCCAGTTCAACATACAGCCCAAGTTAAGCTAAAATTAAAAACTTACGGACTTGAGGTCCTATTAGGTCCTACCTCAGGGTTGCTGACTCGATGTGGGCCTACCTTAGGCCTCAGTTGCATGAATTTAAGATAAAAACAAAAGGGGCACTATTTATGGTCTTCTTTCTCAACCTTGCAACAACAACACAACCTGGACTATTGCACGATGCAACAATCTTGTATCTAAACAACCAAACTGAATTGCAAGAGAGCTCTCTATAAGACCACACCCTGTAAGTACGGCATTCCACAAACGAGTAGAAAAGACGCGCAGCGCCCCAAAATGATGCCACAAGAGTGCCCAAACAATGATGCCACAAGAACCCAAAAATGCTAGCTCTAAATTAAGTGAATTTTTCACTAACCATACAATTATGAGATGGATATATACACCTTACAGGGGCGGATCCAGGAATTTAAGGAGAGGGGGGTCCAGTCTTGGTGGGGCTCGTTACTGATATGTCCTCGGCCTTTGGCCGAGGACGCGCGAGCGAAGCGAGCGCCAGCGGGGGGTGCCCGAGGGGGGATGTTTCCCCCTCGGTAGGAAATTTTCATATTTGAAGATAGCTTTAGATGGATTTGAAGTATATTCCCGTTATCAAAATCCTGCTTGTTCACACACCCAGGCCAGGTCTGAAATGTCTCAGAATCGGACATAAACTTTTTTTTCTTTATTCTTTTTAAGGAAATTAATTTTGTGGCAACCGGGATACATGTACCTTAAGCCATTTTAAGTCTTCAGGTCTTATTTTTCATATATAGGAGCAAACAAACGCCGCGGATGTTTCTGTATGAACATTCGGACCACTTTGTCAGTCTCAATCGGAGTGTCATAGTACATGTTCATGAGCACCAGTGAAGTGTGTTCCAAAACCAAAACCTCATAATCGAAAAATCGTTGGTCACCGTGAGCAGGGGGGGTCCGGACCCCCTCGACCCCCCCCCCTGGATCCGCGCCTGCCTTAACTTAATATATACAAGCAATGCTGCATCAATCAGCTTAGTCATCATATCGCCTTGGGACAACAATGGTTCTTCCTCTTCTAGGTTTTCTAACAATAGTCTGCCAATAAACCTTTTCATTTTCATTTCATTTTCATTTATAAGGTGTGAGGTGAGAGCCACTGGCCGATAATTTTGGGGCATTGCTCTGTTACCACCTTTAAATAGGGGAGCAATGTTCGCGTTCTTTAAGGGGAGTGGAATTTGTCCTGTGTCGAGTGATTTCCTCCATAGAAAGTACAGCGGTTTTGCAATACTCTCTTTGCATTTCTTCAGAAATGTGGCACTCCATGTGTCTGGCCCTGGCGCTGAATTGTCTCGCATCTGTGATAAGGCCGTAATTACATCTCCTTCCGTGAACTCGAAGTCTATTAATAGGTTTGTGCCGGGATTTGTTCTTTGTTGATCTGTATCAATGTCGAAAAACTCGTCTGGGTTTTCCACTTCCATCTCGGACTTATGGGTGCTAAACACAGATTTAAATTGTTCCCTAAGCAGTTCACTTATTTCTTTCGGGTCATTTGTGTATTCGGCCTCCCCGTCTATCAACGGTCCAATACTCTCCTTACACTGCATTTTCCTTTTCGCAAAAGTGTTGAAGTATTTTGGGTTATTTTTTGTTTTCTGCTACCTTGTTTTCCTCCTCGTTTGTCTTATGTATGAATGTTTGCTTTTGGTCCATTTCTATTTCGCCAAGTTTCCTCTCTAGTTTGAGTCTCCTTGCATAAGTTCTGCATCTGTGGAGGTGTTTTACGGTTTGTCTTCGTTGCATGAATAGAGTCCTGATTTTCCTCTCGAGCTTGCTACGTTTTCTTTCCTATCTCTCTGGAATATGTTTCAGTATTACTATTATAGGTTTGGTTTCCGTCTCTATTATACATAGTATTTCTTGTGGCGTCTTCTCGTGTAGTAGCAATTCCCAATTTACCTCCTTTGAATCTTTATTTACGTTTTCCCAATTTACTTTTTTTTTAATTTATGTTTAAGCCTTCAAATATTCCATCTACCTCTCTAGGATGCGTTTTCGGACCTCTGGGTGCTAACTTCAATTGTATATCGATGAGGTTATGGTCGGAGAACTTTGTGTGCGTTACTTTTTTATTTATTATCTCGTTATTTGTCCAGATTAAATCCAAAACGTTCTCCTTTCTTGTGGCTTCACTGATTTCCTGGGTAAGTGCGTAATGTTCCATAATATCTAATAGCATTGTTGCTCGGGTTCTGTCATCTTTAGTAATGTTGCCATGAAATTTCTCAACATATATAACTTCGCCATTTTTCCTCCATGATATGAATGGAACATTAAAATCCCCGAAAATTAGAATATTTGTTGCTGGAGTTTCAAGTAATTTTAATATGTTTTCTATTTCATTTGTAGCAAATTGGAATTCACTTTTTGTGGTGTTTGGTGGTCTGTAGATGTTCATAATGGTTAGGTTCAGTTCTTTTACTTCTAATATAATAACTTCAACTGTGCTGTTTGATTTCTTTACCCTCACTTCAAATGTGAAAGTGTTTTTCACGTAGATACAACACCCTCCTCCTCGTCTAGCCACTCTATCAGCTCTGTATATGTTGTAGTCCAGCAATGCTATTTCAGTATTCTCGATGCAGTTTTCACAGCCTTTTTCGCACTTATGTAAGTGAGTTTCCGTTAGACATATGATATCTATGCTGGTTTCCGTAGCTAAATTTTGCAAGTATTGTAATTTGCAGTCTGCATGGTCCGTATAGAGGCCTTGTATATTTGTGTATAATACATTTACCGGGTTTCTAATCTTCGTGTTCGATTCTCCTAAATGATGGTCATTTCCTGGTCGATGTCGGTTCCTGTTTGGTGTTATTGGTTGGGCCGCTGCATTTGGGAGTATTGGGGTTGCGGCCCGTGATACCACTGTTGTTGTTGTATTATTGGTGGGTGGTGTTGAATAGGAGGGTGATGTGCGTAATGTTGTGGTGCATATGTTTGCGGCGTTCTGTCTCTCCTTGTTAGAAGGGCAAGCTGAGCTTTTATTATCCTCATTTCTTCTAAAAAATATATTTCATTACTCTTGTTATTTCTTGTATGTCGAATATGATCTGTTCTTTCCCGTTCTCTTCTTTGCGTACCCTTTATGTGAAAGTGCGGGCACTCTATGTTCAGGCATTTTTTCTCAGTAATTGACTGTCTGCACATAAGAGGGTGAAAAAAGTTGCAGTTTGGTCTGTACTTGCACTTCCAATTCCTCATCATATAGAAGCATTTTGTAGGGTGATTGTATATGCAGTTTGAGCCATATTTGCACGCACCTATTTTATAATATTCGCATATGGCCCGTCGTTTAAATTCCCTCTGAGTCTTATGTGATTCGATTTCCTTCTTCTGCTTCGCCACCACTTCTTCCCTACTCAGTGGGGTTGTTTTCTTCGGCGTGTATTTCGTATCTCCCTCTTCTGCCTTGGGTACCTCTTTTCCTGAGGCTGCTTTCGCCCCTCCCTGTAGTGTGTTTTCTTTTTCCTTCTCGGTTGTGCAGGCGTTTTCTGTTTCATGTTTTTCTGTTGGTAAAACTGCTGTACTTGATTCTTCTATTTCAACATTTTGTGTTCCCCTCTGTACTAATTTTCTATTGTTTTCCATGCACTTGACGCATAAGAAACCACAAAGGCCTATGATTTTGTTATTTATTCTATTTACCATTTTCCTTTCTTTTCTATCTAAGTTCATGCATTTGTAGTGCTTAAAGGCATTGCACAGAATGCAGTTTAAGCCCGAGGTCTGGTCTGCTTCATTTTTGCAATCGCAAAGTTGATATGCGGCACATTCCATTACAGATAATCCGGCTTTATTCAATTTTCTGACTTTCCCGCAATTTACACATTTCTTCGTATGTTTTGCCATTTTCTCCTTTATTTTCCTCTTCTTCTCGCTTCTCAAATTTCTCTCGATAACTCGACCTTCGTTTTATGGCACTGACCTTTTTCCCTCTTAGGCCTAGTGTACAATCTCAGAGCTGTTTTTCCGTTCGAAGTGTTTTAAATTTATGTTTCAATTTCATGTTTTTTCGTTGTGCAAGCTATATGCCACCGGCTTTCACTTAATAATTTATTATCGCGAATTCACTGGTATTAAACACACACACACTGGTATAAGATAGAATTTACTGCTGAACTTATAAACACTAGTTATTTCGATATTACACAGAGCGGAAACAAAAACGTCCGTACACCACGTGGTAGAAACACACAATATATATATATACAGTATATATATATATATATATATAATATATATATATATATATATATATATATATATATATAATAATAATAATATTGTTATAATGTTTCAGACCAACAAAAACCCTAGGATCCACTCATGGCTGGTCTACCTAACTGTGTTCGTAATTGTATATTGTGCATGTCCTCCGTGGTGGCAGAGGGGACCTACAATTTTACGTGGCTTCCGAACAACAAAGAACATAAGAAATTTTTATAGTGGGCACACTAGGGGCCACTTCGGCCCATCGAGGTGGCTCCACTGTGTAAAAACTGCCTGTACATTGGCAACAACCAATTTTTACAAAACTAAATAATTAACAATTTAAAACTAAAGATAGAATCTCTGGATCCAGAGGATCAAGTCATAATGGACAACTATCCACAAATATGTTACACTCTATATCTATTTATAACTGACATGCAAAGTATCAGATCCAAAGAATTCAGTCAATTTCATTACGGTATCATCAATACCAGTACCTTGCCAACCAAAAATAAGCCACGGACCATATCAATTGCGGACCAAGTCACAATTTACAACCATATACAGTACATTACAATATATATACTTAGGAGGAAAAGTGCAGGTGTGGCTGTAAACACTGTACAGTAATGTAGAAATGTGTGTGCACCCATTTTGGATCTCCCATTTAAAGGTGTTTGTGGGGCAAGTGAAGATCATGAGTTTTTCAATATGTCACAGTACTATGGGGGGCACCGCTCTGCAGAAGAATCTCTTTAAATGGGGTGTGTAAGGACAGAGAGTATCCCCTAACCCAAGATGCTGCCTTCCTATATCCCACAACACTTGTGTTGAGCTGTGGGATCTATCACCTAAATGTACATAATATATATGAAATAAACTAGTACCATTCATGCAATAAAAATATGCTTAAAAACTATCACCAGATGTCCCTTGCAGACATCAAACTACCCAACCTTCTTTTGAAAGAATCAATTGTATCTGAAGTCACCACTTCTTCTGTCAGACTGCTCCAAAACTTAATTACTCTGTTTGTAAAACTATGTTTTCTTAAATTTGTTTTACATCTTGGCTTAAATAATTTCATACTATGACCTCTAGTCTGGTTATTGTGATTTTAATGAAAAGAGAATCAAAATCTATCTTATCCAACCCTTAATTTTACTACCTTAAACTATATCCAATCTATCAACATATGCGTCTAATCGATTTTTAAACATGTTTGAAGACGTGCTACTAATTACTTCTACGGGCAAACTATTCCAGCTATTTACTATTCTATGCGTAAAAGAGTTTTTGGCAACTGCTGTCTCGAACCTTCTACTTGTCAACTTACACCCGTTGTAAATGCAAAAAACTTCACTTTTTTACGTGAAGGTCAAAATATGAGAATAAAAACCCACTCTAATAGACAGAGTTTATTTCCACGACAGTTTCGACGCCCACTGGCATCCTCCTCGGGTGGATACAGAAACACAAATGAAACAAAACAAGAGGGAAAAAACAGTTACAGGTTATCTAAATTTCTTGCAGATAAATTATCCCCATTAGTTGGTAAATTTTCAGGCTCGCACATCACTAATTCCTGTGACTTTATTAACAAAGTTATGTCCTTAGATTTAAAACGGGGAAGAATGATAAGTTTTGATGTTGAGTCCTTGTTTACGAAAGTTCCCATTGATGATGTACTTAGTTTTTTAGATAGAAAATTGCCAACATGTAACGTAGAACTAGGCATGCCCACATCTGTATTTTTAGAACTGATAAAACTCTGTGTCACCAATAATGCCTTCTCCTTCGGTGAAGAATTTTATTTGCAACGTTTTGGTATGGGAATGGGGTCCCCTTTATCCCCAATACTGAGTACATTATATATGGAGTATTATGAGTCGGAATTGTTGCAAACAATATGTCCCAGGAATCTAATTTGGTTTCGTTATGTAGATGATATTTTCTCATTTTGGCCTGACCACTGGAACAACTTTGACACTTTCTTTCAGTCATTAAATAATCTTGTTCCCTCTATTAAATTTAAATATGAATGGGAGAACGACAAACAATTACCTTTTCTAGATGTTTTGGTCATTAACGAAAGCGGAAAGCCCAATTTCACGGTCTATAGAAAACCTTCTCATTGTAATTCGTACATTCATTATTTTTCATATCATGATGAAGGGGTTAAAAGCTCAATTATTTCTTCCATGTTTCTAAAAGCACTCAGGATTTGTAGCCCACATTTGCTGGATCCGGAAAATTCAAAGATTTGGAACATTTTTAAGGATTTAAAATATCCTGAGTGGTTTATCAGAAAGGCGTATTTTAAAGCCAGAAAATCTTTTTATGCCCCTCGGGAACCTTCAGTTAACCAAAAACAATATGTGAGTTTGCCTTACATTGCCGGCTTAGAAAGAGTAAAACCGTTGACGAAAGAATTTAAGTTTGCTTTGGCGTTCAAATATTCGTCTACCGTGAAAAGTAAATTGGTTAGGAATAACGTTGCAAAAGAGGAACAAGCCTGTGTCTACAGCATTCCCTGTAAAAGTTGTGATTTAGTATACGTGGGAGAAACTGGAAGAAATATTGAAACCCGTATCAAAGAACACAAATATGCCTTCAGAAGTTGTAATACTAATAATGCCATTTTTTATCACGCTAGCCAAAATAATCATGCTATAGATTGGGAATCAAGTAAGGTACTTTATAAATGTAATAATTATGTCAAAAGAAAAATAATAGAATCTGTGTGTATAGAAAAAGTAGATAATTTTAATTTGTGCGAAGGTACTTATAAGTTAGACCCTTTAATGAGATTCTTGGTCAATAAATCCCTTACGGAGTCGTGGGAACGTGTTCGAACCTAAGTGTGAATTTCTTAAATGTCTCTGGATTGGAATGTTTCCTTACTCGCTTTTAGTAAATGTAATAATGGAAGTAATTAATGTGGAAATAAATATATGCAGTAATTATGTCAAAACATTAGGATCTGTATGTATAGAACAAGAAGATATTTTTAATTTGTGGAAATGTAGTTATAAGCTGACCCTGTAATAAAATGCCCTTCTGGTTTCGGGAGAACGATATCTAACCTAGGTGCGAATTTCTCAATGGTCTCTGGATTATTTCCTAATCGCCTTTTTTCATTCGTTTTTTCGGTTTATAATTTCTGTATAATAAACAACAATGTAATAACCAATGTAATAATAAATTTATAATTTCTGTAATTAATAATTATGCAATATTAAATGTAATAAATTTAATTATAAATGTAATAATTATGTAAAAATAATAGAATCTGTATGTTTAGAACAGGAAGATAGTTTTAAAATTTGTGCGAATGTACTTAATGAAAATGCCCCTCCTGTCTCGAGAGAATGGAATCCAACCTAGGTGCGAATTTCTTAACGGTCGATCCCTGAACTGTTTTTTCCCTCTTGTTTTGTTTCATTTGTGTTTCTGTATCCACCCGAGGAGGATGCCAGTGGGCGTCGAAACTGTCGTGGAAATAAACTCTGTCTATTAGAGTGGGTTTTTATTCTCATATTACACCCGTTGTTTCTAGTCCTATTATATTGAGATATTTCGAAAAAGCTATCGGTGCTGGTTAAGTATGCGGTCTACCTACGATTCGGCGGTCTACCTTTTAATTATAGCTTCCTATCTTGTTTACTAATTGTTTGTTTACATCCCATTGTCAATCGCCCTTGACGATTGGTTAGGTTTAGTCATGATATTTTCGTTAGTTTTAACGAAAATATCATGATTAAACCTAACCAATCGTAGGTAGACCGCACACTTAACCAGCACCAAGCTATCTCTATCTACGTTATCGAACCCATTCATAATTTTGAAAACCTGGATTAGATCACTCCTTAGCCTCCTAGTCTCGAGTGTAGTCAATTTGAACTCTTTAAGCCTATCCTCGTACGTCTTTGACCTAAGCGACGGAATCATCTTAGTTGCTCGTCTTTGAACTCTTTCGATTTTGTCTATATCTTTGCGAATATGCGGATTCCAAAATTGGATCGCTACTCCGAATGGGGACTAACTAATGATTTATAAAGAGGAACTATAATATCGCGCGATTTGTACTAAAAATTCCGAGCTATAAAACCTAACACTTTGTTCGCTTTATTGACCGCTGCTGTCTTTGTTTCGCTACTTTTAAATCACCAGTGACTATAACTCCTAAATCTTTTTCCTGCTCTACGCTTATCAACTCTTTCCCTGACATACTATACGCAAAATTACCGTTACGCGAACCTATATGTAAAATTTTGCACTTATCGACATTAAATCTCATTTGCCATGTGACTGACCAATCAACGATTTTATTCAGATCATTCTGGATTTTACCTCTATCTTCGTCATTAATCGCCCTACCACCCAGCTTCGTGTCATCCGCAAACTTTGAAACTGTACAGACTAGGCCGAAATCTAAATCGTTAATATACAGGGTGTACATAAAGTCGATCTATTTTTGTGAAGCACTTGGAAATTATATGGAATTCAATCATAAAATGATAAAGTGGTAACATTTATTAAATAATTAAGAGTAGGATTCGACGTGACGCCCATCAGTATCCCTGCACAGCTCAAATCGTTCCGCAGCATTTCTAAACACATTCTGGAGCATTTGCGGGGTTATGTTATCTGCAGCAGTTCGTATACGTGTACGTAAGTTTTCAAGACTCGTAATCTTCGTCTGATAGACGTGCGATTTGATAAAGCCCCATGCAAAGAAATCTAAAGGGGTTAAATCTGGTGATCTCGCTGGCCAAGGTCTGTTGCTTCCGCGTCCAATCCAGCGATTTGGAAAACGTCCATTTAGATAATCCTGAACAATTTTGGCATAGTGACAAGGAGCACCATCATGTTGATAGACGACGGGGATAGGATTGTTAGTACCGTCGTCTATCAACATGATGGTGCTCCTTGTCACTATGTCAAAATTGTTGAGGATTATCTAAATGGACGTTTTCCAAATCGCTGGATCGGACGCGGAAGCAACAGACCTTGGCCAGCGAGATCACCAGATTTAACCCTTTAGATTTCTTTGCATGGGGCTTTATCAAATCGCACGTCTATCAGACGAAGATTACGAGTCTTGAAAACTTACGTACACGTATACGAACTGCTGCAGATAACATAACCCCGCAAATGCTCCAGAATGTGTTTAGAAATGCTGCGGAACGATTTGAGCTGTGCAGGATACTGATGGGCGTCACGTCGAATCCTACTCTTAATTATTTAATAAATGTTACCACTTTATCATTTTATGATTGAATTCCATATAATTTCCAAGTGCTTCACAAAAATAGATCCTGACTTTATGTACACCCTGTATATATAAGAAAAAGCAAGGGGCCCAATATAGAACCCTGAGGAACGCCACTCGCTACATTAGCCCAACACGACTCCGCTCCATCAACGACCACCCTCTGTTTCCTACCTCGCAACCACTCTTCTATCCAATTTATTACTACACCCCTGATTCCATGAGCCTTAGTTTTCTCAATGAGTCTTTTGTGCGGTACGGTGTCAAACGCTTTTTGAAAATCTAAACACACTACATCAACCGCCCGATGACTATCGTAAACATCAATCACGCTTTGAAAAAATTCTAAAAGATTAGTTAAGCAAGATTTGTTTCGCCTAAAACCGTGCTGCGTATTTCTAACTAAGTTATGCAATTCTAAGTGTTCGACTATACGATCCCTAATTATTGATTCCAGTAGCTTACCTACAACAGACGTTAAACTGATTGGCCTATAATTTCCCGCCGCACCTTTATCGCCTTTCTTAATGATAGGTGTTACGTTTTCTAACTTGAAATTATCTGGTACGCACTCCTCAGAAATAGACGCATTAAAAATCTTTGTTAGCGGCACAACAATGCTATCTTTTAATTCTTTTAGTTGTATGGGATATATGGAATCCGGCCCCGGTGATTTACGCCTTTTCATTTTATCAATATAGCGCATTCCCTTCCCTTCACTAACGACAATATTATCAAAAATATTACCATTATCAAAAGGCATTATGTCTATGACCATAGGGATATTCTTTACATCTTCTATAGTAAAAACTGACGTAAAGAATTCGTTTAGCAAGGTAGCCATTTCCTTGTTTTCAGAAACTAGATCTCCGTTAACATTTTTCAACGGCCCCAAGACACTTTTAACTGGATTTCTATTGCTGACGTATTGAAAGAATCGCTTGGGGTTTTCTTTACCGTCACGAGCTATGGAGATTTCAAGATAAGTGCAAAATTTTACATATAGTTCGTGTAACGGTAATTTTACGTATAGTATGTCAGGGAAGGAGTTAGCAAGCGTAGAGCAGGAAAAAGATTTAGGAGTTATAGTCACTGGTGATTTAAAAGTAGCGAAACAAAGTACAGCAGCGGTCAATAAAGCGAACAAAGTGTTAGGTTTTATAGCTCGGAATTTTGAGTACAAATCGCGCGATATTATAGTTCCTCTTTATAAATCATTAGTTAGACCCCATTTGGAGTACGCGATCCAATTTTGGAATCCGCATATGCGCAAAGATATAGACAAAATCGAAAGAGTTCAAAGACGAGCAACTAAGATGATTCCGTCGCTTAGGTCAAAGTCGTACGAGGATAGGCTTAAAGAGTTAAAATTGACTACACTCGAGACTAGGAGGCTAAGGGGTGATTTTCCAGGTTTTCAAAATTATGAATGGGTTCGATAACGTAGATAGAGATAGCTTTTTCGAAATATCTCAATATAATAGGACTAGAAACAACGGGTGTAAGTTGACAAGTAGAAGGTTCGAGACAGCAGTTGCCAAAAACTTTTTTACGCATAGAATAGTAAGTAGCTGGAATAGTTTGCCGGTAGAAGTAATTAGTAGCACGTCTATAAACATGTTTAAAAATCGATTAGACGCAAATGTTGATAGATTGGGTATAGTTTAAGGTAGTAAAATTAAGGGTTGGATAAGATAGATTTTGATTCTCTTTTCATTAAAATCACAATAACCAGACTAGAGGTCATAGTATGAAATTATTTAAGCCAAGATGAAGAACAAATTTAAGAAAACATAGTTTTACAAACAGAGTAATTAAGTTTTGGAACAGTCTGACAGAAGAAGTGGTGACTTCAGATACAATTGATTCTTTCAAAAGAAGGTTGGGTAGTTTGATGTCTGCAAGGGACATCTTGTGATAGTGTTTAAGCATATTTTTATTGCATGAATGGTGCTAGTTTATTTCATATATATTATGTACATTTAGGTGATAGATCCCACAGCTCAACACAAGTGTTGTGGGATATAGGAAGGCAGCATCTTGGGTTAGGGGATACTCTCTGTCCTTACACACCCCATTTAAAGAGATTCCTCTGCTGAGCGGTGCCCCCATAGTACTGTGAAGTATTGAAAAACTCATGATCTTCACTTGCCCCACAAACACCTTTAAATGGGAGACCCAAAATGGGTGCACACACATTTCTACATTACTGTACAGTGTTTACAGCCACATCTACACTTTTCCTTCTAGGTATATATATTGTAATGTATATGGTTG
This sequence comes from Bathynomus jamesi, assembly GCA_023014485.1. Lineage (NCBI taxonomy): Eukaryota > Metazoa > Arthropoda > Malacostraca > Isopoda > Cirolanidae > Bathynomus > Bathynomus jamesi. Next base: position 348,116 of record JAJOZX010001321.1, read on the forward strand.
TAAATTGTGACTTGGTCCGCAATTGATATGGACCGTGACTTATTTTTGGTTGGCAAGGTACTGGTATTGACAGACACCGTAATGAAATTGACTGGATTCTTTGGATCTGATATATTTGCATGTCAGTTATAAATAGATATAGAGTGTGACATATTTGTGGATAGTAGTTTATTATGACTTGATCCCCTGGATCCAGAGATTGTATCTTTAGTTTTAAATTGATAATTATTTAGTTTTGTAAAAATTGGTTGTTGCCAATGTACAGGCAGTTTTTACATAGTGGAGCCACCTCGATGGGCCGAAGTGGCACCTAGTGTGCCCACTATAAAAATTTCTTATGTTCTTGTGGTTCGGAACCCACGTAAAATTGTAGGTTCCCTTCGCCACCACGGATTACATGCACAATATGTAATTACGAACACAGTGTTCGTAATTGTGTATTGTGCATGTCCTCTGTGGTGGCGGAGGGGACCTACAATTTTACGTGGGTTTCGAACCACAAGAACATAAGAACATAAGAAATTTTTATAGTCGGCACACTAGGGGCAAATCAAAATTGGGCTCCAATAAAATGAATCAAAACGAATCAGTTGTCCGGAATCCATCCTTTAACAATACAGACATCCCAACTAGGGGTCGCAATCGATAATATATTATCGATAATTTATCGATAAATGAAAGTCAACTATCGCGTAATTATCGATACTTTTTATCGATAATTTAATGTCACTTCCTGAATTTTTAAGTTCACGCTCAATGAACAAATTTTCTTTCGTATTTGCGAATGAAATTTATTATAATAGAAAACGTTTTACTTTAAGTGACCAATTAGATCCCTTTTGACATGTTTGGTTACGTAACGTTACGGTACGATATTTTGGGAAAATCCACCGGCAAATAAGGATAAAATTAATGTCTTGTGTTTTTGAAATGTTACTTTCTAAATAAGGATAAAATTAATGTCTTGTGTTTTTGAAATGTTACTTTCTAAATAAGGATAAAATTAATGTCATGTTTTTGAAATGTTACTTTCTAAATAAGGATAAAATTAATGCCTTGTGTTTTTGAAATGTTACTTTCTAAATAAGGATAAAATTAATGTCTTATGTTTTTGAAATGTTACTTTCTAAATAAGGATAAAATTAATGTTTTTTTTTTTGAAATGTTACTTTCTAAATAAGGATAAAAAATAAAACTCTAAATAAGTATCGCTGTCATAAAGTCAAAGGATCTCATTAAAATTAATGCCTTATGTTTTTGAAATGTTACTTTCTATTATTAATGTCTTATGTTTTTGAAATGTTACTTTCTAAATAAGGATAAAATTAATGTCTTATGTTTTTGAAATGTTACTTTCTAAATAAGGATAAAAAACAAAACCCTAAATAAGTATGGCTGTCATAATGTCAAAGGATCTCATTAAAATTTGTTCTTTTAATTTTGTGATTTTCTTTTATTCCTAAGGCAGCTAATTTAACTAGAAACTTATCGATAAATTATCGATAATCCAATTTTTTTTCAAAAATTTATCGATAAAAATATTCTCGATAATTTGCGACCCCTAATCCCAACATAGTCAAAATGGTACGTAATTCTACGGAGGCGAGGTCTATTCTTGTTTTGTTTGGAAGTTTTGTGTGAAATTTGGTAAATTACATACATTACATTTGAAAAACATGGAGCAACTCGGGTGTGTCGAGGTTATCCAAGTCATAAATGATCTGAATGTATATTCTGGATATCATCGCTTTTACGGTAGAGCTCCAAGAGTCTCCAAATGATAGTTTCGTAAAAAAAAAGGCACCTAATATTTTGTGGATTACCAATATAATGAACTGCTTACAGTTTAAAAACTTTCTAGAATATTTTGAATGAAAGGTACAACTTTACAAGACGCCCGCATTGCCATGAAACATGCTGTAGTAACGAAACATATTTTGTTGAAAATCTGATATTTAATATAGTTTAAATGCCCGGTTAGGTCAATACTATGCTCTTGACGATTGGTTAGGTTAAGTTGTGATAATTTCGTTAAAACTAGAGAAAATATTACGACTTAACCTAACCAATCATCAAGGGCATACATTAAATATCTTATTTTCAACAAAATAGGAAACAGTATATGAAACGGAAAAAATCCAAATGGTGTAAGCTATGATAGGCCTAGTAACATCTTCATAGTGTCATAACTGTTATTTTCTAAATTACCAAATAATGATAATGAATTATGACAAAAAAAATTGAGAACTCTGGTCTCTGTGAGTAATGTCTGATGTCACAGTAAACAAAAAACAAATAATTTGATAGTTAACTGTAAATAACCAATCTAGCTGATAAATTTTGATTTGTGAGGGGCCTCTTGCTGCCTTCTTCAGCCCCCCCCCCCCTCCCCCCTAGCCAGTTTTGAAATGATGCCCCTGTTTTACAGTCCTAAATTTGGTTAATATGTAGCAAATATCCCCACCTTGTGTTCATAATTTTTGATGTTAGCATTTGGTAGTATACAGCAATAGAATAAATTGGTAAATATTTGGCTGGTTATAGGGGGCTACATTTTTTTATCAAAATTACATTTTTCTAGTGTAGTTTTCTCTGCTTTCGAATCTGATACCCATTTTTTGTGCAAATGAATAGAAACTATTTTTTTTTCCATTCCAAAATACGGAGTGTTTCTACTCATTTGCACAAGAAATGTGTGTCAAATTCCAACAAAGCAGAGAAAACTACACCAAGAAAATGTAATTCTGATAAAAAACTAGCTAACCTAACTAAATTAACTAACTTAACCAACCTGTGCAAATGTAATGAAATAAGAATTTGTTTACATTATTTTGGAGTCATGTTTCATCATATTTGCACAGGAAATGAAGGTTATATTTCAACAGAGCACACCAAAATACACTATAAAAATTAATTTTTTATTTCAATTTCAGGCCATGTCATTTTCGTTATTTTCGTTTAAACTAACGAAAATATCGTTACTTAACCTAACCAATCATCAAGGATGTACAGTTGGCCTAACTGGGCATTCAGTTGGCCTAACTGGTTAATATTGGTTATTTCACCTAAATATCTTGTGATCTTTTCATATTAGGCATTCACTGTCACATTTTGGGCAAGTTTAGGATGAGAGAATAATGCTGTAATTGATAAAAACATCCAATGCTTTCTCTTCATTTAAGGCACATGACGAATCAAGTTCTCAAAGTCAGAAACAACACAAACAGCATGTCATAATTCTATCACAAACACGACCAAACTGAATCCAATTAGAAAAAAAAAAGACAGAATGGAAACCAACCAACTAATTAAGTCGCAGAGTAGTGAAAAAATAGCCCAATCAGGAAAAATATTTTATGAAAAAAAGTACATTATAGCCAAAACAGGAAATATTCACTATAAAAATGTAACTTGTAATTTTTTCTATAATCTTGCATTTCCAGGAAAAATGATTAGTACCATCGTAAAGAGCATGAAAAATAGTGCTAGCGAAACACAACTTCTCATTTCTTGTTAGCCCCCCTGTGTCCAGCCAAATATTAACCAATAAGGTAGTTGGAATTGACTCTTGCATAGATAAATAATAATCATTGAACACACGATACAATACTTTTTTTTATGAATTAAAAAACTAAATGCACTCTAGTAGCAATAAAAGCATAGAAAAGAAAGATAATTAAGTAGTTCAAAATTCTGTACTGTCCTGCACTCTTATGATCACTTAGGCGCTTTCCAGTTATTATTGCAACACAATTAAGGGTGATTTTATGAAAAAAGTTTGGAGATGATGTGGAGGGGATTTATGGGAGCATTTATATAAAGTTGAATTTGCGCAAGTTGAAGCTTACGTAACCTGGGGAGGGTCTGTATATCGATGATTGGTTAGGTTAAGTCATAATATTTTTGTTAGTTTTAATGAACATATCATGACTAAATCTAACCAATTGACAATGTGACAGTTCTAAATTATGTAGAAATAAATTTTAAGCAAAGCCATTATATTTATAAAATGTTCACTTCAAAATCACTAATCTAAATATGTTATATAGGTTAGATAATTTTAGACTGTGAAAGGTACTATGTAGTACCTGAATTCTCAAACATTAATTTAGGATTGTAAAAGTGAGGATACTCCAAACAATAGTACTTTTGAAAAAAGTGTTGGTTAATATTCATCTTTTCACCTGCTCACGTATGGTTAAAACAGTACAATATATTAAATTGCCATTCAAAACTAAGAAAATAGGTATTGGGTGATGGTTCAGAATACGGGTGCCACTTAATTAAGCAAAATTTCGAAAAATACCATAGAGACAAGGTTGTTTCTCTCATTAAAATACGTTGATTGCATGTGTTGCATAGTAAAAAAAAACAGTTAGAAAATTACGAAAAACTATATATAGCGCTTATGAATCTAGGAAATTTTGAGTTGCAACCCTACTATCATTCATTCACTTCAGTTTGAAAATGGCTTTGGTCTGTGACGGATGTGCGGTGATGCTAGTAGAGCTCGCGGCCGTGTTGAGAACTTGATTCGTCATGTGCCCTAGATGAAGACTAAAAAAGTGCATAACTTAACATGTTACTACATTATCATTTGTATAATTTAGGTCTCGGGGGTATGGGGGTAGAGCCCCTGTAAAGATCATGCATCACAAATTGATCGGTATAGGGTTCAGGGTATAAGGGTTTTTTCCACCAAAACATGCTAAAACCATCGATTTCCTGTTTAGGATAAATCTGACCATCGCTATTACAGTAAATTATTGCTTGTGCTGTGTTCCCCCACCCAGAACCCCCTGTTCCCACGGTGGTCCCCCCAGATTGTAGGAAGGGTTGGGGGGTGGTGAAATCACTTCAAGCAATAATTTACTGTAATGGCGATGGTCACATTCATCCTAAACAACAGGAAACCAATGGTTTTAGCATGTTTTGGTGGAAAAAACAAAAATTGAGGTGGCGCCCCTATTCTGAACCATTTATATCTTATGTTGTGCAAATTTGTTCATATGTACTTTTTTTAATAAAATATATTTCCTGTTTTGGCTATAATATACTTTTTTCATAAAATATTTTTCTTGATTGGGCTCATTTTTCGCTACTCTGCGACTTAACTAGTTTGTTGGTTTTTGTTCTGGCTATTTTTTTTTTTGTTAATATTTGACTGGACGCAGGGGCTAACGAGAAATGAGAGGTTGTGTTTCACTAGCACTATTCTTCATGCTCTTTACGATGGTACTAATCATTTTTTGTGCTAGTGCGTGGTTGTAAAATTGATTTAATATATTTTTATGTGGAGACTGTGTGTGTATGTATGTATGCATCCATGTATGTATGTTAGCGCTCCATGTGTTTGTATGTACGGTAATGCATTTCATGGATGTATCACTTGTTTTCAGATTGTCACATGGCTGGATTGGGCCAATTAGACACTTTTTGCGACGTGCGCCATAGGAATTTCCTTTGCCTCACGCAGTTTGAGGACAGTGGCTAAAGCTAGTGAAGGTTTTGAATGCGACAGTTGCGAGATTGAGTATTACTGCGCCATTTCTAAATATTTTGAAAATAACAAAGCAGCGGTGGATTGTTTTAAACACCACAGAGTTCTGCCCGCTTGTGTGCAATGCCCAAAATGTAACAATTCCTGTTCTTATCGCACAGACCAACATACACGTATATACTATTGTCACCAGCAGGTTAGGTTAGGTTGGTTAGGTTAGTTAATTTAGTTAGGTTAGCTAGTTTTTTATCAGAATTACATTTTCCTGGTGTAGTTTTCTCTGCTTTGTTGGAATTTGACACACATTTCTTGTGCAAATGAGTAGAAACACTCCGTATTTTGGAATGGAAAAAAAATAGTTTCTATTCATTTCCACAAGAAATGGGTATCAGATTCGAACAAAGCAGAGAAAACTATACTAGAAAAATGTTAGCCCCTGTGTCCAGCCAAATATTTACCTTTTTTTCTAATTGGATTCAGTTTGGTGGTGCTTGTGATAGAATTATGACGTGCCATTCGTATGATTTTGACTTTGAGAACTTGATTCGTATTGTGCTCTAGATGAAGACAAAGGATCAGATGTTTTTATCAATTACAGCATTATTCTCTCATCCTTAACTTGCCTGAAATGTGACAGTGAATGCCTAATATGAAAAGATTAGAAGATATTTAGGTGAAATAACCAATATTAATTTGTTAAGGTAATTGAATGCCCGGTTAGGTCGACTGTACGCCCTTGATGATTGGTTAGGTTAAGTTGTGATATTTTTGTTAGTTTAAACGAAAATGATGAGAGCAAACTTTTCTGGTTAATTTTGGGGTGTTTTGTACGAAATTGCCATCCGTTTCCTGTGCAAATGCATAGTTTTCGAGATGATGATATCTCAAAAACTATGCATTTACACAGGAAATGGATGGCAGATTCGTGCAAAACACCTCAAAATTGACCAGAAAAGTTTGTTCTCATCATAAAAACAGACTGGGTGTAAAAATCTAAAAATGAGTAATTAGGTACCAGTGTTATATTGTTAGTAAAGAATGGTTGTGTAGTTATTTTTTTAAAATTTAGGTGATGACATTTTAAGATTATTGTAAATCACATCAAATAGGCTACTGTACTACTAGAAAAATGCATTTTGGTATGATTTTACAGGTGGTGACATTTCCTTAAGATTTACCACTTTTCATATTGCATTGCTGAATGCACAAAAGGCCTTGAAATAATTTTTTATTTTGTGGGTTTGCATCATTTATTCATTTCGTGTGTTTAAGTGTGAAATTCATCCCATATATATATACACACACCATATTTGGTGCTACTGTAGTATGCGGTCTACCTACGATTCGGCAGTCTACCTTTTAATTATAGCTTCTTATCTTGTTTACTAATTGTTTGTTTACATCCCATTGTCAATCGCCCTTGACGATTGGTTAGGTTTAGTCATGATATTTTCGTTAGTTTTAACAAAAATATCATGATTAAACCTAACCAATCATAGGTAGACCACATACTACAGTAGCACCTCATATTTTCTGGCATATAAGGCGTGCTTTTTTCCCCAAAAAAGTCTCAGAAAATCACCCTGCGCCTTATATGCTCAAGGTCAGGGTCATGGGTAGGCTTTGGGTTTCTGGCAAGTGGTGGTTTTGGTGCTGCGGTACTGGTAAACTGAACTCCAAATACCTCCCATACAAAACTGGTTCCTAGGTTACTTTAGAGTGATTAGTAACTATTATAATTTATAGATTATGTAATAAGCAAACCAGCTTCAACAGTTGTAAATAATCGTAAAGTATAAGGGTCATTAACCCTTGTCCAACAAGCCACTCATTTGTGCAATTAGGCCGGGCTGAAACTATAATTTTTGTTTGATTTTAATTTATCAGAGTGACTAACAGTTGGCTTTTGATATAAAAATAAGATTCCTGAAAAAAATAATTGGTGGCCACCAACGTGTGTCCGTCCACCCCCGTTTTTGTAAAAACATCTAATGCCGCACTAGCAAAATCAGGGAAATGGCAATATCTCTTCTTCTGAACATGCTAGAGAGATAGTTTGCATACCATACCAAAAGATGCAGAATTTGATTTAGAACAAATTATTAAGAGTGGCATTTTTTCATAAAACCTTTAGTTTTTGAGTTATTTTAGAAAAACATTTTTTGGGCCCATAGACCCCCTTTCAACTGAATGTCAACACAATAAAACATTCTCAAGCTGCAAATTGACATGTATTAGTGGTTTTCAATCAGAAATCAAAATCAAAATCAGCCATTTTAAATTCATTGAAAATGCTTTTTGACATTCCAAAACGCCAAACATTAAATTATACAATTAACAAATTGTCATTTTGTCATATTTTAGCATGATAAATAATAATCTAGAACTTAAAATATTATTTAGACACAAAATCTTTCATTAATTTACGTGATCTAATTTTGTTTCTAATAAGACCATCTCTACGCTCATGACCTACAACAGCCAAGGATGCTTCAGTGACAAGCTTGATGTGCCTTTCAACATTCTGACTGTGGCACTCATGATCCAGTTTCAATGCGGTATTAACGATATCATGCAGTTCATCATTACTGAATTCTTTTAATACAGGTGGAACAGTTTCCCATTGGGACATAGCAGACAGCTTGTGGTATGCAGAAGCTTTGAAATTGATGATTGGCTTTCTAAAGACCCTAACATTCTCATCTATAGCAGGATATTCATCAGTACCACCTTCATGATCCTCTTCATTCTCATCATCACTTTCAATTATTCCACTGCAAAATCATTGCTACTACCAGATTCATCATCAAAATCCTCTATAACTCCCCTCAGACACAGAACTTTATTGACAGCACACCTCCTCACCTCTTCATCTTCATCAGCCAGCATTCCAACTAAAATATTTTCACCATGAGCAAAATAGCTATTATTGTTTAATACATCATAACAAATTTCTCTAATTTTCCTGTCAGGGAATTTATTTACTCTTCGATCATATTGAATAGGTTTCTTGACCCATCACTTAGCCTCTTATTAGCCTTGATATTGAACCAACTGTGAAAGTATACTTTGATGATGAATTCTACTATGATTTTGAGGTTCTTACTGGGTCTTTTTTGTGAAACATAAAAGCGAAGAATTCTACAGGCTAAGGTGAGCCATCGAGAGTGATTTAGCAGGCCAACTTCTAAGAGTGCAAGGTCTTCATCCACTTCACCAGTAATAATTGCCCAGCAGATGCAGTATCCATAGTATTGGTCTGTTGATAAATTATTGACCACCTCATTTGGTAGAAGCACAAATGCAGGATAAGGTATAGATTTGAAGTCCACAACATTCCATTCTGACACATCCCCATTGAGCTGAGAACCAATAGGGCCAGAAAATTTGTCTGGACTTTTTGTTGTCCCATCTAAAGTTATGAAGATGTGTCTAAGTGGCAATTCATTTAGATGCAGAAGACAAATATCCCACTGAAGAGGTTGCCCTAAAAACATTTCCAAATATCTGATTGACCCATGCATATGTCCTGTGTTAGTATTTGTCCCATCTGCTTTAACTAAGTTTAATTTGGCCTCAAGTTCTGTCCCTTTAATGATCTTATAAATGCCATGAGCAATGTCAATGCCTTTGCCACTCTCCGGGGTAAAATGGTCGAGGTAGAAATCATCTGAAAATAAATGTAATTAATTTTACAATTAAATGAAAAAGGAAGGAATAAAGTTAACTGGACAGTTGTCACTTAAAAAGAAAATTTTTTAAGTAATTGAAATATTACTTTATAGTACAGTAATATAACAGCATAACGCCTATAACTGTATGACAATCATTTCCATTTACCTGGCTCTCCAGTAATGACATAATGTTCCTCTAGGATTGTGGATGTATAATACTTTTCATTTACTTTGTTAACAGCAAGTGTAGCATCCTTTCTACCGTCAAAGCCAATGCCAGTCACTTTTTCAAATATCACTTCTTCTTCCTTCTTCCTTTCAGCTCTCAATTTAGCTCTCTCCCTTCTCAACTTGTTTCTGAAAAGTATTTCAAAAATATTGGCCATGCATTACTGCATTAGCATTATACAAATATACAAAATACAAATGTCAGTGTCCTGTTTGAAACTAATTAATATAAATACAAAATAGAAATTTTGACGCTAATTAAAAATAATAGTAAATCTGGTGATTTAGAACTTATAGCAGAAGCTAAGAAATGTAATATCTAGAGTGATTAAAAACATACTTATCAATAACATTTTGTATGTTATCTGGGGTGATTACTCCAAAGTCCACCAATGTAGCAGAACCAATAGCCGCTCCTGCTCTATCACTTACTTGATATCTGTTAGGATATTTAAAGTAGATTTACATATCTATTGTCAATGAATAATTTATTGGTAATCTTAATCTCTTAGTCACAATGATTTCACTTTAAGCTGTATTAAAAGATTTATCTTTCAGTACTATACCTGTCACATGCTTCAGCTAATGAGCGTAATCTAGTTCTGTTCTGTAATGTTGAGACTTCTGGAACATAGTCTGCATCAAATGAATCATTACAACTGTCGCTATCTGTCAACTCAGGAATGTCCATAGGTTCAGGAGGATGAGGAGGAGGAACTGATTCTTTTGCTTTTTGAGATTGAATAACCCGTGATTTGAATTTTAAGTCAGTGGCTGTTTCTGGGACTTCTTTCAGGGTACAGTAACCATGCCTAGTTGTTTTCTGGTCCTACAAAGTGATTATATTTCATTACACTATAATGTATCTTTTATCTATGGGTCTCTATATGTAAATTGAAATTCTTACAAAAATGAGAAAATACTAAAATATTACTTATCATTAACATCATTAATAGTGTATTATTGATATTACTAACTTATTAAATGCACTTTAAAAATTGTAGCAAATTATTAATAATTGATAATATTAATAATTGATAATTAATTAATATTAATTAATAATTTACAACTTGAAATTCAATCAACAGACCTACCTCATAAAACTGGTAATCAGATTCAGTCATTTTTAGTAAGTGCTTTTTCTCTGTATCTGCCAACAGTTTGTGATCATGTTGATATATGTCAAATAAAACGTTTACAGTTTTCAGAAAATCATCCAGATCTTGATGATATTTAGGTCCCCTTTTCTTTTTGTCATACTTCAGAAGGCGGTTGAATTCCTTTATTTGGGTTTTCAGTCGGCTCTGTATGGCATTTACTGATATTGGATAAACATTATATGTGACCCACAATTTATGCAATTCCTCAGAAGTAGCTCTCAGTACAGCATCTGTTTTATAGTCTCCGAAACACAAACACCTTTCAATAACTTGCTTCAACGTAGGCAATTTCCCTAAAGGAAACTGTTCTGCTGGCATAAAACGTACATCACCAAGTACTTTAGCAACTGTTTTCCTTGTAGAAGTCATACTTTATATTGCAAATGTTGAATTCAATGACAAATTGCAGTTGGAAACTTATAACAAAGGCACCTGAAAAAAAACAAGTTTTCAATTTATTACGTTTAAAAAAAGTTCATGAAGCAGCCCCACCCTCTATTCTTTAATCAAGCATAATGGATGCAAGATAACAAGGAAAAGTCATATCATGTGATCACTATGTCCATGTCAACATCCTTTTAGGGCAATGTTAGTAATCAAAAAGCCAAATCATGCTTATTTTAGAATTTCTTTTGTCACTAAGGTCCGTCGAAAGGGGGTCTATGGGCCCCAAAAATTAGTTTTTCTAAAATAACTCAAAAACTAAAGGTTTTATGAAAAATACCACTCTTAATAATTTGTTCTAAATCAAATTCTGCATCTTTTGGTATGCAAACCATCTCTCTAGCATGTTCAGAAGAAGAGATATTGCCATTTTCCTGATTTTGCTAGTGCGGCATTAGATGTTTTTACAAAAACGGGGGTGGCGGACACACGTTGGTGGCCACCAATTATTTTTTTCAGGAATCTTATTTTTATATCAAAAGCCAACTGTTAATGACTGATTAATTCTATCTTGAGTTTCAGCCCGGCCTTATGTGATAGGCATGATCTGCCTGATCGAAACCCGTGTTGGTTATCATTGAATTTTTTCTGTTTCCAAAAAGTCATAGATTTTCTGTCTAACTATTCTTTCAAATATTTTAGTGAGATGAGATGTAAGCAACACTGGCATATAGTTTTGGCCTGGGATCGATCTCCTCCTTTATATATTGGGACTATGTTCGCGCTCTTCAGGATGCCCAGTATTTCTCCTGTGTCTAATGATCGTCTCCATATCCAGTATAGGGGCTCAGCGATTGCATTCTTGCAGTTTTTGATCAGTGTGGCATTCCATTTATCCGGTCCTGCCGCTGAGTGTGTTTTTAGTTTCCCTATGGCTTGTGTAATATCATCCGTCGTAATGGAATCTGAAAATTTTGAGGTTGGCGTGTTTGGGGGTCTGTACATTACAATTAGTACCATATTTAATTTTTCAATTTTTGCTGCTACACATTCTACGTAGTTGTTTGAGGTACTTATAACCATTTCTGCTATGTGCCTTTCGCGTGTGTAAATAGCACATCCTCCTAATCATGACTCCAGATTCCTGGGATCTTGGGAGCATTGCTCCAGTAAATTTGACCATGAGAAAAAGTAAATTTGGGTTTTGGTTTTGTTCATCCGCTAGACTTTATGCAATTTTTTTGCGTATACGTTCTTGTACAAACCAATTTTTTTAAATTACAAATTTAGTTATTTTAAGTTTAGTTGGTAATTCCATATTTAACAATTATTTTTATTTTTGTTAAGCTTCAATGTTTTGATAATTAAAATTTTATTAAAACGTATATTTTTTAATATAAAATTATCAGGATTGGACTATGTTCCATTGATCTCGGCCAGGTTTGATAAATTGGCCAGATAATTACTTATGCGGTTTTAAGTAATCCACCATGACTCTAGAATTGAAAAGTTTAGTTAAGTTTAAACTTACTTTTACTTACTTTAACTTACCTACTTTTACTTACTCTTCCTTACTTTTACTAAGTTTAAAGCACTTACTTTTACTTACTTTCATTGTACTATATTTACTAACTTTTACTTATTTTGTATTTTTTCAGGTAGTCAATAATCAATAATGGATCCTAATATGCCTGATGTAGATATAGCTGTTGAGGATGAAGATGATCTACAGATCTACAGAAGCTAAGGCTAACAAAGACCCTAAGATCCACTCTAAGGCTAGCCCGAGAGAAAGGAGAGAGTAGGGGGTTAAGAGAAGAGAGGAGAATAAGGGGTTAAGTAAGGAGCAACACCTATCATTCGTGGGTTAACATTCATTCAGAAAAAGAGGGAAAAAGTCTCACCATCATCATCCGCCGGCCACTGCCGACAAGTCAGAAAAATAGTCGGAGAATATAGGAGAGGGGTGAAAGATGAAAAGAAGTAAAATAAGAACGCTTACAAACCATGCAAACACAGTCTTAACTCACTGTCATACCATGCAAACTACAAACATGCAAGAAAAGAGTTAGAGACATGCAAAGTAAGGAGGATAAGAAAAAAAAAAAGTAGGTAAAGTTAAACAAAAAATGGGTTAGTTTACGCTATGAGCTACATCTACATTCGTGTTAGTCTAATTTTTTTTTTTTTTTTTTTTTTTTTTTTTTTATTGCTGGCATCACGCTGGCATGTCACAAGCTGGCATTCATCGTCAACAGACTCATCCTCGAGCACCACCACCAGAGCTCCTGTTGTTAACTTTCTTTTTAATTTTAAACAACGTTAATATTTTTAAAATGTCTGTCAAGACGGTTCTTAAACACATTAACGCTGGTAGAATGAACGACTGACGCGGGAAGATTATTCCATTTATCAATTACTTTAAACGTAAAGAAGTTTTTAGCGATATTAGTAATGAAACGTCTGCACGCAACTTGAATCCGTTATTGCGAGTATTACTATTATCGAAAGTGAACAATTTGTCAAAATTTACGTTATCGATGTTATTAACGATTTTGAAAACTTCAATAAGCTCCCCCCTTAATCTCCTAGTTTCGAGTGAATACAAGTCTAACACTTTAATCCTATCTTCATAAGGCTTATTGCGCAATGCCGGAATAAGTTTCGTGGCACGACGCTGAACCCTTTCTAACCTATCAATATCCTCACGCAAGTACGGGCACCAAAACTGAACGGCATATTCCAAATGAGGCCTGACAAATGAGGCTTGAACAAACCATTCTAACATAAAAGGTTACTTCAATGTTAAAGATTTAACCTATGTATGCAAACAAGGAGAAAATCAAGAGAGATGGTTTAGAAATCTGAAAACCCACCTGAAGAGACATTTAATTAAACTTCAGCATCATCAAAGAGCTGCTGAATAAATAAACTTAAGGTGAGTTATAAACTGTACATTATTGTATTATGTTTAGCTAAAACAATTTGTAATTGGTATGTCGTCAATTCAAGAGTTTACTATCATTAACCTATCTAGTGGTGTAAGGGGAAAAAAAGTAAATTCAGAGCTGTGCTCCAGTAAATTTTTACAAATCTGGAGTCATGTCCTCCTTTACGTCTCACTGTTCTGTCGGCTCGGAGGATGTTAAAGTTGTCAATTTGTATTTCTTTTTTGCCAATACAGGACTCACAATTTTCACAGTTCGCATGGCAGTCCTTTAGATGAGTTTCCGTGAGGCATGCAAAGTCTGCTCTGGCTTCTTGCACGAGTCCTTTCAGGTATGCAACTTTGTTCGTGGACTGGTTTGATTTAAGGCCCTGTATGTTGGCTAGGATTATTTTTATTTTTTTCTTTCTTTTTCGCATACAGGTGGTTCCGCCTTGTTTTCCGATTGGGGTGCTGGTTTCGTTGCCTTGTGGTCCTCCGAGAATTTACCTCTCTTTATCTTTGTCGGTACCTGTTGTCCCGATAACGCATGAAGTGTCTTTGTTCGTACCTTCTGTCCGGCTCTCGGATTTCTATATTTATATTTGTCAGCTGGTTTTGTAATTGCTGGAGAGTATTTAGCAGTTGAAATGTGTTGGCTGCGTCTAAAAAATTTCCACTCTTCTTTGATGTTCGTTTTTTCTGTTCCATCGGTGCGTTCCTTTGAGGGTGGTGGTATCGGCATTTTTTTTTCGTATTTGCAACTCCCATATCTTTCATAAGTGTTGCAGACTGTAAGATGGTGGAACATGCATTTCTTATCAAACTTGCAATATCCACTTGTGTAATGCATTTTGCATAATGTGGGATGTGCATATATGCATTGCCCATCCTGATATCTGCAGTTTCCTTTCGCATAGTATTTGCATACGATATTTTCTACGCTTCTGCTTTCTTTCTTATTATTTACCAAGTTCTTAGTTTTGGCATTATCATTATTTTTCTTTGGCTGTTTATTTTCTACGTTTTTAGTTATTATCTTTTTATCATTTCGCTCGTTGGACCGTTTGTCTACTTCGCCACTTTTACTTATTTCTTTCCTTTCATCTATGTCTTCCTTCCATATTACGTTGTTTATATCGTTATTTGTTATTAAATTATTATTGTTCTTTTTTTGCTGTTAATCGTTATTTCGTCTTCTCTCTCATCCACACTGTTTTTGGTTGGGACCATTTCGGACACATGCATCCCCATTATTTCATTCTTTTTTGTAACTTTCGAGTCTGCTATCCATTTCTTTGAAGACCGCGAAAGAATTTACAGTCTGTGTACATGCGCCACATAGAAATTTGATCCCCACGACTTGTTTCGCATTCGAGACAAGGAGTTATTTCCCGATCATTCCAATTCATGCAGTTAGTCATTTAATTGTTGGCAGAAATCACACCTAATCGCTAGGCTTTCCGTTGTTACTAAATTGCACAAATTACAGATTAAGTGAGAATTTGGACCCATATCCATGATATTCCTTAATTAACTTAAGAAGAAATACCCCCACAAATTCTTTATTTATTTTTATTTTTTTTTTCTGTTTCTTTCCTTTCAATGGTCGAGGGTATTTTGAGGGTTTTCTGACCTTTGTGTTTTATGACCTTTTTCCTGCTTTGTTTCAAACTTTCTCGAATGCCAACCGTATTTCGTTTTGAATATATACGTTAAAATTGATGATAAATTAAGTAAACTATATTGCACTTTCTTTATTTTAATGAAATTCACTTTATAATTTATATGCACGGATTCACTGATACTTTATACACTTTCGGGTGCAAACAGAATAAACCGCTGAGTAGATTATTCCCTTCTAATTTGGGTGTTAAATAGAGAGAGCAAAACAACACGTCCATTCACCACAGGATATATATATATATATAATATATATATATATATATATATATATATATATATATATATATATATATATATATATATATATATATATATATATATATTATATATCAGGGATCATGACTCCAGATTTGAAAAAATTTACTGGAGCACAGCTCTGAATTTACTTTTTTTCCCCTTACACCACTAGATAGGTTAATGATAGTAAACTCTTGAATTGACGACATACCAATTACAAATTGTTTTAGCTAAACATAATAATACAATAATGTACAGTTTATAACTCACCTTAAGTTTATTTATTCAGCAGCTCTTTGATGATGCTGAAGTTTAATTAAATGTCTCTTCAGGTGGGTTTTCAGATTTCTAAACCATCTCTCTTGATTTTCTCCTTGTTTGCATACATAGGTTAAATCTTTAACATTGAAGTAACCTTTTATGTTAGAATGGTTTGTCTGAAGCACATGCTTTGGGGTCTGTGCAAGCTATGCAATATAATGTAAACATTTTATCATCAGAAGCATCATCAATATCTTCTTGATTATCATCATCTTCATCCTCAACAGCTATATCTACATCAGGCATATTAGGATCCATTATTGATTATTGACTACCTGAAAAAATACAAAATAAGTAAAAGTTAGTAAATATAGTACAATGAAAGTAAGTAAAAGTAAGTGCTTTAAACTTAGTAAAAGTAAGGAAGAGTAAGTAAAAGTAGGTAAGTTAAAGTAAGTAAAAGTAAGTTTAAACTTAACTAAACTTTTCAATTCTAGAGTCATGGTGGATTACTTAAAACCGCATAAGTAATTATCTGGCCAATTTATCAAACCTGGCCGAGATCAATGGAACATAGTCCAATCCTGATAATTTTATATTAAAAAAATATACGTTTTAATAAAATTTTAATTATCAAAACATTGAAGCTTAACAAAAAATAAAAATAATTGTTAAATATGGAATTACCAACTAAACTTAAAATAACTAAATTTGTAATTTAAAAAAATTGGTTTGTACAAGAACGTATACGCAAAAAAATTGCATAAAGTCTAGCGGATGAACAAAACCAAAACCCAAATTTACTTTTTCTCATGGTCAAATTTACTGGAGCAATGCTCCCAAGATCCCAGGAATCTGGAGTCATGTGACAGGGATGGGAAATCAAAATCTTTTTCGATTCAAATTCGAATCCGATTTTCACGCAATTAGAAATATAGATTCGAATTCGGATTCAAATTTTTCAGTTTTTATCGATTCAAATTTTTTTCCGATTCGGATTATTTCTTTTTCGATTTCGATCTGATTCGAATCCGATTCGGATCCAGGCCTAATTTTCTTGATTTTTGTGAGTTCATTTAATAAAATTATACCTATCATCGTTGTTTTAGTCAAGGGGTGGCTATTATTAATAAGTTTCATTTTTAATAAATAATACAGATAATTCTCAGTCTATTAACGATCTAAGTAATAACTTTAGATTTACTCTTAATAAGGTGCAAAAAAAAGTTATTCATTTAAATAAGCTAATTTATTAAACAATTAAGGCTCATATATACAAGAAATATTAATTATAGCATACATAAAAATTAAAATATGATAATAATACTTTAAGAAATATATCCACTGTATAGATACAAATTTACAAATTAAAATTAGCCCTGACAACTAAGATATTTTCAATGTTCGAAGGCAAAAGGTTATTTCTTTGAGGAGCGTGTGAAATTGTCACTCTCGGACAATACCAAAATTTAAGGATTAGGATTAGCACCTTAATGGATGGAGTATAGGATTAGTATGATTTTTGTCCGAGCAAACAGATTCTCGGAAAGGTCAGTCTTTACCTGTGGTGAAACCGGAAACGTTAATAAGCCTTATAAGTTATAAAACTTATAACCAAATTTTTAAAATCCGGATCCATATTTTTTATCGATTTGAATTCGAATTCGGATTCATCGTTTCTTTTCGATTCGGATCAAAATTTCGATTCAGATCCGCGCCCGTTTTTCGATTCGAATTTTTTTTCGATTCAGATTTCTCAAAAAATATCGATTAATTCCGATTATCGATTCGAATCCGATCCGATTTCCCATCTCTGATATATATATATATATATATATATATATATGTGTGTGTGTGTGTGTACATATATATATATATGATACACACAGACAGTGCATGGAACAAGGAACTCTTCTGGGATAATTAAATCCACTATAGTCCGAATAAGTAATAGTAAATGACAAATACCATAGTTTTTCTTTTTCATGATGCTAGCCTGACGTGGGGAACAAGTCACCCGCAAAGAGGTCCCATAAATATAGCTTCCCTCACCAGCTACCTACAAAGCAGACAGGATCCAGCTTTGGGACATGGATCTAGGGTTTAAAGCAGCCTAGCCCTGCTACATTTAGAACCTCAATATAAGCAAATGTAGCAGGGCTAGGCTGCTTTAAACCCTAGATCCATGTCCCAAAGCTGGATCCTGTCTGCTTTGCAGATAGCTGGTGAGGGAAGCTATATTTATGGGACCTCTTTGCGAGTGACCCGTTGCCCATGTCGGGCTAGCATCATGAAAAAGAAAAACTATGGTATTTGTCATTTACCATTACTTATTCAGACTATAGTGGATTTAATTATCCCAGAAGAGTTCCTTGTTCCATGCACTGTCTGTGTGTATCATAAAAAACTCAGGAGACCATTCTGAGTTCATTCCCATATATATATATATATATATATATATATATATGATGAATAAAACCACGAAGGAAAGGAAACACAAAAAGGTGCTCAAGCGCTTTCGTCTAATGACATCCTCAGGAACACTGAAGTACATAAAAGGTTACGGCCTATATATAGGTTACAGAAAAAAAAAAAAAATAAAAAATAAATAAATAACATACATACACACAAACATATATACATATATATACATACATATCTACACACACACACATATATATACATATATATGCAATAAACGGAGAAGTAAAAATAAAAATTAAAAATTAAAGGATTAACCTAATGCCATTTAGGTGAACAAAAGAACGAAATTCTTCACTGGTAAAACAAGTACCAATGTCGGAAACCAGGACTACGGGTAAACCCCATTGAGCGAAACACGAACGGAGTAAGCGAATAGTAGCACCCGAAGTCGTGGAAGTGGTTGGAAAAATTTCCACCCACTTAGAGTAGGCGTCCACAATGCCTAGGAAATAAGTATTATTTATAGGACCTGCATAGTCAACATGGATCCTATGCCAAGGTATAGTAGGCCATTCCCAAGAATGAAGTGGACTTTTCCTTGGAAGATCTCTGTTCTCTAGGCAGCTTTGACAGGAACGAACCAATGATTCGAGTTCTCCATCTAAACCAGGCCACCAGAAATAAGCTCTCGCCAGCTCTTTCATTTTTGTTGCACCCATGTGTTCAGCGTGAAGTTCCTTCACTAAATTCCACCTGCCTTCATTCGGAATTATCACTCTGTGGCCCCATAAGAGACAGCCATTTTGGATCGAGAGTCCAGACTGACGTTGATAAAAAGGCTGTAATTCACTCTCAACCTTAGTAGGCCAACCAACTGAGCAGTAATGGATGACCCTAGACAGAATAGGGTCTGATTTTGTCCACTGCTCTATTTGTACCGCAGATACTGGAATGGATTCCAAAAACTCCACCAAGTGAACCCATTCTGTAGGTATAGGTACACATTCATTTAGTTTTCTAAAGGCAACCTACTTAGCGCATCAGCCGTACCTAGAAGTTTGCCTGACCTATGTACTAAGTCAAATTTATAGGCTTGCAGAATCAGTGCCCATCGTTGAATCCTACCTGAGGCCATAACTGGAATATTTTTATTAGGTGAAAATAAACCTAAAAGAGGCTTATGGTCAGTAATTAGTTTAAATTCATGACCCCACAGATAGAAATTAAATTTTTTTATTGCAAATACTAAGGCTAAGGCTTCACGTTCAAGTTGTGCATATCGTCTTTCAGTCTCAGTTAGTGTTCTAGAAGCAAAACAGATAGGCCTATCTACACCATCAATGTGGTGAGATAACACTGCCCCAATTCCATAAGAACTGCTATCTGCTGAAACTATGACAGGAAGTTTAGGATCATAATGCACTAGGAGAGTGGACTTTGGTAGTACGTCCTTGGAAGCCTCAAATGCTTCCTCTTGAGTTTTCTCCCATCTTTACTGTTCCCCAGATCGTAATAGCTTATTTAGGGGTTCAAGGAAAGTCGATGCATTAGTAGGCTGACCATACGTACCGTTTTGAACGGGACAGTACCATTTTTTTTATGGGTTCTGTATGGGTTCTGTCACTGAAGAATAATTGTAAGCTCAATATGTTTATGTACTTACTTTTTCATGAATACAGAATATTACATAACCCCCGTCCCTTTTTTGCCATCCCAATGTCCCGTTTTTGTCTCAAGGAAATATGGTCAGCCTATGCATTAGGCAAAAATTTCCTATAAAAGTTTAGGAGACCTAAATAAGCTTGTAACTCTGTAGTTTTGTGGAGGTGGTGCATTTTTTATTGCTTCTAGTTTATCCACCGTTGGAAGAATGTTCTTTCTTTAGCTTAAGTCCGGCATCCCGGGAGTCTTTTTAGAACCGTGGTTAATCTAGTTAGGTGTTCTTTTTTAGACGAACCTGAAATGAGGACATCATCTAGAAAACAAAGTACCCCCGGAATGTGACCTAGAACTTGGTCCATTGTCCTCTGAAAAATACCCGGAGCCGATGCTATTCCATAGCATAGCCTATTGTACTTATATAGGCCTCGGTGCGTATTTATGATAGTTTTTTAGAATTTTCATCTAAACTTAGTTGAGCATAGGCTTGGGACATATCTAGTTTTGTAAAATATTTACCCCCAGCAAGGGAGCTAAATAATTCATCAGGCTTGGGTATAGGGTAGAAATCTAGGAGGACTGCTCTATTTGCTGTTAAACGGTAATCCCCACATAATCGCACGGACTTGTCAGGTTTTAGTACAGGAACTACTGGGGCAGCCCACTTAGCGTGTATGACTGGTTCGATAATTTTATCTTTGAGCAGCCTGTCAATTTCTAAGTCTACCTTCTCCCGCAGTGCATACGCAATTGAACGAGCCTTACAAAATTTCGGAGTTACATTAGGATCTACTTCTATACAGACCTGATGGCCTTTTAGGTTGCCTACTTCAGGCCCAAAGACAGAAGAAAACTCCCTTAATTAACAATGAGTCTATGTCAGACGGATATGAGAGTGTATGCACATCTGCCTGACCCTTTGGCAAAATTTTGTTAATAGGCATTTTCAAAGCGTCAATCCAATCACGGCCTAGTAGAGTAGGCCCTTGCTCATCCACCATTAAAAGGGCTAAGGGATGAGACGAAGTTTTCTTGTTGAGTGTAACTGTGATGGATGCTTCTCCACAAATAGGTATTTGTATGTCCCCATATTTTTTTTAGTATTGTTTTAGATGCATGTAGTTTAGATGTATTTTTGAAAGTTTTGTCAAAAACTGTTTTAGACATAACAGTTCGGGCAGCACCAGTATCTAGTTCTAGAGGAACTGTAATTCCATTTAGGCCTACCTCTACAATATATGGGCCTGTATTATCACCACTTTGCTGCTCATAAAATAGGTACTCCACTCCAATGTTCGAAGTATTTCCCTTTTGAGGATTTACACTAGAAATGTTATAATTAGAATTTTCACCCCTTGTTTTCTTTGAAAAACAAACTTTAGCTATGTGGCCTATTTTACTACAGTTTCGGCAAACTGCTTCTTTAAAAGGGCAGTCCTTCTTCCAATGGTGTTCTCCACACCCAGTACATGGCTTGGAAGGCTTTTCCTCCTGTTTAGCGTTTGAATTAGTAGGTTTAGTCGTATTTTCCGCATACCTTTTATTTGTCTGTCTAGTAGACTCATTAGGTGTGCCAGGCCTAGAAGATTTACAGTTATTTACGTGTTGGGCTTTACTACTGTGACTGCCAAAAGCTCTAACATCTTTAGCAGCTGCTTCTCTAGCCGCAGCTATTTCTACAGCCTGACTAAAAGTTAGGTCCTGGAGAGCTAATAGGGCTCTCTGGGTAGACTCCTCTTTGAGACCCATTACAAACCTATCTCTTAGTATTTCGTCTAATTTGTCCCAAAATTTACAAGTACGGTTATGGGCTTTTATTCTTGCAACAAACTCTGCAATGCTTTCATTCACCGTCTGATGTCTCGAATAAAACTTGAAACGTTCATAGATGAGAACTACTCGGGGTTTGTAGTGATCGGTTAGGGCCTGTACCAATTCACTATAGGTGCAAGTTTCCGGTGCTTTAGGAGCAACTAGGTCCATAACTAAGCCAAACGTTTTAGGGCCTATTATAGTTAAAAAGGTAGGTACTTTCTTAGCATCAGGAATGGAATTTACCTCGAAAAACAACCTAACCCTAGTGGTATAAGCTTCGAAGTCCTCCCCAGAGTCTTCGTAGGGGCTTATATGGCCAATCCACCGACATGCTAGAACAAAACCCTTTTTAGGCCAAATAACGTGAAGTAGGTTAGATTTGGTTTAAATTTGATCTAGTTACTCCCCAGTTAGGGCTGAAGAGTAAATTTATTGGAGTTAGGCTGGGTAGGAATTAGTATTAGAGTTAGGCCGGCGGGACCTAAGCCAAATTTAATCCAATGAACCAAATTTATTCCAATGAGCCAAATTTATTCCAATGAGCCAAATTGAATCCAATGAGCCAAATTGAATCCAATGAGCCCAATTGAATCCCATCCTCGTTGCCAAATGTAATAGCTTGGGGTTAGTGACCCCGCTAAGTTACTAGGTTTCTAAACAACAAACAAAACAGTCTACCTAAACTCCCAAACTTTACTAATTTAGAAGCTATAAACATTACCCCTAACTATTATTATTTCCTGACAACTTTCTACCCCATTTGTCACCTTAGAAACATCACCAAATTAAACTTAGCACCAACGATTTAGTCAGATATGAATAACCATGCTCTCGTCCAGCCGAAACCAAAACGAACAGCCGCGTTGCTCTGTTTATCCCTTCTTGTTGCCATTCAGCTTTCTTTTAGTGATATTTCCCTTTAGTGACTTTAGACTATATACATATATACACACACACACGTCACCTCACGTCACTATTCCGCCTAGAAATCCAATCTCTTTGCCATATTCTTCTTCTGCGACGTCGTTTCCTTGCACCAGAGATATCTAGAAGTAGCTCATGAGCTAATAATGCACTGACAATGTTGTATGCGTCCGACACCATTGAGTCCATGATAAACACTGACATATTTTCAGTGTCGTGAATACTTCATAGTGTAAACATTTTCACGACTAGACCACGACCGAAGACATTACGAAAGCGTGGAATAAGCGTGCTCACCATCGTGAAACTAGCCTCGTGTAAACCCGACTGAAGGTTTGGGACCTTAACACAATAAATGTTTCCACTCGTCCACTGACTCGCATAAAAAGTTGAACACTGTCCGAGTAGACTCGCCTTGCCAGTGGACTAGCGCCAGTACTCTCCAAATACGTTCACACATGCCAGTATCGGGCGAGTAATTGGCCGAGCTGACTGGCACGTGTGTACCCGGCTTTACTGGGTTGATTGCCTGTTACCCTCATCCGTTAGAAATTTCCAGCAGATTTCAGTGGAGAGTTAACGACAAAAGCCCTACGTTTTTTCGTTAGAGAGTTATGTATGTGTACTAGACCTTCAAAGGACCTTTTTCGTATTGTTTTAGTGGTTAATGTTAAATTTATTTGCCTTTGGTATTTTAGCGCTGCCTAATGGTAAAGAAAGAAATTGCCTTACCATATTATTTCTTTGAGCCTCGCTTCTGCTTGTAGGACGCGACAATGTCTTTCGATGTAGGGCCGCGGTACGATGGAGTTACACAACGAGTTGATTTGATGTAATTAATATAGGCAGTCAGTATATTTAAATTCCTTGAGGTATAGGCCTATCTTTTTGCGTTATTAGGTTTATATCATGTGTTATTCACTCTGTACTTTATCTTCCTATAAGTTCTTTGTCCTTGCTTAAAAGCAGGGCTTAACATAAGCAAGCTCCGAGCGTGCAGCTAATATAATATAAATAGTCGTCTTTTATTATTTGCTGATTTTGAAAGTTCGTTGACTCTTCTCTCAAAGTAATTTTCATGAGTCAGTAGTGGAAAATTTTGAATATGAAATAATAAATTTTTCTTGTGATTGGCGGGCCCAATGCCTCCATATTGGGTTCTATGTATGTAAGGCAATTATTTTCATTCCCAATAGGCTATGTCGCCAATCCCGAGGCAATTTTGTATAGATATTTAATTAAATTAATTAATAATTTATATTTAATTAAGAAGTAAAGGTACCACATACGATACCATATTGTAACCATATATAGTTTTTCCATATACTGCGAGGAGGGGGGGGGATTTATATGTTATAGATTAAATTTCTTTTGATAAACAGTGTGTTTTAAACCATGTGAAATGAGTTAAAAAGAATGAAGTAGGAATTTAGAAAGAGAAAGGTTACTCAAGACCTATTTAAATATAAAAGTTCAAGAGGCCAACTTCTCAAGTTTATGATAATAAAAACCCACTCTAATAGACAGAATTTATTTCCACAACAGTTTCGATGCCCACTAGCATCCTCTTCGGGTGGATACAGAAAAACGAATGAACCAAAAACAAGAGGGAAAACAGTCCAGGGACCATTGAGAAATTCACACATAGGATAGATCTCGTTCTCCCGACACCGGAAGGGCATTTTATTAAAGGGTCCCTCTTATAAATACATTCGTGCAATTTAAAATTATCTTCTTGTTCTATACATACAGATGCTATTATTTTTTAATTATTACATTTATTATTACATTTATTACATTTATTACATTTATTATTGCATTGTTATTTATTACATAAATTATAAATTTATTATTACATTTATTATTACAGTGTTGTTTATTATTACAGAAATTATAAACCGAAAAACGAATGAAAAAGGCGAGAACCATTGAGAGCCCATTATGAATCGGTATTCAGTACCCCAAAAAGTGACAAAGCAATACCTGACAAAGATGCATTCTTCAGAGAGAAATTGCAAGGAGAATGTATGACAAACTTTGATTTTACCCCAGAAGATGTAGCGACAGCTATAGGACAAATGAAATCACATTCCGCTGCAGGTCCGGACAAATGGAACGCACTATTAATTAAAAACTGTAAAACTAAAATAGCTACACCCTTATATTGGATATGAAGAAGATCACTAGACACTGGGGAAATACCGAGCATCTTGAAAAGAGCAAACATCGTCCCTATATATAAAGGCGGAGATAGATCTCGAGCAAAGAACTATAGACCAGTGTCCTTGACGTCCCACCTCACCAAAATATTTGAAAGAATAGTCAGAGAAAATCTATGACTTCTTGGAGACATTGGAAAGATTCAACGAAAATCAACATGGATTCCGATCAAAAAGATCATGCTTATCACAACTTATAGAGCATTATAACAATGTCTTAGATGCACTTGAAGGCAATGAAAACTATGATGTCATATACACGGATTTTGCTAAAGCTTTCGACAAATGTGATTATGGGATAATAGCACATAAAATGAAACATATGGGAATAACAGGCAAAGTGGGAAAATGGATCTACAACTTCCTCAGAAAATGACTACAGGTGGTCAAAATTCAAGGTGCATCATCATCAAAATCAGAAGTACGCAACTCAGTACCACAAGGGACAGTACTGGCCCCACTCCTGTTCATTATCATGCTAACAGACATAGACAGTGAAATAAACAACAGTATAGTAACATCATTTGCGGACGATACAAAGATGAACAGAAAAGCCAGCAATGCAAATGAAGTGGAGGCCTTGCAGGGGGACACAAACAAAATATACAAATAGTCAGAAAACAACAATATGACATTTAACAGCGAGAAATTTCAGCTCCTGAGATATGGTAGAAATGAGGAACTTAAACAGAGTGCATATTATGCTCCAGATAGACAAGAAATTCAGAGAAGCACGAAAGCGGTCGACTTGGGGGTAATAATGACCGATGATGCCACATTCGAGACACAAAATCAGATAGCAATAAACAAAGCAAAAAGAGTAGCGGGACAAGTACTAAGAACGTTCAAAAGGAGAGAGAAGACAGTAATGATTCCCCTGCTGAGAACACTGATCGTACCAAAACTTGAATACTGCTCAGTTTTGACGTCCCCATATAAAAGGAAGAAATTAATAAACTAGAAGAAACGCAGAGACATTTTACAGCCAAGTTTGATGGCTGAAAAGAACTCAACTACTGTGAAAGACTACGTAAATTAAATCTGTACTCCCTGGAAAGACGAAGAGAGAAATATACCATAATCTACATATGGAAAATGATCGAAAAACTGGTACCAAACCTCAAACTAAACCCAATTACCATCCAAACAACGCTGGAAAATAGGAAAGGCAGAATGTGTAGTGTTTCCAACTTAAAGGCCCGACGAGGGACCTCCAACTCTGAAGGAAAATAGCTTGGTTGTCAGGGAGCCAAGAATTTTCAGCCATCTTCCAAAGGACCTCAGGAACATTACAGGGGTCAAAGTTGAAGCCTTCAAGAGAAGACTAGATGCCTGACTCAGGACGGTACCAGATGAACTGGGTGTACCTGGCTATGTACGGTGGAGAGCGCAAGAGAGCAACCAACTCGTTCCTCCACCAAGCCAGGACTAAAGGCGGGGCCAACAGCTTGACCTTCGTGTGAAGAAAGGCCGACGCACGGAACCCAAACAAGGTTATATATATATATATATATATATATATATTATCAGTCAAACTTTTAAGTACACCCTGAAATATTCATAAATTTCAAATTTTGTTTAAAGTTATTTATTTATTAACTAAGTTATCATGACACAAATGACAAATTAATAAGTACAAACCTGGGAACTTAAATAACAACAAACCAGGACAATTTACCAAAAGCAAAGTCTAAATTTTAGACTCATCAAACTAGCCTCCTCTTGCAGCAATTACAGGAGAACAAATTCGAGGCATGCGCTCAACAACAGGGAAAGAACATAGTCTGGTGAAAGCTGCTGCGAGCACTTGTATAAGAGTTCTCAGAGCTTCTGAGCACTGGATGGCTGCTTGGCTTTCACTCGTCGATCCAGTTCATCCTACACTAGCTCGATGGGGTTCAGATTCGGGGACTGTGCTGGCCATTCCATAACTGTGAACTGACGTTGCCGTTTT
Source organism: Bathynomus jamesi (assembly GCA_023014485.1). Classification (NCBI taxonomy): domain Eukaryota; kingdom Metazoa; phylum Arthropoda; class Malacostraca; order Isopoda; family Cirolanidae; genus Bathynomus; species Bathynomus jamesi. The sequence goes on from JAJOZX010001321.1 coordinate 375,167, forward strand.
TTCTGCTTCGGGTAATTTTGACAGAGCTTGGAAATGTATTTAGGATCGTTGTCTTGCTGCATTATGAACTGTTGGCCAACTAGTCGCAGTCCAGATGGGATGGCATGGTGCTGTAGAATGCTGTGATAGCCACGTTGGTTCAGTATTTCAGTATTTTAGGTTGCATGCTAGATGTAAATTAACACATTTTGAAGGCTATTTTGAAGAAGCTTCCGTGTTACAACTCACTGCATAGGGCAGATGCACTGAAACATACAATATGAAAGCCAGGTAAGCAAATTCATCTCTAGTACCTGTTAAGGTTACATTTAAAGTTTATGTCATGAGCTAAGCAGCAAAACATTGGAAATAAGTAGGTGTACTTAAACTTTTGACTGGTAGTATATATATATATATATATATATATATATATATATATATATATATAAAGTGGACCCACGCTTACCGATTGGTTCGTGTTACGATCAAGCCTCATTGAGAATATATTGCCCGTGTAACGATTAATTTCCGTGTAACGATTTTTGAACGATCGTGCCAAATTCACGATGGAAGGAGATTCTCCTTCCAAACAATAATTTACTCCTCCAACCCCACGACTACCACCATCGATTTTCATCCATGTTACACTCCACCAACCTAAGGTAAATAATTGTTTTATTTATTTCTTTATTTAATTATGTTTATTTAATTGTTTTTATTATTTATTTATAGCAAAATAAGTTATAATACATTTTTGGTGTTAAAATATCATGTATTGTTAAAATATCCTTTTAAGCATGGGAAATTAGTGTTTTTAAGTCTTGCAAGAGTGTATTTTCGAAAAATTTGCACCAATTAGGCCATTTACATGTTATAATGGGTTCGTGTAACGATTTTTTCGTGTACCGATGGTTTATTTTGCACCAATTACGATCGTTAAACGGGGGTCCACTGTATATAGGCTGTGTCATCGTCGGTGGATGTCCTCGGAGGTCCACTGCGTGGTTTATCTCCTATGGATCCCGTTTCCCTGAACTTTGCTACAAGTTTGCCAACACAGCTGTGTGTTATCGGCGCGCGGTCCGGATGTAATCTGTTAAATTCCTCAGCGACCTCCCTCTGACTCCGATTTCCTACGAGCAGAATTACCTGGATGCGTTCTTCCTTACTCAAAGACATCATGGGCACTTGCATAAACGGAAAAACATGAATTACTTATTTTACCCTATGGTTCCAGACTTATGGGACACCCTGTATATATGTGTGTGTGTATATATATATATATATATATATATATATATATATATATATACTTACTTTTGTTACTTTTGTTGAGTTTGAACGACGGTTCAGGATCGACCTGCGGTCGATCCCTCTGCAGCATCCCGCCTCATTTGCGGGACTTGGTGAAGGAGGGAATTGCTCTCTGATCTCCTCCTGCCTCGTAGCCAGCCACGCATGGTTGGTCAGGGACTTTGCACAAGTATCTGTCCATCTGGTTCTTGAAGTTATTCAGGTTGGTGTGCTGGAGATTCCTCACTTCTTTTGGAAGGACATTGAAAAGCTTTGGGCCCCGTATTCTGAGGGTATTTTCCATCCTCGTTTTCATGGCTCCTTGTCCCACCGCAGCTGGGACCGTACAAAATCTGCCTCTTCTCTCATTCCAGTTTGTTTCTATTTCATTTCTGAGGTTAGGGACAGAGCCCTCAAGTATTTTCCATATGTATATTATTGTGTACCGCTCGCGCCTTCTTTCAAGGGAGTAGAGTTCCAGGGATTGTAGTCGATACCAGTAGTCTTCACCTTCCGTTTCCTCTATCTTAGACGTAAAAGTCCTTTGTATAGCTTCAATGCTCGCAATGTCTCTTTTTCTGTGTGGGCTTGTGAGTACTGAGCAATACTCAATTATTGGTAGGACTAGACTCTTCCATAATTTGAGCATGATGTTTGCTTTTCTGCTGCGGAAGCTCCTCCAGATGATTCCCATTATTTTTCTAGCTGTTGTGATTTTGATTTTATAGTACTCTCTGAAGTCTGCATCCGACGACATTATTACTCCAAGATCCCTGACTTGTGGATTTGGTGTTATCTGTTTGGCTTGCGGAGTTTTGTACTCTTTTTTTTCTGTAGCTCTTTGTTATTACCATATCTTAGAAGTTGGAATTTTTCTTCGTTGAACTTCATATTGTTGTCTTCTGCCCACTGGAATAATGTTTCAATGTCGTTTTGTAGTTTTCTTATGTCATCTTCGTTCAATATTTCCTTACATATCTTTGTGTCATCTGCGAAGCATGATACAATACTGTCCTTAATATCTGCATCAATATCTGCAATCATTATTATGAACAGCAAGGGAGCTAATACTGTCCCTTGTGGGACAGAGCTCACGACTTCCGAGACTTCCGATTTAACTCCGTTTACCACTACTCTGCGTTCTTTGCGTCAAGAAATTAAATATCCACCTTCCTAGTTTTCCAGTAATTCCTGTATCCTTAAGTTTGTGTGCTATGATTCCATGGTCACATTTATCGAAGGCTTTAGCAAAGTCAGTATATATTACATCAATGTTTTGTCCTTGACACAATGTTCCTAATATTTTCTCCTGGTGGTCTAATAGCTGTGACAGGCATGATCTACCCGCCCTGAAGCCATGTTGATTTGGGTTGTATAAGTCTTTTTCTTGTAGGTAGTAAGTAGTTTTGCCTCTAATTATGCGTTCAAAACACAGTAGGGATAATTTTAAGATAGATTGCAGCGAAACGATTGTGGGAGGGACAAGGGAAAATATTTTTATATCATTTTCTGAAGTAAAAAGGTTAATTAAAGAGTTAAAGACTGGTTCAGCGTCAGGGGTAGATGACTTATCGAATGAGCACTTAAAATATGCAAATGACGTAGTATGTCTGCATATATCATTGCTCCTATCAGCCATGCTTGCTCATAGCTATATCCCTGCAGAGTTCATGAGGGTATATATCTTGCCCCTGGTCAAAAATAAGTACGGAGACATTTTGTCCAGCAATAATTACAGGCCTATTGCTGTCGCTTCCTGCTTCTCGAAACTGCTAGAAAAACTCTTGTTACTCTGATTAAATGATTTCCTATGGACATCTAATCAGTTTGGCTTTAAAAGGTCCCACTCAACTGACCTGTGTATCTATGTACTTAAAGAAACAATATCTAAATACCAGTGGCGACTCGTGGTATAAATGTATTGGGGTGCGATTTCATAAAATTTATAATTTTTAGAATTCTAGTACATAAACAATCACATGGTGCTTCCGTACGGTACTTATATGTCAAAAGAAGCCATAAATTTGTATTAAAAAAATATTTTAATAAAATATAAAAATAATTGTTGAATAAATTTGACTATAATAAATTTGACTATAATAAATTTGACTATAATAATGTACCACTGTACGACAACACGGACACACAATAGGCTAGTGCGAATCCAACTGCCGCTCACAAGAGTACTGTACTTGTATTAACATATGCGGCTATGCCAGACGTACAATTCTAGTTAATTACAAATAAGTAATAATTTTAATAAAATACATATAAATGGCTTATATCATTATTACTGAAGTAACTATTAGTAAAAATAAAGTTATTATAAAAAAAATTCGCGATTGTACTTATATTTTCATTACAACAGTAAAATATAATTTATATTTACTTGAGCGAAAAATCTATCGCTCCATTTGGCTGCAATATTATTTTGTATTGTTTGAAGCTATGCTATAAGTTTAGAATATTATGTACTATATGAAGGCTTACTCAAAATGCCTCATGAATCATGATATGCCACATGAATTTTTAAAATATATTTCAAGAATATTTATTTTAATATCTTAAAATTAATATATTTTTTATCTGTTAAATTAATATTTATCGTTTCAAGCAAGGGGGAGCGACCGCTCCATCGCTCCTATACGCCAGTCGCCACTGCTAAATACATTGACAGTAATTCAACCATTTATAGCTGTTTCCTTGACATAAGTAAGGCATTTGATAGGGTGAACCACAATATTTTATTTGCAAAACTAGAAGAGAGGAAGGTTTCCATGTACATATTAAATTTATTGAAATTTTGGTATTCCCACCAATCTTTCACTGTTAGGTGGGGCAATGTACTATCCGAGTGTTTTGGCTCCTCTTGCGGGGTGAGACAAGGCTCCTTGCTCTCCCCTATGCTGTTTAATGTGTATTGTGATAGCGTGGGGTAGACACCCCAGTTAGGTTACTTAGGTTCGAGCAAACAATCAAAAGCACTTACCGGTGCGTTGAATTAGATATTCCTTTGGGAGCCTACCATTAGATTCCTGTGTCCCACAAACAGCCTACCTAACTCTCTCTTACATTACCAATTTAGAAGCTATAGACATTACCCCTACACTATACTTAAGTACGGACAACTTCCTACCCCAATTGTCACCTTAGAAACACCACCTAATTACACTCAGCACCAACGATTAGGTCAGATAGGAAAAAACATCTCTAGGCTAGCCCAAAACAATACGAACAGCCGCGTTGGTTCGTTTATGCCTTGCTGTTGCCATTCAGCTTAGATTTAGTGATATTTCCCCTTTAGTGACTTTTAGACTATATACATATATATACACACACACGTCACCTCACTCCTCCCCTACAAGTTTAGTCTGTCAGGGGGATGAGGGACCCTAGACGACCTGCGGAGCGGGGTTGATGTAGTAGGATTAGGTGCAACCTGTATAGGCGGGCAAGTTGAACCATTTTCCGGAGGATTAGTTCTCTCTTCCGGAAGACTCTGGTCCTTCTGTAATTCACCTTCCCATATCTGGTCCTGATGGCGTTTAGTAGAACGACCATCTTCTAGTTGGCACTTGAAGGAAACAGGGCCCGTTCTCTCCTGCACAGTTGCAGGAACCCATTTTGGTCCAGCCCCATAGTTGCGAATCATAACTGGATCATTAGGTTGCGCTATATAACTCTCCCTCTTTTAGTGTCGTGGTACAACTTCTGTTTTTCCTGATGGCGTAAAACTCGTTGTTGTAACGTTTCGTTTGGACGTAACAAATCGAAAACTGAACGAATTCCCCGGCCAATCATAAGTTTAGAAGGAGACACCCACGTCGTGGTGTGAGGTGTTAATCGATATTTAAACAAAAATTTATCCAACACCACTTGCATTTCCTCCCCACGAGAATGACGCAAGGCCGACTTGAAAGTACGGACCATGTTTTCCGCGAGACCGTTAGTAGACGGGTGGAAAACACTAGACCGGACATGTCTGATGCCATTTAGGTGGACGAAGGAACGAAATTCCTCACTGGTAAAACAAGTACCATTGTCGGAAACCAGGACTACGGGTAAACCCCATCGAGCGAAAACCGAACGGAGTAAGCGAATAGTAACACCCGAAGTCGTGGAAGTGGTTGGAAAAATTTCCACCCACTTAGAGTAGGCGTCCACAATGACTAGGAAATAAATATTATTTATAGGACCTGCATAGTCAACATGGATCCTATGCCACGGTAGAGTAGGCCATTCCCAAGGATGAAGTGGACTTTTCCTTGGGAGATCTCTGTTCTCTAGGCAGCTTTGACAGGAACGAACCAATGATTCGAGTTCTCCATCTAAACCAGGCCACCAGAAATAAGCTCTCGCCAGCTCTTTCATTTTTGTTGCACCCATGTGTTCAGCGTGAAGTTCCTTCACTAACTTCGACCTGCCTTCAATTGGAATTATCACTCTGTGGCCCCATAAGAGACAGCCATTTTGGATCGAGAGGCCAGACTGACGTTGATAAAAAGGCTGTAATTCACTCTCAACCTTAGTAGGCCAACCAACTGAGCAGAAATGGATGACCCTAGACAGAATAGGGTTTGATTTTGTCCACTGCTCTATTTGTACCGCAGATACTGGAGTGGATTCCAAAAACTCCACCAAGTGAACCCATTCTGTACACAATCATTTGGATTTTCTAAGGGCAACCTACTTAGCGCATCAGCCGTACCTAGAAGTTTACCTGACCGATGTACTAAGTCAAATTTATAGGCTTGTAGAATCAGTGCCCATCGTTGAGTCCTACCTGAGGCCATAACTGGAATATTTTTATTAGGTGAAAATAAACCTAAAAGAGGCTTATGGTCAGTAATTAGTTTAAATTCATGACCCCATAGATAGAAATGAAATTTTTTTACTGCAAATACTAAGGCTAATGCTTCACGTTCCACTTGTGCATATCGTCTTTCAGTCTCAGTTAGTGTTCTAGAAGCAAAACAGATAGGCCTATCTACACCATCAATGTGGTGAGATAACACTGCCCCAATTCCATAAGAACTGCTGTCTGCTGAAACTACGAGAGGAAGTTTAGGATCATAATGCACTAGGAGAGTGGACTTTAGTAGTACGTCCTTGGAAGCCTCAAATGCTTCCTTTTGAGTTTTCTCCCATCTCCACTGTTCCCCAGATCGTAATAGCTTATTTAGGGGTTCAAGGAAAGTCGATGCATTAGGCAAAAATTTCCTATAAATGTTTAGGAGACCTAAATAAGCTTGTAACTGTGTGATGTTTTGTGGAGGTGGTGCATTTTCTATTGCTTCTAGTTTATCCACCGTTGGATGAATGCCTGAGGCATCTATGCGGAACCCTAAATATGAAACCTCGTTAGTGACCCATGAACACTTTTCTCTCTTTAGCTTAAGTCCGGCATCCCGGAGTCTTTTTAGAACCGTGGTTAATCTAGTTAGGTGTTCTTTTTTAGACGAACCTAAAATGAGGACATCATCTAGAAAGCAAAGTACCCCCGGAATGTGACCTAGAACTTGGTCCATTGTCCTCTGAAAAATATCCGGAGCCGATGGTATTCCATAGCATAGCCTATTGTACTTATATAGGCCTCGGTGCGTATTTATGATAGTTAATTCTTTAGAGTTTTCATCTAAACTTAGTTGAGCATAGGCTTGGGACATATCGAGTTTTGTGAAATATTTACCCCCAGCAAGAGAGCTAAATAATTCATCAGGCTTGGGTATAGGATAGCAATCTAGAAGGACGGCTCTATTTGCTGTTAAAGGGTAATCCCCACATAACCGCACGGACTTGTCCGGTTTTAGTACAGGAACTACTGGGGCAGCCCACTTAGCGTGTGTGACTGGTTCAATAATTTTATCTTTTAGCAGCCTGTCAATTTCTAAATCTACCTTCTCCCGCAGTGCATGCGCAATTGAACGAGCCTTACAAAATTTCGGAGTTACATTAGGATCTACTTCTATGCAGACCTGATGGCCTTTTAGGTTGCCTACTTCAGGCCCAAAAACAGAAGAAAACTCCCTTAACAATGAGTCTATGTCAGACGGATATGAGAGTGTATGCACATCTGCCTGATTCTTTGGCAAGATTTTGTCAATTGGCATTTTCAAAGCGTCAATCCAATCACGGCCTAGTAGAGTAGGCTAGAGACCTGCACGGGCCGATATGTTGCTGCCCGCACCCGCAATCTTTTTATATAACCCGCCCGTACCCTGCCCGTAATTTTTGTTCATGTTTTAGGGCCCGCCCGTACCCGGCCCGTAATTTTTTTCATGCTTTGGGGCCCGCCCGTACCCGCGGCTCGTGATTTATTTTTTTGGAACCTAAACCAACCTGTGTATTTAAGTTTAAGATATGCACGACCAGTAATATTTTTGTTGATAATTACTTAAGTACTTCTTTCAAAACTATACCTATGAAAATTAAATAGATAGTAAAATTATTTAATTTTGTACTCACTGAATTGATGGAGGTTTTAAAATTCCAAATTGCAATGCAGAAACAAAAGATCGTCGACATTTTCTTCTTTTAAATTAGTTCTCCTCTGTGCAAGTGTAATTCCCGCAGTACTAAAGTTCCTTTCGCTGGATGCACTGGATGCAGGAATATTTAAGTATTTCCTAGCCAGTTTAGCAAGCAATGGGAACATTGATTCGTGAGTTTTCCAAAACTGAAGAACATCACTTTCCTCATCAATTTTGTAGCTCATGTACTGCTCAAGTTCTTTACAAGAAACCGAACTTTGGGATTCCTCATTATGACATCGTATGTCTTCCCATTCATCAAATTCTGAAGTCTTTACTCTTTTCGGAGATGAACAAGCTCTTTCAGGCTCATCAGTTACTTTCTCATTGTCCATAAGGTCAACATGAATTTGCTCACGAATACTTGTTAGCACTTCTGCACGCTCAATGTCAGTTAGCATTCTAAGCTGACGAAATTTAGGCCATAGAAATAGAGAAATTTTATGAATAGGCAACACTTTATATTTAGCATGAAGAAATTCTTTTGCACGTTCTTTCAAGGTTTTTATATTTATTGTGTCATTTTCAGAAACGTTCAAATGTTTAAGAAGTTTCAAGTGATAAAGCAATATTAGCTGTAGAGTTGGAGATTTTTCACTTTCTAGCGTATCACTGGCATCTTTAAATGGCTTCAGAAAACATACTAACTCTTCAAGACTGCCTTTTGAAATGTTCTCTAAGTGGTTCAAATTTCTTTCTTCCATCAAATCCTCGATGCTACTCTATTGATCTAGAATCGACTCTAGCATAGCAAGCTTCGAATTCCATCTTGTTTCTACTTCTTGACGAACAGTATGTCTCAATTTGCTTACTAATCCACTTTGTTTCAAGAAAGTGACAAGAGCTTTCGACTGCAGTATAACCTTTTGAATTTCTGGGGCATATTTTTCCAAATAATCTTCATTGAATGTATGACGAAGAATTGTATTTATAATGTGAGATAAGCAACTAAGTCTGTTATAATTCTGTAACGCTTTTACTATGTTTGCTCCTTGGTCTGTTACGAAAGTTAGTTTCTGCACTAAGTCATCTTCAAAGCCTAGCATTGCAAATCTTTTATTTCCTTTTTTATGTTTTTACCAGTTTTACGTTCCTCATGAAAACTGGACGTAAACATAACTTTATTTACCAGTGTCCAATCATCATCAATATAATGAACAGTCATTGAAATATACGAAATCTTTTTATAATCATCTGTCCACAAGTCTGTTGTAGCTGCACAGCATGAATTACTCATAACTTCTTTGATCTTTGGATAAATCTTTTGACGTACAGTTACTGCAGTTTCAGCTACATGCCTAGAAATAGTGGTTGGATGGGAAATAACCTCATTTACGTCAATATTACCATAAGACGCGCCAACTGCAATAGGTTTTTGTGCAAGATTTAGGAAGCCTTCACCTTTTAAAGTTTCAAATGGTCTTATGTCTTTAGCACAAAAGTTCACACATGCATCTAGCATTTCTTGTTTGGTCTTCATTGTCACTTGTACTTTCTTTTGGAAAAATGAAGCTAAGCTTTGTGATTGTGAAGTACTTGTGCCACATTTGTGACGAGAGAGATGGGAAGTGCCTCCTTTAGAACCACTATATGTCAGTTTTTTTTGGCACTTTTTACATTGAACAAATCCTTGTTCCTTTTTACTGTTCTTATCAATAACTAAGTCAAAATTATCCCATACTTTGCTTTTTCTGTTTGAAACTGGCTGTAGAATTAATTCCCCCGAACGCAGTTTTGAATTAATCACTGCTTCACTGATAGAATGTTGCATTTTGGGGACAATTTTAATTTAATAAAATGTATAACATACTAAGCATAGGCTAGAAACTAGAAAGCACATCTACTAATAAACAATTAAGGTAATTAAGACAAGTATTTGTCGTACAGTATGCACTAATTACGCAGAAATGGTCAGATCATCACGAACAAATTCTATTTGTACAAAAGGGTACAGCGACTACAGCCAGAGGCGAGAGAGGCTAGCATTATAGTAGCATAGCTGAAAAAATGCCAGTTAGTTCCAGCAAATACTTATGTTCAAAAAATTTCTTATCATCGTTCAAACAAAATAAAAAACTTTAGAAAAGAAAATGTTTATATATATTTTAAATACGCATAATCAACATAGGTAAAGGTTTGGCATTCAATTATATACTGTGGCAATGTAATGTAGCTAACATGTGTTAAACATTATGCAATTGTAAATAGCGCTGCCGCGCTGGTCGGCATCTTACTCGATCTCATTTGCAAAACCATAAGCGTAAGACGTATCGAAAAGCGAAAATCACCCACCTATATCATTTCTTCCATTAGCCAAAAAAAAAAATCATTATTATTACTATCTATTGTCCTTATTCTCATATTCATTGTTATTATGGTAATTATTGAAATTAGGTCAGTATCGCTGTACGATAAGTTCTAGTTTTGCTATTGTTATTTTTATTTATTTGTCGGGTTCAAAATCCCAGCTGAGCCGTGAACGGCCAAATTCTAAAGGGCCAGTTCTATCTGAAGCCCAAGTTAAGCTAAATTAAAACTTACGGATTTGAGATCCTATTAGGTCCTACCTCAGGGTAACCTCAGGGTTGCTGACTCGATGCGGGCCTACCTTAGACCTTAGTTACATGAATTTTAATGTAAACAAAAAGGGTACTATTTATGGTCTTCTTTCTCAACCTTGCAACAACAACGCAACCTGGACTATTGCACGGTGCAACAATCTTGTATCTAAACAACCAAACTGAATTGCAAGAGAGCTCTCTACAAGACCACACCCTGTACGTACGACATCCCACAAACGAGTAGAAAGAACGCGCAGCGCCCCAAAATGATGCCAACAGTGTGACCAAACAATGATGCCACAAGAGCTAAAAAATGCTAGCTCTAAATTAAGTTAATTTTTCACTAACCTCACAATTATGAGATGGATATATATACACCTTAACTTAATATATACAAGCAATGCTGCATCAATCAGCTTAGTCATCATATCGCCTTGGGACAACAATGGTTCTTCCTCTTCTAGATTTTCTAACACTCCCCACCGAAGAGGCATTGTTGTCATTACCTTCTGCAAGGTTAGCCAAGCCTTCTCCATGAGGCTGTAACTCAAATGTTTCATCTTGACTATCTGTGTTTTTGCTGATTTCTAAAGCATAGAGTTTTTGTATAGGTCTCTTTAACTTTCCTCCTGAAGTCTTTACCAGTGCAGACCTAACTAAATTGTCTTTGCCAACAAACAACTCTTCAATTATGCCAAGCTTCCAGCATTGCCTTGGTCTTTCATCCCCAATCATTACCACGTCTCCCACCTTGATACAATTTGTATTGGAGCCCTTTACCTTGCCTGATGGGTAATAATTGAGTTCTGGCAAGTATTCCATCTGCCACCTCTTCCATAACTGATCTTGTAGCTCTTCAAGGTACCTGAACCGTCTGGTTAACTCTCCTTGAGTGCTCTGAATAGGCTGCAAGTCTTCTGGCACACTGGGGCTTGATGTTAATCGTTTACCACAAAGAAAATGATTTGGTGTCAATGGCTCTGCATCCTGCATACTGTTGTAAACAAAAGTGATAGGCCTACTGTTCACATTGCTTCTACTTCACATAAAACAGTGCAGAATTCTTCTTTGCTCAAATGAGCATTAGCTAAAAGTTTCTTTAATGGACACTTTACACTTCTCACTAGCCTTTCCCAAAATCCTCCCCACCATGGTGCTCTCTCAACAATAAACTCCCACTGTACCCCTTGGTGTGAAAAGTAGGATTGGAATCCTTCCTCTTTTAGCAAGGACCAAACTTCTTGGAGTTCCTTTGCAGCCTTTTTGAAGGTTTTTGCATTATCCGATATGATTTTATTTGGGAAACCCCTTCTGTTCACAAACCTTTTAAAGGCCAAAAGAAATACATCGCTACTTAAGTTGCTTACCAACTCCAAATGGATTGCTCTGGTGGTAGCACAGGTGAAAAGACATATATAACCTTTGTTAGACTCCCCTCGCTCATACACATAGACTGGCCCTGCAAAGTCTACTCCCACTACATCAAATGGGGTAGTATAGACACACCGTTCTCTTGGAAGTGGAGCCACCTTTTCATAATAAGGCTTTGCACTCCAACGCTTGCAAACCACACATTTATGCAAGACCTTTTTCACTACTTGTCTAATTTTGGGAATCCAAAATTGTTGTCTAATCTCTATTATCACTTCTCTAACTCCCGCATGTAACAGCTTATGATGAGTATCCAGGGTCAAAAGGCCCACAAAGTGCCCCCCAGAAGGTAGCAAAATTGGATGTTTTCTCCTCTGGAAGCCCAGAAAACTGTAGTCTACCTCCTACTCTCAATAAATCCTGATCCAAAAACACATCCAAACTCTTGAGCGCAGAATGTGTTGGTAGAACCTGTAATGGATGGCTGGTGAGCAATTCTCTCTCTTTACCAAATTTTTTCTTCTGCATATATACCACCCAGTATTTCCTGGCTTGCTGAATCTCATTACTGTTCAGAATTCCTTCCCTTCTTGTTTCTCCCTTAATGTTGTTGGTAAATCTATATACCCATGCTGTCACTCTTAACAATCTTTTCAGACTGCTAATGTCCTCAAGCCTCAATATGGGGTCCTGCTGCATAACTTGACAACTGTTCACAGCGCATTTTCTCACCTCACTCACCCATGCTTCTTCAGCCTGGCATTCTCCTACAATGGGCTGATTAGAAGGCCAGTTTTCACTTCCAAGTTTTAGCCACTCTGGCCCATTCCACCAAAACTTGACTGTGAAAGATCTTTCACTGAAATTCCTCGTGTTGGTAAATCAGCGGGGTTTTGGATGCCTGGACAATGCTTCCATTGCTTGGGATCTGTGTGCGCTTGAATTTCCTCCACCCTATTGGCAACAAATGGTTTCCATTTCCTTGCCTGACTTCTTAACCAGTGCCAAACTATAGTGGAGTCTGTCCAATAATAGCTTGGAATTTCATAGAGGGCCAAAGACTTTCGCACTGTAATTGCAAGCCGACTAGCAATAACGGCACCCATCAAATCCAACCTTGGAACCGAAAGCCTTTTCAAAGGTGCTACTCTGCTCTTTGCAGCAACCAACCTGCAACTTACTTCCTCTTGCAATGCGCCTCTTATATAAATACAAGTTGCATAGGCTTCCTCACTTGCATCACAAAAGATGTGCAGCTCCAAATTGTCTGGACTATTGTTCAACTCTCCAAAGTACCATCTTGGGATTTCAATGTCTCCAAGATGTGCCAATTCTTTGAACCAATATTTCCACCTTACCACCATATGATCAGGTAACTCTTGGTCCCAACCAAGTCCAATTTCCCAGAGGCTCTGAAACCAAATTTTTGACTTTATCACAAATGGAGCCAGGAATCCAAGAGAATCAAAGACCTTCGAAGCCAAACTAAGAGCTGTACGTTTTGTCCACCTTGTCTCATTCTCAGCCAGCTCTACTAAAGATTTCCCATTGAAGGTAAACAAATCATCATCTTGCTGCCAAACGATGCCTAGCACTTTTGCGTCTATTGCCCACAACTCCTTAATACCAGAATCCTCAATACTTTCTGCTGCATCAGGTACTACAGAGGAATGACTCATAAACTCTTTGGCTCATTGGGTTAATTTGGCTTATTGGGTTCAAGTGGTTGTTTGGAAAATTGGATGCAGACTAGTGGGTCGTCCGATTTGGTTTGTTTGTGTGGGGAAGCTACCGTACTATAGCGTAGGTCCCGCCGCCCTAATTCTAAAACTAATTCCTACTCAGCCCTAACTCTAAAACTAATTCCTACTCAGCCCTACCTCTAAAACTAATTCTTACTCAGCCCTAACTCTAATACAATTCACTATTCAGCCCTAACTCTAATAAAATTCACTATTCAGTAACTAGACCAAATTTAAACCTAACCTAACCTACTTCACGTGAGTTGGTCTAATTCGGTTTTGCTCTAGCATGTCGGTGATTGGCCATATAAGCCCCTACGAAGACAATGGGGAGGACTTCGAAGCTTATGCCACTAGGGTGAGGTTGTTTTTCGAGGCAAATTCCATTCCGGATGCTAAGAAGTACCTACCTTTTTAACTATAATAGGCCCTAAAACGTTTGGTTTAGTTATGGACCTAGTTTCTCCTAAAGCACCGGAAACTTGCACCTATAATGAATTGGTACAGGCCCTAACCGATCACTACAAACCCCGAGTAGTTCTCATCTATGAACGTTTCAAATTTTATTCAAGGCATCAGATGGGAAATGAAAGCATTGCAGAGTTTGTTGCAGGAATAAAAAGCCATAGCCGTACGTGTAAATTTGGGGACAAATTAGATGAAATGCTAAGAGATAGGTTTGTAATGGGTCTCAAAGAGGAGTCTACCCAGAGAGCCCTATTAGCCATACAGGACCTAACTTTTAGTCAGGCTGTAGAAATAGCTACGGCTAGAGAAGCAGCTGCTAAAGATGTTAGAGCTTTTGGAAATCATAGTAGTAAAGCCCAACACGTAAATAGCTTTAAATCTTCTAGGCCTGGCAGACCTAACGAGCCTACTAGACAGGCAAATAAAAGGTATGAGGCGAATACGACTAAGCCTACTAATTCTACTAAGCCTTCCAAGCCATGTACAGGGTGTGGAAAACACCATTGGAAGAAAGATTGCCCTTTTAAAGAAGCAGTTTGCCGAAACTGTAGTAAAATAGGCCACATAGCTAAAGTGTGTTTTTCAAAGAAAACAAAGGGTGAAAATTCTAATTTTAACATTTCTAGTATAAATCCTCAAAAGGGAAATACTTCGAACATTGGAGTGGAGTACCTATTCTATGAGCAGCAAAGTGGGGAAAAATACAGGCCCATATATTGTAGAGGTAGGCCTAGATGGAATTACAGTTCCTCTAGAATTGGATACGGTGCTGCCCGGACGGTCATGTCCAAGGTAGTTTTTGATAAGATTTTCAAAAACACACCTAAACTACATGCATCTAAAACAATTTTTGAAGAAGTACGGTGACACACAAATACCTATTTGTGGAGAAGCATACGTCACAGTTACACTTAACCAGAAAACTTTGTCTCATCCCTTAACCCTTTTAGTGGTGGATGAGCAAGGGCCTACTCTACTAGGCCGTGATTGGATTGATGCTTTGGAAATGCCAATTGACAAAATCTTGCCAAGGGGTCAGGCAGATGTGCATACACTTTCATATCCATCTGACATAGACTCATTGTTAAGGGAGTTTTCTTCTATTTTTGGGCCTGAAGTAGGCAACCTAAAAGGCCATCAGGTCTGCATAGAAGTAGATCCTAATGTAACTCCGAAATTTTGTAGGCTCGTTCAATTGCGCATGCACTGCGGGAGAAGGTAGATTTAGAAATGACAGGCTGCTAAAAGATAAAATTATTGAACCAGTCACACACGCTAAGTTGGGCTGCCCCAGTAGTTCCTGTACTAAAACCGGACAAGTCCGTGCGGTTATGCGGGATTACCGTTTTAACAGCAAATAGAGCCGTCCTTCTAGATTGCTATCCTATACCCAGCTGATGAATTATTTAGCTCTCTTGCTGGGGGAAAATATTTGCACAAAACTCGATATGTCCCAAGCCTATGCTCAACTAAGTTTAGATGAAAACTCTAAAGAATTAACTATCAAATACGCACCGAGGCCTATATAAGTACAATAGGCTATGCTATGGAATAGCATCGTCTCCAGGTATTTTTCAGAGGACAATGGACCAAGTTCTAGGTCACATTCCAGGGGTACTTTGCTTCTAGATGATGTCCTCATTTCAGGTTCGACTAAAAAAAGAACACCTAACTAGATTAACCACGGTTCTAAAAAGACTCCGGGATGCTGGACTAAGCTAAAGAGAGAAAAGTTGTTCATGGTCACTAACGAGGTTTCATATTTAGGGTTCCGCATAGAGCCTCAGGCATTCATCCAACGGTGGATAAACTAGAAGCAATAGAAAAGGCACCACCTCCACAAAACATCACACAGTTACAAGCTTATTTAGGTCTCCTAAATTTTTATAGGAAATTTTGCCTAATGCATCGACTTTCCTTGAACCCCTAAATAAGCTATTACGATCTGGGGAACAGTGGAGATGGGAGAAAACTCAAAAGGAAGCATTTGAGGCTTCCAAGGACGTACTACTAAAGTCCACTCTCCTAGTGCATTATGATCCTAAACTTCCTCTCGTAGTTTCAGCAGACAGCAGTTCTTATGGAATTGGGGCAGTGTTATCTCACCACATTGATGGTGTAGATAGGCCTATCTGTTTTGCTTCTAGAACACTAACTGAGACGGAAGACGATATGCACAAGTGGAACGTGAAGCATTAGCCTTAGTATTTGCAGTAAAAAAATTTCATTTCTATCTATGGGGTCATGAATTTAAACTAATTACTGACCATAGCCTCTTTTAGGTTTATTTGCACCTAATAAAAATATTCCAGTTATGGCCTCAGGTAGGATTCAACGATGGGCACTGATTCTACAAGCCTATAAATTTGACTTAGTACATCGGTCAGGTAAACTTCTAGGTACGGCTGATGCGCTAAGTAGGTTGCCCTTAGAAAATCCAAATGATTGTGTACCTATACCTACAGAATGGGTTCACTTGGTGGAGTTTTTGGAATCCACTCCAGTATCTGCAGTACAAATAGAGCAGTGGACAAAATCAGACCCTATTCTGTCTAGGGTCATCCATTTCTGCTCAGTTGGTTGGCCTACTAAGGTTGAGAGTGAATTACAGCCTTTTATTCAGCGTCAGTCTGGCCTCTCTATTCAAAATGGCTGTCTCTTATGGGGCCACAGAGTGATTATTCCAAATAAAGGCAGGTCGAATTAGGTGAAGGAACTTCACGCTGAACACATGGGCGCAACAAAAATGAAAGAGCTGGCGAGAGCTTATTTCTGGTGGCCTGGTTTAGATGGAGAACTCGAATCATTGGTTCGTTCCTGTCAAAGCTGCCTAGAGAACAGAGATCTCCCAAGGAAAAGTCCACTTCATCCTTGGGAATGGCCTACTATACCGTGGCATAGGATCCATGTTGACTATGCAGGTCCTATAAATAATATTTATTTCCTAGTCATGGTGGACGCCTACTCCTAAGTGGGTGGAAATTTTTCCAACCACTTCCACGACTTCGGGTGTTACTATTCGCTTACTCCGTTCAGTTTTCGCTCGATGGGGTTTACCCGTAGTCCTGGTGTCCGACAATGGTACTTGTTTTACCAGTGAGGAATTTCGTTCCTTCGTCCACCTAAATGGCATTAGACATGTCCGGTCTAGTGTTTTCCACCCGTCTACTAACGGTCTCGCGGAAAACATGGTCCGTACTTTCAAGTCGGCCTTGCGTCATTCTCGTGGGGAGGAAATGCAAGTGGTGTTGGATAAATTTTTGTTTAAATATCGAATAACACCACACACCACGACAGGGGTGTCTCCCTCAAACTTCTGATTGGCCGGGGAATTCGTTCAGTTTTTGATTTGTTACGTCCAAACGAAATGTTACAACAACGAGTTTTACGCCATCAGGAAAAAACAGAAGTTGTACCACGACACTAAAAGAGGGAGAGTTCTAGAAGCGAAACCTAATGATCCAGTTGTGATTCGCAACTATGGGGCTGGACCAAATGGGTTCCTGCAACTGTGCAGGAGAGAACGGGCCCTGTTTCCTTCAAGTGCCAACTAGAAGATGGTCGTTCTATTAAACGCCATCAGGACCAGATATGGGAACGGGAAGTGCAGAAGGACCAGAGTCTTCCGGAAGAGAGAACTGATCCTCCGGAAAATGGTTCAACTTGCCCGCCTATACAAGTTGCACCTGATCCTACTACATCAACCCCGCTCCGCAGGTCGTCTAGGGTCCCTCATCCCCCTGACAGACTAAACTTGTAGGGGAGGAGTGAGGTGACGTGTATGTATATATATGTATATAGTCTAAAAGTCACTAAAGAGTAAATATCACTAAATCTAAGCTGAATGGCAAGACGAAGCCATAAACAACGAACGGGCTGTTCGTATTGCTTCGGTCTGGCCTAGACATTTTTTCCTATCTGACCTAATCTTGGTGCTGAGTAAAATTAGGTGATGAATCTAAAGTAACAAATCGGGTAGGAAGTTGTTCGTACTTAAGTATAGTTAGGGGAAATGTCTATAGCTTCTAAATTGGTAATGTAAGAGAGAGTTAGGTAGGCTGTTGTGGGACTTAGGTTCTAGCAAACAATCAAAAGCACTTACCGGTGCGTTGAATTAGGTATTCCTTGAAGCCTACCGTTTTATTCCTGTGTCCCACAACAGCCTACCTAACTCTCTCTTACATTACCAATTTAGAAGCTATAGGACATTTCCCCTAACTATACTTAAGTACGAACAACTTCCTACCCGATTTGTTACTTTAGATTCATCACCTAATTTTACTCAGCACCAAAGATTAGGTCAGATAGGAAAAAACATGTCTAGGCCAGACCGAAGCAATACGAACAGCCCGTTCGTTGTTTATGGCTTCGTCTTGCCATTCAGCTTAGATTTAGTGATATTTACTCTTTAGTGACTTTTAGACTATATACATATATATACATACACGTCACCTCACTCCTCCCCTACAAGTTTAGTCTGTCAGGGGGATGAGGGACCCTAGACGACCTGCGGAGCGGGGTTGATGTAGTAGGATCAGGTGCAACTTGTATAGGCGGGCAAGTTGAACCATTTTCCGGAGGATCAGTTCTCTCTTCCGGAAGACTCTGGTCCTTCTGCACTTCCCGTTCCCATATCTGGTCCTGATGGCGTTTAATAGAACGACCATCTTCTAGTTGGCACTTGAAGGAAACAGGGCCCGTTCTCTCCTGCACAGTTGCAGGAACCCATTTTGGTCCAGCCCCATAGTTGCGAATCACAACTGGATCATTAGGTTTCGCTTCTAGAACTCTCCCTCTTTTAGTGTCGTGGTACAACTTCTGTTTTTCCTGATGGCGTAAACTCGTTGTTGTAACATTTCGTTTGGACGTAACAAATCAAAAACTGAACGAATTCCCCGGCCAATCAGAAGTTTAGAGGGAGACACCCCTGTCGTGGTGTGTGGTGTTATTCGATATTTAAACAAAAATTTATCCAACACCACTTGCATTTCCTCCCCACGATGACGCAAGGCCGACTTGAAAGTACGGACCATGTTTTCCGCGAGACCGTTAGTAGACGGGTGGAAAACACTAGACCGGACATGTCTAATGCCATTTAGGTGGACGAAGGAACGAAATTCCTCACTGGTAAAACAAGTACCATTGTCGGACACCAGGACTACGGGTAAACCCATCGAGCGAAAACTGAACGGAGTAAGCGAATAGTAACACCGAAGTCGTGGAAGTGGTTGGAAAAATTTCCACCCACTTAGAGTAGGCGTCCACCATGACTAGGAAATAAATATTATTTATAGGACCTGCATAGTCAACATGGATCCTATGCCACGGTATAGTAGGCCATTCCCAAGGATGAAGTGGACTTTTCCTTGGGAGATCTCTGTTCTCTAGGCAGCTTTGACAGGAACGAACCAATGATTCGAGTTCTCCATCTAAACCAGGCCACCAGAAATAAGCTCTCGCCAGCTCTTTCATTTTTGTTGCGCCCATGTGTTCAGCGTGAAGTTCCTTCACTAAATTCGACCTGCCTTTATTTGGAATAATCACTCTGTGGCCCCATAAGAGACAGCCATTTTGAATAGAGAGGCCAGACTGACGCTGAATAAAAGGCTGTAATTCACTCTCAACCTTAGTAGGCCAACCAACTGAGCAGAAATGGATGACCCTAGACAGAATAGGGTCTGATTTTGTCCACTGCTCTATTTGTACTGCAGATACTGGAGTGGATTCCAAAAAACTCCACCAAGTGAACCCATTCTGTAGTATAGGTACACAATCATTTGGATTTTCTAAGGGCAACCTACTTAGCGCATCAGCCGTACCTAGAAGTTTACCTGACCGATGTACTAAGTCAAATTTATAGGCTTGTAGAATCAGTGCCCATCGTTGAATCCTACCTGAGGCCATAACTGGAATATTTTTATTAGGTGCAAATAAACCTAAAAGAGGCTTATGGTCAGTAATTAGTTTAAATTCATGACCCCATAGATAGAAATGAAATTTTTTACTGCAAATACTAAGGCTAATGCTTCACGTTCCACTTGTGCATATCGTCTTTCCGTCTCAGTTAGTGTTCTAGAAGCAAAACAGATAGGCCTATCTACACCATCAATGTGGTGAGATAACACTGCCCCAATTCCATAAGAACTGCTGTCTGCTGAAACTACGAGAGGAAGTTTAGGATCATAATGCACTAGGAGAGTGGACTTTAGTAGTACGTCCTTGGAAGCCTCAAATGCTTTCCTTTTGAGTTTTCTCCCATCTCCACTGTTCCCCAGATCGTAATAGCTTATTTAGGGGTTCAAGGAAAGTCGATGCATTAGGCAAAAATTTCCTATAAAAATTTAGGAGACCTAAATAAGCTTGTAACTGTGTGATGTTTTGTGGAGGTGGTGCCTTTTCTATTGCTTCTAGTTTATCCACCGTTGGATGAATGCCTGAGGCATCTATGCGGAACCCTAAATATGAAACCTCGTTAGTGACCCATGAACACTTTTCTCTCTTTAGCTTAAGTCCAGCATCCCGGAGTCTTTTTAGAACCGTGGTTAATCTAGTTAGGTGTTCTTTTTTAGTCGAACCTGAAATGAGGACATCATCTAGAAAGCAAAGTACCCCTGGAATGTGACCTAGAACTTGGTCCATTGTCCTCTGAAAAATACCTGGGACGATGCTATTCCATAGCATAGCCTATTGTACTTATATAGGCCTCGGTGCGTATTTATGATAGTTAATTCTTTAGAGTTTTCATCTAAACTTAGTTGAGCATAGGCTTGGGACATATCGAGTTTTGTGAAATATTTTCCCCCAGCAAGAGAGCTAAATAATTCATCAGGCTTGGGTATAGGATAGCAATCTAGAAGGACGGCTCTATTTGCTGTTAAACGGTAATCCCCGCATAACCGCACGACTTGTCCGGTTTTAGTACAGGAACTACTGGGGCAGCCCACTTAGCGTGTGTGACTGGTTCAATAATTTTATCTTTTAGCAGCCTGTCAATTTCTAAATCTACCTTCTCCCGCAGTGCATGCGCAATTGAACGAGCCTTACAAATTTCGGAGTTACATTAGGATCTACTTCTATGCAGACCTGATGGCCTTTTAGGTTGCCTACTTCAGGCCCAAAAATAGAAGAAAACTCCCTTAACAATGAGTCTATGTCAGATGGATATGAAAGTGTATGCACATCTGCCTGACCCCTTGGCAAGATTTTGTCAATTGGCATTTCCAAAGCATCAATCCAATCACGGCCTAGTAGAGTAGGCCCTTGCTCATCCACCACTAAAAGGGTTAAGGATGAGACAAAGTTTTCTGGTTAAGTGTAACTGTGACGTATGCTTCTCCACAAATAGGTATTTGTGTGTCACCGTACTTCTTCAAAATTGTTTTAGATGCATGTAGTTTAGGTGTGTTTTTGAAAATCTTATCAAAAACTACCTTGGACATGACCGTCCGGGCAGCACCCGTATCCAATTCTAGAGGAACTGTAATTCCATCTAGGCCTACCTCTACAATATATGGCCTGTATTTTCCCCACTTTGCTGCTCATAGAATAGGTACTCCACTCCAATGTTCGAAGTATTTCCCTTTTGAGGATTTATACTAGAAATGTTAAAATTAGAATTTTCACCCTTTGTTTTCTTTGAAAAACACACTTTAGCTATGTGGCCTATTTTACTACAGTTTCGGCAAACTGCTTCTTTAAAGGGCAATCTTTCTTCCAATGGTGTTTTCCACACCCTGTACATGGCTTGGAAGGCTTAGTAGAATTAGTAGGCTTAGTCGTATTCGCCTCATACCTTTTATTTGCCTGTCTAGTAGGCTCGTTAGGTCTGCCAGGCCTAGAAGATTTAAAGCTATTTTACGTGTTGGCTTTACTACTATGATTTCCAAAAGCTCTAACATCTTTAGCAGCTGCTTCTCTAGCCGTAGCTATTTCTACAGCCTGACTAAAAGTTAGGTCCTGTATGGCTAATAGGGCTCTCTGGGTAGACTCCTCTTTGAGACCCATTACAAACCTATCTCTTAGCATTTCATCTAATTTGTCCCCAAATTTACACGTACGGCTATGGCTTTTTATTCCTGCAACAAACTCTGCAATGCTTTCATTTCCCATCTGATGCCTTGAATAAAATTTGAAACGTTCATAGATGAGAACTACTCGGGGTTGTAGTGATCGGTTAGGACCTGTACCAATTCATTATAGGTGCAAGTTTCCGGTGCTTTAGGAGAAACTAGGTCCATAACTAAACCAAACGTTTTAGGGCCTATTATAGTTAAAAAGGTAGGTACTTTCTTAGCATCCGGAATGGAATTTGCCTCGAAAAACAACCTCACCCTAGTGGCATAAGCTTCGAAGTCCTCCCCATTGTCTTCGTAGGGGCTTATATGGCCAATCACCGACATGCTAGAGCAAAACCGAATTAGACCAACTCACGTGAAGTAGGTTAGGTTAGGTTTAAATTTGGTCTAGTTACTGAATAGTGAATTTTATTAGAGTTAGGGCTGAATAGTGAATTGTATTAGAGTTAGGGCTGAGTAAGAATTAGTTTTAGAGGTAGGGCTGAGTAGGAATTAGTTTTAGAATTAGGGCGGCGGGACCTACGCTATAGTACGGTAGCTTCCCCACAAACAAACCAAATCGGACGACCCACTAGTCTGCATCCAATTTTCCAAACAACCACTTGAACCCAATAAGCCAAATTAACCCAATAAGCCAAATTAACCCAATGAGCCAAATTTAACCCAATGAACAAAATTTAACCAAATGAGCCAAATCCCATCCTCGTCGCCAAATGTGATAGCGTGGGGTAGACACCCCAGTTAGGTTACTTAGGTTCTAGCAAACAATCAAAAGCACTTACCGGTGCGTTGAATTAGGTATTCCTTGAAGCCTACCGTTTTATTCCTGTGTCCCACAACAGCCTACCTAACTCTCTCTTACATTACCAATTTAGAAGCTATAGACATTTCCCCTAACTATACTTAAGTACGAACAACTTCCTACCCGATTTGTTACTTTAGATTCATCACCTAATTTTACTCAGCACCAAAGATTAGGTCAGATAGGAAAAAACATGTCTAGGCCAGACCGAAGCAATACGAACAGCCCGTTCGTTGTTTATGGCTTCGTCTTGCCATTCAGCTTAGATTTAGTGATATTTACTCTTTAGTGACTTTTAGACTATATACATATATATACATACACGTCACCTCAGAATCCTTCCTCTTTTAGCAAGGACCAAACTTCTTGGAGTTCCTTTGCAGCCTTTTTGAAGGTTTTTGCATTATCCGATATGATTTTATTTGGGAAACCCCTTCTGTTCACAAACCTTTTAAAGGCCAAAAGAAATACATCGCTACTTAAGTTGCTTACCAACTCCAAATGGATTGCTCTGGTGGTAGCACAGGTGAAAAGACATATATAACCTTTGTTAGACTCCCCTCGCTCATACACATAGACTGGCCCTGCAAAGTCTACTCCCACTACATCAAATGGGGTAGTATAGACACACCGTTCTCTTGGAAGTGGAGCCACCTTTTCATAATAAGGCTTTGCACTCCAACGCTTGCAAACCACACATTTATGCAAGACCTTTTTCACTACTTGTCTAATTTTGGGAATCCAAAATTGTTGTCTAATCTCTATTATCACTTCTCTAACTCCCGCATGTAACAGCTTATGATGAGTATCCAGGGTCAAAAGGCCCACAAAGTGCCCCCCAGAAGGTAGCAAAATTGGATGTCTTTTCTCCTCTGGAAGCCCAGAAAACTGTAGTCTACCTCCTACTCTCAATAAATCCTGATCCAAAAACACATCCAAACTCTTGAGCGCAGAATGTGTTGGTAGAACCTGTAATGGATGGCTGGTGAGCAATTCTCTCTCTTTACCAAATTTTTTCTTCTGCATATATACCACCCAGTATTTCCTGGCTTGCTGAATCTCATTACTGTTCAGAATTCCTTCCCTTCTTGTTTCTCCCTTAATGTTGTTGGTAAATCTATATACCCATGCTGTCACTCTTAACAATCTTTTCAGACTGCTAATGTCCTCAAGCCTCAATATGGGGTCCTGCTGCATAACTTGACAACTGTTCACAGCGCATTTTCTCACCTCACTCACCCATGCTTCTTCAGCCTGGCATTCTCCTACAATGGGCTGATTAGAAGGCCAGTTTTCACTTCCAAGTTTTAGCCACTCTGGCCCATTCCACCACAAACTTGACTGTGAAAGATCTTTCACTGAAATTCCTCGTGTTGGTAAATCAGCGGGGTTTTGGATGCCTGGACAATGCTTCCATTGCTTGGGATCTGTGTGCGCTTGAATTTCCTCCACCCTATTGGCAACAAATGGTTTCCATTTCCTTGCCTGACTTCTTAACCAGTGCCAAACTATAGTGGAGTCTGTCCAATAATAGCTTGGAATTTCATAGAGGGCCAAAGACTTTCGCACTGTAATTGCAAGCCGACTAGCAATAACGGCACCCATCAAATCCAACCTTGGAACCGAAAGCCTTTTCAAAGGTGCTACTCTGCTCTTTGCAGCAACCAACCTGCAACTTACTTCCTCTTGCAATGCGCCTCTTATATAAATACAAGTTGCATAGGCTTCCTCACTTGCATCACAAAAGATGTGCAGCTCCAAATTGTCTGGACTATTGTTCAACTCTCCAAAGTACCATCTTGGGATTTCAATGTCTCCAAGATGTGCCAATTCTTTGAACCAATATTTCCACCTTACCACCATATGATCAGGTAACTCTTGGTCCCAACCAAGTCCAATTTCCCAGAGGCTCTGAAACCAAATTTTTGACTTTATCACAAATGGAGCCAGGAATCCAAGAGAATCAAAGACCTTCGAAGCCAAACTAAGAGCTGTACGTTTTGTCCACCTTGTCTCATTCTCAGCCAGCTCTACTAAAGATTTCCCATTGAAGGTAAACAAATCATCATCTTGCTGCCAAACGATGCCTAGCACTTTTGCGTCTATTGCCCACAACTCCTTAATACCAGAATCCTCATACTTTCTGCTGCATCAGGTACTAGAGGAATGACTCATAAACTCTTATAATTGCGAATGATTGGTCTGCCATTTTCTGAGCTCCATGCCAGCCTCCCTCATTATAGCTCTAGCCTCCATGAATATCTGTTTAACCATTTCTGTATTATCCACGGAACATAGCAAATCATCAACATAAAAATTTTTCCTTATGTGTTCAATAGTGTTAGGATAGACTTCAGAATATTTCTTAAAATGGTACTGCATAGTAGCTGCCAACAGAAATGGACTAGAGCTGAGGCCAAACAACACTGACTTTATTCTATATGCTTGAACCTTAGGTTCATTTTCCAACAAGTTTTCGTATCCACCCACAGATACCTTACTGCATCTCTGTCCTCTGGTTTTAACTTTATCCGCAAAAAGGCTTGCTTCACATCTGCAGTCAATGCTACTCTACCAAACCTGAATCTCAGTAACAAGGAAAATAAATCTGCATTTAAATTTGGCCCAGCATCCAAACAGTCATTCAAGGACACACCACCTTTGTCCTTGGCTGAGCCATCAAAAACTACCCTCAGTTTGGTGGTAGTTTTGTCTCGCCGTACCACTGCATGGTGTGGCAGATAATGTGCCTCCTGGCTCACCAGCTCACCTTGCACCCTTTCAGCATAGCCCTCCCTTACATAACTTAGGATGGCCTCATCCTATTCAATTAACAACTCCTCATTTTTTCTTAGCCTGTACAATGAAGTCTCCAACCTCCGATTAGCTAGCTGAAGGTTTGAACCGGGTTTGCAAGAATCCTTCCATGGTAGGCCAACTTCATAGCAACCATCTCTAAACCCAATCCCTTTTTCAAATTGCTCTAAAACATCATTGTTCACTGTACTTGCCTGGTTGTCCTTTATGCCAATAGATTCAAGTTCCCAAAACGCTTTCAAATGCCTTTCCAGACCATGGCTGTTCTCTTCAATCTTAACAAAAAGAGCCTTAACTTCCATTTCATTGCAATAACTACCATGTAGCATCCAGCCTAGCTTACTTTCAATAGCTACCGGGCCTTGAGATGTACGGACAATATTACCAGTGATGAAGTCCCAATAATAGTCAGCTCCAATCAAAAGACTAATATCTTCTGTTCCCTCAAACTTATTATTGCCCAAATTAATTCCTTCAACTTGCAATTCTTGGACACATGCCATATCTAAACAAGTAGTGACTGGAGCACAAAGTTCCTCAATCTCTACAGCTTGGACCTTGATAGTGGGACTTTGCGGTAACAACCCTTTAACCAGAACTTCTACCTTCTTAAATTTGGTTCGGTTTTGAACGGAACCCCCAAACCCAGAAATTCTTAAATTTTCCCTCTTAAGTTCTTTAAACTTCAATTTTCTGGAAATTCTGGTCTTAATAAGACTACACTGGCTACCACTATCAAACAACACTCTTACAGTAGCTTCTCCCTCATTCCCAAGTAATAAGGCTGCAGTTGTTTGCAATAATCCCCTTTACTTTTACTCCCTTGCATAGCAGTGGCATGTGCCACTGATGTCTCTACTTCTGGGGTAGGCCTACTAAGAGTGTTTTCACACAATAATGGCTGATGCCTACCATGACATTTTTTGCACAAAATTTTAAACTTACAAAACCTTGCTCTATGACCTTTCAAAAAACACTTAAAACATGCTGTGGACTTAGTTACCCTGTCCTTTCTCTCCTCAAAGGGTAAGGCCTCAGCCACCTCACATTTATATGACTTGTGGTTGCCTTCGCAAAATATGCATTCCTTGATTCCCTATAATTTATTCTCAGAGGAGGCATGTAGAGCTGACACTGTACCTGGGCTATTCCTTTTTGTGGAAACTTTGGTGCTGTGCCTGCCTTTGTCCCCTTGTTTACCATCCCATTGTGCAAACTCAACTCCCTCTCGTCTTGCTAATTCTGTGCCTAAAAGACTTAACATCTGCTGAAGGGGGATGTACACATGTTCTGCAGAGTGTCCCCTACTTAATTCAAGCAAAATTGAGCTAGGCAATTTAGACTCCAGTGTAGGAACCAACATTATACCATACTTTTCCATTCCTACACCCAAGTTGTCCAGGGACCTAGTTCTAATTTCAAATTCATCATATAACTGCCGTAACTCCTTGACACTATTAGGATTATTAACAGGAGGTATGGCTAAAAGTGCACGGAGGTGGCTTTTAATTAAGATCTCTGGCTTACCAAACCGTTTCTTTAATATATCCCAAGCCACATTATAATTAGCCTCTGTTAATGCTAATCCTGCTATAGTCTTTGCTGCCTCCCCTTCCAAGAGGGACCGCAAATAATTAAACTTCTCCACGGCACTTAACACTTGACTAGAATGAACTGCTGATTGAAAACTGTCTGCCCATCCTTGCCATTCCTGAATACTCCCAGAAAATGTTTTGAGTACAAGCCTCGGTAATTGAACTACAGATCTGTTAACCTTAACTTCATTATCAGACCTGGTCTCTAACTGTACTGAGCTACTAAACTCTTTTGCTCGGAGGCCTACGTTAATTATATCATCAATAATCTCTTCAAAGTAAATTATGTTATTTCTATTTCATCCTCTTCTATAAGAGCCTCAATTTTAACATTTACCTCACTTAGAGCAACCTTTTTAGTTTCTAATATGGAAAGCTGCGCAGTCACTAAGCGTAAATCCTCTTGCTCTATGGCAGAATCTATAGTGGCAATGACCTTTGTAATTAGACCTTTGTAGGCGCTTCTCCTTTTTATAAATTTGTTCAATTCAGATGCACTCATCTTCAATGTAAACAACCCTTGGGCTCAATACCAAATGAGCTGAATTGGCAGAAATACTTAACCAAACTGATCAAAAGCAAATTTTACTTTCAAATAAACTGAATTGCTAGGTGGGGTACTAACCAACACCAGTATGGAATACCAATTTTTCCACCCAAGTAACTGGCGCACTGGTCTGCAACCTTCGCCTACGAATAATAAACCAAATTAACAAACTGGTAAATGTAGCCAAAAACAACGACAGACAAGTGGCCAAGTTTCGCAATTGGGCAACCAAACTTTCTACCCTGGTACCTTAATTCAATAAAACCCAAAATTAACCAAACCGGTAAAATGTAGGCCAAAACAACGACAGACGACTGGCCAAGTTTCGCAATTGGGCGACCAAACTTTTTACCCTGGGACCTTAATTCAATAAAAACCCAAATTAACCAAACCAGTAAAATGTAGGCCAAAACAACGACAGACGACTGGCCAAGTTTCGCAATTGGGCGACCAAACTTTTTACCCTGGGACCTTAATTCAATAATACTCAACCCGTCTAGGCCTAACTTGGGCTACAATTTGCACAATCAGAACTTTGCCGAAAAATAGTCACTGACTCAGTCTTGGGGTAGAATCCGGTTCTGAAGGACCATGTTATTTTTATTTATTTGTCGGGTTCAAAATCCCAGCTGAGCCGTGAACGGCCAAATTCTAAAGGGCCAGTTCTATCTGAAGCCCAAGTTAAGTTAAATTAAAACTTACGGATTTGAGATCCTATTAGGTCCTACCTCAGGGTAACCTCAGGGTTGCTGACTTGATGCGGGCCTACCTTAGACCTTAGTTACATGAATTTTAATGTAACACAAAAGGGTACTATTTATGGTCTTCTTTCTCAACCTTGCAACAACAACGCAACCTGGACTATTGCACGGTGCAACAATCTTGTATCTAAACAACCAAACTGAATTGCAAGAGAGCTCTCTACAAGACCACACCCTGTACGTACGACATCCCACAAACGAGTAGAAAGAACGCGCAGCGCCCCAAAATGATGCCAACAGTGTGACCAAAACAATGATGCCACAGAGCTCAAAAATGCTAGCTCTAAATTAAGTTAATTTTTCACTAACCTTACAATTATGAGATGGATATATATACACCTTAACTTAATATATACAAGCAATGCTGCATCAATCATCTTAGTCATCATATCGCCTTGGGACAACAATGGTTCTTCCTCTTCTAGATTTTCTAACAGCTATACACTGTGACTGTATACAGCAGGGAAACATAGCTACTTAGCCTCGGTAAGGTCAGCTGGTCAGGTTGGCTTTGGTCACGTGGTGCCGGGCGTACGATACGAATACTCTAATTTCTAATGTTTAATTTCTAAGTTATTTCTCATTATTTTTGCACGTCGTTATATATACGTTATTTATACGTTGCGAGTGAAAACATAACTTCCTTGGCAGAGGTAATAAAATTCATAATTAACAACCAAAACACAGGCATGGATGTTGTTTGTCGTTTGCATGTCCCATGCAGGCACGCATGCATGGCGCATGCGCTCCGCGGCTCCAGTTCCTGCCTTGCCTCGCTGCCTCACCCGCTGCGGCGTTGCATGCTTTTTATAAGCATGATTCGGCCCGCCCATGCCCGCCCGCTTTTATAAACATGATTCGGCCCCCGCCCGTACCCGCCCGCTAACTTTTATAAACATGATTCGGCCGCCCGTACCCGCCGTGGGACGGGCCGGACACGGGCCCACGGGCTTACCCGTACCCGTGCAGGTCTCTAGAGTAGGCCCTTGCTCATCCACCACTAAAAGGGTTAAGGGATGAGACAAAGTTTTCTGGTTGAGTGTAACTGTGACGGATGCTTCTCCACAAATAGGTATTTGTATGTCCCCATATTTCTTCAAAATAGTTTTAGGTGCATGTAGTTTAGGTGTGTTTTTTAAAATTTTATCAAAAACTGTTTTGGACATGACAGTTCGGGCAGCACCTGTATCTAGTTCTAGAGGAACTGTAATTCCATTTAGGCCTACCTCTACAATATATGGGCCTGTATTTTTCCCACTTTGCTGCTCATAAAATAGGTACTCCACTCCAATGTTCGAAGTATTTCCCCTTTGAGGATTTACACTAGAAATGTTAAAATTAGAATTTTCACCCTTCGTTTTCTTTGAAAAACACACTTTAGCTATGTGGCCTATTTTACTACAGTTTCGGCAAACTGCTTCTTTAAAAGGGCAGTCCTTCTTCCAATGGTGTTTTCCACACCTCGTACATGGCTTGGAAGGCTTAGTAGAATTAGTAGGCTTAGTCGTATTCGCCTCACCTTTTATTTGCCTGTCTAGTAGGCTCATTAGGTCTGCCAGGCCTAGACGATTTAAAGCTATTTACGTGTTGGGCTTTACTACTGTGATTTCCAAAAGCTCTAACATCTTTAGCAGCTGCTTCTCTAGCCGTAGCTATTTCTACAGCCTGACTAAAAGTTAGGTCCTGTATGGCTAATAGGGCTCTCTGGGTAGACTCCTCTTTGAGACCCATTACAAACCTATCTCTTAGCATTTCATCTAATTTGTCCCCAAATTTACACGTACGGCTATGGCTTTTTATTCCTGCAACAAACTCTGCAATGCTTTCATTTCCCGTCTGATGCCTTGAATAAAATTTGAAACGTTCATAGATGAGAACTACTCGGGATTTGTAGTGATCGGTTAGGGCCTGTACCAATTCATTATAGGTGCAGGTTTCCGGTGCTTTAGGAGAAACTAGGTCCATAACTAAACCAAACGTTTTAGGGCCTATTATAGTTAAAAAGGTAGGTACTTTCTTAGCATCAGGAATGGAATTTGCCTCGAAAAACAACCTCACCCTAGTGGCATAAGCTTCGAAGTCCTCCCCAGAGTCTTCGTAGGGGCTTATATGGCCAATCACCGACATGCTAGAGCAAAACCGAATTAGGCCAAATCTCGTGAAGAAGGTTAGATTTGGTTTAAATTTGATCTAGTGACTCCCCAGTTAGGGCTGAATAGTGAATTGTATTAGAGTTAGGACTGAGTAGGAATTAGTTTTAGAGTTAGGACTGAGTAGGAATTAGTTTTAGAGTTAGGGCTGAGTAGGAATTAGTTTTAGAGTTAGGGCTGAGTAGGAATTAGTTTTAGAGTTAGGGCTGAGTAGGAATTAGTTTTAGAGTTAGGGCTGAGTAGGAATTAGTTTTAGAGTTAGGGCTGAGTAGGAATTAGTTTTAGAGTTAGGGCTGAGTAGGAATTAGTTTTAGAGTTAGGGCTGAGTAGGAATTAGTTTTAGAGTTAGGGCTGAGTAGGAATTAGTTTTAGAGTTAGGGCTGAGTAGGAATTAGTTTTAGAGTTAGGCCGGCGGGATCTACGCTATAGTACGGTAGCTTACCCACACAAACAAACCAAATCGGACGACCCACTAGGCTACATCCAATTTTCCAAACAACCACTTGAACCCAATAAGCCAAATTAAACCAATGAGCCAAATTTAACCCAATGAACAAAATGTAATCAAATGAGCCAAATTCAATCCAATGAGCTAAATTAAATTAGATATTCCTTTGGGAGCCTACCATTAGATTCCTGTGTCCCACAAACAGCCTACCTAACTCTCTCTTACATTACCAATTTAGAAGCTATAGACATTACCCCTACACTATACTTAAGTACGGACAACTTCCTACCCCAATTGTCACCTTAGAAACACCACCTAATTACACTCAGCACCAACGATTAGGTCAGATAGGAAAAAACATCTCTAGGCTAGCCCAAAACAATACGAACAGCCGCGTTGGTTCGTTTATGCCTTGCTGTTGCCATTCAGCTTAGATTTAGTGATATTTCCCCTTTAGTGACTTTTAGACTATATACATATATATACACACACACACACGTCACCTCATGTATATTGACGGATTAATTGCTTCACTTAATGAGGCAACAGTGGGATGTTGTATAGATAACATAAGGATAAATAACTTAGTTTATGCCGATGATATGGTGTTAATAAGTCCCTCTGTTAAAAGTCTGGATCGGCTACTAAACGTCTGCGAAGTGTATTCGCAGAAACATGATATTCTTTTTAATGTTACAAAAACTAAAGTTATGCAATTTCATCCTAAAAGCTGTAATCAGCCAGCTGATATAAGGTTTAAAATGAATGGTGAAGTAATTGAGGGAGTACAAGAGTTTAAGTATTTGGGTCAAACTATTACCAGCTCCTTGAGTGATAACTCGGATATAAGAAAACAATCTGGAAGCCTGTGTGCTAAAGCGAATATGACCATAAGGAACTTTCATTTCTGTACAAGTGAAGCTAAAGACTCTCTTTCGTACTTTCTGCAGTAATATATACGGTCAGCAACTCTGGGTGAATTATAAAAAAGGTTCTGGCAGAACCCCAAATTTGCTGTACAACAGGTCTTTTAGACTCTTACATAAATTACCCCCGAGATGCTCAGTTTCGCAAATGTTTGCTACCCGCAATGTCCCGAGCTTCCCGGAGGTAACAAGACGCGCTCAACACAGTCTAATGCAAAGAATTAAAAAATCAACCAACCCGATCATCCAAGCTATCCATGAGTCCTGCCATTTATCCTCTAAGCTACGGACTTCTTGGTACGAAAACGTCTGTCTGTAGCTCCACTTAACTTCGACAGTGCAGTATTATTTCTAATCAATTGTATATATTTTTATCCTTAGTATACTGTATGAACTGTCATTGTATTAATAATATTTGTCATATGGACTATAGTTGTTATTTATTTATTTGTTGGGTTCAAATCCCAGCTGAGCCGTGAACGGCCAAGTTCTAAAGGGCCAGTTCAACCTACAGCCAAAGTTAAGCTAAAATTAAAAACTTACGGACTTGAGGTCCTATTAGGTCCTACCTCAGGGTTGCTGACTCGATGTGGGCCTACCTTAGGCCTCAGTTGCATGAATTTAAGATAAAAACAAACGGGGCACTATTTATGGTCTTCTTTCTCAACCTTGCAACAACAACACAACCTGGACTATTGCACGATGCAACAATCTTGTATCCAAACAACCAAACTGAATTGCAAGAGAGCTCTCTATAAGACCACACCCTGTAAGTATGGCATTCCACAAACGAGTAGAAAAGACGCGCAGCGCCCCAAAATGATGCCACAAGAGTGCCCAAACAATGATGCCACAAGAGCCCAAAAATGCTAGCTCTAAATTAAGTGAATTTTTCACTAACATTACAATTATGAGATGGATATATATACACCTTAACTTAATATATACAAGCAATGCTGCATCAATCAGCTTAGTCATCATATCGCCTTGGGACAACAATGGTTCTTCCTCTTCTAGATTTTCTAACACTCCCCACCGAAGAGGCATTGCTGTCATTACCTTCTGCAAGGTTAGCCAAGCCTTCTCCATGAGGCTGTAACTCAAATGTTTCATCTTGACTATCTGTGTTTTCACTGATTTCTAAAGCATAGAGTTTTTGTATAGGTCTCTTTAACTTTCCTCCTGAAGTCTTTACCAGTGCAGACCTAACTAAATTGTCTTTGCCAACAAACAACTCTTCAATTAAGCCAAGCTTCCAGCATTGCCTTGGTCTTTCATCCCCAATCATTACCACTTCTCCCACCTTGATACAATTTGCATTGGAGCCCTTTACCTTCCCTGATGGGTAATAATTGAGTTCTGGCAAGTATTCCATCTGCCACCTCTTCTATAACTGATCTTGTAGCTCTTCAAAGTACCTGAACCGTCTGGTTAACTCTCCTTGAGTGCTCTGGATAGGCTGCAAGTCTTCTGGCACACTGGGGCTTGATGTTAATCGTTTACAACAAAGAAAATGATTTGGTGTCAATGGCTCCGCATCCTGCATACTGTTATAAACAAAAGTGATAGGCCTACTGTTCACCATTGCTTCTACTTCACATAAAACAGTGCAGAATTCTTCTTTGCTCAAATGAGCATTAGCTAAAAGTTTCTTTGATGGACACTTTACACTTCTCACTAGCCTTTCCCAAAATCTTCCCCACCATGGTGCTCTCTCAACAATAAACTCCCACTGTACTCCTTGGTGTGAAAAGTAGGATTGGAATCCTTCCTCTTTTAGCAAGGACCAAATTTCTTGGAGTTCCTTTGCAGCCTTTTTGAAGGTTTTTGCATTATCCGATATGATTTTATTTGGGAAACCCCTTCTGTTCACAAACCTTTTAAAGGCCAAAAGAAATACATCACTACCTAAGTTGCTTACCAACTCCAAATGGATTGCTCTGGTGGTAGTACATGTGAAAAGACATATATAACCTTTGTTAGACTCCCCTTGCTCATACACATAGACTCAGTTAGACTGGACCTGCAAAGTCTTCTCCCACTACATCAAATGGGGTAGTATAGACACACCGTTCTCTTGGAAGTGGAGCCACCTTTTCATAATAAGGCTTTGCACTCCAACGCTTGCAAACCACACATTTATGCAAGACCTTTTTTACTACTTGTCTAATTTTGGGAATCCAAAACTGTTGTCTGATCTCTATTATCACTTCTCTAACTCCAGCATGTAACAGCTTATGATGAGTATCCAGGATCAAAAGGTCCACAAAGTGCCCCCCCCCCACAAGGTAGCAAAATTGGATGTCTTTTCTCCTCTGGAAGCCCAGAAAACTGTAGTCTACCTCCTACTCTCAATAAATCCTGATCCAAAAACACATCCAAACCCTTGAGAGCAGAATGTGTTGGTAGAACCTGTAATGGATGGCTGGTGAGCAATTCCCTCTCTTCACCAAATTTTTCCTTCTGCACATATACCACCCAGTATTTCCTGGCTTGCTGAATCTCCTTACTGTTCAGAATTCCTTCCCTTCTTGTTTCTCCCTTAATATTGTTGGTAAATCTATATACCCATGCTGTCACTCTTAACAACCTTTTCAGACTGCTAATGTCCTCAAGCCTCAATATGTGGTCCTGCTGCATAACTTGACAACTGTTCACAGTGCATTTTCTCACCTCACTCACCCATGCTTCTTCAGCCTGGCATTCTCCTACAATAAGCTGATAAGAAGGCCAGTTTTCACTTCCAAGTTTTAGCCACTCTGGCCCATTCCACCGCAAACTTAACTCTGCAAGATCTTTCACTGAAATTCCTCTAGTTGGTAAATCAGCGGGGTTTTGGGTGCCTGGACAATGCTTCCATTGCTTGGGATCTGTGTGAGCTTGAATTTCCTCCACCCTATTGGCAACAAATGGTTTCCATTTCCTTGCCTGGCTTCTTAACCAGTGCCAAACTATAGTGGAGTCTGTCCAATAATAGCTTGGAATTTCATAGAGGGCCAAAGACTTTTGCACTGTAACTGCAAGCCGACTAGCAATAACTGCACCCATCAATTCCAACCTTGGAACAGAAAGCCTTTTCAAAGGTGCTACTCTGCTCTTTGCAGCAACCAACCTGCAACTTACTTCCTCTTGCAATGTGCCTCTAATATAAGTTGCATAGGCTTCCTCACTTGCATCACAAAAGATGTGCAGCTCCAAATTGTCTGGACTATTGTTCAACTCTCCAAAGTACCATCTTGGGATTTCAATGTCTCCAAAATGTGCCAATTCTTTGAACCAATATTTCCACCTTACCACCATATGATCAGATAACTCTTGGTCCCAACCAAGTCCAATTTCCCAGAGGCTCTGAAACCAAATTTTTTACTTTATCACAAATGGAGCCAGGAATCCAAGAGGATCAAAGACCTTTGAAGCCAAACTAAGAGCTGTACGTTTTGTCCACCTTGTCTCATTCTCAGCCAGCTCTACTAAAGATTTCCCATTGAAGGTAAACAAATCCTCTCCTTGCTGCCAAACAATGCCTAGCACTTTTGCGTCTATTGCCCACAACTCCTTAATACCAGAATCCTCAATACTTTCTGCTGCATCAGGTACTACACAGGAATGACTCATAAACTCTTGTAATTGAGAATGATTGGTCTGCCATTTTCTAAGCTCCATGCCAGCCTCCCTCATTATAGCTCTAGCCTCTATGAATATCTGTTTAGCCATTTCTGTATTATCCACGGAACACAGCAAATCATCAACATAAAATTTTTCCTTATGTGTTCAATAGTGTTAGGATAGACTTCAGAATATTTTTTAAAATGGTACTGCATAGTAGCTGCCAACAGAAATGGACTAGAGCTGAGGCCAAACAACACTGACTTTATTCTATATGCTTGAACCTTAGGTTCATTTTCCAACAAGTCTTTCGTATCCACCCACAGATACCTTACTGCATCTCTGTCCTCTGGTTTTAACTTTATCCGCAAAAAGGCTTGCTTCACATCTGCAGTCAATGCTACTCTACCAAACCTGAATCTCAGTAACAAGGAAAATAAATCTGCATTTAAATTTGGCCCAGCGTCCAAACAGTCATTCAAGGACACACCACCTTTGTCCTTGGCTGAGCCATCAAAAACTACCCTCAGTTTGATGGTAGTTTTGTCTCGCCGTACCACTGCATGGTGTGGCAGATAATGTGCCTCCTGGCTCACCAGCTCACCTTGCACCCTTTCAGCATAGCCCTCCCTTATATAGCTTAGGATGGCCTCATTGTATTCAATTAACAACTCCTCATTTTTTCTTAGCCTGTACAATGAAGTCTCCAACCTCCGATTAGCTAGCTGAAGGTTTGAACCAGGTTTGCAAGAATCCTTCCAAGGAAGGCCAACTTCATTGCAACCATCTCTAAACCCAATCCCTTTTTCAAATTGCTCTAAAACATCATTGTTCACTGTACTTGCCTATTTGTCCTTTATGCCAATGGATTCAAGTTCCCAAAACGCTTTCAAATGCCTTTCCAAACCATGGCTGTTCTCCTCAATCTTAACAAAAAGAGCCTTAACTTCCATTTCATTGCAAGAGCTACCATGTAGCATCCAGCATAGCTTACTTTCAATAGCTACCGGGCCTCGAGATGTGCGGACAATATTACCAGTGATGAAGTCCCAATAATAGTCAGCTCCAGTCAAAAGACTAATATCTTCTGTTCCTTCAAACTTATTATTGCCCAAATTAATTCCTTTAACTTGCAATTCTTGGACACATGCCATATCTAAACAAATAGTGACTGGAGCACAAAGTTCCTCAGTCTCTACAGCTTGGACCTTGATAGTGGGACTTTGCGGTAGCAACCCCTTAACCAGAACTTCTACCTTCTTAAATTTGGTTCGGTTTTGAACGGAACCCCCAAACCCAAAAATTCTTAAATTTCCCTCTTAAGTTCTTTGAACTTCAATTTTCTGGAAATTCTGGTCTTAATAAAGCTACACTGGCTACCACTATCAAACAACACTCTTACAGTAGCTTCTCCATCATTCCCAATTAATAAGGCTGCAGTTGTTTGCAATAATCCCCCTTTACTTTTACTCCCTTTCATAGCAGTGGCATGTGCCACTGATGTCTCTACTGCTGGGGTAGGCCTACTAGGAGTGTTTTCACACAATAATGGCTAATGCCTGCCATGACATTTTTGCACAAAGTTTTAAACTTACAAAACCTTGCTCTGTGACCTTTCAAAAAACATTTAAAACATGCTGTGGACTTAGTTACCCTGTCCTTTCTCTTCTCAAAATCTAAAGCCTCAGCCACCTCACATTTATATGACTTGTGATTGCCTTCGCAAAATATGCATTCCTTGATTCCCTTTAATTTATTCTCAGAGGATGCATGTAGAGCTGACACTGTACCTGGGCTATTCCTTTTTGTAGAAACTTTGGTGCTGTGCCTGCCCTTGTCCCCTTGTTTAACATCCCACTGTGCAAACTCATTTCCCTTTCGTCTTGCTAATTCTGTGCCTAAAAGACTTAACATCTGCTGAAAGGGGATGTACACATGTTCTGTAGAGTGTCCCCTACTTAATTCAAGCAAAATTGAGCTAGGCAATTTAGACTCCAGTATAGTGACCAACATTATACCATACCTTTCCATTCCTACACCCAAGTTGTCCAGGGACCTAGTTCTAACTTCAAATTCATCATATAACTGCCGTAACTCCTTGACACTATTAGGATTATTAACAGGAGGTATAGCTAAAAGTTCACGGAGGTGGCTTTTAATTAAGATCTCTGGCTTACCAAACCGTTTCTTTAATATATCCCAAGCCACATTATAATTAGCCTCTGTTAATGCTAATCCTGCTATTGTCTTTGCTGCCTCCCCTTCCAAGAGGGACTGCAAATAATTAAACTTCTCCGCCGCACTTAACACTTGACTAGAATGAACTGCTGATTGAAAACTGTCTGCCCATCCTTGCCATTCCTGAATACTCCCAGAAAATGCTTTGAGTACAAGCCTCTGTAATTGAACTGCAGATCTGTTAACCTTAACTTCACAAACATCATTTGTTGAGTGTTGTGTTTCATTATTAGACCTGGTCTCTAACTGTAATGAGCTGCTAAACTCTTTTGCTCGGTGGCCTACTTTAATTATATCATCAATAATCTCTTCAACGTAAATTATGTTATTTTCTATTTCATCCTTTCTATAAGAGCCTCAATTTTAACATTTACTTCACTTAGAGCAACCTTTTAAGTTTCTAATATGGAAAGCTGCGCAGTCACTAAGCTTAAATCCTCTTGCTCTATGGTAGAATCTATAGTGGCAATGGCCTTTGTAATTAGACCTTTGTAGGCGCTTCTCCTTTTTTTAAACTTGTTCAATTCAGATGCACTCATCTTCAATGCAAACAACAATTGGGTTCAATGCCAAATGAGCTGAATTGGCAGAAATACTTAACCAAACTGATCAAACGCAAATTTTGCTTTTTTCAAATAAACTGAATTGCTGGGTGGGGTACTAACCAACCACCAGTATGGAATACCAATTTTTCCACCCAAGTAACTGTCGCACCGAAGTCTGCAACCTTCGCCTACGAATAATAAACCAAAATTAACCAAACCGGTAAAATGTAAGCCAAAAACAACGACAGACGAGTGGCCAAGTTTCGCAATTGGGCGACCAAACTTTCTACCCTGGGACCTTAACTCAATAATGCTCAACCGGTCTAGGCCTAACTTGGGCTACAATTTGCACAATCAGAACTTTGCCGAAAAATAGTCACTGACTCAGTCTTGGGCTAGAATCCGGCTCGAAGGACCATGTTATTTATTTATTTGTTGGGTTCAAATCCCAGCTGAGCCGTGAACGGCCAAGTTCTAAAGGGCCAGTTCAACCTACAGCCCAAGTTAAGCTAAAATTAAAAACTTACGGACTTGAGGTCCTATTAGGTCCTACCTCAGGGTTGCTGACTCGATGTGGGCCTACCTTAGGCCTCAGTTGCATGAATTTAAGATAAAAACAAAAGGGGCACTATTTATGGTCTTCTTTCTCAACCTTGCAACAACAACACAACCTGGACTATTGCACGATGCAACAATCTTGTATCTAAACAACCAAACTGAATTGCAAGAGAGCTCTCTATAAGACCACACCCTGTAAGTACGGCATTCCACAAACGAGTAGAAAAGACGCGCAGCGCCCCAAAATGATGCCACAAGAGTGCCCAAACAATGATGCCACAAGAACCCAAAAATGCTAGCTCTAAATTAAGTGAATTTTTCACTAACCATACAATTATGAGATGGATATATATACACCTTACAGGGGCGGATCCAGGAATTTAAGGAGAGGGGGGTCCAGTCTTGGTGGGGCTCGTTACTGATATGTCCTCGGCCTTTGGCCGAGGACGCGCGAGCGAAGCGAGCGCCAGGGGGGGTGCCCGAGGGGGGATGTTTCCCCCTCGGTAGGAAATTTTCATATTTGAAGATAGCTTTAGATGGATTTGAAGTATATTCCCGTTATCAAAATCCTGCTTGTTCACACACCCAGGCCAGGTCTGAAATGTCTCAGATCGGACATAAACTTTTTTTTCTTTATTCTTTTTAAGGAAATTAATTTTGTGGCAACCGGGATACATGTACCTTAAGCCATTTTAAGTCTTCAGGTCTTATTTTTCATATATAGGAGCAAACAAACGCCGCGGATGTTTCTGTATGAACATTCGGACCACTTTGTCAGTCTCAATCGGAGTGTCATAGTACATGTTCATGAGCACCAGTGAAGTGTGTTCCAAAACCAAAACCTCATAATCGAAAAATCGTTGGTCACCGTGAGCAGGGGGGGTCCGGACCCCCTCGACCCCCCCCTGGATCCGCGCCTGCCTTAACTTAATATATACAAGCAATGCTGCATCAATCAGCTTAGTCATCATATCGCCTTGGGACAACAATGGTTCTTCCTCTTCTAGATTTTCTAACAATAGTCTGCCAATAAACCTTTTCATTTTCATTTCATTTTCATTTATAAGGTGTGAGGTGAGAGCCACTGGCCGATAATTTTTGGGCATTGCTCTGTTACCACCTTTAAATAGGGGGGCAATGTTCGCGATCTTTAAGGGGAGTGGAATTTGTCCTGTGTCGAGTGATTTCCTCCATAGAAAGTACAGCGATTTTGCAATACTCTCTTTGCATTTCTTCAGAAATGTGGCACTCCATGTGTCTGGCCCTGGCGCTGAATTGTCTCGCATCTGTGATAAGGCCGTAATTACATCTCCTTCCGTGAACTCGAAGTCTATTAATAGGTTTGTGCCGGGATTTGTTCTTGGTTGATCTGTATCAATGTCGAAAAACTCGTCTGGGTTTTCCACTTCCATCTCGGACTTATGGGTGCTAAACACAGATTTAAATTGTTCCCTAAGCAGTTCACTTATTTCTTTCGGGTCATTTGTGTATTCGGCCTCCCCGTCTATCAACGGTCCAATACTCTCCTTACACTGCATTTTCCTTTTCGCAAAAGTGTTGAAGTATTTTGGGTTATTTTTTGTTTTCTGCTACCTTGTTTTCCTCCTCGTTTGTCTTATGTATGAATGTTTGCTTTTGGTCCATTTCTATTTCGCCAAGTTTCCTCTCTAGTTTGAGTCTCCTTGCATAAGTTCTGCATCTGTGGAGGTGTTTTACGGTTTGTCTTCGTTGCATGAATAGAGTCCTGATTTTCCTCTCGAGCTTGCTACGTTTTCTTTCCTATCTCTCTGGAATATGTTTCAGTATTACTATTATAGGTTTGGTTTCCGTCTCTATTATACATAGTATTTCTTGTGGCGTCTTCTCGTGTAGTAGCAATTCCCAATTTACCTCCTTTGAATCTTTATTTACGTTTTCCCAATTTACTTTTTTTGAATTTATGTTTAAGCCTTCAAATATTCCATCTGCCTCTCTAGGATGCGTTTTCGGACCTCTGGGTGCTAACTTCAATTGTATATCGATGAGGTTATGGTCGGAGAACTTTGTGTGCGTTACTTTTTTATTTATTATCTCGTTATTTGTCCAGATTAAATCCAAAACGTTCTCCTTTCTTGTGGCTTCACTGATTTCCTGGGTAAGTGCGTAATGTTCCATAATATCTAATAGCATTGTTGCTCGGGTTCTGTCATCTTTAGTAATGTTGCCATGAAATTTCTCAACATATATAACTTCGCCATTTTTCTTCCATGATATGAATGGAACATTAAAATCCCCGAAAATTAGAATATTTGTTGCTGGAGTTTCAAGTAATTTTAATATGTTTTCTATTTCATTTGTAGCAAATTGGAATTCACTTTTTGTGGTGTTTGGTGGTCTGTAGATGTTTATAATGGTTAGGTTCAGTTCTTTTACTTCTAATATAATAACTTCAACTGTGCTGTTTGATTTCTTTACCCTCACTTCAAATGTGAAAGTGTTTTTCACGTAGATACAACACCCTCCTCCTCGTCTTGCCACTCTATCAGCTCTGTATATGTTGTAGTCCAGCAATGCTATTTCAGTATTCTCGATGCAGTTTTCACAGCCTTTTTCGCACTTATGTAAGTGAGTTTCCGTTAGACATATGATATCTATGCTGGTTTCCGTAGCTAAATTTTGCAAGTATTGTAATTTGCAGTCTGCATGGTCCGTATAGAGGCCTTGTATATTTGTGTATAATACATTTACCGGGTTTCTAATCTTCGTGTTCGATTCTCCTAAATGATGGTCATTTCCTGGTCGATGTCGGTTCCTGTTTGGTGTTATTGGGTGGGCCGCTGCATTTGGGAGTATTGGGGTTGCGGCCCGTGATACCACTGTTGTTGTTGTATTATTGGTGGGTGGTGTTGAATAGGAGGGTGATGTGCGTAATGTTGTGGTGCATATGTTTGCGGCGTTCTGTCTCTCCTTGTTAGAAGGGCAAGCTGAGCTTTTATTGTTAGAAAATCTAGAAGAGGAAGAACCATTGTTGTCCCAAGGCGATACGATGACTAAGCTGATTGATGCAGCATTGCTTGTATATATATTAAGTTAAGGTGTGTATATATATCCATCTCATAATTGTAAGGTTAGTGAAAAATTAAATTAATTTAGAGCTAGCATTTTTGAGCTCTTGTGGCATCATTGTTTGGTCACACTGTTGGCATCATTTTGAGACGCTGCGCGTCTTTTCTACTCGTTTGTGGAAGGTCGTACGTAAAGGTGTGGTTTGATAGAGAGCTCTCTTGCAATTCAGTTTGGTTGTTTAGATACATGATTGTTGCATCGTGCAATATAGTCCAGGTTGCGTTGTTGTTGCAAGGTTCAGAAAGAAGACCACAAATAGTACCCTTTTGTTTACTTTTTAAGTTCATGTAATTTAAGATCTAAGTTAGGCCCGCATCGAGTCAGCAACCCTGAGGTTACCCTGAGGTAGGACCTAATAGGATCTCAAATCCGTAAGTTTTAATTTAGCTTAACTTGGGCTTTAGGTAGAACTTGCCCTTTAGAATTTGGCCGTTCACGGCTCAGCTGGGATTTCGAACCCGACAAATAAATAAAATAACATGGTCCTTCGAACCGGATTTCTACCCCAAGACTGAGTCAGTGACCATTTTTCGGCAAAGTTCTGATTGTGCAAATTGTATCCCAAGTTAGGCCTAGACGGGTTGAGTATTATTGAGTTAAGGTCCCAGGGTAAAAAGTTTGGTCGCCCAATTGCGAAACTTGGCCAGTCGTCTGTCGTTTTTTGGCCTACTTTTTTTCCGGTTTGGTTAATTTTGGGTTATTATTGAATTAAGGTCCCAGGGTAAAGTTTGGTCGCCCAATTGCGAAACTTGGCCAGTCGTCTGTCGTTTTTTGGCCTACTTTTTTTCCGGTTTGGTTAATTTTGGGTTATTATTGAATTAAGGTCCCAGGGTAAAGTTTGGTCGCCCAATTGCGAAACTTGGCCAGTCGTCTGTCGTTTTTTGGCCTACTTTTTTTCCGGTTTGGTTAATTTTGGGTTATTATTGAATTAAGGTCCCAGGGTAAAGTTTGGTCGCCCAATTGCGAAACTTGGCCAGTCGTCTGTCGTTTTTTGGCCTACTTTTTTTCGGTTTGGTTAATTTTGGGTCATTATTGAATTAAGGTCCTGGGGTGGAAAATTTGGTATTCCATACTGGTGTTTGGTTAGTACCCCACTCAGCAATTCAGTTTATTTGAAAGTAAAATTGCGTTTGATCAGTTTGGTTAAGTATTTCTGCCAATTCAGCTCATTTGGTATTGAGCCCAAGGGTTGTTTACATTGAAGATGAGTGCATCTGAATTGAACAAATTTATAAAAAGGAGAAGTGCCTACAAAGGTCTAATTACAAAGGTCATTGCCACTATAGATTCTGCCATAGAGCAAGAGGATTTACGCTTAGTGACTGCGAAGCTTGCCATATTAGAAACTAAAAAGGTTGCTCTAAGTGAGGTAAATGTTAAAATTGAGGCTCTTATAGAAGAGGATGAAATAGAAAATAACATAATTTACTTTGAAGAGATTATTGATGATATGATTAACGTAGGCCTCCGAGCAAAAGAGTTTAGCAGCTCAGTACAGTTAGAGACCAGGTCTAATAATGAAACACAACACTCAACAAATGATGCTTGTGAAGTTAAGGTTAACAGATCTGTAGTTCAATTACCGAGGCTTGTACTCAAAACATTTTCTGGGAGTATTCAGGAATGGCAAGGATGGGCAGACAGTTTTCAATCAGCAGTTCATTCTAGTCAAGTGTTAAGTGCCGTGGAGAAGTTTAATTATTTGCGGTCCCTCTTGGAAGGGGAGGCAGCAAGGACTATAGCAGGATTAGCATTAACAGAGGCTAATTATAATGTGGCTTGGGATATATTAAAGAAACGGTTTGGTAAACCAGAGATCTTAATTAAAAGCCACCTCCGTGCACTTTTAACTATACCTCCTGTTAATAATCCTAATAGTGTCAAGGAGTTACGGCAGTTATATGATGAATTTGAAATTAGAACTAGGTCCCTGGACAACTTGGGTGTAGGAATGGAAAAGTATGGTATAATGTTGGTTCCTACACTGGAGTCTAAATTGCCTAGCTCAATTTTGCTTGAATTAAGTAGGGGACACTCTGCA
This sequence comes from Bathynomus jamesi, assembly GCA_023014485.1. Taxonomy (NCBI): domain Eukaryota; kingdom Metazoa; phylum Arthropoda; class Malacostraca; order Isopoda; family Cirolanidae; genus Bathynomus; species Bathynomus jamesi. Next base: position 419,325 of record JAJOZX010001321.1, read on the forward strand.
GAACATGTGTACATCCCCCTTCAGCAGATGTTAAGTTTTTTAGGCACAGAATTAGCAAGACGAGAGGGAGTTGAGTTTGCACAATGGGATGGTAAACAAGAGGACAAAGGCAGGCACAGCACCAAAGTTTCCACAAAAAGGAATAGCCCAGGAACAGTGTCAGCTCTACATGCCTCCTCTGAGAATAAATTAAAGGGAATCAAGGAATGTATATTTTGCGAAGGCAACCACAAGTCATATAAATGTGAGGTGGCTGAGGCCTTACCCTTTGAGGAGAGAAAGGACAGGGTAACTAAGTCCACAGCATGTTTTAAATGTTTTTTGAAAGGTCATAGAGCAAGGTTTTGTAAGTTTAAAATTTTGTGCAAAAAATGTCATGGTAGGCATCAGCCATTATTGTGTGAAAACACTCTTAGTAGGCCTACCCCAGAAGTAGAGACATCAGTGGCACATGCCACTGCTATGCAAGGGAGTAAAAGTAAAGGGGGATTATTGCAAACAACTGCAGCCTTATTAATTGGGAATGAGGGAGAAGCTACTGTAAGAGTGTTGTTTGATAGTGGTAGCCAGTGTAGTTTTATTAAGACCAGAATTTCCAGAAAATTGAAGTTTAAAGAACTTAAGAGGGAAAATTTAAGAATTTCTGGGTTTGGGGGTTCCGTTCAAAACCGAACCAAATTTAAGAAGGTAGAAGTTCTGGTTAAAGGGTTGTTACCGCAAAGTCCCACTATCAAGGTCCAAGCTGTAGAGATTGAGGAACTTTGTGCTCCAGTCACTACTTGTTTAGATATGGCATGTGTCCAAGAATTGCAAGTTAAAGGAATTAATTTGGGCAATAATAAGTTTGAGGGAACAGAAGATATTAGTCTTTTGATTGGAGCTGACTATTATTGGGACTTCATCACTGGTAATATTGTCCGTACATCTCAAGGCCCAGTAGCTATTGAAAGTAAGCTAGGCTGGATGCTACATGGTAGTTATTGCAATGAAATGGAAGTTAAGGCTCTCTTTGTTAAGATTGAGGAGAACAGCCATGGTCTGGAAAGGCATTTGAAAGCGTTTTGGGAACTTGAATCTATTGGTATAAAGGACAACCAGGCAAGTACAGTGAACAATGATGTTTTAGAGCAATTTGAAAAAGGGATTGGGTTTAGAGATGGTTGCTATGAAGTTGGCCTACCATGGAAGGATTCTTGCAACCCGGTTCAAACCTTCAGCTAGCTAATCGGAGGTTGGAGACTTCATTGTACAGGCTAAGAAAAAATGAGGAGTTGTTAATTGAATACGATGAGGCCATCCTAAGTTATGTAAGGGAGGGCTATGCTGAAAGGGTACAAGGTGAGCTGGTGAGCCAGGAGGCACATTATCTGCCACACCATGCAGTGGTACGGCGAGACAAAACTACCACCAAACTGAGGGTAGTTTTTGATGGCTCAGCCAAGGACAAAGGTGGTGTGTCCTTGAATGACTGTTTGGATGCTGGGCCAAATTTAAATGCAGATTTATTTTCCTTGTTACTGAGATTCAGGTTTGGTAGAGTAGCATTGACTGCAGATGTGAAGCAAGCCTTTTTGCGGATAAAGTTAAAACCAGAGGACAGAGATGCAGTAAGGTATCTGTGGGTGGATACGAAAGACTTGTTGGAAAATGAACCTAAGGTTCAAGCATATAGAATGAAGTCAGTGTTGTTTGGCCTCAGCTCTAGTCCATTTCTGTTGGCAGCTACTATGCAGTACCATTTTAAGAAATATTCTGAAGTCTATCTAACACTATTGAACACATAAGGAAAAATTTTTATGTTGATGATTTGCTATGTTCCGTGGATAATACAGAAATGGCTAAACAGATATTCATGGAGGCTAGAGCTATAATGAGGGAGGCTGGCATGGAGCTCAGAAAATGGCAGACCAATCATTCGCAATTACAAGAGTTTATGAGTCATTCCTCTGTAGTACCTGACGCAGCAGAAAGTATTGAGGATTCTGGTATTAAGGAGTTGTGGGCAATAGACGCAAAGGTGCTAGGCATCGTTTGGCAACAAGATGATGATTTGTTTACCTTCAATGGGAAATCTTTAGTAGAGCTGGCCGAGAATGAGACAAGGTGGACAAAACGTACAGCTCTTAGTTTGGCTTCGAAGGTCTTTGATCCTCTTGGATTCCTGGCTCCATTTGTGATAAAGTCAAAAATTTGGTTTCAGAGCCTCTGGGAAATTGGACTTGGTTGGGACCAAGAGTTATCTGATCATATGGTGGTAAGGTGGAAATATTGGTTCAAAGAATTGGCACATCTTGGAGACATTGAAATCCAAGATGGTACTTTGGAGAGTTGAACAATAGTCCAGACAATTTGGAGCTGCACATCTTTTGTGATGCAAGTGAGGAAGCCTATGCAACTTGTATTTATATAAGAGGAGCATTGCAAGAAGAAGTAAGTTGCAGGTTGGTTGCGGCAAAGAGTAGAGTAGCACCTTGAAAAGGCTTTCTGTTCCAAGGTTGGAATTGATGGGTGCCGTTATTGCTAGTCGGCTTGCAATTACAGTGCGAAAGTCTTTGGCCCTCTATGAAATTCCAAGCTATTATTGGACAGACTCCACTATAGTTTGGCACTGGTTAAGAAGTCAGGCAAGGAAATGGAAACCATTTGTTGCCAATAGGGTGGAGAAATTCAAGCTCACACAGATCCCAAGCAATGGAAGCATTGTCCAGGCATCCAAAACCCCGCTGATTTACCAACACGAGGAATTTCGGTGAAAGATCTTTCACAATCAAGTTTGTGGTGGAATGGGCCAGAGTGGCTAAAACTTGGAAGTGAAAACTGGCCTTCTAATCAGCCTATTGTAGGAGAATGCCAGGCTGAAGAAGCATGGGTGAGTGAGGTGAGAAAATGCGCTGTGAACAGTTGTCAAGTTATGCAGCAGGACCCCATATTGAGGCTTGAGGACATTAGCAGTCTGAAAAGATTGTTAAGAGTGACAGCATGGGTATATAGATTTACCAACAACATTAAGGGAGAAACAAGAAGGGAAGGAATTCTGAACAGTAATGAGATTCAGCAAGCCAGGAAATACTGGGTGGTATATATGCAGAAGAAAAAATTTGGTGAAGAGAGAGAATTGCTCACCAGCCATCCATTACAGGTTCTACCAACACATTCTGCGCTCAAGGGTTTGGATGTGTTTTTGGATCAGGATTATTGAGAGTAGGAGGTAGACTACAGTTTTCTGGGCTTCCAGAGGAGAAAAGACATCCAATTTTGCTACTTCTGGGGGGCACTTTGTGGACCTTTTGATCCTGGATACTCATCATAAGCTGTTACATGCTGGAGTTAGAGAAGTGATAATAGAGATTAGACAACAATTTTGGATTCTCAAAATTAGACAAGTAGTGAAAAAGGTCTTGCATAAAGTTGTGGTTTGCAAGCGTTGGAGTGCAAAGCCTTATTATGAAAAGGTGGCTCCACTTCCAAGAGAACGGTGTGTTATACTGCCCCATTTGATGTAGTGGGAGTAGACTTTGCAGGGCCAGTCTATGTGTATGAGCGAGGGGAGTCTAACAAAGGTTATATATGTCTTTTCACCTGTGCTACCACCAGAGCAATCCATTTGGAGTTGGTAAGCAACTTAAGTAGTGATGTATTTCTTTTGGCCTTTAAACGGTTTGTGAAGGGAAGGGGTTCCAAATAAAATCATATCGGATAATGCAAAAACCTTCAAAAAGGCTGCAAAGGAACTCCAAGAAATTTGGTCCTTGCTAAAAGAGGAAGGATTCCAATCCTACTTTTCACACCAAGGGGTACAGTGGGAGTTTATTGTTGAGAGAGCACCATGGTGGGAGGATTTTGGGAAAGGCTAGTGAGAAGTGTAAAGTGTCCATCAAAGAAACTTTTAGCTAATGCTCATTTGAGCAAAGAAGAATTCTCTACTGTTTTATGTGAAGTAGAAGCAATGGTGAACAGTAGGCCTATCACTTTTGTTTACAACAGTAGGCAGGATGCAGAGCCATTGACACCAAATCATTTTCTTTGTGGTAAACGATTAACATCAAACCCCAGTGTGCCAGAAGACTTGCAGCCCATCCAGAGCACTCAAGGAGAGTTAACCAGACGGTTCAGGTACCTTGAAGAGCTACAAGATCAGTTATGGAAGAGGTGGCAGATGGAATACTTGCCAGAACTCAATTATTACCCATCAGGCAAGGTAAAGGGCTCCAATGCAAATTGTATCAAGGTGGGAGAAGTGGTAATGATTGGGGATGAAAGACCAAGGCAATGCTGGAAGCTTGGCTTAATTGAAGAGTTGTTTGTTGGCAAAGACAATTTAGTTAGGTCTGCACTGGTAAAGACTTCAGGAGGAAAGTTAAAGAGACCTATACAAAAACTCTATGCTTTAGAAATCAGCAAAAACACAGATAGTCAAGATGAAACATTTGAGTACAGCCTCATGAAGAAGGCTTGGCTAACCTTGCAGAAGGTAATGACAACAATGCCTCTTCGGTGGGGAGTGTTAGAAAATCTAGAAGAGGAAGAACCATTGTTGTCCCAGGCGATACGATGACTAAGCTGATTGATGCAGCATTGCTTGTATATATATTAAGTTAAGGTGTGTATATATATCCATCTCATAATTGTAAGGTTAGTGAAAAATTAAATTAATTTAGAGCTAGCATTTTTGAGCTCTTGTGGCATCATTGTTTGGTCACACTGTTGGCATCATTTTGAGACGCTGCGCGTCTTTTCTACTCTTGTGGAAGGTCGTACGTAAAGGTGTGGTTTGATAGAGAGCTCTCTTGCAATTCAGTTTGGTTGTTTAGATACATGATTGTTGCATCGTGCAATAGTCCAGGTTGCGTTGTTGTTGCAAGGTTCAGAAAGAAGACCACAAATAGTACCCTTTTGTTTACTTTTTAAGTTCATGTAATTTAAGATCTAAGTTAGGCCCGCATCGAGTCAGCAACCCTGAGGTTACCCTGAGGTAGGACCTAATAGGATCTCAAATCCGTAAGTTTTAATTTAGCTTAACTTGGGCTTTAGGTAGAACTTGCCCTTTAGAATTTGGCCGTTCACGGCTCAGCTGGGATTTCGAACCCGACAAATAAATAAAATAACATTTATTATCCTCATTTCTTCTAAAAAATATATTTCATTACTCTTGTTATTTCTTCTATGTCGAATATGATCTGTTCTTTCCCGTTCTCTTCTTTGCGTACCCTTTATGTGAAAGTGCGGGCACTCTATGTTCAGGCATTTTTTCTCAGTAATTGACTGTCTGCACATAAGAGGGTGAAAAAAGTTACAGTTTGGTCTGTACTTGCACTTCCAATTCCTCATCATATAGAAGCATTTTGTAGGGTGATTGTATATGCAGTTTGAGCCATATTTGCACGCACCTATTTTATAATATTCGCATATGGCCCGTCGTTTAAATTCCCTCTGAGTCTTATGTGATTCGATTTCCTTCTTCTGCTTCGCCACCACTTCTTCCCTACTCAGTGGGGTTGTTTTCTTCGGCGTGTATTTCGTATCTCCCTCTTCTGCCTTGGGTACCTCTTTTCCTGAGGCTGCTTTCGCCCCTCCCTGTAGTGTGTTTTCTTTTTCCTTCTCGGTTGTGCAGGCGTTTTCTGTTTCATGTTTTTCTGTCGGTAAAACTGCTGTACTTGATTCTTCTATTTCAACATTTTGTGTTCCCCTCTGTACTAATTTTCTATTGTTTTCCATGCACTTGACGCATAAGAAACCACAAAGGCCTATTTTGTTATTTATTCTATTTACCATTTTCCTTTCTTTTCTATCTAAGTTCATGCATTTGTAGTGCTTAAAGGCATTGCACAGAATGCAGTTTAAGCCCGAGGTCTGGTCTGCTTCATTTTTGCAATCGCAAAGTTGATATGCGGCACATTCCATTACAGATAATCCGGCTTTATTCAATTTTCTGACTTTCCCGCAATTTACACATTTCTTCGTATGTTTTGCCATTTTCTCCTTTATTTTCCTCTTCTTCTCGCTTCTCAAATTTCTCTCAATAACTCGACCTTCGTTTTATGGCACTGACCTTTTTCCCTCTTAGGCCTAGTGTACAATCTCAGAGCTGTTTTCCGTTCGAAGTGTTTTAAATTTATGTTTCAATTTCATGTTTTTTCGTTGTGCAAGCTATATGCCACCGGCTTTCACTTAATAATTTATTATCGCGAATTCACTGGTATTAAACACACACACTGGTATAAGATAGAATTTACTGCTGAACTTATAAACACTAGTTATTTCGATATTACACAGAGCGGAAACAAAAACGTCCGTACACCACGTGGTAGAAACACACAATATATATACAGTATAATATATATATATATATATATATATAATATATATATATATATATATATATAATAATATTGTTATAATGTTTCAGACCAACAAAAACCCTAGGATCCACTCATGGCTGGTCTACCTAACTGTGTTCGTAATTGTATATTGTGCATGTCCTCCGTGGTGGCAGAGGGACCTACAATTTTACGTGGCTTCCGAACAACAAAGAACATAAGAAATTTTTATAGGGCACACTAGGGGCCACTTCGGCCCATCGAGGTGGCTCCACTGTGTAAAAACTGCCTATACATTGGCAACAACCAATTTTTACAAAACTAAATAATTAACAATTTAAAACTAAAGATAGAATCTCTGGATCCAGAGGATCAAGTCATAATGGACAACTATCCACAAATATGTTACACTCTATATCTATTTATAACTGACATGCAAAGTATCAGATCCAAAGAATTCAGTCAATTTCATTACAGTATCAATACCAGTACCTTGCCAACCAAAAATAAGCCACGGACCATATCAATTGCGGACCAAGTCACAATTTACAACCATATACAGTACATTACAATATATATACTTAGGAGGAAAAGTGCAGGTGTGGCTGTAAACACTGTACAGTAATGTAGAAATGTGTGTGCACCCATTTTGGATCTCCCATTTAAAGGTGTTTGTGGGGCAAGTGAAGATCATGAGTTTTTCAATACGTCACAGTACTATGGGGGGCACCGCTCGCCAGAGGAATCTCTTTAAATGGGGTGTGTAAGGACAGAGAGTATCCCCTAACCCAAGATGCTGCCTTCCTAGATCCCACAACACTTGTGTTGAGCTGTGGGATCTATCACCTAAATGTACATAATATATATGAAATAAACTAGTACCATTCATGCAATAAAAATATGCTTAAAAACTATCACCAGATGTCCCTTGCAGACATCAAACTACCCAACCTTCTTTTGAAAGAATCAATTGTATCTGAAGTCACCACTTCTTCTGTCAGACTGCTCCAAAACTTAATTACTCTGTTTGTAAAACTATGTTTTCTTAAATTTGTTTTACATCTTGGCTTAAATAATTTCATACTATGACCTCTAGTCTGGTTATTGTGATCTATAATGAAAAGAGAATCAAAATCTATCTTCTCCAACCCTTAATTTTACTACCTTAAACTATATCCAATCTATCAACATATGCGTCTAATCGATTTTTAAACATGTTTGAAGACGTGCTACTAATTACTTCTACGGGCAAACTATTCCAGCTATTTACTATTCTATGCGTAAAAGAGTTTTTGGCAACTGCTGTCTCGAACCTTCTACTTGTCAACTTACACCCGTTGTTTCTAGTCCTATTATATTGAGATATTTCGAAAAAGCTATCGGTGCTGGTTAAGTATGCGGTCTACCTACGATTCGGCGGTCTACCTTTTAATTATAGCTTCCTATCTTGTTTACTAATTGTTTGTTTACATCCCATTGTCAATCGCCCTTGACGATTGATTAGGTTTAGTCATGATATTTTCGTTAGTTTTAACGAAAATATCATGATTAAACCTAACCAATCGTAGGTAGACCGCACACTTAACCAGCACCAAGCTATCTCTATCTACGTTATCGAACCCATTCATAATTTTGAAAACCTGGATTAGATCACCCCTTAGCCTCCTAGTCTCGAGTGTAGTCAATTTGAACTCTTTAAGCCTATCCTCGTACGTCTTTGACCTAAGCGACGGAATCATCTTAGTTGCTCGTCTTTGAACTCTTTCGATTTTGTCTATATCTTTGCGCATATGCGGATTCCAAAATTGGATCGCTACTCCGAATGGGGACTAACTAATGATTTATAAAGAGGAACTATAATATCGCGCGATTTGTACTAAAAATTCCGAGCTATAAAACCTAACACTTTGTTCGCTTTATTGACCGCTGCTGTCTTTGTTTCGCTACTTTTAAATCACCAGTGACTATAACTCCTAAATCTTTTTCCTGCTCTACGCTTATCAACTCTTTCCCTGACATACTATACCCAAAATTACCGTTACGCGAACCTATATGTAAAATTTTGCACTTATCGACATTAAATCTCATTTGCCATGTGACTGACCAATCAACGATTTTATTCAGATCATTCTGGATTTTACCTCTATCTTCGTCATTAATCGCCCTACCACCCAGCTTCGTGTCATCCGCAAACTTTGAAACTGTACAGACTAGGCCGACATCTAAATCGTTAATATACAGGGTGTACATAAAGTCGATCTATTTTTGTGAAGCACTTAGAAATTATATGGAATTCAATCATAAAATGATAAAGTGGTAACATTTATTAAATAATTAAGAGTAGGATTCGACGTGACGCCCATCAGTATCCCTGCACAGCTCAAATCGTTCCGCAGCATTTCTAAACACATTCTGGAGCATTTGCGGGGTTATGTTATCTGCAGCAGTTCGTATACGTGTACGTAAGTTTTCAAGACTCGTAATCTTCGTCTGATAGACGTGCGACTCGATAAAGCCCCATGCAAAGAAATCTAAAGGGGTTAAATCTGGTCATCTCGCTGGCCAAGTTCTGTTGCTTCCGCGTCCGATCCAGCGATTTGGAAAACGTCCATTTAGATAATCCTGAACAATTTTGGCATAGTGACAAGGAGCACCATCATGTTGATAGACGACGGGGATAGGATTGTTAGTACCGTCGTCTATCAACATGATGGTGCTCCTTGTCACTATGTCAAAATTGTTGAGGATTATCTAAATGGACGTTTTCCAAATCGCTGGATCGGACGCGGAAGCAACAGACCTTGGCCAGCGAGATCACCAGATTTAACCCCTTTAGATTTCTTTGCATGGGGCTTTATCAAATCGCACGTCTATCAGACGAAGATTACGAGTCTTGAAAACTTACGTACACGTATACGAACTGCTGCAGATAACATAACCCCGCAAATGCTCCAGAATGTGTTTAGAAATGCTGCGGAACGATTTGAGCTGTGCAGGGATACTGATGGGCGTCACGTCGAATCCTACTCTTAATTATTTAATAAATGTTACCACTTTATCATTTTATGATTGAATTCCAAATAATTTCCAAGTGCTTCACAAAAATAGATCCTGACTTTATGTACACCCTGTATATATAAGAAAAAGCAAGGGGCCCAATATAGAACCCTGAGGAACGCCACTCGCTACATTAGCCCAACACGACTCCGCTCCATCAACGACCACCCTCTGTTTCCTACCTCGCAACCACTCTTCTATCCAATTTATTACTACACCCCTGATTCCATGAGCCTTAGTTTTCTCAATGAGTCTTTTGTGCGGTACGGTGTCAAACGCTTTTTGAAAATCTAAATACACTACATCAACCGCCCGATGACTATCGTAAACATCAATCACGCTTTGAAAAATTCTAAAAGATTAGTTAAGCAAGATTTGTTTCGCCTAAAACCGTGCTGCGTATTTCTAACTAAGTTATGCAATTCTAAGTGTTCGACTATACGATCCTTAATTATTGATTCCAGTAGCTTACCTACAACAGACGTTAAACTGATTGGCCTATAATTTCCCGCCGCACCTTTATCGCCTTTCTTAATGATAGGTGTTACGTTTTCTAACTTGAAATTATCTGGTACGCACCCCTCAGAAATAGACGCATTAAAAATCTTTGTTAGCGGCACAACAATGCTATCTTTTAATTCTTTTAGTTGTATGGGATATATGGAATCCGGCCCCTGTGATTTACGCCTTTTCATTTTATCAATATAGCGCATTCCCTTCCCTTCACTAACGACAATATTATCAAAAATATTACCATTATCAAAAGGCATTATGTCTATGACCATAGGGATATTCTTTACATCTTCTATAGTAAAAACTGACGTAAAGAATTCGTTTAGCAAGGTAGCCATTTCCTTGTTTTCAGAAACTAGATCTCCGTTAACATTTTTCAACGGCCCCAAGACACTTTTAACTGGATTTCTATTGCTGACGTATTGAAAGAATCGCTTGGGGTTTTCTTTACCGTCACGAGCTATGGAGATTTCAAGATAAGTGCAAAATTTTACATAGAGTTCGTATAACGGTAATTTTACGTATAGTATGTCAGGGAAGGAGTTAGCAAGCGTAGAGCAGGAAAAAGATTTAGGAGTTATAGTCACTGGTGATTTAAAAGTAGCGAAACAAAGTACAGCAGCGGTCAATAAAGCGAACAAAGTGTTAGGTTTTATAGCTCGGAATTTTGAGTACAAATCGCGCGATATTATAGTTCCTCTTTATAAATCATTAGTTAGACCCCATTTGGAGTACGCGATCCAATTTTGGAATCCGCATATGCGCAAAGATATAGACAAAATCGAAAGAGTTCAAAGACGAGCAACTAAGATGATTCCGTCGCTTAGGTCAAAGTCGTACGAGGATAGGCTTAAAGAGTTAAAATTGACTACACTCGAGACTAGGAGGCTGAGGGGTGATTTAATCCAGGTTTTCAAAATTATGAATGGGTTCGATAACGTAGATAGAGATAGCTTTTTCGAAATATCTCAATATAATAGGACTAGAAACAACGGGTGTAAGTTGACAAGTAGAAGGTTCGAGACAGCAGTTGCCAAAAACTTTTTTACGCATAGAATAGTAAGTAGCTGGAATAGTTTGCCGGTAGAAGTAATTAGTAGCACGTCTATAAACATGTTTAAAAATCGATTAGACGCATATGTTGATAGATTGGGTATAGTTTAAGGTAGTAAAATTAAGGGTTGGATAAGATAGATTTTGATTCTCTTTTCATTAAAATCACAATAACCAGACTAGAGGTCATAGTATGAAATTATTTAAGCCAAGATGTAGAACAAATTTAAGAAAACATAGTTTTACAAACAGAGTAATTAAGTTTTGGAGCAGTCTGACAGAAGAAGTGGTGACTTCAGATACAATTGATTCTTTCAAAAGAAGGTTGGGTAGTTTGATGTCTGCAAGGGACATCTTGTGATAGTGTTTAAGCATATTTTTATTGCATGAATGGTGCTAGTTTATTTCATATATATTATGTACATTTAGGTGATAGATCCCACAGCTCAACACAAGTGTTGTGGGATATAGGAAGGCAGCATCTTGGGTTAGGGGATACTCTCTGTCCTTACACACCCCATTTAAAGAGATTCCTCTGCTGAGCGGTGCCCCCATAGTACTGTGAAGTATTGAAAAACTCATGATCTTCACTTGCCCCACAAACACCTTTAAATGGGAGACCCAAAATGGGTGCACACACATTTCTACATTACTGTACAGTGTTTACAGCCACATCTACACTTTTTCTTCTAGGTGTATATATTGTAATGTATATGGTTGTAAATTGTGACTTGATCCGCAATTGATATGGACCGTGACTTATTTTTGGTTGGCAAGGTACTGGTATTGACAGACACCGTAATGAAATTGACTGGATTCTTTGGATCTGATATATTTGCATGTCAGTTATAAATAGATATAGAGTGTGACATATTTGTGGATAGTAGTTTATTATGACTTGATCCCCTGGATCCAGAGATTGTATCTAGTTTTAAATTGATAATTATTTAGTTTTGTAAAAATTGGTTGTTGCCAATGTACAGGCAGTTTTTACATAGTGGAGCCACCTCGATGGGCCGAAGTGGCACCTAGTGTGCCCACTATAAAAATTTCTTATGTTCTTGTGGTTCGGAACCCACGTAAAATTGTAGGTTCCCTTCGCCACCATGGATTACATGCACAATATGTAATTACGAACACAGTGTTCGTAATTGTGTATTGTGCATGTCCTCTGTGGTGGCGGAGGGGACCTACAATTTTACGTGGGTTTCGAACCACAAGAACATAAGAAATTTTTATAGTGGGCACATTAGGGGCAAATCAAAATTGGGCTCCAATAAAATGAATCAAAACGAATCAGTTGTCCGGAATCCATCCTTTAACAATACAGACATCCCAACATAGTCAAAATGGTACGTAATTCTACGGAGGCGAGGTCTATTCTTGTTTTGTTTGGAAGTTTTGTGTGAAATTTGGTAAATTACATACATTACATTTGAAAAACATGGAGCAACTCGGGTGTGTCGAGGTTATCCAAGTCATAAATGATCTGAATGTATATTCTGGATATCATCGCTTTTACGGTAGAGCTCCAAGAGTCTCCAAATGATAGTTTCGTAAAAAAAAAGGCACCTAATATTTTGTGGATTACCAATATAATGAACTGCTTACAGTTTAAAAACTTTCTAGAATATTTTGAATGAAAGGTACAACTTTACAAGACGCCCGCATTGCCATGAAACATGCTGTAGTAACGAAACATATTTTGTTGAAAATCTGATATTTAATATAGTTTAAATGCCCGGTTAGGTCAATACTATGCTCTTGACGATTGGTTAGGTTAAGTTGTGATAATTTCGTTAAAACTAGAGAAAATATTACGACTTAACCTAACCAATCATCAAGGGCATACATTAAATATCTTATTTTCAACAAAATAGGAAACAGTATATGAAACGGAAAAAATCCAAATGGTGTAAGCTATGATAGGCCTAGTAACATCTTCATAGTGTCATAACTGTTATTTTCTAAATTACCAAATAATGATAATGAATTATGACAAAAAAAAATTGAGAACTCTGGTCTCTGTGAGTAATGTCTGATGTCACAGTAAACAAAAAACAAATAATTTGATAGTTAACTGTAAATAACCAATCTAGCTGATAAATTTTGATTTGTGAGGGGCCTCTTGCTGCCTTCTTCAGCCCCCCCCCCCCTCCCCCCTAGCCAGTTTTGAAATGATGCCCCTGTTTTACAGTCCTAAATTTGGTTAATATGTAGCAAATATCCCCACCTTGTGTTCATAATTTTTGATGTTAGCATTTGGTAGTATACAGCAATAGAATAAATTGGTAAATATTTGGCTGGTTATAGGGGGCTACATTTTTTTATCAAAATTACATTTTTCTAGTGTAGTTTTCTCTGCTTTCGAATCTGATACCCATTTCTTGTGCAAATGAATAGAAACTATTTTTTTTTCCATTCCAAAATACGGAGTGTTTCTACTCATTTGCACAAGAAATGTGTGTCAAATTCCAACAAAGCAGAGAAAACTACACCAAGAAAATGTAGTTCTGATAAAAAACTAGCTAACCTAACTAAATTAACTAACTTAACCAACCTGTGCAAATGTAATGAAATAAGAATTTGTTTACATTATTTTGGAGTCATGTTTCATCATATTTGCGCAGGAAATGAAGGTTATATTTCAACAGAGCACACCAAAATACACTAGAAAAATTTATTTTTTATTTCAATTTCAGGCCGTAATTTTCGTTATTTTCATTTAAACTAACGAAAATATCGTTACTTAACCTAACCAATCATCAAGGATGTACAGTTGGCCTAACCTGGCACTCAGTTGGCCTAACCGGGCATTCAGTTGGCCTAACCGGGCATTCAGTTGGCCTAACCGGGCATTCAGTTGGCCTAACCGGGCATTCAGTTGGTCTAACCGGGCATTCAGTTGGCCTAACCGGGCATTCAGTTGGCCTAACCGGGCATTCAGTTGGCCTAACCGGGCATTCAGTTGGCCTAACCGGGCATTCAGTTGGCCTAACCGGGCATTCAGTTGGCCTAACCGGGCATTCAGTTGGCCTAACCGGGCATTCAGTTGGCCTAACCGGGCATTCAGTTGGCCTAACCGGGCATTCAGTTGGCCTAACCGGGCATTCAGTTGGCCTAACCGGGCATTCAGTTGGCCTAACCGGGCATTCAGTTGGCCTAACCGGGCATTCAGTTGGCCTAACCGGGCATTCAGTTGGCCTAACCGGGCATTCAGTTGGCCTAACTGGGCATTCAGTTGGCCTAACTGGGCATTCAGTTGGCCTAACTGGGCATTCAGTTGGCCTAACTGGGCATTCAGTTGGCCTAACTGGGCATTCAGTTGGCCTAACTGGGCATTCAGTTGGCCTAACTGGGCATTCAGTTGGCCTAACTGGTTATTTCACCTAAATATCTTGTGATCTTTTCATATTAGGCATTCACTGTCACATTTTGGGCAAGTTTAGGATGAGAGAATAATGCTGTAATTGATAAAAACATCCAATGCTTTCTCTTCATTTAAGGCACATGACGAATCAAGTTCTCAAAGTCAGAAACAACACAAACAGCATGTCATAATTCTATCACAAACACGACCAAACTGAATCCAATTAGAAAAAAAAAAATAGACAGAATGGAAACCAACCAACTAATTAAGTCGCAGAGTAGTGAAAAAATAGCCTAATCAGGAAAAATATTTTATGAAAAAAAGTACATTATAGCCAAAACAGGAAATATTCACTATAAAAATGTAACGTAATTTTTTCTATAATCTTGCATTTCCAGGAAAAATGATTAGTACCATCGTAAAGAGCATGAAAAATAGTGCTAGCGAAACACAACTTCTCATTTCTTGTTAGCCCCTGTGTCCAGCCAAATATTAACCAATAAGGTAGTTGGAATTGACTCTTGCATAGATAAATAATCATTGAACACACGATACAATACTTTTTTTTATGAATTAAAAAAACTAAATGCACTCTAGTAGCAATAAAAGCATAGAAAAGAAAGATAATTAAGTAGTTCAAAATTCTGTACTGTCCTGCACTCTTATGATCACTTAGGCGCTTTCCAGTTATTATTGCAACACAATTAAGGGTGATTTTATGAAAAAAGTTTGGAGATGATGTGGAGGGGATTTATGGGAGCATTTATATAAAGTTGAATTTGCGCAAGTTGAAGCTTACGTAACCTGGGGAGGGTCTGTATATCGATGATTGGTTAGGTTAAGTCATAATATTTTTGTTAGTTTTAATGAAAATATCATGACTAAATCTAACCAATTGACAATGTGACAGTTCTAAATTATGTAGAAATAAATTTTAAGCAAAGCCATTATATTTATAAAATGTTCACTTCAAAATCACTAATCTAAATATGTTATATAGGTTAGATAATTTTAGACTGTGAAAGGTACTAGTACCTGAATTCTCAAACATTAATTTAGGATTGTAACAGTGAGGATACTCTAAACAATAGTACTTTTGAAAAAAGTGTTGGTTAATATTCATCTTTTCACCTGCTCACGCATGGTTAAAACAGTACAATATATTAAATTGCCATTCAAAACTAAGAAAATAGGTATTGGGTGATGGTTCAGAATATGGGTGCCACTTAATTAAGCAAAATTTCAAAAAATACCACAGAGACAAGGTTGTTTCTCTCATTAAAATATGTTGATTGCATGTGTTGCATAGTAAAAAAAAACAGTTAGAAAATTACGAAAAACTATATATAGCGCTTATGAATCGAGGAAATTTTGAGTTGCAACCCTACTATCATTCATTCACTTCAGTTTGAAAATGGCTTTGGTCTGTGATGGATGTGCGGTGATGCTAGTAGAGCTTGCGGCTGTGTTGAGAACTTGATTCGTCATGTGCCCTAGATGAAGACTAAAAAAGTGCATAACTTAACATGTTACTACATTATCATTTGTATAATTTAGGTCTCGGGGGTATGGGGGTAGAGCCCCTGTAAAGATCATGCATCACAAATTGATCGGTATAGGGTTCAGGGTATAAGGGTTTTTTCCACCAAAACATGCTAAAACCATCGATTTCCTGTTTAGGATAAATCTGACCATCGCTATTACAGTAAATTATTGCTTGTGCTGTGTTCCCCCACCCAGAACCCCCTGTTCCCACGGTGGTCCCCCCAGATTGTAGGAAGGGTTGGGGGTGGTGAAATCACTTCAAGCAATAATTTACTGTAATGGCGATGGTCACATTCATCCTAAACAACAGGAAACCAATGGTTTTAGCATGTTTTGGTGGAAAAAACAAAAATTGAGGTGGCGCCCCTATTCTGAACCGTTTATATCTTATGTTGTGCAAATTTGTTCATATGTACTTTTTTTAATAAAATATATATCCTGTTTTGGCTATAATATACTTTTTTTCATAAAATATTTTTCTTGATTGGGCTCATTTTTCGCTACTCTGCGACTTAACTAGTTTGTTGGTTTTTGTTCTGGCTATTTTTTTTTTTGTTAATATTTGACTGGACGCAGGGGCTAACGAGAAATGAGAGGTTGTGTTTCACTAGCACTATTTTTCATGCTCTTTACGATGGTACTAATCATTTTTTGTGCTAGTGCGTGGTTGTAAAATTGATTTAATATATAATTTTTACGTGGAGACTGTGTGTGTATGTATGTATGCATCCATGTATGTATGTTAGCGCTCCATGTGTTTGTATGTACGGTAATGCATTTCATGGATGTATCACTTGTTTTCAGATTGTCACATGGCTGGATTGGGCCAATTAGACACTTTTTGCGACGTGCGCCATAGGAATTTCCTTTGCCCCACGCAGTTTGAGGACAGTGGCTAAAGCTAGTGAAGGTTTTGAATGTGACAGTTGCGAGATTGAGTATTACTGCGCCATTTCTAAATATTTTGAAAATAACAAAGCAGCGGTGGATTGTTTTAAATACCACAGAGTTCTGCCCGCTTGTGTGCAATGCCCAAAATGTAACAATTCCTGTTCTTATCGCATGGACCAACATATATACTATTGTCACCAGCAGGTTTGGTTAGGTTAGTTAATTTAGTTAGGTTAGCTAGTTTTTTATCAGAATTACATTTTCCTGGTGTAGTTTTCTCTGCTTTGTTGGAATTTGACACACATTTCTTGTGCAAATGAGTAGAAACACTCCGTATTTTGGAATGGAAAAAAAATAGTTTCTATTCATTTGCACAAGAAATGGGTATCAGATTCGAACAAAGCAGAGAAAACTATACTAGAAAAATATAATTTTGATAAAAAATGTTAGCCCCTGTGTCCAGCCAAATATTTACCTTTTTTTCTAATTGGATTCAGTTTGGTGGTGCTTGTGATAGAATTATGACGTGCCATTCGTATGATTTTGACTTTGAGAACTTGATTCGTATTGTGCTCTAGATGAAGACAAAGGATCAGATGTTTTTATCAATTACAGCATTATTCTCTCATCCTTAACTTGCCTGAAATGTGACAGTGAATGCCTAATATGAAAAGATTAGAAGATATTTAGGTGAAATAACCAGTATTAATTTGTTAAGGTAATTGAATGCCCGGTTAGGTTGACTGAATGCCCGGTTAGGTCGACTGTATGCCCTTGATGATTGGTTAGGTTAAGTTGTGATATTTTTGTTAGTTTAAACGAAAATGATGAGAGCAAACTTTTCTGGTTAATTTTGGGGTGTTTTGTACGAAATTGCCATCCATTTCCTGTGCAAATGTGTAGTTTTCGAGATGATGATATCTCAAAAACTATGCATTTACACAGGAAATAGATGGCAGATTCATGCAAAACACCTCAAAATTGACCAGAAAAGTTTGTTCTCATCATAAAAACAGACTGGGTATAAAAATCTAAAAATGAGTAATTAGGTACCAGTGTTATATTGTTAGTAAAGAATGGTTGTGTAGTTATTTTTTTAAAATTTAGGTGATGACATTTTAAGATTATTGTAAATCACATCAAATAGGCTACTGTACTACTAGAAAAATGCATTTTGGTATGATTTTGCAGGTGGTGACATTTCCTTAAGATTTACCACTTTTCATATTGCATTGCTGAATGCACAAAAGGCCTTGAAATAATTTTTTATTTTGTGGGTTTGCATCATTTATTCATTTTGTGTGTTTAAGTATGAAATTCATCCCATATATATACACACACACCATATTTGGTGCTACTGTAGTATGTGGTCTACCTACGATTCGGCAGTCTACCTTTTAATTATAGCTTCTTATCTTGTTTACTAATTGTTTGTTTACATCCCATTGTCAATCGCCCTTGACGATTGGTTAGGTTTAGTCATGATATTTTTGTTAGTTTTAACAAAAATATCATGATTAAACCTAACCAATCATAGGTAGACCACATACTACAGTAGCACCTCATATTTTCTGGCATATAAGGCGTGCTTTTTTCCCCAAAAAAGTCTCAGAAAATCACCCTGCGCCTTATATGCTCAAGGTCAGGGTCATGGGTAGGCTTTGGGTTTCTGGCAAGTGGTGGTTTTGGTGCTGCGGTACTGGTAAACTGAACTCCAAATACCTCCCATACAAAACTGGTTCCTAGGTTACTTTAGAGTGATTAGTAACTATTATAATTTATAGATTATGTAATAAGCAAACCAGCTTCAACAGTTGTAAATAATCGTAAAGTATAAGGGTCATTAGCCCTTGTCCAACAAGCCACTCATTTGTGCAATTAGGCCGGGCTGAAACTATAATTTTTGTTTGATTTTAATATATCAGAGTGACTAACAGTTGGCTTTTGATATAAAAATAAGATTCCTGAAAAAAATAATTGGTGGCCACCAACGTGTGTCCGTCCACCCCCGTTTTTGTAAAAACATCTAATGCCGCACTAGCAAAATCAGGGAAATGGCAATATCTCTTCTTCTGAACATGCTAGAGAGATAGTTTGCATACCATACCAAAAGATGCAGAATTTGATTTAGAACAAATTATTAAGAGTGGCATTTTTTCATAAAACCTTTAGTTTTTGAGTTATTTTAGAAAAACATTTTTTGGGCCCATAGACCCCCTTTCAACTGAATGTCAACACAATAAAACATTCTCAAGCTGCAAATTGACATGTATTAGTGGTTTTCAATCAGAAATCAAAATCAAAATCAGCCATTTTAAATTCATTGAAAATGCTTTTTGACATTCCAAAACGCCAAACATTAAATTATACAATTAACAAATTGTCATTTTGTCATATTTTAGCATGATAAATAATAATCTAGAACTTAAAATATTATTTAGACACAAAATCTTTCATTAATTTACGTGATCTAATTTTGTTTCTAATAAGACCATCTCTACGCTCATGACCTACAACAGCCAAGGATGCTTCAGTGACAAGCTTGATGTGCCTTTCAACATTCTGACTGTGGCACTCATGATCCAGTTTCAATGCGGTATTAACGATATCATGCAGTTCATCATTACTGAATTCTTTTAATACAGGTGGAACAGTTTCCCATTGGGACATAGCAGACAGCTTGTGGTATGCAGAAGCTTTGAAATTGATGATTGGCTTTCTAAAGACCCTAACATTCTCATCTATAGCAGGATATTCATCAGTACCACCTTCATGATCCTCTTCATTCTCATCATCACTTTCAATTATTCCACCTGCAAAATCATTGCTACTACCAGATTCATCATCAAAATCCTCTATAACTCCCCTCAGACACAGAACTTTATTGACAGCACACCTCCTCACCTCTTCATCTTCATCAGCCAGCATTCCAACTAAAATATTTTCACCATGAGCAAAATAGCTATTATTGTTTAATACATCATAACAAATTTCTCTAATTTTCCTGTCAGGGAATTTATTTACTCTTCGATCATATTGAATAGGTTTCTTGACCCATCACTTAGCCTCTTATTAGCCTTGATATTGAACCAACTGTGAAAGTATACTTTGATGATGAATTCTACTATGATTTTGAGGTTCTTACTGGGTCTTTTTTGTGAAACATAAAAGCGAAGAATTCTACAGGCTAAGGTGAGCCATCGAGAGTGATTTAGCAGGCCAACTTCTAAGAGTGCAAGGTCTTCATCCATTTCACCAGTAATAATTGCCCAGCAGATGCAGTATCCATAGTATTGGTCTGTTGATAAATTATTGATCACCTCATTTGGTAGAAGCACAAATGCAGGATAAGGTATAGATTTGAAGTCCACAACATTCCATTCTGACACATCCCCATTGAGCTGAGAACCAATAGGGCCAGAAAATTTGTCTGGACTTTTTGTTGTCCCATCTAAAGTTATGAAGATGTGTCTAAGTGGCAATTCATTTAGATGCAGAAGACAAATATCCCACTGAAGAGGTTGCCCTAAAAACATTTCCAAATATCTGATTGACCCATGCATATGTCCTGTGTTAGTATTTGTCCCATCTGCTTTAACTAAGTTTAATTTGGCCTCAAGTTCTGTCCCTTTAATGATCTTATAAATGCCATGAGCAATGTCAATGCCTTTACCACTCTCTGGGGTAAAATGGTCGAGGTAGAAATCATCTGAAAATAAATGTAATTAATTTTACAATTAAATGAAAAAGGAAGGAATAAAGTTAACTGGACAGTTGTCACTTAAAAAGAATTTTTTTTAAGTAATTGAAATATTACTTTATAGTACAGTAATATAACAGCATAACGCCTATAACTGTATGACAATCATTTCCATTTACCTGGCTCTCCAGTAATGACATAATGTTCCTCTAGGATTGTGGATGTATAATACTTTTCATTTACTTTGTTAACAGCAAGTGTAGCATCCTTTCTACCGTCAAAGCCAATGCCAGTCACTTTTTCAAATATCACTTCTTCTTCCTTCTTCCTTTCAGCTCTCAATTTAGCTCTCTCCCTTCTCAACTTGTTTCTGAAAAGTATTTCAAAAATATTGGCCATGCATTACTGCATTAGCATTATACAAATATACAAAATACAAATGTTAGTGTCCTGTTTGAAACTAATTAATATAAATACAAAATAGAAATTTTGACGCTAATTAAAAATAATAGTAAATCTGGTGATTTGGAACTTATAGCAGAAGCTAAGAAATGTAATATCTAGAGTGATTAAAAACATACTTATCAATAACATTTTGTATGTTATCTGGGGTGATTACTCCAAAGTCCACCAATGTAGCAGAACCAATAGCCACTCCTGCTCTATCACTTACTTGATATCTGTTAGGATATTTAAAGTAGATTTACATATCTATTGTCAATGAATAATTTATTGGTAATCTTAATCTCTTAGTCACAATGATTTCACTTTAAGCTGTATTAAAAGATTTATCTTTCAGTACTATACCTGTCACATGCTTCAGCTAATGAGCGTAATCTAGTTCTGTTCTGTGATGTTGAGACTTCTGGAACATAGTCTGCATCAAATGAATCATTACAACTGTCGCTATCTGTCAACTCAGGAGTGTCCATAGGTTCAGGAGGATGAGGAGGAGGAACTGATTCTTTTGCTTTTTGAGATTGAATAACCCGTGATTTGAATTTTAAGTCAGTGGCTGTTTCTGGGACTTCTTTCAGGGTACAGTAACCATGCCTAGTTGTTTTCTGGTCCTACAAAGTGATTATATTTCATTACACTATAATGTATCTTTTATCTATGGGTCTCTATATGTAAATTGAAATTCTTACATAAATGTGAAAATACTAAAATATTACTTATCATCAGGGTTTCGGAGCCGGAGTCGGTGGAGCCAGTGAATTTTGCTTACCTGGAGCCGGAGCCGGAAACCTTGAAAATACGGCTCCATGGTCTGGCTCCGGGCGATATATTGCTACCTAAATTGTTATTTGTTAAATATAGGTTTAGTTGCAAATTATAATTCTTGTAATATATTACGAAAAATGGTACCATAGGATTCTTGGATTTTATGGAGGTGTGGGAGTTGCAGGAATAATCTGCAAATTTCCATTTTTTAACCATTAAATATTTGGGAAGATTTGTCTTAACAACACTTAATTATATAGGTAAAATTTTTTTTATGGCGGTGGAGACCTTAGGTAGGTAGGTACTAACTATTTATCTAAGTAGGTAACTACCTAGATACATACCTAGTAAGGTTGGTCCTTCTGACTTGGATTGAACTATTTTTATTTTTAGGTCACTTATCTTGTATTGCTAAATTTCTTTTTTTTCAGATTCTTTGTAATTTGTACTTGATTCTTTAACACTTACGCTGCTCCCATCCTCATATGATGCTCAGGAAGTTTGTCGGAAGAATGCTCCCAGCATCATATGATGATCGCGTTATTTTTTTTAGGTTTTCGCACAAAATCCCAATAAAAATAAATGATTTTGCATTTTAATGCTATTGATGACTCAGATATATTCATAAACCATCCGCAACAAACATATACACACATGCATGCATGTACACATATGCACACATGTACACATAAACAAGCAAGTATTATGCTTACATTTGAGTTTTGAAGAATCTATGACTCATATATATTCATAAACCATCCGCAACACACACGCACACACATACACACACACACATGCATGTATGCATATGCGCACATGTACACAAATGAGCAAGTATTATACTTACATTTGAGTTTTGAAGAATATACATTTTATTTGTCCTCTTGAAAAATAATTTTTTATTCCTTTTCAAAAATAACTCCTTATAAAATAATTGTCCTTTTGGAAAATAATTGTTCATGAAATAAATATTATTTTGATAAATCTACAATTTCCATTATACTTATTTACAACATTGTTTTACACTTTTACTGAATTTAGTATTTAGTAGTTGGCACGGGTGTGGTAGAGAACAAAGCACTCAAGGCACAATGCAACTTTGCATTCCGGACACCAAGTAGAAACTTTTCTAACATGTTTTTCTCTTTGTGTTGTATGTGAGCATACATGACATTGTCGTTGACCTACAGGTCGAGATGGTGTTGGCGGAACTTGTTCCAGGTGATGCTTTTCAATGTAATTAGCTGAGAGAAGTCTGTCAGGAGCATTTGGTCTCACACTTTGTCTTCCAGGATGTGGGGATGTTATTTGAGCATACTTCGTGAGTAGTTGAGAGACTAATGTAAGATTGAATTCTCTCATTGAAATCTGCTTTTTCGTAGTTTTTTTGTAGAGTACAAAGGAATTGTAAAGAGAAATATCCAAAAGATGAAAGAATACCTTCTTATACCACTTCACAGTTTTCCTAACGCATTCTACGCTGCTAATTTGCATATCAGATTTGTCCACCAGACGCATATTTTTGTTATAGTCCACAACAGCATCTGGTTTGAATTTTATTTCGTTTGTTCGACGATCAACCTTTCCTGAGTCAATCATGCTTCCACTGTGAATTGTTGTTAGCATATGCACATCTCTTTTATCAGTCCATTTTAGTGCTAATAAAGGTTTTGATTCCATCAGATGGCACTCTCCTTTTTTACTTGGGTGAAACTTGGGCATGTTTTTTCTATTTACCTTTACAGTTCCACAAGATCCTGTTTTATTTACATGCAGATATTTGCATAGTAATGGGCTCGTATACCAGTTGTCAGTATACAGAATGTGGCCTTTATTCAAATATTTAGCTAAAAGTGTCTTTACAATCGCTCCAGAATGTCCTAGTGGATCATTTGCACGTTTCATTCCCCCAATTTCTCATGCAAGACTGAACATAAACGCTTGAAAACATGTAAATTTTCATAAAATTCTACTCAACCATATTCCCAAGTTACCCACTAAATTCTGTTTATTTTGTAAGAGAAAATGTTTAGTTTGTAAGAGAAAATCTTTATTTATTAAGGGAAACAAAAATAATTTAACAAAATGGTGCTTGACTTGATTTATTTTACGTTAACAAATGGGTAAATTTCCTGATTTTTTTGCGCACAGGTGGAAAGTACACGGTCAGGAATTGCGCATCCGAAGGGTTAATTATAATTATCAGTCTATGATCCTTCATAATGGATAGAGATTCAATAAAGAAGTCTGATATATTCAAGTATTTTACTGAAAGTTCAGATAAGAAACACTATGTTTGTATTTGTGAAGTTTCTGATGCTTCGGGAAATATTTCAACGTGTGGAACTAAAATTGCCAAGCCTCAAAGCAAAAAGCCTGATGTCTCCTCAAGAGCATATAATTTGAAAAGACACTTGAGTCGATTACATCCTGAAATATCAAAAATGATGGAAGAAAAGAAGCAAATGCTTGAGCTTTCAAGACCCAGTACTTCTGCCAGTTCAAAAACTAAAGCAAACCAGCAAAACATTACTAAATTTTTGATGTCTCAAAAAGTCACTATCTCAATGACTACAGATAATTTTAAAAATAGCATAATTGAGTTAGTTGTTAAAGATTCTATGCCTCTATCTATGTTTGAAAAGCCAGCTATGCGCAGTCTACTAGAAGAAATGGCTCAAGAAATTCAAGATTAGTTTAGATAAAGATAATATCCGTCATTTAGTGATAGAAAAATCAAAAGAAGAAAAATTTGCTCTCAAAGAGCAATTAAAAGGGCGCTTCATATATTTAAAAGTTGATGGTTGCACACAAATACGGACACATTATTTTGCCATCAATGTCCGATTTATTGATGATGATAATAAAATCCTCACCCGCACTATAGCAGTAAAAGATACACATGCTCAGCAAACTAGTGACTACCTGCATGATCTAATTATGAGAACTCTGGAAGAGTACGGCATACTGAAAGAATTTGTGCTCTGCATTGTCAGTGATAATGCATCAAATATGATTAAAACTGTTGAGAAGTTGAATGATAATCAAGAGGCAACTTCAGAAGATGATATACAAACATTTGGTGAACATGATGATGATTCAACAGACACTCAGGAAGTGGCATCTTGTGTAGAAGAAATTGACAGTATTGTATCTGAAATTTCACACTTCTCCAGAATCAACCACATGCGTTGTGGTGCACATACCTTGCAACTTGCTATTTGCGATGGATTGAGAGATAACATGCTACCTCTCTCATAGGTAAGTTGAGACAGGTTGTAGTAGCAGCAAGAAACCCAAAAGTGGAAGAAATAATTAAAAGACGTGCAGGCAAGGTTGCTATTTTAGATCAACCTACTCGATGGGGCAGCACTTATTTAATGATAGAGCGCTTATTAGAATTAAAACCTGTACTCTTGGACATGGCAAATTCAAATGTGAATCTTTCAGAAATAATGTGGGAACAAGCAAGAAGATTGGAAAGAGTACTGTACCAGCCATATATAGTAACAAAAAAAAATTCAAAGTGAAGATTTGACTCCCGGTCAATTTTTGAAAGAGTGGAAATCTTTGATATATTTTCTTTCCAAGATAGAAGGCACCATAGCTGATGACATTAAAAGTTCCATGGAAAGGAGAGAAAATATTTTACTTGATAATGAAGTATTGCTTGCTGCTGTTTATATAGATCCTAGATATAGATGCTTATTAACATCTGAACAGGTAGTTAAAGCCAAGGATGCCCTATGCAATATAGCAATCAGAATGAAAAGTTACCTAGACCTTTCAAATAAAGTCTCTCTATTAAGAGAGGAATGTGGAACCGAGATTATTGCATCATCATCAAATTCATCATCTCCTTCCACCACTTCTGATGTCAGCGAGTTTGATTTTGAAAAAATTATTGATATTCAACATGGTAAGAAATCAAAATGTCCTCGTTTAGAAAGTGAACTAATACCACCTCTCAGTCCAATGTGTACCCTCAAATTGCAAGTTGAGGAATCTTTTCCTGAGATTGAAAAATTTGACCGTTCGTCAAAACTGTCTTTTGAACAAGTAATAGAAAGGTATCCTAAAGTTATAAGAGATGTTGCAAATCTTCTAGTAGCTATGCCTTCAACACAAGTCAGTGTTGAACGGCTATTTTCAGCACTGAAAATTTTAAAATCTGATTTAAGGGCACGAATGAAAGAAGATATTGTTGAGGCTGTTATTTTTAAGAACAAATGTTTATAAGTAAACTTAGATAAATAATTTTAATTCATAATTTTTTTTATGGAAACAGATTTACAAGGAGAATATCTTGATTTTATGTTTAAAAATTAGTTTCCTACCTTAGCTACATTAGTAAAAATTTCTGCAAAAGTTATTATTTTGCTTTCATTTTTTAATACAAGGAGTATTATGATTTATGATACTGTAAATGTATCATTGAATTTGCAAACTTTTTAATTTTTTAATATGTAGTTTGAACTTTAAAGATAAAGTCTGATTTAAGGTTACACTTAAAAAAAATATAATTGAGGCCATCTTGTTTTAAAAAAAAAAATTATAAATAAACTTAGTAATTTTCATTTTCAATTATTTTAAGGAAACAGATTTACAAGAAGAATATCTTGATTTTATGTTTAAAATTAGTTTGATTATACCTTAGCTACAGTGCCCGCGAAAAGTATCCGATCACCCTGGAAATTTGTATTTTTTACATAAAAAACAATGTTTAAATGTATACTAACCTTATATTAGTATTTTGTCATCTGTCCTTTGGTTTGGATGACTTGTTCTAGACGTTTTGGCATGGATTTAATCAAGTTTTGACAAACTTCCACTGATATTTCCTTGCACCATACCTTTTTGATGGCTTCTTGTAATTTTTCGACTGAGCCAGTGTCGTGGCATTCAACCTTATTTTTTATTATTAGCCACATATTTTCTATCGGATTGAGATCTGGACTATTACCAGGCCAATCCAAAATATCAAATTTATTGTCAGTAATCCATTTTGTCACTATTTTGGCCCTGTGACATGGTGCACCATCATGCATGTATGTTTTTGTCCTTTGGATTGCCATTGCCATTGGAAGTTTATCCTGTAGCATTGCTAAATACCGTGCACCATTCATAGTTGTGTTCTTCGGAAGAAAATATAGGTTTCCACGCCCATAGTAACCGAAACAACCCCAAACCATCACACTTGGAGGGTGTTTCATTGTCTTTAGGGTGTATTTAGGGTCCATCCTATTTGAGCCAATGGGCCGGCGAACCTTTTTTGGACAACTTCTGAATGTCAAAAATGTCGACTCATCACTAAATAAAACCTTCTTCCAGTCATCAACAGTCCAATGAATATATTTTTTACAAAATGCGACACGTTTTTTACGCATTTTTTCATTAATGAACGGTTTCTTAGCAGCATGGCGAGATGGTAATCCGAGTTCTTTTTGGAGCCGCTCCTGGATAGTTCGTTCAGAAACACCAGATAACAAATTATTCATATTAAATTTTATTTCTTTCGCAGTTATTGTTGGGTTTTTCAATACTAAACGTTTCATAAGTTTGTCTGTTCGTGAATTTGTTTTTCTCGGTCTGCCAGATCATTTTTTAGGGACTGGCGTGGTTAGGCGGCATTGTTCTTAGCCCGTGAAACCCATAAATTAACGATACTTTGGGATATGTTTAATTCCTTAGCTATCTGTCTCTGTGATTTCCCACATGTATGCAAAGCAACAATAGCACCTCGACAATCACTCTTAAGTTGTTTTTTAGCACACATTATATATAAATTTTATTTACACCACTTTCTGTAAAAAATAACAAAATATCAATAAATTTACACAAACAGTGAAATCTGACAACTTTGAGACACAGCCACCCGCAACGAAGGCTACCAGAACACTAATTTGAGAATGCGTTGGATAGCTCTCATATCAGCGAGCAACCTCAAAGTTACCAGATGTCGCTAGAACAAATAGAAAGTGAATTATGTGTCTCTGAATATCAAGGGAAAATATTGTATTTTCTTGAGTGATCGGATACTTTTCGCGGGCACTGTAGAATAAAAAAATTTTGCATTAGTTTTCATTTGTTAATCCAATGAGTAGTATTGATTTTATAAGCGTAGGGTAAATGATTTTGTAAATTTTCTTTTATAATATGTATTAGTAGTTTGAACTTTTGACTTTTAGTTGAATTGCTTTTGTTAATTAAATTACAAAACTTTTTGACTAAAAGAAAATCTCTTTTTAAGTAAATAATATAACCTATTAAAAATTTAAAAACTGAATTTTTTGAAATATTCAGCTCTTTTTTCAAGCCAAGTTGGCTTTCATGAAGCTTTCAAGTTTCAACACTTAAAAAAAGATGCATATATTATCTCAGAAAGTTTGATTGTTACTATTTTCCATACGAGAATTCTTAAGTTTGAACTTTGAACTAATTAGGAGGCAAGTTTCTCTAATTTATATAAGCTACCATTGTTAATAAATATTTAATATCATTTAGTTTTCATCATTTTCCTTTAGTTATTTAAATAACTTCAATTCTATCATTATATTTGCCTAATTTAAAATCATAAGAAATTTAAATTTTGAGTATTAAAGTGATTTAATAATAAAATATTTTTGTGCAGTATTTTAAATTGGACAATTAGTTATATAAATCTAGATATTTATTTTATAATTAACAGAATTTACTATAAAAGAACCGGAGCCGGAGCCAGAGCCGGAGCCAGACTGTAAAAAATTTCTGCTCCGGAGCCGGAGTCGGAGCCAGAAGTTTTTTTACCGGCTCCGAAACCCTGCTTATCATTAACATCATTAATAGTGTATTATTGATATTACTAACTTATTAAATGCACTTTAAAAATTGTAGCAAATTATTAATAATTGATAATATTAATAATTGATAATTAATTAATATTAATTAATAATTTACAACTTGAAATTCAATCAACAGACCTACCTCGTAAAACTGGTAATCAGATTCAGTCATTTTTAGTAAGTGCTTTTTCTCTGTATCTGCCAACAGTTTGTGATCATGTTGATATGTCAAATAAAATGTTTACAGTTTTCAGAAAATCATCCAGATCTTGATGATATTTAGGTCCCCTTTTCTTTTTGTCATACTTCAGAAGGCAGTTGAATTCCTTTATTTGGGTTTTCAGTTGGCTCTGTATGGCATTTACTGATATTGGATAAACATTATATGTGACCCACAATTTATACAATTCCTCAGAAGTAGCTCTCGGTACAGCATCTGTTTTATAGTCTCCGAAACACAAACACCTTTCAATAACTTGCTTCAACGTAGGCAATTTCCCTAAAGGAAACTGTTCTGCTGGCATAAAACGTACATCACCAAGTACTTTAGCAACTGTTTTCCTTGTAGAAGTCGTACTTTATATTGCAAATGCTGAATTCAATGACAAATTGAAGTTGGAAACTTATAACAAAGGCACCTGAAAAAAAACAAGTTTTCAATTTATTACGTTTAAAAAAAGTTCATGAAGCAGCCCCACCCTCTATTCTTTAATCAAGCATAATGGATGCAAGATAACAAGGAAAAGTCATATCATGTGATCACTATGTCCATGTCAACATCCTTTTAGGGCAATGTTAGTAATCAAAAAGCCAAATCATGCTTATTTTAGAATTTCTTTTGTCACTAAGGTCCGTCGAAAGGGGGTCTATGGGCCCCAAAAATTAGTTTTTCTAAAATAACTCAAAAACTAAAGGTTTTATGAAAAACTACCACTCTCAATAATTTGTTCGAAATCCAATTCTGCATCTTTTGGTATGCAAACCATCTCTCTAGCATGTTCAGAAGAAGAGATATTGCCATTTTCCTGATTTTGCTAGTGCGGCATTAGATGTTTTTACAAAAACGGGGGTGGCCGGACACACGTTGGTGGCCACCAATTATTTTTTTCAGGAATCTTATTTTTATATCAAAAGCCAACTGTTAATGACTCTGATTAATTCTATCTTGAGTTTCAGCCCGGCCTTATGTGATAGGCATGATCTGCCTGATCGAAACCCGTGTTGGTTATCATTGAATTTTTTCTGTTTCCAAAAAGTCATAGATTTTCTGTCTAACTATTCTTTCAAATATTTTAGTGAGATGAGATGTAAGCAACACTGGCATATAGTTTTTGGCCTGGGATCGATCTCCTCCTTTATATATTGGGACTATGTTCGCGCTCTTCAGGATGCCCAGTATTTCTCCTGTGTCTAATGATCATCTCCATATCCAGTATAGGGGCTCAGCGATTGCATTCTTGCAGTTTTTGATCAGTGTGGCATTCCATTTATCCGGTCCTGCCACTGAGTGTGTTTTTAGTTTCCCTATGGCTTGTGTAATATCATCCGTCGTAATGGAATCTGAAAATTTTGAGGTTGGCGTGTTTGGGGGTCTGTACATTACAATTAGTACCATATTTAATTTTTCAATTTTTGCTGCTACACATTCTACGTAGTTGTTTGAGGTACTTATAACCATTTCTGATATGTGCCTTTCGCGTGTGTAAATAGCACATCCTCCTAATCATGACTCCAGATTCCTGGGATCTTGGGAGCATTGCTCCAGTAAATTTGACCATGAGAAAAAGTAAATTTGGGTTTTGGTTTTGTTCATCCGCTAGACTTTATGCAATTTTTTTGCGTAATCTTGTACAAACCAATTTTTTTAAATTACAAATTTAGTTATTTTAAGTTTAGTTGGTAATTCCATATTTAACAATTATTTTTATTTTTTGTTAAGCTTCAATGTTTTGATAATTAAAATTTTATTAAAACGTATATTTTTTTAATATAAAATTATCAGGATTGGACTATGTTCCATTGATCTCGGCCAGGTTTGATAAATTGGCCAGATAATTACTTATGTGGTTTTAAGTAATCCACCATGACTCTAGAATTGAAAAGTTTAGTTAAGTTTAAACTTACTTTTACTTACTTTAACTTACCTACTTTTACTAAGTTTAAAGCACTTACTTTTATTTACTTTCATTGTACTATATTTACTTACTTTTACTCACTTACCATACTATATTTACTAACTTTTACTTATTTTGTATTTTTTCAGGTAGTCAATAATCAATAATGGATCCTAATATGCCTGATGTAGATATAGCTGTTGAGGATGATGATGATGATAATCAAGAAGATATTGATGATGCTTCTGATGATAAAATGTTTACATTATATTGCATAGCTTGCACAGACCCCAAAGCATGTGCTTGAGACAAACCATTCTAACATAAAAGGTTACTTCAATGTTAAAGATTTAACCTATGTATGCAAACAAGGAGAAAATCAAGAGAGATGGTTTAGAAATCTGAAAACCCACCTGAAGAGACATTTAATTAAACTTCAGCATCATCAAAGAGCTGCTGAATAAATAAACTTAAGGCGAGTTATAAACTGTACATTATTGTATTATTATGTTTAGCTAAAACAATTTGTAATTGGTATGTCGTCAATTCAAGAGTTTACTATCATTAACCTATCTAGTGGTGTAAGGGGAAAAAAAGTAAATTCAGAGCTGTGCTCCAGTAAATTTTTTCAAATCTGGAGTCATGTCCTCCTTTACGTCTCACTGTTCTGTCGGCTCGGAGGATGTTATAGTTGTCAATTTGTATTTCTTTTTTGCCAATACAGGACTCACAATTTTCACAGTTCGCATGGCAGTCCTTTAGATGAGTTTCCGTGAGGCATGCAAAGTCTGCTCTGGCTTCTTGCACGAGTCCTTTCAGGTATGCAACTTTGTTCGTGGACTGGTTTGATTTAAGGCCCTGTATGTTGGCTAGGATTATTTTTATTTTTTTTTCTTTTTTCGCATACAGGTGGTTCCGCCTTGTTTTCCGATTGGGGTGCTGGTTTCGTTGCCTTGTGGTCCTCCGAGAATTTACCTCTCTTTATCTTTGTCGGTACCTGTTGTCCCGATAACGCATGAAGTGTGTTTGTTCGTACCTTCTGTCCGGCTCTCGGATTTCTATATTTATATTTGTCAGCTGGTTTTGTAATTGCTGGAGAGTATTTAGCAGTTGAAATGTGTTGGCTGCGTCTAAAAAATTTCCACTCTTCTTTGATGTTCGTTTTTTCTGTTCCCTCGGTGCGTTCCTTTGAGGGTGGTGGTATCAGCATTTTTTTTTCGTATTTGCAACTCCCATATCTTTCATAAGTGTTGCAGACTGTAAGATGGTGGAACATGCATTTCTTATCAAACTTGCAATATTCACTTGTGTAATGCATTTTGCATAATGTGGGATGTGCATATATGCATTGCCCATCCTGATATCTGCAGTTTCCTTTCGCATAGTATTTGCATACGATATTTTCTACGCTTCTGCTTTCTTTCTTATTATTTACAAAGTTACTTAGTTTTGGCATTATCATTATTTTTCTTTGGCTGTTTATTTTCTATGTTTTTAGTTATTATCTTTTTATCATTTCGCTCGTTGGACCGTTTGTCTACTTCGCCACTTTTACTTATTTCTTTCCTTTCATCTATGTCTTCCTTCCATATTACGTTGTTTATATCGTTATTTGTTATTAAATTATTGTTCTTTTTTATGCTGTTAATCGTTATTTCGTCTTCTCTCTCATCCACACTGTTTTTGGT
Organism: Bathynomus jamesi; assembly: GCA_023014485.1. Classification (NCBI taxonomy): domain Eukaryota; kingdom Metazoa; phylum Arthropoda; class Malacostraca; order Isopoda; family Cirolanidae; genus Bathynomus; species Bathynomus jamesi. The sequence goes on from JAJOZX010001321.1 coordinate 451,618, forward strand.
TGGGACCATTTCGGACACATGCATCCCCATTATTTCATTCTTTTTTGTAACTTTCGAGTCTGCTATCCATTTCTTTGAAGACCGCGAAAGAATTTACAGTCTGTGTACATGCGCCACATAGAAATTTGATCCCCACGACTTGTTTCGCATTCGAGACAAGGAGTTATTTCCCGATCATTCCAATTCATGCAAAGTCATTTAATCGTTGGCAGAAATCACACCTAATCGCTAGGCTTTCCGTTGTTACTAAATTGCACAAATTACAGATTAAGTGAGAATTTGGACCCATATCCATGATATTCCTTAATTAACTTAAGAAGAAATACCCCGACAAATTCTTTATTTATTTTTATTTTTTATTTTGTTTCTTTCCTTTCAATGGTCGAGGGTATTTTGAGGGTTTTCTGACCTTTGTGTTTTATGACCTTTTTCCTGCTTTGTTTCAAACTTTCTCGAATGCCAACCGTATTTCGTTTTGAATATATACGTTAAAATTGATGATAAATTATGTAAACTATATTGCACTTTCTTTATTTTAATGAAATTCACTTTATAATTTATATGCACGGATTCACTGATACTTTATACACTTTCGGGTGCAAACAGAATAAACCGCTGAGTAGATTATTCCCTTCTAATTTGGGTGTTAAATAGAGAGAGCAAAACAACACGTCCATTCACCACAGGGTATATATATATATATATATATATATATATATATAATATATATATCAGGGATCATGACTCCAGATTTGAAAAAATTTACTGGAGCACAGCTCTGAATTTACTTTTTTTCCCCTTACACCACTAGATAGGTTAATGATAGTAAACTCTTGAATTGACGACATACCAATTACAAATTGTTTTAGCTAAACATCATAATACAATAATGTACAGTTTATAACTCACCTTAAGTTTATTTATTCAGCAGCTCTTTGATGATGCTGAAGTTTAATTAAACGTCTCTTCAGGTGGGTTTTCAGATTTCTAAACCATCTCTCTTGATTTTCTCCTTGTTTGCATACATAGGTTAAATCTTTAACATTGAAGTAACCTTTTATGTTAGAATGGTTTGTCTGAAGCACATGCTTTGGGGTCTGTGAAAGCTATGCAATATAATGTAAACATTTTATCATCAGAAGCATCATCAATATCTTCTTGATTATCATCTTCATCCTCAACAGCTATATCTACATCAGGCATATTAGGATCCATTATTGATTATTGACTACCTGAAAAAATACAAAATAAGTAAAAGTTAGTAAATATAGTATGGTAAAAGTGAGTAAAAGTAAGTAAAAGTAAGTGCTTTAAACTTAGTAAAAGTAAGGAAGAGTAAGTAAAAGTAGATAAGTTAAAGTAAGTAAAAGTAAGTTTAAACTTAACTAAACTTTTCAATTCTAGAGTCATGGTGGATTACTTAAAACCGCATAAGTAATTATCTGGCCAATTTATCAAACCTGGCCGAGATCAATGGAACATAGTCCAATCCTGATAATTTTATATTAAAAAAATATACGTTTTAATAAAATTTTAATTATCAAAACATTGAAGCTTAACAAAAAATAAAAATAATTGTTAAATATGGAATTACCAACTAAACTTAAAATAACTAAATTTGTAATTTAAAAAAATTGGTTTGTACAAGAACATATACGCAAAAAAATTGCATAAAGTCTAGCGGATGAACAAAACCCAAACCCAAATTTACTTTTCCTCATGGTCAAATTTACTGGAGCAATGCTCCCAAAATCCCAGGAATCTGGAGTCATGTCAGGGATGGGAAATCGAAATCTTTTTCGATTCAAATTCGAATCCAATTTTCACGCAATTAGAAATATAGATTCGAATTCGGACTCAAATTTTTCAGTTTTTATCGATTCAAATTTTTTTCCGATTCGGATTATTTCTTTTTCGATTTCGATCCAATTCGAATCCGATTCGGATCCAGGCCTAATTTTTCTTGATTTTTATGAGTTCATTTAATAAAATTATACCTATCATCGTTGTTTTAGTCAAGGGGTGGCTATTATTAATGTTTCATTTTTAATAAATAATACAGATAATTCTCAGTCTATTAACGATCTAAGTAATAACTTTAGATTTACTCTTAATAAGATGCAAAAAAAAAATCATTCATATAAGCTAATTTATTAAACAATTAAGGCTCATATATACAAGAAATATTAATTATAGCATACATAAAAATTAAAATATGATAATAATACTTTAAGAAATATATCCACTGTATAGATACAAATTTACAAATTAAAATTAGCCCTGACAACTAAGATATTTTCAATGTTCGAAGGCAAAAGGTTATTTCTTTGAGGAGCGTGTGAAATTGTCACTCTCGGACAATACCAAAATTTAAGGATTAGGATTAGCACCTTAATGGATGGAGTATAGGATTAGTATGATTTTTGTCCGAGCAAACAGATTCTCGGAAAGGTCAGTCTTTACCTGTGGTGAAACCAGAAACGTTAATAAGCCTTATAAGTTATTTATAAGTTATAAAACTTATAACCAAATTTTTAAAATCCGGATCCATATTTTTTATCGATTTGAATTCGAATTCGGATTCATCGTTTCTTTTCGATTCGGATCAAAATTTCGATTCAGATCCGCGCCCGTTTTTCGATTCAAATTTCTCAAAAAATATCGATTAATTCCGATTATTGATTCGAATCCAATCCAATTTCCCATCTCTGATATGTATATATATATAATATATATATATATATATGTGTGTGTGTGTGTGTGTACATATATATATATGATACACACAGACAGTGCATGGAACAAGGAACTCTTCTGGGATAATTAAATCCACTATAGTCCGAATAAGTAATAGTAAATGACAAATACCATAGTTTTTCTTTTTCATGATGCTAGCCTGATGTGGGCAATGGGTCTTTCGCAAAGAGGTCCCATAAATATAGCTTCCCTCACCAGCTATCTGCAAAGCAGACAGGATCCAGCTTTGGGACATGGATCTAGGGTTTAAAGCTAAACACAGACCGTGCATGGAACAAGGAACACTTCTGGGAAAATTAAATCCACTATAGTCCGAATAAGTAATGGTAAATGACAAATACCATAGTTTTTCTTTTTCATGATGCTAGCCTGATGTGGGGAACAAGTCACCCGCAAAGAGGTCCCATAAATATAGCTTCCCTCACCAGCTACCTACAAAGCAGACAGGATCCAGCTTTGGGACATGGATCTAGGGTTTAAAGCAGCCTAGCCCTGCTACATTTAGAACCTCAATATAAGCAAATGTAGCAGGGCTAGGCTGCTTTAAACCCTAGATCCATGTCCCAAAGCTGGATCTTGTCTGCTTTGCAGATAGTTGGTGAGGGAAGCTATATTTATGGGACCTCTTTGCGAGTGACCCGTTGCCCATGTCGGGCTAGCATCATGAAAAAGAAAAACTATGGTATTTGTCATTTACCATTACTTATTCAGACTATAGTGGATTTAATTATCCCAGAAGAGTTCCTTGTTCCATGCACTGTCTGTGTGTATCATAAAAAACTCAGGAGACCATTCTGAGTTCATTCCCATATATATATATATATATATATATATATATATATATATATGATGAATAAAACCACGAAGGAAAGGAAACACAAAAAGGTGCTCAAGCGCTTTCGTCTAATGACATCCTCAGGAACACTGAAGTGCATAAAAGGTTACAGCCTATATATAGGTTACAGAAAGAAAAAATAAATAAATAAATAAATAACATACATACACACAAACATATATACACATATATATTCATACATATCTACACACACACACATATATATATATATATATATATATATGCAATAAATGGAGAAGTAAAAATAAAAATTAAAAATTAAAGGATTAACAAAGAGGCATACAGATTTGTAAGAAAAAATATCGATTTTTAGCACAAGATCAAATGAATTATAAAAATACAAATTTATACTGGAAATCTGCCCGGGTTTTAACACTTTGCCTTTTATAGTCAAGTTTCGATATATATAAAAATAAAATGAAGATTAAAAGTTAATAAAGTAGCATACAAGTTTACCAAAGATTTAGCGTCCTACCCTTTTTATCTAAATCTGTTTTGAAGGAATTCAAAACAACAGGATCGAGTTGAAAAAGACCTTTGCTTATGTTGAAGTTATTTGAAAGTTGGATAATGGCAGACTCAAGAATATTTCTATTAACAATGTTGCTAGAGTGAAATAAAACTGAAGCATTATTCCAATCAATACAGTGGGATATAACTGACAAATGGACAAAAAGAGCACTGGACAAAAAGAGCACTGGACAACTGTCCTGTTCTAACGGAATATTGATGCTGTTTTATACGTGTGTGCAAATCCTTTCCCGTCTGACCTATGTAAAAGGAATCACATTGTTTACACCAAATTTTATAGATAATGCCTGAATTATTGGTAGGGCTATTTTTTACTATATTTTTCACAATATTGTTATATGAAAATACTACATTAATATCCAAAAGTTTAAGTACATTAGCAATGCCTAAAAAGCCCGGGAAAAATGGAAGTACTAAAATATTTTTTGACAAAGTACGAGTGTTATTATTGACACGATAGAAAGTTCGTTTTGCCATGTTGAGACAAGATTCCATAAACGCAGATGGATAACACCGATCACTTCCAATACTGTTGATTTTTTCCAATTCGGCATCGATGTATTCCGGACTGGCGATCCTAAGGGTGCGGAGAAACATTGATGAAAAAATGGCCTTCTTAGTGGGGGTGTCATGTCCCAAGTAAAAGTGTACGTAGGACAAATTGTTTGTTGTTTTCCGATAGATACTAAACTTAAAACCTGGGCTTTCCTTATGTACACGCACATCCAAAAATGGGATTGAATTGTCTTGTTCCACTTCTAAAGTAAACTTAATGGAGGGGACTTGATCATTTAACTGAAGGAGGAAGTTATCCAGGTCATGATTCATGGGCCAGATACACAAAATATTGTCTAGAGGAGCAAGTTCTTCCCAAATCCCTGCTTCCGATTCGCCTCAGACAAATTGACGACCATCCGTTCAACAACTTCAGCAGATTAATTTTAAAGAAACATATTGAAGTCACCAGACAAAATGAGTGGTCCGCCTTCAAAAATTTAAACATCGCCAAACATAATTTTGTAACCGTTATTCCCCAACCGTGGATCCAACCTTTGTTTGATGAAATTTACAATGAGTTGCGTCGGAGAACTACTTCACTTCGTAACATTTTGGATCGGAAAATTAAAAGTCTCATTCGAAATAGTGGAGTAAAAAAAAGCAAGCTCAAAGTGTGTTTTGAACCTTTCTTCGAAAAACATTAGTGACGATGCAAAAAGTGCCCTTGGATATGGTATGTCCTTTTTTATTGTTAAAAAACCTTCGGCTTTACAAATTTGTTACAGTCTTGCGTGTTTTGAAAAACAGTGTAATCTCCCTCAGTATTTGTTTAACATAGTTAAAGGCCTCGTTTATAGTGCGGCGAATGGTAATTACGAAGATAACTATCCTAAACATTTTCGCGATGGCCTCTCACAATTAAAAAAAGATGGGGAGCTCCATATTACTAAAGCAGACAAGGCTAACACCATAGTTATTATGGACAAAGTGGACTACATCGGAAAGATGAACGAGCTTCTCCAGGACCCTGCCACATACAGCAAACTTAGGAAGAACCCGCAGGATGACGTCATCAAATCATTTAATAGTGGCTTGAAATGCATTCTCAAAGATCATAAGGACTTAATTCCGCTTTTCATGTCCACTTCACCTTCTCTGCCCTACCTTTACGGTCTTATTAAAACCCACAAACCTGGCAACCCTGTGCGCCCTATTATTAGCTCAGTGGGCTCTATTACTTATAAACTCTCCAAATGGCTTGTCAAAGTCTTGTCCCCCATTCTCGGAACTATCTCTGATTCACATGTAAAAAATTCCATGGATCTTACTGAAAAATTGAATAATGCACGTACTGAAACTAACGATTGATCAGTTTTGACATTTGTTCATTGTTTACAAAAGTGCCGATTGATGATATGCTTGACTTTCTCTCCCAAGAATTACATAATTATGACCTGCCACTACCTTCACACATTGTTTTGGAACTTATTAAGCTTTGCATCAAAGACTGTAAATTCACTTTCAATAACTAGTATTATCAACAAGTGTTTGGGATGGCCATGGGCAACCCCTTATTGCCCTTCCTCTCCAATATTTATATGGAGTTTTTCGAAATTACTTACATTCTGAGAATCCTGGGGGTTGGCATCCCTTGGTTGCGGTTAGGGATTGTCGTTTTGAGTCATTTTGTTTATACGGGATTCCGGAATAAAATCTGTCTTCGTCCTGGGATCCCGGGATTTCCCAGGATTTTTATTTTATATGTATTTAAATTTTTTATACTTTTAAAAAGGAATTAATATAAAAATTATAAAGATTTCATCATTTATTTATTTACACATATTCCATTAGGTAACTATGAGTGTGAAATAACTAGCTTAAAAGACAGTTGAGTGCAACAAGACAGCTATTTGTAAGAAAATCAACACTTGTAAAGAATAATATCCTTGTAAAGAATAAGCATGCTCGTAAAAACACAAAAACAATTAAACATATGAAAATGCAAAACATAGCGCATTTGAAAGAACTAATTTGACTTATAATACAAACGTAGAAAACATAGACAATTCACACTCTTATCACTCAGCTGAGTTCTAAGTTTAGTTATAAACAGTCCTGCAGCTGAAAAAGCTCTTTCTGCTTCGACATTAGTTGGTGGTATAGACTCGAGAGCATTCATTATTTTGATTGTTAACTGTTTTTCACCACTTGCTTGTGTGACGACACTTGTGATTACTGTATGATCATGATATAACATGTATGATCGTGTAAACAGGGTATTTATACTATATATACTAATTATTATGTAAGTAATTAGCACCGGGATATCCCGGGATGAATGAAAAAATCCCGGGATATATCCCGCACATAAAATCAACCGGGATCCCGGGAAACAATCCCTAGATGCGGTACATCGATGATATTTTGTGTATCTGGCCCATGAATCGTGACCTGGATAACTTCCTCCTTCAGTTAAATGATCAAGTCCCCTCCATTAAGTTTACTTTAGAAGTGGAACAAGACAATTCAATCCCATTTTTGGATGTGCGTGTACATAGGGAAAGCCCAGGTTTTAAGTTTAGTATCTATCGGAAAACAACAAACAATTTGTCCTACGTACACTTTTACTTGGGACATGACACCCCCACTAAGAAGGCCATTTTTTCATCAATGTTTCTCCGCACCCTTAGGATTGCCAGTCCGGAATACATCGATGCCGAATTGGAAAAAATCAATGGTATTGGAAGTGATCTGTGTTATCCATCTGCATTTATGGAATCTTGTCTCAACAAGGCAAAATGAACTTTCTATCATGTCAATAATAACACTCGTACTTTGTCAAAAAATATTTTAGTACTTCCATTTTTCCCGGGCTTTTTAGGCATTGCTAATGTACTTAAACTTTTGGATATTAATGTAGTATTTTCATATAACAATATTGTGAAAAATATCATAGTAAAAAATAGCCCTACCAATAATTCAGGCATTATCTATAAAATTTGGTGTAAACAATGTGATTCCTTTTACATAGGTCAGACGGGAAAGGATTTGCACACACGTATAAAACAGCATCAATATTCCGTTAGAACAGGACAGTTGTCCAGTGCTCTTTTTGTCCATTTGTCAGAGTTATCCCACTGTATTGATTGGAATAATGCTTCAGTTTTATTTCACTCTAGCAACATTGTTAATAGAAATATTCTTGAGTCTGCCATTATCCAACTTTCAAATAACTTCAACATAAGCAAAGGTCTTTTTCAACTCGATCCTGTTGTTTTGAATTCCTTCAAAACAGATTTAGATAAAAAGGGTAGGATGCTAAATCTTTGGTAAACTTGTATGCTACTTTATTGACTTTTAATCTTCATTTTATTTTTATATATATCGAAACTTGACTATAAAAGGCAAAGTGTTAAAACCCGGGCAGATTTCCAGTATAAATTTGTATTTTTATAATTCATTTGATCTTGTGCTAAAAATCGATATTTTTCCTTACAAATCTGTATGCCTCTTTGTTAATCTTTTAATTTTAATTTTTACTTCTCCGTTTATTGCATATATATATATATATATATATATATATATGTGTGGTGTGTGTGTGTGTGTGTGTGTGTAGATATGTATGTATATATATATGTTTGTGTTGTTTATTTATTTATTTTTTTCTTTTTATTTATTTTTCTTTCTTTCTGTAACCTATATATAGGCCGTAACCTTTTATGTACTTCAGTGTTCCTGAGGATGTCATTAGACGAAAGCGCTTGAGCACCTTTTAGTGTTTCCTTTCCTTCGTGGTTTTATTCATCATAAATATTTTTCACGTGCTACTTTCGTGAAATAATTTTCATATATAATATATATATATATATATATAATATATATATATATATATATATATATGTTGCCCTTGCCCTCGTTTTGCGTTGGTCCGATTTGCAATAGCGCCGGTCAGTTGAAGATGTAACTTGAGATCTTGGAAAGTCATATAGAGAGACTTTTGAATGAAGACCTTGAAGAGTTAGCTGCAGGAGGAAGAGAAAGAAGAAGACCCTCCTCTAAAAATTATGAAGACCAGTGATCTACAATGGATTCTTGCAAGTGTAGAGTCCCTCACTAATGAGCTCTGTGAGATTGATCACGACTGGGAGAGGAGTGCCACAGTTAAAAGGAGTATCATATCAAGCCTGAGCCCTTATTTTGAAATTGTTAAAGAAAGGAGGAAGAAATCCAGGCAATCAACACTTGATTCTTTCTTCAAAAAAAGGCAACTTCTCAACCAGGGCCTTCAACAGATGATCCTCAACCAGGACCTTCAAAAGCCAACTAAAACTTCTGCATTATGCCACTGTCAAAAAACATCAATGCAGGGGCCTGACAGTGGTGCTTATAAGACCACGTGTGGGCTCCAAACATGTGAAGGTAAGTGTACAAAATTTAATTTTTATGTATTAATTTATTTTTTATTTATTATATTTATGTAGGTTAAAAATAAAACACTTTTTGTAATTAAAAAAGTTTATTTCTGAGCTTTAAATACTCCAGTATTGAAAAGGTTAGGTAAAATTTTTGGTGCCCGGAACCTAACCCTGTGATTTCCCATTGACTCCATTATATAAAGGGTTCCATTTGCGCCTGTGCCCCCAAGAACCTAACCCCGGCGTAAATCGAGGGCTTGCTCTTGAGTGTTCTTTGTGCTCGTTTGTACGTGCTTGTTCCTGGAGGTTTCACGTGCGCCCTCCCGGCCTTAGCACCCAAGGATGATGGGGCTCGACTCTGCAGTCCTTGTCATCCTTTGGTCTTTTTCCACTTCGACTGTCCCCATCTCTTTCTTTTTCCTCTGTCTTTCCTCTCACTTTTTCTTTGTTTTTCCGCTGAGATATGCCCTTTTAAATAGAGGCGAATCGGTTCTTCCCGAACTTAAAAAAAAATATATATATATATATATTTTTTTTTTAAGTTCGGGAAGAACCGATTCGCCTCTATTTAAAAGGGCATATTTCGGCGGAAAAACAAAGAAAAAGTGAGAGGAAAGACAAAAGAAAAGGTGGAGGGGACAGTCGAAGTGGAAAAAGACCAAGGATGACAAGGACTGCAGGGTCGAGCCCCATCATCCTTGGGTGCTAGGGCCGGGAGGGCGCACGTGAAACCTCCAGGAACAAGCACGTACAAACGAGCACAAAGAGCACTCAAGAGCACGAGCTTAGAACCCCCTTGCGGGGGTATATATATATATATTATATATATACCTGTTTAATTGTGAAATTCATCTCATATATATACACACACACATATATTAATTAGGCTGGGTCAAAAATGGGAAATTTTTTTATTTCTTAAAAAGTACACTATGTGAGAAGTTTCATTTTATCATCTAAACAAAATATTAAAAAATCAAGCATGTGCTACTCCACTACCCCCTTTTTTACCTTCATATTTGCATATGTTTAATGTTGTTATATGTTACATGATAAGTTGTTTGTTTAATGCTTGATATTTTTATGTTTCAGATAAACAGAAATAATTTTTCAGATAAATAGAAATAATTTGCATTTATTTTAATTATAATTTGAATTATTATAAATTACATATACAGGAATACCTCGGATAAGACGGTTAATTCGTTCCGCCGACATGCCGCACTGTTTGAAACTGCCCTGTTCGAGGCATGTTTTAATGGGAAATACTGTAGGTCGTTCCAAGACATTTTAAATTACGTTTTTTGTATGATTATTTTCGATAATTATAATGATTTAACATGTTTAAATGTGAAATAAAACAATAAGAATGCAAGATCACCAGTTGAAAATTCTTTTGTAGGAACGTCGTCTTCTTCTGCATCTTCCTCTTTCGCTTCTTCTTCTTCATAAACTCGTTGTTGTTCTAGATTGATTAGAGTTTCATTGTCTAGATCTTTCGAATGCGATTCAATGCACTCGATAACATTTGGTGCATCAACATTTTCGAATCCAAGATCCTTCCCAATGCTAACAATGTCAGTTGCAACTCCTGCAATGTGATTTTCGAAACCACGAAAATCAGTTGCACAATGTGGTAGAATATTTTTCCACACTGCTCGCATATTACTCGCAGTGACTTCAAGCCACGCTTGATTGATGTTTTCTATAATATTTCTGATGTTATAATTTTTCCAAAAACTTGTAGTATAGACCGCGCGCGGGTTGGTTGAAACTTAATATATCGTCGCACTGACATTCCTTTTATAAATATCTTAAATATTACATTAAATAATTAATTTTATATTATAATATTCAATCCGTCCTATTGCGAAATCCGTCCTGTTTGAAACCGTCTTATCCGAGGTATTCCTGTAATTTGATTTTACTTCTGAATATAAACTATGACTACTAGAAGAAAGTCCTCAAATGCAGCCTTTTGGATATCCTACGGAATTCCCAGCAGCCATGACTCCTTCAAAAGCAGATGTTGTGAGACACTACCTTTTTGTGCGCCATCGTGAAGAAGCTAAATCAAAAGGATCAGCAACTGCTAATGATTGTTACAGGGTTGTTGTAAAAGATATTGAAGACATTTGGATGAAATTTTCTTTTTCTACGATTAACACCAACAGCAGTGGCGGCTCGTGGTGAGGGAGAGTAGGGAGGCACAAAGGGAGGCACAAAATTTTCTATAATATATGCTATATAAATAAAATAGATTAAAAAGTGCTAGATGCACTACTATCTGCATGTTACAATCTTATAGAATTAATACCTTACTATGAAATAAAATCCTCTTTCATAGTTTTTAGTGATAAAAACAGAGGTGGCCCAGTCTCCCATGCCTCCTCTGAAAAGCCTCCACTGACCAACAGAAGAAGCCTCAAAATTGAACAAGGTGCCATTACATCGAAGAAATGAAAGTTTTGCCTTAAAAGTAGCTCAGTATGATGAAATGTTTGATATATCTTCTTGAGAATGCTATGATAAGGGAATTGATAGGAAATCTTACAGGTGTAAAGATAAAATACCAATGGTAGAATGGGAGTCTTTTGTAGGTCAAAAACAAAGGAAAAATAATTTAGGACCAATTGATCGCATAGCTAGTTCAACAAAGAAGAGATCTTTAGCAAGAGCCCAAGAAGCACAAAACCGTCAACTAAAAGCACAAGAAGAATTGACTGAAGCCACAAATGTTTTACCATCGGAATTTATAGAAAATACCGAAGAAGACATGAATGTAGATTCAGAGAGTCAGGATCTACAGATCTATAGAAGCTAAGGCTTACAAAGACCCTAAGATCCACTCTAAGGTTAGCCTGAGAGAAAGGAAAGAGGAGGGGGTTAAAAGAGGAGAATAAGGGGTTAAGTAAGTAGTAAAACCTATCATTCATGGGTTAACATTCATTCAGAAAAAGAGAAAGAAAGACTCCCCATCATCATCTGCAGGCCACTGCTGACAAGTCAGAAAAATAGTCGAAGAGAATAGGAAAGGGGTGAAAGATGAAAAGAAGTAAAATAAGAACGCTTACAAACCATGCAAACACAGTCTTAACTCACTGTCATACCATGCAAACTACAGACATGCAAGTAAGGAGAGGATAAGAAAAAGAAAAAGTAGGTAAAGTTAAACAAAAAGTGGGTTAGTTTATGCTACGAGCTACATCTACATTCGTGTTAGTCTATTTTATTTTTTTTTAAAATTTTTTTGCTGGCATATCACACGCTGGCATTATCGTCAACTGACTCATCCTCGACCACCAGCACCACCAGAGCTCCTGTTGCTAATTGTTTTTTTTATTTTAAAAAACATTAATATTTTTAAAATGCCTATCTAGATGGTTCTTAAACATATTAACGCTGGTAGAGTTCACAACGGGCATGGGAAGATTATTCCATTTATCAATTACTTTAAACGTAAAGAAGTTTTTAGCGATATTAGTAATGAAACGTCTGCCACGCAACTTAAATCCATTATTATGAGTATTGCTATTATCGAAAGTGAACAGTTTGTCAAAATTTACGTTATCAATGTTATTAACAATTTTGAAAACTTCAGTAAGCATCCCCCTTAATCTCCTAGTTTCTAGTGAATGCAAGTCCAACTCTTTAATTCTATTTTCATAAGGCTTGTTACGCAATGACAGAATTAGTTTCGTGGCATGATGCTGAACTCTTTCTAACCTATCAATATCCTCACACAAATACACGAACCAAAACTGAATGGCATATTCTAAATGAGGCCTGACTAGGGACTTGTAAAGGGGCAATATTATAATCTTCGATTTAAATTCGAAATTACGCACTATGAAGCCTAACATCCTATTAGCTTTTGCACAAGACTCCAGGCACTGGTTCCTAACTTTTAAATCCTAAGATACACTTATGCCTAAATCTACTTCCTCATCAACGCTCACTAATTCTCTATCATCCATTGTGTATGTGTAATTATTGTTACGAGAACCTACATGCAAACTTTACATTTGTCTATGTTAAATTGCATCTGCCACTTATCCATCCACTCCATAATCCTATTTACATCATCTTGGAGCCTATTTCTATCATCCTCGTTAACAACCTTACTACCTATTTTAGTATCATCCGTGAATTTTGACACGTTACTAGTCAATCCTACATCTATGTCATTAATGTAAATTATGAATAGCAATGGGCCTAACACTGAAGCCTGTGGGACACCACTACCTACATCCAACCAACCCGATTCACTAACATTAGCAATGACCCTCTGTCTCCTAGCACAAAGCCATTCCTCTAACCAGTTAGCTACCTGACCGCTTATACCATGTGCTTTAACCTTCGCAGTTAATCTTCTATGCGGAACTGTATCGAACGCCTTTTTAAAATCTAAATAAATAATGTCACCTGCTCTATGCGTATTGTATTCGCGCACTATTTCATTATAAAATTCTAACAAATTAGTTAAACAAGATCCATGGCTTCGAAACCCATGCTGACTACTATTAATCAAATATCTACTTTCTAAGTGATCGATGATACGACGCCTAAGTACAGATTCCAAAAGTTTACTTACAATTGATGTTAAGCTAATGGGCCTATAATTACTAGGTATCATGCAGTTGCCTTTTTTAGAAATGGGCGTGACGTTAGCTAATTTGAAGTCTTCAGGAATAATCCCCGTTTTGAGTGACTGATTAAAAATCTTCGTTTAGGGTTCTACAATAGTCTTTCAAATCTTTCAAATGTCTGGGATAAAAAGCGTCAGGGCCTGGAGCCTTGCTAACTTTTAGCTTGTCGATATAATGCTCAATCTCACCCTCGTAAACAGTTATTTCATCCAAAATAGTCTTGCAACAAAATGGAACAATATCATCAATGTTGGGGACATTATTTATGTCTTCTACAGTAAAAACTGTCACAAAAAAGTTATTGAAAATTCCTGCCATCGCCTGAGTGTCAGAAGCCAAAGCACTGTTAACATCCACTAGAGGGCCTATGTTATCTTTTATTGTTTTACGATTATTGACGTACTCAAAAAACTTTTTTGGATTATGTTAACTATCTGCAGCTATAAGTATCTCTAAATTACGCTTAGCATTCCTAACTGATCTTTTAACCTGACATCTAAGCTTGATATATCTATTAAAGTTAGCTGCCGTGCCATTGCGCTTATTAAGTCTATATGCTCTGTTACGCTCGTTTATGAACTCACCTATTTCCCTAGTCCACCACTTGGGCCTACCATGATTTCTAGTGCGCTTGGGCCTATGAGGAATAAACTCCCTTTCAATATTCATAAAACTTTCTTTAAACACCTCCCAATGCAAATTTGTGTCATTAACCATAAATAAGTTATCCCAGTCCACTAGGTACTCTCATCCTATCTGCAAAACTATCAAAATTAGTCCTACGAAAATTAGGGAATTCTATTACGTTACTATCCTTAGTGTTTTCTATCAATAACTTAAACCTAAGAATTTGATGTTCACTACATCCTAAACTCTCACCTACTTCTCAACTATTGACTATATTTTTGCCGTTCATCATCACCAAATCTAAAATATTATCACCGCGCTTTGGTTCGGTAACTATCTGTTGTAAAAATTATCCTCCATGAACTCAATCAATCTCAAACCCCCATCTAGGATGTTTTGGCGCCACTGTTTGGGCGCGGAGCCAGTTTGGCGCCGCCATTAATTAGTATTAAGTAGTAATACTTGGTTATTAACCTGAAGTGCTGTCTGTCTTTTCAGATAAGTTGTGTTGTTGCCCTTAATAGCATAAATGTCTAAAAATATATCAAGTAAGAAAGGGAAACAGAAGTTTTCACATAATGGATATTTGGGTGTTTGATAAATGTAGCAAGCGTGACCCTTTGTTACTTTTTTGGCAGTGCGAGCAAAAGAGTCAGTGTATTGTAAGGTGTATATATAATATGGGTATTTTTCAGTTATCTGCCCCATTGACGATTGGTTAGGTTCAGTCATGATATTTTCGTTAAAACTAACAAAAATATCACAATTTAACCTAACCAATCATCACTGCCTGGTTAGGTCAACTGTATGCCCTTGATGATTGGTTAGGTTGTCATGATATTTTCATTAGTTTTAACAAAAATATCACGACAACCTAACCAATTGTCAAATGGTGCCAGAACGTCGGTGCCAAAATGTCCCATTCCGCTCAAACCCTCCTCATTCCCAGTAAAAGTCTCGTAATTAACATTAGGGCAGTTAAAGTCTCTGACAATTATACTATTCCGATTGTCAATAAAGTTACCAAGAAGTGAGTAAAATCTAGTATCGGTGTCGTAGGGTTGAACGGGTCTATAAACAACAACAAAATTAAAACTAATACTACACGCCCTAACTTCAACGCATATCGCATTCATTTCTGCCGGAAAATCTATCTTAACCTCGATAGCCCTAAGGAAATTACGAATGTACAGCAAAACGCCACCACCAAACCTATATAACCTATCATTAGTAAAGAGTTTAAAACCTGGTATATCAAGTTCCCCCAACAAGTCCTGAGTCACGGTATTTAACCACATTTCAGTGATAGCAACTACTGTATATCGTAGTTGCCAGAATAAATTATCACCTTAAATTCATTTAATTTATTCCTAATACTACGGGTGTTACAATAAAAGATGTTTAAGTTATTTTTTATCACAGGCCGGTGTTTTAAACTATTTTTCATGTCGGGCCCACATTCCCCGGACCCACAATGTTTAAAGAAGGCTTCGACCTATACAGCTTTTGCACATTTTTGTCTATTAACCTACTTAGCCTAGCATTACCTATTTCATTAAAATGCACCCCATCTTTTATAAAAAGACTAGGATCACTGAATTTTGACCACAGCTTTATGAAGGGTACATTTTCCTCAGCATAAATCTCTTCTAATTTATTATTAAAAAATAGTTTTTGACGTAATCCTAAGACCCAACCCGTGCCTAGGGGTAATACCTAGAATTAAAAACCTATCTGACCTCGCCTTCAGGGACTTAATTAACCCCCTATGCCTCTCCAAAATGTCAGGCACTCTCGTATTGGGCCTATACGAGTCGTTGCCTCCTACCATTGTCACCAACATCGAGTGACAGGAAGCAACGTCAATCCTATCCACTTTGTCTCTAACTCTGTCGACCCTGGCCCCTGGGAGACAGACCCCCCGCCTCTTGGTTGGATGCCATTCAAGAACTCTCTGTCCATGTGGCGCACTAAAGAGTCCCCAATTAAAATAGTTTCCCCCTCATTCATGTCCCTTTCCAAATGGGCGAAAGGGTTCAAAATCTTGATAGGGGGGGATTCCTATCACCTAACGTATGCGGCCTAGCTCCACCCTTAACTTCTCTAAATCCCTCCCCATCTACTACTCTCGGACCAACCTTAACCCCTTCCTCAACTCTATCCAACCTTCCTGACAAGCTACCTAAACTAGAAACTAGGTTACACACCTCACCCTACAAATTACTAACGTCTTCATTGTTAGTATTGGTTCGGCTTTCGTCAACCATAGCCCTACCCCTGCCCTCATCAAGCGTTGCAAGTCTTTCTGTTACCTCACATACACTGCGTTTTATGTCAACTATTTCCTCCATTAACTCACAAAAGAAACACTGATCTCTTGGTAATCTATAGGACCACCATTATAATCTTTAAATTCTGAATACCACTGGTTTACCCTACATCTAACACACGACGCTTTCTGCGATGGCATTGCACAGTTAAAAATTAGTTTATAACCATCACAAGTTTAAGTTAAATTAAGCCGGCATGCTATGAAAACTTCTAAATTGCTAAAAACCACCAATATTCAATTACTTAACTATAAAAATGTGAATATAATCGCAAGTATATTAAATTCAAAACTTTCCAAAAGTAAAATTCTTAGCAATATGCAGAAGTAGATGCAGGGAGCTCAGGAAATGCGTCCATTCAGTACAGAGTCTGGCTGACGAATGAATTACAGAGTCTGGCTGACGAATGAATTACAGAGTCTGGCTGACGAATGAATTACAGAGTCTGGCTGACGAATGAATTACAGAGTCTGGCTGACGAATGAATTACAGAGTCTGGCTGACGAATGAATTACAGAGTCTGGCTGACGAATGAATTACAGAGTCTGGCTGACGAATGAATTACAGAGTCTGGCTGACGAATGAATTACAGAGTCTGGCTGACGAATGAATTACAGAGTCTGGCTGACGAATGAATTACAGAGTCTGGCTGACGAATGAATTACAGAGTCTGGCTGACGAATGAATTACAGAGTCTGGCTGACGAATGAATTACAGAGTCTGGCTGACGAATGAATTACAGAGTCTGGCTGACGAATGAATTACAGAGTCTGGCTGACGAATGAATTACAGAGTCTGGCTGACGAATGAATTACAGAGTCTGGCTGACGAATGAATTACAGAGTCTGGCTGACGAATGAATTACAGAGTCTGGCTGACGAATGAATTACAGAGTCTGGCTGACGAATGAATTACAGAGTCTGGCTGACGAATGAATTACAGAGTCTGGCTGACGAATGAATTACAGAGTCTGGCTGACGAATGAATTACAGAGTCTGGCTGACGAATGAATTACAGAGTCTGGCTGACGAATGAATTACAGAGTCTGGCTGACGAATGAATTACAGAGTCTGGCTGACGAATGAATTACAGAGTCTGGCTGACGAATGAATTACAGAGTCTGGCTGACGAATGAATTACAGAGTCTGGCTGACGAATGAATTACAGAGTCTGGCTGACGAATGAATTACAGAGTCTGGCTGACGAATGAATTACAGAGTCTGGCTGACGAATGAATTACAGAGTCTGGCTGACGAATGAATTACAGAGTCTGGCTGACGAATGAATTACAGAGTCTGGCTGACGAATGAATTACAGAGTCTGGCTGACGAATGAATTACAGAGTCTGGCTGACGAATGAATTACAGAGTCTGGCTGACGAATGAATTACAGAGTCTGGCTGACGAATGAATTACAGAGTCTGGCTGACGAATGAATTACAGAGTCTGGCTGACGAATGAATTACAGAGTCTGGCTGACGAATGAATTACAGAGTCTGGCTGACGAATGAATTACAGAGTCTGGCTGACGAATGAATTACAGAGTCTGGCTGACGAATGAATTACAGAGTCTGGCTGACGAATGAATTACAGAGTCTGGCTGACGAATGAATTACAGAGTCTGGCTGACGAATGAATTACAGAGTCTGGCTGACGAATGAATTACAGAGTCTGGCTGACGAATGAATTACAGAGTCTGGCTGACGAATGAATTACAGAGTCTGGCTGACGAATGAATTACAGAGTCTGGCTGACGAATGAATTACAGAGTCTGGCTGACGAATGAATTACAGAGTCTGGCTGACGAATGAATTACAGAGTCTGGCTGACGAATGAATTACAGAGTCTGGCTGACGAATGAATTACAGAGTCTGGCTGACGAATGAATTACAGAGTCTGGCTGACGAATGAATTACAGAGTCTGGCTGACGAATGAATTACAGAGTCTGGCTGACGAATGAATTACAGAGTCTGGCTGACGAATGAATTACAGAGTCTGGCTGACGAATGAATTACAGAGTCTGGCTGACGAATGAATTACAGAGTCTGGCTGACGAATGAATTACAGAGTCTGGCTGACGAATGAATTACAGAGTCTGGCTGACGAATGAATTACAGAGTCTGGCTGACGAATGAATTACAGAGTCTGGCTGACGAATGAATTACAGAGTCTGGCTGACGAATGAATTACAGAGTCTGGCTGACGAATGAATTACAGAGTCTGGCTGACGAATGAATTACAGAGTCTGGCTGACGAATGAATTACAGAGTCTGGCTGACGAATGAATTACAGAGTCTGATTTAGAATTGACAGAATATTCAGAACAGGCACTCCTATAAAAACTTAGCATTAACAAGAGATTATCATCATGTAAGTTGTAGAGCTGCAGATTCAATAGTCAATGCAGCTTTAAAAGATATGGGGATCCTTAACCACACCAACATGCTTGACAGAAAGAAATTATAAAGAGAAAGAAATCGCATGGATGAAACAAATACTTTTAGGTCTAAATCTGAAAATCTGAAGATGGAGTGCCTTGGATTTGATGGAAGGAAAGATAACACACTAACTAAAAGTGGAAAGATAAAAGAACAACACTATGTTATTGTGAAAGAACCTGGAAGCATGTATGTAGACCATGTCACACCAGATAATGGAACTGCTTGCTGCATAGCAGAAGAGTTGATAACTATTATTACAGACTTGAACTGCACAGATACTATCAAAGCTTTACTGTGTGATGATACTCCTGTGAATGCAGGAAAAATTGTTAGATCCATAAAACTGGTTGAAATTCATCTTAACAGACCAGTGCAGTGGTTGGTGCGCCTCTTGCATTTGAATGAGCTGCCTTTTATGCACATCAACAAAGTTATTGATGGTAAAACAGCAGGTCCAAATACTTTTGTTGGTTCAATTGGGAATAAACTGAAAACAGATTTAATAAAATTGCAGGTAGTCAAATATTCTCACGTAAAGGGAAATATTAAAGAAATTCCAGCAAATGTTGTGAAGGAGCTAAGCAGTGATCAAAGATCTCTCTCTGATATGTGTCTGGCAGTGCAAACTGGAGACACTTCTCAAGATCTGTCCACTCGATCCCCACGTACCCTTCACCATGCTCGCTGGCTAACTCTAGCCAACAGGGTCCTTTGATTTTATATATCAATGCCAAATCCTGATAAAAACCTTAAAGATATAGGCAAGATTATTATGCAGTTCTATGCTCCAGGGTGGTTTTGGATAAAATCTCATCCTAATGCAACTGATGGTTAGGGTGCATTAAACGCCCCATAATTTTCAAAATGTTGTTGGATTTTAATGTCTATTCCCTCAAATGTTACACTTGTTGGTAGAAGTATGTATGCAAAAACTAAATCAAATCGGAGGTGGTCCTGGGTGGCCACCGGCCACTTTTATATATTTAGTAGTGATGCACCAAATATTCGGCAAATATTCGGTATTACTTATAATACTAATATACAAATATTCGGTATTACTATACTTACATTGATTGAAAGTTGAAAATGTATAAAACACAACGCCAATGTCACTACTCCAACTTTGCTCGTTTCCGCAAATTTGGCCTCGCTTTGCGGTCACATTCAACCACTTGAAGAAGATTTTGGAAGTGGTCTTCTCCTCTTGCAGCTGAGACAAAATCAGTTGTGAGCTTTACTGCTCTCTCCGCAGGGTCATTCACAACATTTAACCCATCCACAATGGACTTGGCTGCCTTGAAGTGGTCATTGTTCTGCCAATTGTCAACATCCTCTGTTAGGAAGGTCATATCCAGGTGAAGAAGGTTCACTGTAAACCACGAGTCCTCGTTCACAAGATCAGCCAGGGTTGTCGCTTCTGTAATTTTTGGAAATGACGGTTTGCCATATCCAGAACCGTAGCGGTGTTTTGGAGTGCTTGGCATTTCATCTGGTTGTATGGCCAGTAACACATCTGCAAGGGCACGATGCTCCTTTTGAGGTACTGCATTGCTGAACAGTGCCAAAACAACCAGTTCTGGGGTTAAATACCACAAATGTCTATCAAAGGCTTTCACAGCGCTGACTGAAATGATTGAGTTGACAGCTTTATAGTTGAGCAGAGTCTTGTATAAGCACAAATCAAACCATGGGGCATTTGAAGCAGACTGACATATGAGCCACCAATCACAATAAATATAAACAACAAAAACAACAAACCCCTTCAGTTTTTCCTGTTGATGTTGTGTTGTTACAGTTCCTCGAGGTAGTACAGAAATTTGCTCTTCAAGTAGGCATATTTTGATGGAATAAAGAATCTTTGACATCCACCTTGCTTTATGCATGGCCCCAGGTCTGTGGAGTGTTCCTTGTTTTGTGACATCATCATCGAGGACTACCTGGCAGAGTTGTGCCATTTCCTTGTAGTCTTCCCTACAGTATGAAGCGCTTGTGCGGATTGTGCTTAAAACCTTGTTTTTGCAGGATAAAAGCAGTTGTTGTGCATCGTCATTGTACATTGAAATGTCAATTTTGGTTAAACTTTCATCCTTTGCATGCGATATGTGTTCCCAATTCTTCTGGAATCTTTGGAACAAAGATGCTTCTGGAGACTTTGATGTCTCAATTTTGAGAGCGTCAAACACATGATCCAGGATTACCTCTCCAACATGATGGCGACATGCACACCACAGAAGAGCACGGTCCAGTTTTGATTGAATGGTAACACAGGCAGCTGTAACGTGTCCAGTGTTTGATGCTGTTGTGTCAAAACATAAGTTGACAACTGACTGTTTGCACTTCCATGAATGTAGAAACGTGTAAGTGTGCTCGGCAATGATGTCACCTGATGACATATCACTTCCACGAGGATATCTAGCCACTCCCAGTAGCTTTACATCAGTGGCATTCCCAACCAACACTGGCAATCTTTCTTCCTTGCCATTCTTGTTTGTGAGCGTATGCATCTGCTTGCCATCCCAGTGAAGTGTTGCAGCTGTTGGGGCGATCCAATTTACTCGAATATCTTTGGCAATAGCACTTGTTATTGATCATCGAGCCTTATCAGCAGTTGAATACGACTTGGCCACACGACGTGGATCACCACCTGCCTCTTGAATTACAGCTTCGGTGAGCACAGCCTGTTGAACAGGAGTTATGTTTAGTCGAGTAGCAACAGACACGACTGAAGGCCTTTTCAGAATATCATGAGGAATAAAGGCAGACGTACCTGCATATGTTGATCTGTGGTGACTACGCTTCCTTTGAAGCTCTGGAATCGCCTCTTCTTCAGTTTCTTCCAAGCTATCTGCAGAGGCACTATCATCAGAGCATACAGAACTTTTCATCTCTTGTACACTGGATGATTCATGACGTTCTCGTCTTGAAGCTTCCGCTAAGATGCGTTTTTCTTTTCTACGATCTTTATCAGCTTTCTTCTTGTCAACACTACCAAATGAGGCTACTCTGTCAGATTTCATTGACTCTAAAAATGCTCTATCTTCCTCATTCTTAATGTTTGTCATTGCATCTTTTGTCCATACACCAAAGGTCTTATCAAGACGTTCATTCATGGATTGCAACTTAGCCAAAGTGTTTGGAGATTCTCTGCGAGAAACAGGTATTTGACGCAATTTGTTATTGTCATTAAGAAGGTCAAGTATTAGTTTGCAGCATTGATGGTCTGAAAGCATAGGAGGCGGACTCCTGTCAATGTACCATCTCCTTCTGTAAGAGCATTGCCAAGACCAAAAATGGCACTTGCTAATCTGGTCTTCTTAGCTTCCATTGTTACAGCTTCCATTGTTTCTGAAAGACAATAAAGGATATTATTAGACTATAAGTGAAGTTTCGTTTATGGTACATGTTTTATGTAAATCACCCCTTTAGGGTGCATCAAACGCCCTTAGGTTCTTGGCTTTTAATGTCTATTCTCTCAAATGTTATGTAAATCACCCCTTAGCAACTCTATATTAAAAGAAACAATGCAAGTAGTCAACTGGTTGGTAAATAAAAAAAATAGATATTTTTACATAGCGTGGCCCCCGAAAATTGCCGCGAAAATATAAAAGTGACCGGTGGCCACCCAGGACCACCTCCGATTTAATTAATCTTTGGCATACACACTTCTAGCAACAAGTGTAACATTTGAGAGAATAGACATTAAAATCCAAGAACCTAAGGGCGTTTGATGCACCCTACTGATGGTGCATATAACTTTTGGCATTTAATGTGCTTGCTTCGAAATTTAGATGAACAACATAGATCAATCATAGAACCAGTATTAAAGAATAATGCCTACTTTGCCCACCCAGAAAATATGTTCATATCAATGGTAACTGACAAGAGACTAGAAATTAGGGAGCAAGCTATTCAGAAAATCATCCTTTCAAGAACAGGATTTTCAGGTACCAGAAACTTTGAGTTGCCTTGAACCCTCAATTTCCAGTCTACTGACTACACTGAGATGATTGATTGGCAAAAAGAGGTCATTACTCCTCCACCGCTGCTAAACAATTTTAGGCGACGATGAGCTACTACAGGCTCGACTTAAGTCACTGGAGATAGCTTCTTTTCCATGCCACAGTCAAAGTGTGGAAAGGGCAGTGAACCGAGTAATAAAGGCATGTCAGGAAAGAATAGGATATGACAACTGTCAAAAGTTTATCTTAAACTCATTAGAATCAAGGTGAAAACTGCCCAAGTTTGAATGGAAGGCCCAATGGAATGAGTAAGAAACATATGAAATAAAATTTCCTGATGATATTGAAAATTTCTTCCCTTTGATGTGATAAAGAACAATGAAAAAGTGAATTGAATTTTATCATATTTATTATGCCTCAAATTTTTTCTTCTGAATATATTGTTTTACTTAATTAATTTTCCTAATACTGTACATTATTAAATAAAATATACATTAATAAAGATTTATGTCATCAAAAAATCTGAATGTAGAGTGAGTCTCATATAAATGGGATATTCTTCAATATAGGTCAGAAAGTGAAAAATTGTGCCAGGGGTAGGAGGCTTTAAACTGAAAATAATTTGAGGGGGGGTTCCTGTGTTCCATTCAAACCCCTCACAATATGTACCTTTTCAATATAAAATTTTGACCTGGCCTAGTATATATGTTTATGATTTTTTTTTCTTTTTCAGTTTCATGGCCTCTTCATTACCAAAAGTATCTGGTAATAACTTAGAAGGTGAAACACATCCCCGATCTAGTAAGACATATTCATCAAAAAAGTTTGAAAAGAAGAAAAATACAAAAAGGAAGCTTTCCAATATTATTTGGATCTCTCCAATATCAAACTTCAAAGTATGATATTACAAATCTTTTCAGTTTTCTTTTATAGAGCATTACTTGTTAAATTTTTTTTTCACAAAATCTTAAAATCTAATCTGACCTAACAGGCATACCCCAAAAGTTTGGTGAAATAGGTTTGATTAGTATTGAACTATTGGTAAGTTTCAATTAGGCCTTATAATAATTTGATAGAACCAATCTCTGGTTTGCAAAGTAAATTAATGTACAATATGAAAGTTAGTAAGGAATACTAACCTTTGTATTATACATTTTAAGATAGAATTAAACAGTGATCAACAATGATCATTTAGTTCCTGCTTCTGAAAAAGTTAATTTAGGTGCATTCCAGGACAAGTCACGCAGTGCTCAAAAGTTATGGGTCCCCCAATATTGGGTTGCCCCCCATATTTCATGAATCCCACATTTTTAAAATTTAATTATCTTTGCTCCTAATTAGGATTGAACTAAAATTCTTTTTGTGTTTGAAAGGAAATCTTATAAGGAATAACATTGCTAGGAGCTTCAAAAACTGTACAATTTCAAATTTAAAAGTTATTTAGAAGTTACTCTATTGGGTGCCTAAACCCCCCCCAAAGCAGAAAATTTAAAAAAAAAGTTAAAAAAAAAATAGTTAACAAAAAATCAACATTAATATGTTGTGTATACACTGGAGAAGAGAAACTACTGAGTATTTGCACTTAAAGTACATTTATGTTTACTTGAAAAAACAATTATGTGAAATAACAACACATTTCCTAAGAATTATTTACTCAGACAAGCTATATTATCAATACCTATTTCCTAGTTTATCAGCCAGAATTTGTATATACTTTATATATGGGTGTAATTCCAGGACAGATCATGTGCTTAACACCACACCCCTTCCAATTTTCCTATAATTTGTTGTATAGCATTGTCTATTAGGGTGGAGTAAAAAAATCAAAAGTGCCAGGATCAAAATTGAGGGGGTCTAGATGGGTCATTCTCTGTCAGATCAACCAAAAAAAATTGAAATTAACACCCTCATCTCTCATATTTTGCTGAAATTTAGTTTATAGGGAGTTTGTGGGCCCTGAATCCATTTCTGAAATTATAAGGTCAATCCGACCAACGGTTCAAGAGATATGACCTCGGGAAATTTGAGGTCACTCGCGAGGTTACTAACATTTGGCGAGCCATAACTTGGGTAATAATTGTCATAATTATATAAAAGTATATATATTTAGAATCAGAAAATGACAAGGAATCCAAATATGCAAGTTTTAGAACTCTAGGTTGAAAAATAAAAAAGTTACACTGTAACCAAAATTTGAGGTCACGATTTGACCTCTTGGGTATCAAATGAGAATTTTTTTTTTAAATGTAAAAAATGAAGGCATAGGCATTGGCTATTAGAATCAGCAAAAAAAAAGTTTGTTTATGTTAGTATTTTTCATGTAACTAACATATAAGTGAACACCATATTCATAAGTTGTGCATCAATTCTACCTATTTTTTCACACTTAAGCTCATAATTTGACCTATAGAAATTAAAATTACATTTTTTATAGATATAAAAAACAAAGTCAGAGTTCTTGACTAATAGAAACAATCATAAAAAGTTTGTTTATGTTGGTACTTTTCATGTAACTAACTTATAAGTGAACACCATATTTATAAATTGCTTGTCATTTCAAGGAATTTTTATATCTTAGCTATCAATTTAACCTCAAGCTCCAAGAATTTAATAAAAATTGTATTTCACTGCTAATCTACACTGGCAATAATAGTTATAATAGTGAAAGGGGAAGACTAAGCTCACATGTAGCCTAAACAAACCTGTTGAAACATGTTGCTACTTGTCTAAGTGCAGAATCAACACAGATAGTTGCAAAATTCCTTGTCTACAGGTTAGTACAGTTCCAGCCAGCACTGTGGGTGGCTGGTGGGTATGGTGTTTTAATGAGCCTCAGAGACTATCAAGGCCTAAAATATTAAGTGTGTATAGCTATATATTTTCTAAAAAATATATATTACCTAATTGTAAATCCTATATCTTTACAGATCAAAATACAATGGTTCGGCACTTGAAATACTGCCAGGACCCTATTCAAAAACACAAGAAACGCATAACAATCAATCTTAGAAAAGTGACTGATGTACTTGTTGAAAAATGTGCTGGAAGAGTGAAAAAAGACTCATTGTTGTGTGTGAACTGCTGGACACTGATAATGAAAAACCCCACTATACTTAGTACCACTGAAAACAACGAGTCTGAGCAGGATTCAAATGAATCATCTACTATCAGTGGCTTGAGTAACATCTCTTCAATTCAAGATCTGGACAATGACAGTGATTGCTTGATAAAGGAAAATCCTTCAACTTCAGTTGAACCAGTTCTAGCATTTCTGGACCAAACACCAGTTAAAAAAAGTAAGTAATAAATTAATATAATAACTTATACTTTACTACAAGGTCTGTTTGATCTACTATATAGCCAATTATATAGCATTTAAGGTACTATAATTAATATTTAATTACTAATATTCAGGTGTGTGAAACCTTTTTTTCTGTTCTTTTCAGAAGGGCTGTCATTAAGCCAGAAAAAGCGCAAGGCTCGTGGTAAGCTATCATCTGCTCAGAAACACCTGAAGGAGAGGCTAGAACTCAGTTATGGTGTTCAAATTACCGAGGAGGTAAGTGATACTTCAAAACCTGAAACTAAATCTAAAAAACATCTAGACAAATTAATGAATGAATTGAAACAGTCATTCCTGGAGAGCAAATGTCACCATCACAAACTACAAATATTGACACTCTCACCATACACAATTGAAAAAACAGCTAGTTTCTTTCAAACTACAACATACATGGTGAAAAGAAGCCATTCACTTAAATCAAAACATGGAATCCTTCCGAAGATTCCACTAATGAGCAAAGGAAAAGTGATATCTGAAGAACACAAAGATATAGCTAGAAGATTCTATGAGTCAGAAGAGGTTAGTCGTATGTGTCCTGGCCAAAAGGATTGCGTGAAAGTTATCAGTGCTGAAGGTGCAAAAACGATTGGTCCTCGGGAATTTAAGAGAGATGTTTGAACTATATAAAAATGATGAAAAGAATCCCAAAATAGGATTTTCCACATTTGCAAAATTACGGCCATCATATTGTGTGCTTGCTGGTAGTGGTGGGACTCATGAATCCTCTAAGTAGGTCTTCCCCTTTCACTATTATAACTATTATTGCCAGTGTAGATTAGCAGTGAAATACAATTTTACATTTTTTGCCTTTGTTTTTATATCTATAAAAAAATGTAATTTTAATTTCTATAGGTCAAATTATGAGCTTAAGTGTGAAAAATAGGTAGAATTGACGCACAACTTATGAATATGGTGTTCACTTATATGTTAGTTACATGAAAAATACTAACATAAACAAACTTTTTTTTGCTGATTCTAATAGCCAATGCCTATGCCTTCATTTTTTACATTTAAAAAAAAAATTCTCATTTGATACCCAAGAGGTCAAATCGTGACCTCAAATTTTGGTTACAGTGTAACTTTTTTATTTTTCAACCTAGAGTTCTAAAACTTGCATATTTGGATTCCTTGTCGTTTTCTGATTCTAAATATATATACTTTATATAATTGTGACCATTATTACCCAAGTTATGGGTCGCCAAATGTTAGTGACCTCGCAAGTGACCTCAAATTTCCCGAGGTCATATCTCTTGAACCGTTGGTCGGATTGACCTTATAATTTCAGAAATGGATTCAGGGCCCACAAACTCCCTATAAACCAAATTTCAGCAAAATCTGAGAGATGAGGGTGTTAGGCACTGGTTGATCTGACAGAGAATGACCCAGATAGTTGTTTTTTGTCCAGGATTAAACTTTGAAACTGATTTTGGGTGGTTGCATACAAAACTGTGACTGCTACTGTCCAATTTATACAAATTGTATGTGTGCAAAAATTTTACCTCTGAAGGCCCAGGGATGGGGAGTCGGCCAAAAACAACTGACTCCCGACTCCTGAGTCGGTATTTTTAAAAACTGACTCCGACTCCCGACTCTTTCCTTATCATGCTGATCTACAACCTTATAAATATTGGGATGTTTGTTTCGTAGATGGCGTTTCAAGTTTGAGGTTCTAGTTGGAGCATTAGCATGCTTCCCAGTGTAAGCACTAATTTTTGCATTACACTCTTTACCATCCTTTTCTACTTGACAAATAAAAATACTTTCATCCTCATTTAGCTTAAAATATTGAAAGACTGCTGATTTTCTACTAGGCCCATGACTCATTACTAATAGGGGCTAATTAAATTAATAATTAATATATTGCTAATTTTTATATGGTACCTAGTATCCTAAAATAGAAATATGAAATTCATTTGCTAAGATTTACCAGAACAATAAATCAAATGTGGAAATGTGAATCTAGAATTAGTTCAGGAAGATATTTATTTAGGGCAGAGTAGTATTCTGGTAAATTGTTGGCATATAGAAATTGAATCAAAGAGTCGGGAGTCAGTCATTTTTACCGACTCCCGACTCCGACTCCCGACTCTTCAAAAAAGCCCCGACTCCTGACTCCGACTCCCCACCTCTGTCTGAAGCAGATTAAAACATTTGCAGAGGGTTACAGGCTAAATAATGCATCAAAAAATCCATATTTCATCATTTTTTATCAAAAAATGCAATTTTTTAGCCCTTTTTCTCCAAATATTTTGTTTTTTATTTGAAATTATATTTTATATTTTTCTTTTCAGATTGAATTTATAGAATTGATAAATACATGTATTTTGATAGTTATTGCCAAAAAATACTGCATAGTAGGATGTTAAGATGCAGTGACAGTTAAAATTCTTGATAGAGGTCACAGATTTTCAAGCACAGACTCATTCCCCAATGAAAAGCTTCCTCTTGGTAAAGATGTCATCCAATATGTAATGGCAAAAGAGAACTGGACAACCAGACAAGCAGCTGATAGTTATACTAAGTCTAATTGAACAGTGGATCTGGTGCAATGTCTATCCAATTTCATACCCCAGTGTCACCAGCAAGATTCAGGATCTAGTCAAAGAATTTTTGAGGAAAGACTCAAATTTTCAGTCCCTTATAAAAAGATTTAAAATATGTCATACTTTTGTAAATTTTGTAGTTACATTTATTTGTTTGTGACAGTAATTTTATTAACATAATCGAGTGATTTGCAAATCATAAGAATGATCAGTAATAAATTCTGTTTTGACTAGAACTTAACTTAGGGTTTATAATTGAAATTTGCATTCACAACATTAAAGTTTTGGTAATTTTGTAGGCTTGATAGATATCCAAAAAAGAAACGTAGTGACAAGTTCCAGAGTGATCTTTCTTCCTTCAGTGAAAAACCTTCAAAGCTGTTTGACATCTTCTGTGAGGACTCAAATTGGAGAAGAGATTTGGAACATTTGTATCAACTCAAAATGACAGAAGAAGACTATGCTTTCTATGAGGACCAGAAAACAGCTAGAATAGGATGAAGCGTTGATTTTAAGAAATGCCTTACATTGGCAGACATCAGATACAAAGGGAGAGGAGTACAGTAGGAGCAAGCAAAAGAAAAGAATCTGAGAGTTCAATCTATATAAATTAAAAAACTTTTGATTAATGGCCACTGAAAATCTAGGTTTCTTGAAATGATTGTGCTGCAAATTATAAAATTTTATTTTTGTGACTTTGGTAAACTATCTTGTATCATAATCATATTGTATTTTATTATCACCAGGGAAGAGCACAGAAGAGTTTTTCCAAGTTTTTCCATCAAGCTCAGCAGCAGTACACGACAGTAATCTCGACAGTCTCTCAAGTCAGGGCAGCCTGGAATCACATGATGAAACAGCTGGTGTCAGTGAACAACAGGAATCCAGGACAGAACAAAATAGGAAGAGTCTACCAAACCTCACTCGGCAGTGTGATAGGTATACTGTATAGTTTAAAATACATATGAGTATGCTTTGAACACTCTTGTTGCTCTGTTGACAATACCTTTGAAAAAATGATTTATAATCCATGTAGCATTGCTAATAGTTAGAGTCCAAATTTTGGACACTGCTGTTCAATGAACATCTTGTTAGAATATTAACTTGATATAAAATAAATGTCTTTTACCAGGTATTAAGTAAGTGACAGAGCCAGAGCAGCAGTTGCTTCACCAGTTTTAGAGGATTATGGAATTATCACTACTACTGACTGATAAGATGAATGTAATTGACAGGTAACAGTCCAATTATCTTGTACATTAGGTAGTATCTGATTCAAATCAAGTATTTCACAAAAAGGCATACATTTCAAACAAGTGTTGAAATTTAAATATCATTAGTAGAGATGCACTGGATATCCGGAAACTATCCAGTATCTGGCCTATCCGGCCTCTTTTTGATATCTGGCTGGATAGCCGGATATCACTTTCCTATCTGGCTGGATAGCCGGATATCACTTTCCTATCTGGCTGGATAGCCGGATATCACTTTCCTATCTGGCTGGATAGCCGGATATCACTTTCCTATCTGGCTGGATAGCCGGATATCACTTTCCTATCTGGCTGGATAGCTGGATAGTTAAAACTTTTTTTTGGTAAATTTACTCATGTTCAGTTATAACAATTTTTGCATAAAATGAAAAAAAACATTTAAAAAATCATAAATTAAAAACTTAAAAAAAAATGCTTAATTAATTTTTGTGCAGTGATGGTATCATCCCATGGATACCACATTTATGGAAATCCACCTAGTAGTTTGGAAGTTATTAATGATCATACTTCAAAGGTTAATCAATTAATTTTAATTTTGAATTTCAGTTCTAAATTATGCAGGTACAGTATTTGAATATAAGGTACCTTTTAGGAATACTAAACAAATATCGTCTATCTAGTAATATATAATATATATATATATATATATATATATATATATATATATATAATATTTAGGATGGCCTTTATAATGCTGTTTTAAAACATAAAACATATTAAACAATAGTACTACTTGTTGTATTTCATATTTTTCATGAGAAATAGCAGTTTCTCCGCATTTGAAGGCAGTAGTCTGTTTCGATTGTCTATGTAAATCTTGGCTGCTGCACTGAACAAACATTCTGAGCTGACAGAACTGGGTGGTGCACTGAGATACTTGATAACCAGAGGTTTTAAGTGTGGATATTTGTTGTTTTTCATACTCCACCACCTTATTGGGCTGTTCTGTCATGGTAAAAGTGGTTCATCAAGATATTTTTCCATTTCTGCTTTCAAAACCTTGCTCAATTTGATTTTTCGGGGGGTTTTGGTCACACTGCCAGGACTTGTCATAGTTATATGACTTCTATCCGATGAAAAACTCTCACAGGATTCCATAGTTTCCATGACATCTTTTTCTTCATCAATGCTGCTATCAGTGTCGTGTTTGCTTGTATTGTCAATCAGCTCGTCAAAGCACTTCCAGATGTCCTTGTGTGTTTCTGAAAGTAATGATGTTTGTTTGGTTGTTTCATCTCGTTCGGTCTCCTTTCCAACCTTTTGTTTTTCATTTGCATTTTCATTGGAAAGCATTTCTTCTACGACCCATTGTTTTGCTTTTGCGTTATCTCTTAGAAAGTTTGTTTTGAATCTTGGGTCTAGAAAGGTAGCCAAAACAAAACATTTTCTATTCATTATGTTGTTTTATTTGTCACTGCTGGCGATGGATCCTTCATTTAGAAAGTGAATTTCTACAGACTTTTTTGGCTCATCTTGTAGTGTTTGTATTCTGGCATCTTTTTGCCTCTTTGAAAGATAGGAATGAAGCGTCATTATTACTGGAATTACATAAGAGATTGCTTCATTATTGGCACTAGCCTGTTTTGTGATTTCTTCAAATGGTTGCAAAACTCTGATAACATTTTCTACTAGAGCCCACTTGTAAGCTGCCATGGTTGGAATGTCATGCTGAGAAGCATATGCTGTCATAGCCTGTCTCTGTCCATGCAGTCATTCCAACATGTAGTAGGTTGAATTCCACCTTGTTGGCACATCCTGGATTAGTTTGTGTGGTGGTAGCTTTAGGTTTCCTTGAATTTCTTTTAGTTTGGTGCAGGATAAAGAGGAGTGATTGAAGTGAGTAACGATTTTTTGTCCTTTAGCCAATATGTCTGCTATTGCTCGTTGAGAGAAGATGGAGTCATTAATTACAAGCTGAAGAGTGTGTATGAAGCAGCTCACTCCTTCTGCACTTGTCAGGCGTGTAAGAAAGAAATGAACATATTTTTTACCTGTATTTTATGTCATTACTTAACATTTATTTTCAAGTGTGTACAAAGAATAAATATTAAACACTATTCAAATTAGGTAACAATAAGTGGTATAACTAAATGAAATTTTAATTCTAAATTATGCAGGTATTTGAATATAGGATACCTTTTAGGAATACTAAACAAATATTGTTTATCTAGTAATAAATGTTTATGTACACTTTGTTTTAAGTTAAGACAAAGTGTACATAAATATTTAAAATTAAACTTTTAACTTACCTGTCCCAATGGTGATGTTGGTAGCATTGACTCTAAGGATGAGATGGACCTGCTACGGTTGTATCTTCCATTCATCCAATGAGCCATTGAACATGTCTGCTATGTTAAATCCTGTGTGCGACTGAGGAAAATGTTTGCAGCTTAGCACATAAATGTTGCTTTTCATATTGTCTGAGTTCAAGAAATGAACTGTCAAGCTGATGAAAGACTGATTGTTGGTTGTACTGGTCCAGATATCAGTCGTAAATGACAAGACTGTGGCCTGTGACACCTTTTGTTGTATGGATTCTCTCACTTTTCCATACAACTCGGGTAAGGCCATTTCAGTGAAGTATTTCCTGCTTGGGATTGGGTATTTTGGAGCAATTGTAGTTATGAGATCACAAAATCCCTCTCTTTCCACCAAAGTGAAGGGTTCAGCATCCAAAGCCATCATTTGAACTGAAATTAGAATAATTGAGAAATTTACATCAACACATCAAGATTTTTCTACATCTATTTATACTTAATAAAAGTATTTTTTAAAGAAATGTATAAAAATTATAATTACAATTCTTTATATAAAAATTAATTAAAAAATTACTAATTACCTGTTTTTCTTGGGCAATTATTAATTACTTGGGCAAAAATGGAATACTAATTACTCTACTTACCAATCTTATTGGTGATGGCTTCGGCTTGAGGGTCCATCAAATTCCACATCTTGGTTCTTTCCATGGTTGCCTCAAGAGTTGGTTGAGCAGTGACTGGTTTACTTGTTTCCTTTCAGTCCTGTGTCCTCTTCACCAGCTTGTGCATTTTTGTAATGATGCGGATGTTTGCTTTCTAGAGGATTCCACATAGGTTTAGTTGAGTATGATTTTGGGGTTTTCCCCCAATTTATTAGTCTTGATGAAGATTTCACATCACAAATCGTGTATTTGGATTTATTTTGTTCAGTATTTACTCTAAAATATTTCCAAATAATAGATCTTGCTTGAGCCATTATTCCAAATTAGACAAAAATCACAAAATAATGCCTATGTTCTACAATCTGTAAAGAGAGATAATGAAATCAAGGGTAAAAACTGAAAAAAATTGACACAATCAAAGTGATATCACAAATTTTTTGACATGATTATAACTACAACTATTATGATAATATTTAAACATTTTAATTACAAGAATGATGATCATTTAGAAAAATGTCCAGAGTTACAACAGTTCAAAGTGACAACACTGTCTTTCATTTACATAATTATCTACAGACATAAAATATATACAGACACTTCCACATATTACAGTATTTTTCAGTTTTTATATGATATTATATTAAAAATATGTATTAGTGAGATGTTAGTTCAATTAGGTAAGTTTAGTTAGGTTAACTAATTAATATATGTATAATTTAGAAAAATATTTTAATATTACTATAATAGATTGAATTGACACATTTTCAAATGTAGACATTTATTTGAATGTGGATATAATTAAGATATGAAAATAATGAATATACACAACTGTTGTAACTCTGAAGCATTGTAACATTGATAATGTAGTACGCTGTTAAAGAAAATCTTATTACATTTATTAACACACTACACAGAAAAATAGCACATGACAAAAAGCTTATACACACAAACACCAGCAAAAAGTCAAGTCGAGTGAATTCTAAACACGTGCAACGTTGCATTATTTAGCAAAAGCCATAAATCACCTGCACCTGCTGCAACATCTGCAATACCACAGATACATCTCCGCCAGGAGCGGAGCGATATACAATATTAAACATAATTAAAAGTAATAAAAACCTGGATGTGGTTGAAAATGTACAGCTCTTCCAGAGCGGGTTTCTTGAGTTTTTTCATGGATGTGTCTCTAGTTGAAGTTATAGACAATTGAGTTTCTGAAACATTTGGGTCTTTGCGAGAAGGAACTGGTGGTTCATTTAAATATGAATTAAAATATTAAAACCAGCAAAAATATTTGCTTAAAAATATCGTGAATTGTGACACAATAATTTGATATTAGATACTTTTTGTGCCATAGCATTGCTTGCATGCTTGCAATTTTTTGACCCCTGAATGAGTTTACAATTATTTTAAAAGAAAAAATAGCTATAGCTAATAAGGCCGGATATCCAGCCATTATCGGATATCTGGCCGGATATCCAGTATCCAGTATAATTAGTTTGCTGGATATCCAGTATCCGGCAAAATTATTATCTGGTGCATCCCTAATCATTAGTCAAAACCTATGGAGCTTGCTTAAATAATTCTTTTAAAATTGAGTAAATTTGCACTAAACTTTGCAGGAACAAGCTGAGAAGAGAATGTGAAAAATATCATAAAACCATAAGAAAAGAGGATAAATTTTTTGAATTGGTGGATGCTATTTATGTAGATGGTTGCAACAATGGTGACAGTTGAAATGAATGACAAATATTACAGAAGAACCGAGCTAGAAGAGCACTATGTAATTGTAGGAGAACCTGGTAAGATTTGAAATTTTGATCTTTAGTTTGCATTTTGTAACATATTACTCAAAATATTTATTAACATGAATTTTGGATAGAAAAATTGGAAAAATAGATATAAACCCTGAAATATCTAAAAAATTCTCTCTAATTTCTGAATACTATTTCAGGTGATTTCTACCTCTCACATGTGACTCCAAATAATGACAAGGGGTTGACTATTGCAACAAAGATATACAAGGCCCTCAAAGACACTGAATTACAAACCAAACTTGCCATGATAGGATCTGATGGAAGTAATACAATGACTGGTTCAAATGGTGGAGCTATCAGATGCCTGGAAGAACTGCTTGGTAGACCTTTGCAGAGGAGCATTTGCCTACTACACTGTATGGGCTCCCCCTTCGCCACATCTTTGTTACTCTGGATGGAACAACAAAGAGCCTAGACTCATTTTCAGGAAAGATAGGGGTTGAAGGGTTGAACTTGGTGGAAGTGTATCTCAGTGGGATGTGATTTCATTCAAGCCAATTAGGAATTCAAAATTTCCAGTTATTCCTAACAAAGTACTGGAGGACCTCAGCACTGATCAGTATTATGCTTACAGAATCTGTATGACTGTCATGCTTGGCTGTGTTGATCCTGATCTTGAGCTCCTTGAAGTTGGACTGATCTGTCTTTCAAGGTGGTTGACTCTGGCATGTAGAAAGACTCCTCAGATTTTATACATCTCAAAGGAAGCCTTCCAAAGTTCTGGTCACACTTGCCGAGTTTTGTATCTTGGTCTATTTTCCAAGTTGGTTCTAGATCAAGGAGTAGTATCGATGCACAGATGGTGCTAAGAACTTTTATGATATGCTTCAAAGGATCCTGAAATTTCCTCACAAGGAAGCCAGGGAGATAGTCTTAAAAACCCTCTACTGAAATGTATACTATGCTCACTCTGAGAATGTATTAATTGCCATGCTTGCTGATTCGAAGATTCATGGTGCCTAAAATTGATAACGAAGCTCGAGGGTATCTCAAAATGATAAACTTATATTCACCTGACATTCATGAACCCCCTGTCATAGCATCTCTAACCAATGAACAACTCATAAACATAAGAAAGGAAGCACTGAAACTGAACCAGCCTTTTCATAATGAGGCTGTAGAGAGGCACATTAAACTTGTAACAGAGGCTTCATCAACTGTGGTAGGATTTGAACATCGTGATGGCATTATTTGACAAAAGATAAAACCAAGAAAACTGAGGAAAGTGTTCAATACAAAAAACAATATTCTGAAGCTGTTTAGAGGATTATTTTTTATTACTTTGTTTAATGAGTGATAAATTGAATGTGTTACGTGTGTTAGCTATATGAATGTGTAATAATGAAAATTGCAATTTTTGGCCAAAAATAATATAAATATGGATTTTTTGATGCATTATTGAGCCTGTAGCCTTCTGCAAATGTTTTAAGCTGCTTCAGGGGTAAAAAATATCGTCATCCCATAAGAGATGTTGTTTTTAAGATTGGAATTTGAAGGACAAAAAAAAACTTGACTGAAACTTTTTAATCTAGTGTATATTTTCCATCGGAATCAGTGACACTCTGCCAATGTCCTACAAGCTTTTCAATGCCATGTTTATAAAATTCAGGCGGTTTTGAGGCAAAAAACGTACAAAGACTGGTGTGCAGGTCATCTAAAGAAGTATACTGTTTCTCGTCAAGGTAGTTTTGCAGACTCCTGAAGAGATGATAATCTGAAGGCGCAAGGTCTGGAGGATGTGGAAGTTTTTCCCACCCAAGCTCCTCAATTTTTGCAGAAGTGATCCGAGCGGTATGAGGATGTGTGTTGTTGTGGTGGAACATGATTCCTTTCTGATTAAACAAAGGAGGTCTCTTTTCTTTTAGTGCAGTGTTCAATCGACCCAGTTACTGACAGTAGACTTGAGCGGTGATTGTTTGGTTGTGTGGTAAGGTTTCAAAGTGTATTACACCATCTTTATCCCACCAAACACTAAGCAACACCTTGCGAGGGTGAAGATTTGGTTTTGGCTGTGGTGTCGCTGGTTTTCTGGCACAAACCCACTGTCGATGGTGCTTAACATTCTGGTACAGTATCCACTTTTCATCACCAGTCACTAAACGGTGCAAAAATGGATCTTGGAGTTCACAGGAATGAAGAGCTGTGCTAATGTTTACTCGCACCCTAAGATTGTCGACTGACAATTCATGTGGCACCCATTTTCCTAACTTAGGCACTTTCACAAGTTGTTGCAAATGTCGATGGATGGGGATGAATTGAGTTTCTGGGCCAATTTTTTGACAGTTGTTGAACAGTCTTCTTCAAGTGCGGCTAACAGCAGGTCATCATCAAACTCAGCAGGGTGTCCAGAGCGTGCTGCATCTGTCAAACAGCAGTCACCATTCCTAAACTTTTGAAACCATCTTTGACATTTCCTCACATGCAAAATATCGTTGCCATAAACGTCCTGAATGTTTCGGGTTGCTTCAGTAGCACTATTCCCTTTTTTGAACTCGTAAAGCATTATATGCCTGATATGCTCTTCTGATACTGCCATGTTTATGAGGGGTTCACATAAAGCAAAACACACGTCTTCACTGGTCAAGGTCTGTAAAATATGTAGTGAAACACGATAGATCTCCTCTTAGATATAACCTTCGGAAAATTTATGCTTAAACTGAGTAGGACTAGTTTAAACTTAATCTATTGTAAAAAATGACATTACTTATGGGATGACCTGATACATCATAAACAGTTTTTAAATTGTCTTTCTATCATGTCCAGAATCTGAGATAGGTCACTGGGTTCAAATTTTGGTTGCATGCACATATGATTTGTATAAATTGGCTGGTAGCAGTCAGTTTTGTATGCAACCACCCAAAATCAGTTTTAAAGTTTAATCCTGGACAAAAGACAACTACAAACCCGAAATTTCAAGTTTCAGATTGATCGGACTTACAGTTCAAAAGTTAGGTATGGCTCCTTCCAACTTTCGGGTGTTCTCAGGGACCCCTAAATTTCAAACTAACATATCTTAGCCCCTAATTGAGATAGAAGAATGATTCAAATTGCATTTGTAAGGTAATTTGTCAAATACTAAATGAATATAGACATGGAGTAAAAAGTTGACAATTTGTATTATTAAAGGGGTTTTTACAAATTTTCATTTCAGATTAACCCCAAACTCTATCTGTATAAGTGGCATTTAAGAAATTGATGTGCATTTAGGTGTAAACTGTATGAACATTTTGAGATTTGGATAGTGATAACTTCACTGAAAAAATAAAATTTTTTGCAAATTGTCAAATAAGCACACTGGACAAAAAATTAGTCACCCCTCTCAGAATGTACCTAATAACGTGTGACGGCGCCTCTGGCCTTGATAACCGCACGAATCCGGCGAGGCAGAGACTCTACGAGGTTGTGCATGTACTGAACATCGATTTGCTGCCACTCGTTCATCAGCCAGTCCCGAAGTTCCGCCAGAGTCCGTGGGTGTCTATTCCTGCGCTTCACTTTCTGTTTCCAGCCTGAACAACACCTTCGACGCATTCAGGATTAAAGGCTTCATTCGACCTGCGATGTACTCGTTGCCTCCCATCATTGGAGAACAAACAAAAACGGGACTCATTGGACCAAATTACACGTTTCCAATCTGCCGCAGTCCAGTTTTTGTGCCTCTGAGCCCATTTATAACGTGCCAATTTGTGACTTGCTGTTAACAGCAGCCTCTTCCGTGGTACCCTGCTCCAGATGTCCATCGCAAGCAGTTCTCGTCGCAATGTCCGTTTGGAAATTGGTTGCTGGAGAACCTCATTGGTTTCTTGGAGCAATTGTTCTCTGGTTTGAAAATGATTTGCAGTTACTAGAGGAGAAACATGGCGGCAGCCCCTATTGTCGAGAATTGTTTTCCGGCCACAGTTACGCCGTCGATTGTCAGTTGATTGCGAACTACACCACCCTTTGTAAACTCGCTGGACAGTACGCGTTGACACACCAACAAATTGGGCTACTTCAGACATTTTGTGTCCGTGGGCTCTGCCAAACACGATGGCTCCTTTTTGCCACTGAGTAACATCTGCCTCACGACCCATTTTTCAGACTATATCCAACACACACTTTGTTCTTCACCACCTCACGAAACAGATCTGATCCTGTGTGCTACGTCACCGCTACTTGTCACTTACCAATGCTACATCAGCGCCCTCTGTGTGACCTTGAACTTCCTACTATCCGTGCTATTAGGGGTGACTAATTTTTTGTCCGGTGTGCTTATATTCAACTATGCAGCAATGTATTTTATACATATGTCTATGTAAGTATATAAAAGATACAAAATACTGTATATAAGTAGAGATAGTCTATTCAAAAGCTATTTAAAAATACCTGCATTAATTAATAGAGAGAGCCTGAATCAAAAGCTAACACAACTAGGGTTAAATACTATTGAGTAATTAAAGAAGTGTGCTTAGGAAGCAAATTGTTCTGTTCTCTTGTTTATTGTGTGCATGTGTGAAATAATTAGCTTATAGAGATGTATATTGAGGAAATATTTTTCTTTGTAGAAATTCACAGTACATACCGGTAATAGAAAATGGTGACTAAATGTAAAGACTATACCTGCTGTTGCTATAACCCATTCAAAACACTCAAAAAAGTTATTGTAAGTGCTTTGAGATCACTCCCAAATCATGTTATTGAAAATAGTGATCCTGGACATGGCTTCAGTCATTCATCAAAAGTTTGTACAAACTGTTTGAAGAAAATCAATAAAAATGATGAAACACAACAGTTATTCAGCAAGAAAGTAAGTTCAGGAAATGACACTTGTACACCTGAACCCTCACCACAAAAATCTTCATCAAAGTGCATGAATGTTCAAGAAGCATACTTTGAAAGAGAGCAGCTAGACAAGACTCTTGAACAGCTTGATGTCACCCCAATAAAATTACGCAAGTATACATTCTATAGTTTTATAATTCTATAGTTCTATACTATATTCTACAGGGTGGGCCGTAAGTTTCCATACATAGGAAAAATAAACATTTTTTTATGGACAACCATTTTTATTTATATAATATGCTCTACATGGTTGCCATTGTTTTGAAAACACATTTCAATACGTGTTCCCCACTGTTGATGAACACGCATTAGCACAGTTGACGTTATGCTTGTAATGGCGTTGGTGATACGTTCCTTTAGATGATTTATGTCTCGTATCTTTTCCTGATACACCATGGCCTTCAAGTGCCCCCAAAGATAGAAATCAAGGGGGGTGAGATCTGGGGATCTGGGAGGCCACTCCACAGGACCACGCCGACCAATCCAAGCATCCGGAAACTGCTGATCCAAATACCGACGCACGTGAAGACCATAATTTAAATTTTCCTATGTATGGAAACTTACGGCCCACCCTGTATATATATAGAATAATATACTATTTACAGGGTGGGCCGTAAGTTTCCATACATAGGAAAAATTAAACGTTTGTTTTTATGTTTCAGATACCCTAAGAATATGCGTTTCCGGATGCTTGGATTGGTCGGCGTGGTCCTGTGGAGTGGCCTCCCAGATCCCCAGATCTCACCCCCCTTGATTTCTATCTTTGGGGGCACTTGAAGGCCATGGTGTATCAGGAAAAGATACGAGACATAAATCATCTAAAGGAACGTATCACCAACGCCATTACAAGCATAACGTCAACTGTGCTAATGCGTGTTCATCAACAGTGGGGAACACGTATTGAAATGTGTTTTCAAAACAATGGCAACCATGTAGAGCATATTATATAAATAAAAATGGTTGTCCATAAAAAAATGTTTGTTTTTCCTATGTATGGAAACTTACGGCCCACCCTGTATACACAGGGTGTTTCAGGAGGAAAGGTCAATACTTCGGGAGGTGATAGTATCAGTCATTGTGAGAAAAAAAGTTCATATGAACTAGTGATGGGACGATTAATCGGAATCGGAAGAATCGAGCATTTTTCAGGAATCGGAATCGAGAGAATTGTACCATGATTTCCGATTCTTAAAATGATTCTTTAACTTTTAATTGAACCAGTTTTGCAATGTAAACTTTAAAATTTAAATGAAAGAGGATAACAAATTTTATTTTTATTGTATTGTAGCTATACATTAAAACATGTATATCCATGATGTGTAATCAAGAAGATTAAAATGAATTGTTACAACTTACAGTTGATTTTTATTTTTAAACCAATCTATTATAATTTATAATTTATATTACCATACTCATAATGTAAATAGTTAATCTTACCAGAGTAAAATATGACAATTTCCAGAAAAACAAGTATAGAATTATATTTAAAAATATTGAGAATCGGAATCGGAATCGAGACTTTTTAGTGGTATCGGAATCGAAATCGGAATCGTTAAAAATTTGGGTATCATCCCATCACTAATATGAACATGTCTAATTCTGAATGGTTATGGAGATAGAGCTGTTTGAATCTACAAATACAAAAGCATTGTTAATGGTAATCAAGAAAAAAAAGCCAATTATTGTTTCTAACATTTAATGTTTAAACATTGGCATTTTGAATGGTATCAGATACAGAAATGACAAATTTGTTAGTTTACAATACTTTTTTGAAAATCCTACCATCAACCTCAATGCACTTTGCAACTCGTGTGTGAAGATCACGTGTTATTCATCTGAGTTGATCTTGACGTTCCTTTATGTGGGCAGCAGCATCCAAAATGCGCGCGAGCAATTCGTCTCGTGTATCCACCTTTCTTTTGTAAACTTAACTTTTCATCCACCCCCACAAACAATAATCTAACGGAGAGAGGTCTGGAGACCTTGGTGGCCATTGAATGGAATGGGACCACCGCAGCTGATCCATCGACCAGGGAAAGTTTGATTTAGGTATTGCATCACCAGATGGGTAGAATGTGGAGGAGCTCTGTCATGCTGAAAGTACATACCAGCGTGTGTAGCCAAAGGAATATCCTCCAATAGTCCTGGCAATTCATTTTGCAGAAATTCTAGGTAACTTTGTCCTGTAAGACAATTCTCTAAAGTAACAGGGCCAATCAGCTGATCATCGATGATACTGCACCACATATTGGCGGAGAAGCAATGTTGAAAATTTGTTTCCACAGTGGCATTTGGATTTTCATCTGATGACTGATGAGAGTTACGAGTGTTGTTGATACCATCACAGGTGAAAGTAGCTTCATCAGTGAACAGTATTAATCAAAGCAATCGGTGATTAGCATTTACCCAATGATAAAATTCCAGTCGCATGGCAGCATCTCCTGGTTGAAGGTGTTGTACACGCTGTACATGATATGGATGCAAGCCTTCCTCACATAATGTTCGCCATACTCTTGTGTGTGGTACACTGAGACGTGTAGAAATTCTTCATTGACCTTCATGTTCAGATGAAACATGAGTGATGGGAAGTGTACCAATCTCACACAATGTGTTGAAAACCCTGGTAAACACACTTTGATCAGGAATTCTGCAGTTTGGAAACCATTGATGGTATTATTCTTCCATCGCAAAAACTGTAGACATACACCATATCTGCATATTTGGCATGTGTGAAGGTGTGTGGCATTCTTAACACTGCTTCAAATACAAAACAATGTCACTCACAACAGTCAGCTGTCGATTGGCTTATGTTACATGCTTACATGGTTCAAGGTTATAGGGGAGGGAAGGGGGAGGAAGAGCTACATGCGCATCAGATTCAAACAGCTCTATCTCTGTAACCATTCAGAATTACACACATGTTCATATGAACTTTTTTTCTCACAATGACTGATACTATCACCTCCCGAAGTATTGACCTTTCCTCCTGAAACACCCTGTGTATGTTAAAATGAACAATGAATAATTCCTACATTTATATAATTCTTATATTCCTTCATATAATTCTTATGTTCATTCATATACTTTGTATATTTATATTGTGTGGGGGTTGTGAAGTTTCTCACAACCCCCCCCTGATTTTCAAATTCCCCTTTTGGCATTGCAGAGTTTTTCTCACCCTAATTTTCAAGTCCTATCTGGTTCTTCTCACAAGTTTTTCTCTCCCCACAGGAGTCTAGTTAGTAAGCCTGTTACTGTAAAACCAATGTATGTGGCCTGATAGACGGGCTGAGATTAATACAGATGTGTCCTGTTGGAAGCCAAGGGAGTTTGGAAAGCCTTTAAAGGTATGATGATAAGTGCTCTAGCTTGTAATCCTTGGCCAGTGTACAATAGGAATAAAGACTTATTCATAATCCTTATTCCTAGTTATTGTGGGGTTGTCATTTGTATTTCACCATCATTATTAGTATTTATTATTATTATTAAAAGTAGACATATACAGGGTGTACATAAAGTCAGGATCTATTTTTGTGAAATAATTATTTTTTTCTATTTTTCTTTTCAGAAGCCCTTAGAATGAATACAGAAGAGCGTGTGGCAATAGTAATTTGGCGAATCGAGGGAAAGAAATACAATGACATCAGAGAGAAGTTTGGAAGGAGATTTCATAAGCCGGGGCCAATAGACAAGACAATATGAAAATTGGTGAACAAATTTAAACGAACGGGGTCTGTAAATGATGAAGCAAGATCAGGACGACCGTGTATGTCAGATCTTACCATGAATGCAGTACGCGGAATTATCACTGAGGAGCCACGTACGTCCGTTCGTGCTGCATCACACAGACTCGGCCTCCTGACGTCATCTGTGCACAAAATTCTGAAAGTTAATTTGCAGAAGAAAAGCTATCATTTGCAGTTTTTACATGATTTACATGAGGAAGATTTCCCTCGACGAAGTGCTGTGTGTGCTGATCTCATAGAACAAATTTGGAGTGATAATTTAATGGACAACATTTGCTTTAGTGATGAAGTCACTTTCCATACGTGTGGAAAAGTAAATCGCCATAACTGTCGAATTTGGGCAGATGAAAGACCGAATGATTTCATCCAAAATTGGGAAAGAGAGACACCTAAAGTTAATGTCTGGATGGGTTTAACAAAATCTAAGGTTTATGGTCCTTTTTTCTTTGCTGAAGCTACAGTTACGGGGCTTATTTATCTGGACATGTTGCAGCAATTCCTTGAACCTCAGCTGATTGGGGGTAGGATTGCTAGTACCATCGTCTATCAACATGATGGTGCTCCTTGTCACTATGCCAAAATTGTTCAGGATTATCTAAATGGACGTTTTCCAAATCGCTGGATCGGACGCGGAAGCAACAGATCTTGGCCAGCGAGATCACCAGATTTAACCCCTTTAGATTTCTTTGCATGGGGCTTTATCAAATCGCATGTCTATCAGACAAAGATTACGAGTCTTGAAAACTTACGTACATGTATACGAACTGCTGCAGATAACATAACCCCGCAAATGCTTCAGAATGTGTTTAGAAATGCTGCGGAACGATTTGAGCTGTGCA
Organism: Bathynomus jamesi; assembly: GCA_023014485.1. NCBI lineage: Eukaryota > Metazoa > Arthropoda > Malacostraca > Isopoda > Cirolanidae > Bathynomus > Bathynomus jamesi. The sequence goes on from JAJOZX010001321.1 coordinate 495,981, forward strand.
GGGATACTGATGGGTGTCACGTCGAATCCTACTCTTAATTATTTAATAAATGTTATCACTTTATCATTTTATGATTGAATTCCATATAATTTCCAAGTGCTTCACAAAAATAGATCCTGACTTTATGTACACCCTGTATATAGGTTGTTGAAACTGTGATGGAGTATAGATAGGTTTGCCACCCTGTCATGTAACTAGCTAGAGAACCGATTATCATTATTATAGGTCACCAGTCACATTATTCCAGAGTTAGGTTTTTGCCCATGCTTGTTAGGCACTGATCAATTATGAAGTCATAATTCCAGGTAATGTTTGTTGATTAGTTGCCTGTTATGTTATTATTGTGATTAATGGTGCCTGGTGCATGTAACTAATAATCTTGTGTTGTCTAGGCAACCAGATGGGGTTCAACTCACATGGTCCAGATTCATCAGGCTTGGATTGTGGATCCAATCTAGTGGGAGCTACGCAGTCCATTGAGGTTGTCAACCACTGTTTGACTAAACCAAAAACTAGGTTATTTTTTCAAAATGATATCTGAAAAATACAGGATAAAATTAAAGCAGATTAAATCAAACAAAATATGATGCTAATAAACAATAATAATAATACAGAAAATCAAAATCACGAATATGCAGATTTTCGGTCAAGAATCACAAACTTTGAAATTTTTGGTATAAAAAAGGGTGATCACGACTGCCGAATCACGAAGTTTGAGTCTCGAACTTCGGAACCCCACTGTATATTTTTAAGAGCTCTGTAGATGTGAAATTATACTAAATGTGTCCAAATGTATACAGAAATTTCCCCTGACAAGCTTTTACCTTCTAGTAACTTTGTGTCCAATTAGATATGAACTATGCATAAACTCCTATACAAATTATATAAGCAGTCTTAGATAAAAAATAACCTGGTAAAATGCTTCTTTATAATCAGCAGAAGAAAACAAAACCTAAACAGATGTTATATTGTTAAAAAAAACCTGGAAAATAATGTAAACATTTACCAGAAAAAAATGGCTTCTGCACACACACCACGCTTCAAATTGCTAGTGACATCATCAATCATGCGCCATCTATTGAGCAAAATAAAAACTGGGCCTAATGTGTACATCTGGATGCAAAGTTATAAAAGAGATTCATTTTTTTGCACTGAAGTATTATTAGGATTTAGGTAGGTAAAAAAAAAATATATAAGTGAATGTGTCCAATTGGCCTGAAAATACGACAAAGGGTTAAAAAGACATTCTAATCAGGTGGACGTTCCGAGAAAATGCACACACTTTCACACCTAGAAAATTCTGAGAAACCACATGCAATTGAAAATTTCAAGGAAACGTGTGTAATTTTAAGATTTGGAGTCAGAATTGGGGATTTGTACTGACTGACTCCACCCAAAAATAACACACCATGACTCCGACTCTCGACTCCGACCCCGACTCCACAACCCTGGTTTAAACAGGCTTATCTAGTATGCTGCTGGTCTGCATGGAAGAAGGTTGTGTGGTGTCACATTCTTGCTCCTGAATTTGTCTTTTACTATAACATAATGATCTTCAACATTTATTTTGACCATATTTTTATTTTATAGATTTATACCCATAATGTATGTTCCTACGTGTATGCACTAAGTGATGGCTACCAATTACAGAAAAAAGTGCTGTAACCCATTTGTGGTTCACAAGAATGTCAGTGAAACATCAAAGAAGTGTTCCACAAGAAATAATAGAAAACAGTCAGTTTGAAAAATATAACCAATGAACATTCTTTAGTTTGCATTAACTGCTTAAAAAACTTGAAAAGTACTGTATTCAAAGAAACTCAGCAAAAAGTACCCTCAACACCTTGGATCACCATCAACAGCAGAGTCTGACTGTGAGATACTTAGTGATTATGCTGAAGATGACGAAATTGAAATATATAATAAAACTCAAGAACTTACTGTGACTCCTGTGAAATTTCGTAAGTATTAAAACCCTCCTAAATTACTGTATCAGTTATTAGCTATCTAGATGATATATTATTAGTAGACAAACCAAAAAGTTGTGGTTTAAAGCAATTGGGTTAAACCAATCCACCTTATTTAATAGGTACATTTTTTAAGTGATTGCATATGGCAATACTTAGGGGTATATATTATGTAATGAACATCACTGTATATACACATCAATATCACAAAAGTACTACATAGGTAGCTAATGGTAAGACAGGATATATTTTAATTTGCCACCTATTTAATTTGCACACAGATGGTTTGAGTTACAGCAGCAAGGCCAGAAAAGCATCTCTCAAATTTCAGAGAGCGAAAACAAGTCTGAAGCGTAAACTTGAAACTGCGTATTCAACAACTCTTCAAGATGAAGCTGGACCATTTAAGGAGACCAAACTATCAGTTCTCAAGAAGGACATTGAAGGGTAAGTAATTATGTATATATTTACCTAGATATAGATCATATCCAGTAACATGCATGATAATTTTGTTCTGGATATACATGTAGAGATACCTGCAGTTATCAGTGTTCACTATAGATTAAATCCTGAAAAGTGACTCATGTAGCTATTGTATACCTAGTTATAATGGAAAGCATACCAGACTATTATCAGTGGAAATCACATACAGGTTTAGTATGTACATTAGGGCGGCTCGTTTTTACACTTTTTTCGATATTTGATTGGGGGTAGTGCGGAAAAGTTGCGATTTGGAGAGAAAATAAAGTGTGTAAAATTTTTTTGATCTACATCAATACCTTCCGGTGGCGGCGAGTCCTTAAAAATCGAAAAATAGGCCTAAAAACAAAAATTTTATATAATTTTTATATAATGTTCATTGTTCAATGACTGCTATTAATTTATTCAAGCCTATAATAGTGTTCTCAGGGTTGTTTGCACAGAAATATACCAGAATTAACATTTGTATAACATCTTGTTAAAACTTGCTTTAAATCAATATTTTGGATATTTTAACGGCTAAGACACCACCGGAAGTTATTAACAGATTGTGCTGAAATTTTTATTGTTTATTATGTAAGTCTTTAAAACCATTTTCCAATCTACCCCGTTAGGCCTATTTTTCGATTTTTAAGGACTCGCCGCCACCGGAAGGTATTGACGTAGATCAAAAAAAATTTACACACTTTATTTTCTCTCCAAATCGCAACTTTTCCGCACTACCCCCAATCAAATATCGAAAAAAGTGTAAAAATAAGCCGCCCTAATGTACATGTCATTGTTTTTCAGATATGAGGATCTGATGTGGAGTCTTAAGGATGAGTTCAATTCTACATCTTCATATGAGTGATGTCTGCAAATACTCACTTTATCATCGTGCCTGCAAAAGTGCCCCTTCCATAAAAGAAGAGGAGAGCCCAAATCAAAGCTGAGGTTTTCAAGATGCCTAGACACTTTGTGTTTGAAAGATGGGAGGTCATATCATAGACAGAAGAAAAGGTGGATTGAAGAAGATTGTTCCAGAGTTGATTGGTTGAGTAGATGAAAGACTGAAAATACCTATTAACCTTTGCATTAGATACTTGGACAGAAAAGGAATGAGAAAGTGTAGAAAGTCTGGTACTGCTTGCTCTCCTTAAAAGAGGAGGCATGGAGTTAGAGAGTTCAGAAAAGCAATGTCCATTATGATAGTGATAGTAAATATTGAAAATGCAACATTTCTTTGGTGGGTGCAAGCAGGTATTTGGTTGATAAGGCAAGAAGGTGGAAAAAAACATTTGGAATTCTTCCTGAGGTTCCAAAGTACAGCAAAGGAAAGATCATATCTGAGCAGACAAAACATGCAGCACAAGCATTCTATGATGATGATGATGATAGTTGATTATACCCAGGAAATAGGTATTGATAATATAGCTAGTGTGAGTAAATGATCTTAGGAAATGTGTTTTTTCAAATAAATATAAATGTACTTTAAGTGTAGATACTCAGTATTTTCTTTTCTCCAATGTATACACAACATATTAGTGTTGATATTTTGTTAAAATTTTTCTTTTTTTAATTTTTCTGCTTTGGGGGGGGGAGGGGTTAGGCCCCCCAAAAGAGTAATTTCTAAATGACTTTTAAATTTGAAATTGTACAGTTTTTGAAGCTCCTAGCAATGTTATTCCTTATGAAATTCTCTTTCAAACACAAAAAGAATTTTAGTTCTATTGTTGCGGGGAGAACAATGAAATTAAATAGAATACTGTAACTTGGCTACTTCTTGATGACGGGAAAAAGGAAGGTCCCAGGCGGTGAAGTTTTTCTCACCTCCACTGACTGTCACTGAGGGGCAAACGAGACTCCCACACTGCTGAACCAAGAATTGGACTCGACCCGCTAGCTATCTCCAAAGATTAACACTGTGTCTGAGTCGGGTCCACTTGAGAACCTGGAAAGCCCTGGCTTCAGGAAAAGTGTGTGCAATGTGTACACCCAACAATACTTGAGGACCTCAACCAAATATGGGCGTACACAACAAGCAAGCAAGATTTTAGCAGACTGATCGTGAAGTAAATCAAATGTGGCTGGATGAGAAAAGCAGATATTACCCTCTGAATTGTTTAATAAAGAGAATCTGGAGGTATTGTCGGTTCAAGGACCCTGGGCTTGTCACAAGGAAATCCTTGAAAGTAACGACCCCAGTCTATAAGGACAAAGGCTGAAAAAAAACTAGTTGGTAGAATTCTAAGGGTTTATTAGCAATTAACTTGAATTATTTACAAGAGCTAGGATGGGTTATGAGCTTGAGTCTAAACATGGCTTAAGATCAAGAAACGGAAATCCAAAAACCCTGAAAGGGTATGCTATGCAATGGTGCTTAAAATTACAATGACAAAAATACTGGACAAAAAAAATGGAATTTCCAGAAGATAAAAAAATTTAACCTATGCTAGAATGGTACAATTAGAGAACACAATAGACCTCACTGAATCTAACATCCTTAAGCTAGACTTGAGGTCAATCCAATCGCACCTATCTATTATAGTTAAGACATGGAGAAGCAAAACCTGAAGCTATTGGTCCTAGAAATACCTTAACCTGCACACCATTATGCACAGGCAATGTCCATTATCACAAGGCACTCCATTTTTCTTGAAATTTCTTTTTCTTAACAAATTGAGTTGGCAGGCTAGAACTTCCACAAGCGCAAGCCAACTGTGACTTTGAAAAATGAGGTTTTTCTTTTCTAAAAATTGAAGGTGAAATTTACTGATACCAGAATAAAAAAAAACAAGATCAAAATGGATCTAAACAAAACTACTGAGCTAGTCAGGCATTAAGCAAAACTAACTCCATCAACATGGGGGTTACATAGTGGCCAATCCTGAAACAAGAAGAAAACAAGATGTTAGTCAAGACAACCCCACTACACTCCCCCCTCTGAGTGGTGGGTACCACCACTCAAAAAGTGAGTGCACCGAAGCCCTCTCCCACATCCAGTCTTTCAAGGAATTGCCACCTCCCCATCCTGACACCAAGCTCCAAGTTTTCCTTTCTCCATGGCTACTAAACACTAGACAATTATATCTATATACATGAATCAATAAGAAGGTACTATTACCTTCAAAACTCTACCTATTTACAATCTAAATTTACACAATTAGTACTGGATCCATTCAGTTTTAGCACTCCTTTATGAGGTCCTTTCCTTAAGAGGCTATTCACAATCCTCCTTGCTTGAAACTGAAGCCACCTGCACATCTATTGTCCTTGATTAATATCCTCACTAGCCCATCACTATCAATGTACCCTGGCCCTGGTCCACCCATCCATACCTCCTGATTGGTAGACATCCCTACCAAAGGTGGTGTCTGCTTGCTCCAGGCTAGAGGTAACTGTGTGGGCTGGCCATGCCCCTCTTGATGAACAGTCCTCCAGAACCCCCTCCTATGTAGACAAGAATGGCGGTGCAAACTGGAGCAAGGCCTGGAAGACCCTCCTCAGGCTGATTCTTGAAGAGTGGAAGAGCCAATAATGGCTCCATCCCTGAAAACACCTCCCATGAAAGTAAGAAGGCGTGATTGGGGGCAACTGGAGGCAGGTAAGGACAGGGACATGCACTGGAAGCTGTATGCATGACAATCAAAGCAAGTACAAAGTGGGTGACAAGTGAGGGCATGTGCATGAGTCAGGCAGAGGCAAGCAAACCAAAAATTACTACACTTAACCAAGCTCAAGGTATGGTATTCATTATCACTATGTGCAGTCACTTTATTCTAGAAAATTTACACTAGCTTCCTCCATGGCTTTACTAGCTAGGCCCTACCTATACATTATGGTACAGCAAAATATACCTATTTTTATATATATCTTAACCAAGGCTCCGTAAAGTGTTACAAAAACTAGATACACCATTACATTAAACCTAGAAATACTTTTTACATCAAAAATATAATCAATTTAATCATAGTACCATCAACTTAAATACAATACATATTAATCCTATATACATATATACATAATTAGACAGGGTCTAGAAAATCACTTGATTGTTAATTAAATTAATCATGAACATATTCCAGAGGCCTAGAGGGTACTATTAGTAGCTCCATTACAGGACTTCTGGAATGAGTTCATGGAGGAGAATCACCAGCCAACTCTCAAATCACTCCCAACCCCCTCCCAACAGACTGGAGTCATTCATGAGCTAGTTCACTGTTAGCTTGTAATAAAGCCCTAGCTTCTGAACAGGTATCTTTGACTGGGGATAAACTTAATCTATTGGGAGTCCTTGAACCAGTTACCGGGCTAATTTGCTGCTCTTGAGAACTAATTGCTGGTCTAACAGCTGGTAAATCTGCTCCTCATCATCCTGCACATTTTCTAAAGTGTTCTCCAGAGCTTCCACCAAGGAAGAAAGTTCTGGAGAATCACTATTGGGTTAAGGTTCATTCGGACATGGAGAACTCTGTCTTGGATCTATTGAACCACCACCTTCTGGATCTAGACTCCCAGGAAGTTCCTCAGGATCTCACACCTTAACCGACAGCACTTGAAGGAGCACTATGAGGAATAGGAGACAGATCCTGATTTCCTCCACTGGGGAACAAGCTTCCTTCTCTGAATCACTACCAAGGTAGTCTTGAACTTTCCAAAAGTGACATGTTTTGGTTGAGAATGAGGCCTAGACAGAGGTTTGGGTGAACTAGACAGGATACCTAGAGGATTCATTTTGGATGGCACCTCATCCAGGAATCCAGAAAAGTCAAGTGCAAAAGAACTTGAAGAGCATTCAGAGGAATCTGAAGAACTTGAACTTGAACTTAGATCAGCAAGCCATGGTCTAGAATTGACCCTATTCTGATCTGGAAATCCTAGAAACTCGCTTGAATCACTACTAGAATCAAAGAGATCAGTCTCATCTTCTGACAAACTGTCCCACAAACAAGAAAAGCCTGGGGAACAAACTGGAACATTGGGGTTTCAAACCCTAGAAAACTCTCCTCCTCCTTCTATGCTAGCCCAGGGAATCTGAACTAACCTGGAATAACTAGGATGATTCTTCAAGAAATTGGGAGCCTCCTTCCAGCTCCTCAACTGAGAATGCTGAACTCAACTCATGGATAAGTGTGGCTGCAGATCTGGATAAGCTGGTGAAATGATGTAGGTCACACCATTATCTGCTGCTCGATCAACTTGAAATGGCCCACAGTACTTGGGCAGAAACTTGTTAGAAACTAGATTACCTTTTGGAACAACCTTTCGAATGACAAGTTGCCCCTTGGTAAAGGGACAAAAACCAGGATGTCCTGGATACCACTGTTCTTGAACTGGAGTGGGAATAGAAACTGGAATAGGATCTGGATGAGCGGATGATAACAAGAACTGGGCTGGAGACATAGTCAACTCAGAATGAATCGTACCATTGTAGGTCATAATGGCCTTTGGGAGATTCAAATCCCACGAGCTAGAATCTTGAACAAGATTCCGTAGAAGCTCACCAATGGTACGGTTGACCCTCTCGACTGCACCATTGCTCTCTGGATGGTTTGGGGTCGTGAAAACGTGAGTGATCCCGTATCGAGATAACATCTGCTCGAACTCCTGACCCCTAAATTCTGGACCATTATCAGTTAACAACCGACAAGGCCGGCGCAAAAGAGTGGGCAACACTCGAAACTCGAAAAGACGGGCAATGGTACTGGAAGTCTTGTTGGAAATGGAACAGCCACTACCCACTTGGAGTAGTGGTCCACCACCATCAAACATCCTAGATTCCCCCGAGGTGTTCTGGGGAACAATACTAGATCCACAGCCACCAACTCAAATGGTGCCTGGGTCACGATCTTCAGGGTAGGTGGAGCCCTGATCTGGCTGGAAACCTTATTGAGCTGGCACTGGGAACAAGATGTGACCACCTCTTGCACAACTTGATATAACTGAGGATGAAACACTTCCCCAGACAAAACATCTAAGACCTTGTTTCGGCCTATGTGTGCCATCTCTAGATGGATAGTAATGGCCAGCTCAATCAGGAAATTAAAAGGTACTAGAACTTGGGGAAACATTTCTGGTTCATCGTACTTAACTAGAAGACCATTCTCAAAGTAGATATCTTTAAGATAACGACGATATCTCACTAGAGCTTTAGGACAATACCCAAAACAACCCTTATCTAGATAGGACTTAAGTTGTCTCAACACACGATCACTTTTTTGAAGAACCTCAAGGTTAACTTCATCTAGAAATGAACATGGACGCAAATTTCCAACTACCAGCGGTTCTTGATGACTGGAGGGTTCCTCCAACTCTGCCAGAAAAGTAGCGAGAATCTCACCCTCCTTCATGACTCTGTCAGTGGACAAATCCAGGTCAATCCCAGTGGCAGACAAGAAATTCGCACCCAGGAGAAAACAACAAGGAATAGCTTGATCTTCAACAAGAGCAAATGGGTGATCATTAATAGTTACTCTAGAGCCAAGTGACACAGTAAGTTGTACATAGTTATAAACTACCACTGTTTTTCAGCCACACCTTGAATGTTAACCAGAATATCTTGTGAATAATCCCTCAAATTTCCTAAAATTTCACGCCAGGCTACTCGAGATATGAGGGAGATCTCAGCTCCAGAATCCAATAAGCACAGTAGGTTTCGTCTTGACAAGTAAGTGGGACAACTGCTCTAAAGGCACCTGAATGTGGACAGCAATATCCACATCAAGGGTGGGAAAATTGACTTCACATTCTACTAGACCATTCTCGATCTCCAAACTTGAGCAACCTGCTATTGGTTCTGAATCCAAGTCTCTCTCATACAAAGAATTTAAACAAGTCAAGAAGACGGGACAAGACTGAACATATTTATTGGATTCACTCAATAAATTGAAATGAACACCACCTAGACACTGGACATGCACCCTATCAAGAAGTTCTGAGGGTTCTGTTACACGCTGATTCTTGACTTCAGGGTGGTAAATTAGAGGGTTTTCAGTACCAAAGTGCAATACAACATCCACTTGATACATCTCACAGAAAACTTTCAAGATCTCTGGTGATGCTGGCTGCCCTGGAATTGTCATAAGTCGAAGATGTTGCTTCTGCTTGCTATTCAACTTGATTCCGTACTTTGTAGGATGACTTAGCAGTTCTTCCACCAACTGCTTTCGAAGAAATACTGGACTCTCTGGAACTTCACGATCTAAGTCATGAACAAAGCATACCACAAACACTCGATCAAGGAATCACCTCCCCCCTCCGGCTTAAATCTTACAAGTAAGCCCTTGGGGAGTTCTGCTGAAATTGCTGTGGTGCCCTCTTCATGCTCAACCTGGAAGTGTCTGGATAACGCATCTGCAGCTTGATTGTCTTTGCCTGGAACATAACGAAGCTCAAAATCAAACTCAGCAAGATCTTCAACTGTTCGAGCAAGCCTGTCATTGACTAATCTCATATTATGGAGATAGAACAATGCTTGATGGTCCGTGTTCAGAATGAATGGTATTCCGTACAGGAAGGCTCTGAAGGTCTTGAACTCCCCAGCGCATCGCTGCTAGTTCACTCTGTAACCGAATATTTCTTCTGAGGACTAGAAAATGTCATTGATGCATGAGCAATGATTCGAACTTGACCATCCTGAACTTGAGTAAGACAGGCACCTGCACCAATGGCTGATGCATCCACCCACAAGTTCAATTTCTCTGCTGTTTCTCGATAATCAGGAAAAGCCAGTTCCACCTCATTTTGCATCTCTGCCTTGAGCTCTCGAAGGATTCTTCCATCTCTGGTGTCCACTGGATAACTGAATTCCTTGATCTTCCTGTAAGTTCTGATAAGGGTTTAGCAACTGCTGAACACTGTGGCAAGAACTTCCTTGGAAATTCACTAAGCCCAGAAATTCTCGAAGTTCCTTGATGTTCTTGGGCTTTGGGAAGTTCTTCACCTTCTCCATATACTCTGGCGATTTTGACAATCCACTGGAACTGACTATATGACCTAGAAATGGAACTGTGACTGGAACCATCTACACTTTGGTGGCTTGATCTTGATACCATGTTCTTCTAAAACCTTGAGGACTTTTTCAACTAGCTGGAGATGGGCCTCGAATGACTTTTCCATAATTAGAATGTTCAATATACACTAGAACCTTCTTCCTTGAAAATCCCTTCAGCACATCTTGCATTTCTCTCTGGAAGGCTGAAGGCGCGTTCTTCAATCCAAAACTGAGTTTCTTGAATCTCCAGTGTCCATGAGGGGTCGAGAAAGCTGTATAATCTCGACTCTTCTCCTCGATCGGCATTTGATAATAACCCCGGACTAAATCCAGGGTGGTAAAGAACTTGACACCATGTACTGTAGACAGAGTCTGTCAAGTTTGCCATGGGAATCTATCAGGCTTGGTTACCTTGTTCAGTTTACGGTAATCCACACATAAGCGTATGGATCCATCTGGTTTCCTAATTGGTACCACTGGAGCACTCCAAGGAGATGTTGTAGGCTCGATAATTCCTAGCTGTGAAGTTCTTGACACTGATCATCGATGACTTGAGCAATCGGTTCTGGAAATCTCCTTGGTCGCTGAAATATTGGCGTGTCATCGTATAACTCAATACGGTGTGGAGTCATCTGAGCAGTCCCCACATCAGAATCTCCTCGACTAAGAACGGCTTTTCTGGAATTAAGCAAGTTATAAACTTGAGATTTCTGGTGGGAATCCAGCTCAGGTAAGTCAATTTCTGAAGTTAGACGTTCTGGTGTCCATTCCGGAAAAGATGAGACCAATTCATCATCATTCTCTGATTCCATACCTACACAATGTACTTGATGTGTCACTGTATCATTAGTGTTTTCTGGATTTGGTGTAGGATCGAGTTCAACTAGAGTGTAAATGTGTCCCATCATGTCTCCTGCCTTGATTCTACCAATAGGTTTCCCTGTAGTGTAGACTAGAATGGAAGGGCAATCTAGATTTACAATCCCTGGAACACCTACCACTTTCTCTCCAAGATGCACGCTTGAAACTGTCCCATCATAGAACCATTCCCCCGAATTTCTCGAACATGGACATGTATCACCATCATCTACTTCTTGATCTTCCCACTGAATTTTTACTTCTACAGGTCCACAATCATTCACCTGCACACCTTCTACAGCCCAACACTTAACCTTGTAACAAATCCTTTTGCACTCTTCTCCATTCGTACCTAGATAAATTTCCCACGTAGAACCATCAGTGTTCTTCCCTGAAACCCGTCTACGTGCTAGACTAATCTGTAATTTGTTGGCCCGCAGAAAATCTAAACCTAGAAAAATGGGATATTTAAAATCCAAAGTGGGAAGGATAAGAAACTTGAAAGGGGACATTACAATACCATGCAAAGAAACTGTGAGTAGGACTGAACCCATAGTTTCCCTGAAGCATCTGGACCTACACCTCGAATTGTGGAAATATCTGTAGTATCTATTGGAATCCCAAGTTGTTGTGCCAGTTCACTGGAAATTAAGCTAACTTGTGCTCCCGTGTCAATTAACCCTGGAATGTTAGTGTCTTGAAGGGTAACATCAATGGTTAACACTTCTGCAGGTTCAAGTTCGGCAAACCGGACACCTCGAAAATGACCTCCTGGAATATCTGGACCATGAACCGTCTCATCTGCAATGTTACACCTAGGTATTTGGGTTCGAGGTGCTGGTTTAGGTGTCCATGAAGATGCTAGAGGATTCAGTTCATTTCCAGTGGTTTTTGGATACTGCTGTTCTGAACTGGGTAATTCTGGATGTCCAGGGGTGGCATCATCACCCACCTCAGATGCTAAATCCATGTTCTGGTTGGTATTCATCTGGAGAGGTTTTCTGTCATCTTTAGGTGGGATCTCATGATGATAGTCGGGTTCTTGAAGATCATTCTTGAAGATTGGACTTCAGCTTCCAATGAGCCCCTGATCTCATTGGAACTGATTAGTTTCCCGACTGTTGTTGATTGTGTGTGGTGGTAGATTCATTATTTTGGTTTCCTTGAGACAAATTTTCTTGACCTTGTCTTCTAGAAGGGCAGAACATTCCTGGATGAGGTCCTTGACACAAAGGACAGGTAGGAAGGTGATGTCCTGGAGCTTGATTGTCGTTGCTGCTGATTGCGAGGGCAATCTGAACCATATGATCCAGACTACCGCACATAAAACACGCTCCTTTCCATCTTCTGCAGTCCTGTTGAAGGTGTCCCTTCCTTGCACACCACTGACATATCTTGACCTCTGTATCTTCTTGGGATCTTGACTGACTGGAGTTTCTTTCACACTCCTGAGAACGTTGTTGTCCTCCCTGCTGATTTCGATCTTGAGATTTTGACGATCCCTTCCTTGACGTTGACCTTGGGACTTCTGATTTCCATTTTTATTCCAGAATGGAAGACGCGAGTTCCATTCCATTGTCCTTTTTCATGACCTTGGTTGTTTCGATATTGCTGGTTAAGTGCCTCGTGCCCGTATGACTTTCTGGAAGGATTTGGAGCTGGAGGGATCTGCACCAGGAAAACCTCAATGGTTTCTTGCCTTGGAAGGGATGGTCCATCACTTGAATGCGTGCCCACAAAATCCTGAATGTTGGACCAAGTCACCTTCTTGTTATGCAGGGTCTTGTTCTCGTTGATGATCTGGGTCAGTTGTTGTGACAGCCCAGCTGGAACTGTCTCCAAGAACTTCCTCCTCAACTCCTTGCTTGTCTCGATTACTTTATTTGGGAAGGCCTGGTGAGCCAGAGTCTCAAGTCTTGCAGCATATACATCTGGTGTCTCTCCAGGCTTCATTGTCGCGTTCTTGAATTCTGACACCTTGCCAGTTGTGAAGGTTTTCTTCATTCTCTTGTAGCACACCAACAATCTATCCTTCATCTCATCATATGCCACCAGAGCCGGATTTAGACGTGTGGAGGCCCTGGGCAGCCTCCATGTGGAGGCCCCCCTACCTTAGGGGAAGACATAATTGAAGTCATCCATAAGATTCATAATATAATTAACATACATACACTTTCAAAACATCGTGCACTCTTGTGTCTGTCCATTCCCCTCATTTCTGCAAAAAATGAAAGCTCGGGTTACTCGGGTATTCCATTATAGTGAGAGTAGGCCTAAAAGAGTAATAAAAACAAAATAATCAGTTACACAACAAATAGTAATTGGTAAAAGTTTATGTACTACAGTGGTATTGGATGCATGTGTTTTTTTGTTGATCATCTATCGGGTTTTTCTAGTTTTGGGTTTTTTCTATTTTGATAATGGCTTGTCAATATGTGGAGGCCCATGGGCAGCTACCCACTTTGCCCACTCCTAAATCCGGCCCTGTATGCCACACTGCAACCCCCATAAGCATTATACAAATCTCCAAATTTTCCTGTTAGATGTTTTCCAAGTGTTCCAGTCCAGTCTCTCCGTTCACAAGTAAACTTGGCTGAGCAATGACGTTCAAAGGCTTCTAGATATTCGGGAAAAGATCTTCCACTTGACACATCAAATTCATCAAGATCTGGAGCACTGGTAGGATAAACTCCTGGTGTCATCCTTGAACCGTTGTTACTCTTGAAAGTGGAGGAACGCTTAGTACGTTTAACCTTCCTCTCAGCATCTGGAAGACTGGAGGTCTTATCTGAAGAACTGGAACTGGAGCTGGTTGATCTATTGCGTTGTGTCTTGATGGGTTTAGGAGATGCCAGCTTTGTCTTTTCTTTCTTGAAGGTTCGTGTTCCTCTGCTGGTACCTTCTTCCCTGTTCGAGACATTCTCTACATCATCCAGATTCTCAAGCTCGGGCATTGAGTCATGAGAATCTCTCTCTAGATTCAGCCTATCCTTCTGCTGCTGCTTCCTCATCAGCTGGTCCACCTGTTGCTGCCAATATTCATTCTGAAGATCTGATTCAGCTTTTTCCCTTGATAATTGATCATATTTAGTCCTTAATTCTGTGTTTACATCCTCGAGTTGTTTCAGCTTATGTTCCCATGCTTGATTTGACTCTTCCATGGTCTTCTGCTACTGGGTCATGAGAGCCATAAGCTGACTGATCTGGTCTTGCAATTCTTGAAACTCAGCCATCTCGGGTGTCTCGCTGGGTGCCTCAGTAAATTAGCCGGCGTAATTTCCTGGGTCTGGGCACCAAAAATATGTTGCGGGGAGGAAAATTAAATAGAATACCGTAACTTGGCTACTTCTTGATGATGGGAAAAAGGAAGGTCCCGGGTGGTGAAGTTTTTCTCACCTCCACTGACTGTCACTGAGGGGCAAACGAGACTCCCACACTGCTGAACCAAGAATTGGACTCAACCCGCTAGCTATCTCCAAAGATTAACACTGTGTCTGAGTCGGGTCCACTTGAGAACCTGGAAAGCCCTGGCTTCAGGAAAGGTGTGTGCAATGTACACCCAACAATACTTGAGGACCTCAACCGAATATGGGCATTCACAACAAGCAAGCAAGATTTTAGCAGACTGATCGTGAAGTAAACCAAATGTGGCTGGATGAGAAAAGCAGATATTACCCTCTGAATTGTTTAATAAAGAGAATCTGGAGGTATTGTCGATTCAAGGACCCTGGGCTTGTCACAAGGAAATCCTTGAAAGTAACGACCCCAGTCTATAAGGACAAAGGCTGAAAAAAAAACTAGTTGGTAGAATTCTAAGGGTTTATTAGCAATTAACTTGAATTATTTACAAGAGCTAGGATGGGTTATGAGCTTGAGTCTAAACATGGCTTAAGATCAAGAAATGGAAATCCAAAAACCCTGAAAGGGTATGCTATACAATGGTGCTTACAATTACAATGACAAAAATACTGGACAACAAAAATGGAATTTCCAGAAGATAAAAAAATTTAACCTATGCTAGAATGGTACAATTAGAGAACACAATAGACCTCACTGAACCTAACATCCTTAAGCTAGACTTGAGGTCAATCCAATCGCACCTATCTATTATAGTTAAGCCATGGAGAAGCAAAACCTGAAGCTATTGGTCCTAGAAATACCTTAACCTGCACACCATTATGCACAGGCAATGTCCATTATCACAAGGCACTCCATTTTTCTCAAATTTTCTTTTTCTTAACAAATTGAGTTGGCAGGCTAGAACTTCCACAAGTGCAAGCCAACTGTGACTTTGAAAAATGAGGTTTTTCTTTTCTAAAAATTGAAGGCGAAATTTACTGATACCAGAATAAAAAAAAACAAGATCAAAATGGATCTAAACAAAACTACTGAGCTAGTCAGGCATTAAGCAAAACTACCTCTATCAACATGGGGGTTACATAGTGGCCAATCCTGAAACAAGAAGAAAACAAGATGTTAGTCAAGACAACCCCACTACACTATCTTAATTAGGAGCAAAGAAAATTAAATTTTTAAAAAACATGGGATTTGTGAAATATGGGGGGCAACCCAATATTGGGGGGTCCCATAACTTTTGAACTGTAAGTCCAATTGAGCTAATAATTGATTTTTTTTTTTTTTTTTTACATATGTCCTGGAATGCACGTTTAGGGAGTTGTTAGAATCAGTTAGCTAAGTGAGATGAAGAGTTAACAATCAAATACTATTGAAAATGTGGTCTAGATTCAAGAAAGTTGTTAGAGGATGTACATAGTAGCTGTGTGTATTTCCTTTAAAACTAACAGGAATAACAGAACCAGAAAACCTTCAGATCTTGATTTTGGCTCTCTTCTATGGTGGGGGAACATTTTTGTGGGCATTCTCCCTTGGACCCTGCATAAAAAAAGTACAGGGAGTAGTGATAGCCTAGTTGGTTTAGCTAATTATGGGCAGTTAAGAAATCATTTAAATAGTTTGATTAGGAAGAGCAAAAGGTATAGTGAAATAAATTTAGCTAGAAATAATAATAATGACTTAAAGAAATTTTTTAGTTTTTATAAATACAATAATAAAAAATGGGATAGGATTGGCTCAATAGAACATAATGGTAGGATATTTGAAAATAATAATTTTTAATAATTATTTTAGCTCTGCTTTTACTGAAGATGGCTCAAATAACTTTTTGATTCTTTAGATTTTCTAAACTCTGGCATTCTTGATAAGATTTATGTAAGGAAGGATGATGTTGAGCAAGTAATTAATGTATTGAAATCAAATAAAGCTGCTGGTTCTGATAATATTTATGCTATGATTCTGATAGAAGGGGAAAATGACTTATCTAAGGCACTAAATCTTTTATTTGTTAGGTCTGTTAATTATGCAAAAATATCTTCATTGGAGAAAAGCAAAAGCAGTGCCCATTTATAAGAAGGGTAGGCTACCTTGCTTAAAAGGAGGTAGGAAGCTATAGGCCTGTTAGCCTAATATCATTGGTTGGGAAGATACCAGAAAGAATTATAAAGAACCATATTCAAGACCATGTGGATAATTTTAATCTTATTTCAAGTTCCTAGCATGGATTTAGATCAGGACTTGGTTTTATTTTTTGGACATTTTAGTGTGTGTAAATGATTAAGTAGATATAGTAGACATGATGTAAATGTTGTTATCTAGACTATAGTAAGGCATTTAACAAGGTTCCACCTACAAGATTTTTATAAATTAAAGGCTTATGAAATATCAGGGTCACTCATAAACTGGAAAGAAGAATGGTCACAAGATAGAGAACAGAGTAACCTTAAAAGGTCTTGAATAAGAATGTAGAAAGTGAAAAAGTGGGGTGCCATAGTTAAATGTTTTGAGAGAAAGAGTAGGTATATTACATTACATTACATTAAATTTGGAAAACATGAAGCAACTCAGGCTTATCAAGGTTATCAAAGTCATAAATGATCTAAAGCATATTTTATAATCAGATTTTGAAAAATGTCAGTTTCAAGTCTGTTAATTAACATAAAACTATTTACAGAGCTATTGAAGTAGCAGTCTCCATAACTTGAACTAAGATATACATTATTTACACAATTTACAAACTCTCATTCATGAAAATATGCAATTTGTTCTTAACCTAACTAAGAAGCTACTATTTACCACATCACTTGGCAAGTCAATCCAAAAATTTATTACTCCATAACAAAAAAGTATTGTTGTAGATCCAATCTACAAGTGTGTTTTCTAATTTAGAGGCTAGGAATAAGGTAAATAAAATGCTTGGTATTATTAAGAGGGATGTTACAGTAGTTGCGGAAGTGAAAGTCATCCATAAATTGTATAATTCTTATGTTAGGCCTCACTTGGAGTACTGCATTCAAGCTTGGCCACTTCACCATGCTTAAAGGTATGCAACACAGGGCAAACCAAATTTATCCCTAGCTTAAAATGGTTAGAATAGGTACAATAAAAGATTAAGCGAATTGAGCATGTTTAGTTTTTAGAGAGACTGTTTAAGAGGAGAGAGATGATAAAGGTGTACAAAATGTTTTCAGATTTAAACCATTTAGATGTAAATCATTTTTTCTTATTGGAGTCTGACTAAAGAACATGGGGACATAGTGTCTTATAAGATTAAAAAAATGGACTTGTAGACTAGCTGTATGAAAATATTTCTTTAGTCATAAGGTAGTAGATGTCTGGAATTATTTGCCATTTTGCCACTATTTTAAAGTTAAATGCTTAAATTAATGAAAAAGATAGATTGTAGATTGGGTAAATAATGTATGTTTTAGCTAAGGCTTATTAAGTATAGGACCTGTGTACTACAGTTTGGTAAATATGCTAATAATAATAATTTGACTGATTAATATTTGACAAGTTTCTATCACAAAATATAGCTATAGATAGACCATTTATCTGATTGGAATAACCTTTATAAGCCAAACTGGTTTCATGCCCATATTTACCATAATGTATTAAAATGGTGTCTATAATTTGAGTCAGCCTGGAGTCTTTTGATCTTTGAAAAGAGCCTAGTATCTAAAATGTGTTGAAGTTTTAGTGTTTAGTTTTGTTTAATTGTTACTCCTTCAGCACACTATTTTATATTGAAGTTATATAGGTTATAGTTATATAATATAGATACAGCTCAGCTTACACCCTACTTCTCTTTACCTAATCTGCAGTATATATTTTTTTTTATGCAGGAAGGAGGGGCCAAGGGAAAATGCCCACAAAAGTGAGTGCCTCCTCCCATAGAAGAAGAAGCGAGCTTAAAATCAAGGTTTTGGGTTTTTGAGATGCCTAGATACGCTGTGTTTGAAAGATGGGAGGTCGTAGACAGGAGGAAAGAACTGAATGGGGATGAAGAAACTGCGGAGGCAGTACAGCACACCTAACCTTTTAGAAGCTGTTTTAGAGAGAGAGAGTATATGTGATCTTTCCAGGAAAGATCGCAAGAAAAGGAAATGCCAAGAATGTTAAGAGAAGAGGAAGGATTGATTTGTGTGTTGTTGATGAGTAGACAGATGGAGGAACTGAGTTTTTGAGGCATTGAAAGTCACAAGGTTTTCTCTGCCCCAATCAGATAGGTATAGCAGAAAGATCAGAGGTTAGGTGCCCCATAGCCGCCTCACTCGAATCATGAAGCAACTGCTGTGAGGGATGTTTTGGGAAGTGGGTGGAGAAGTGAAGAGTGGAATCATCAGCATAGGAGTGAATAGGACAGGCAGTGCAAATTAAAAGATCATTAATTAATAAATAAAAGGAAAAGAGTGGGTGACAGGACAGAACCCTGAGGAACACCACTGTTAATAGCTTTAGGAGAACAGCAGCAGCCATCTACAACTGCAGCTATAGATCAGCCAGAAAGGAAATTAGAGATACAGGCACAGACAGAAGGATAGAAACTGAAGGAGTGCAGTTTCAAAATTAAAGATTTGTGATAGACTCCATCAAAAGCTTTTAATATGTCTAGCACAATAACAAAAGTTTCACTGAAATCCCAAAAAGGAGGATGACCAAGAGTCAGAGAGACGTGCAAGAAGAT
This sequence comes from Bathynomus jamesi, assembly GCA_023014485.1. NCBI lineage: Eukaryota > Metazoa > Arthropoda > Malacostraca > Isopoda > Cirolanidae > Bathynomus > Bathynomus jamesi. The sequence goes on from JAJOZX010001321.1 coordinate 515,299, forward strand.
TGCCAGTAGAGCATCCCTTGCAGAATCCATACTGATGATCTGAAAGAAGATTACACTGGTCAACAAAGATTTTTCATCAGAGTAAAATTTGTGGTGGCTGGATAGCATTTTTCACGCTGATTCCAAAACTGCATTCAGATTTTTTCTAGCACGTATGTCGTATAGTTTTCAAGATGAAGGCATATATATAACTACACAGATTTAACCATTTTAAATAGGCAAAATACTAATATTTCAACATTTGATTGTGTTTATTTTATTGTGTTTTTTTAGTTTATTCATCTTATTTATTTCAATTATCTTAATTATACATCTTATGTATTTCAGGTGTGAGCTTTTACGTCTAGCAGCATTGTGATTCAGGCAACAACGCCGTGCTTTGTGTGTCAAAAGATCAGTCCAGTCCAAGAACTTGTTGTGTCAAGTTGGTGTACATTTTTTTAAAATTTATAGTTTGCTCAGGTCAGTCAACATGCCTCGACAATGTAAGAATGACCCCTACAAGTTCTGTTTCGTATGTGGCCAGTTGACAACTAAAACACAGCGACGAAGTATTACAACCGACATTAAGAAAATATACAAGCTATACTTTGGTTGCCATCTAGGTGACCAAGATAAACCATGGGCGCCACATCAAATCTGTTCTGGCTGTTCAAATGGATTACGTGATTGGCTTAACAAAAAGAAAGCTTCAATGCCATTTGCCATACCCATGATATGGAGGGAGCCGAGAGATCATCATGAAGACTGTTATTTTTGTAGTGTGAACTTAATGGGGTTTTCTGCCAAGAACAAACACCAGATTGTATATCCAAACTTGGATTCAGCACGTAGACCAGTAAAACATGATGAAACATTGCCCATTCCAATTCCCCCAAGTGATAGGCTAGATTCTATCATAGATGACATGGAAAGTGATGAAGGTGCAACTGGCGTTTCCGGACCATCTACAGAACCAGAGTACACTTTTGAAGGTAGACATTTAGAGCCTAAAAAGTTAACCCAAGGACAGTTGAATGATCTTGTTAGAGACTTATCGCTGTCTAAAGAGAAATCAGAGCTTCTCGCCTCAAGACTAAAGGAGAACAATTTACTTGAGAACAATGTCCGTATTAGTTACTACTGAAAGCGGAATTTTGAATTAACAGCATTCTTTTCAGTAGACAGTCCTCTCTGTTATTGCCATGACATCAATGGACTATTTACAGCCATATCTCAGACGTATGTGGCATCTAAGTGGTGCCTCTTTATTGATTCGTCGCAGAGAAGCCTGAAAGCAGTTCTTTTGCATAATGGTAATATAATGCCATCCATCCACATTGCCCATTCCGTCCATCTAAAAGAGACATATGACAATATGGATATACTACTTAAGGCAATCAAATACGACAGTCATCAATGGAATGTTTGTGGAGATCTAAAAGTTATAGGAATGCTTATGGGTATGCCGTATGCAGTCAGGATTCACAAAATTTTGTTGTTTCCTTTGCCTGTGGGACAGTCGCGCCACTATAGAACATTACACCAAAAGTGACTGGCCACTTAGGTATACATATGTCCCAGGGATAAGCAATGTCCAGTCTGTCCCTTTAGTGGATCCCCAAAAGATCTATATCTACCACCTCTTCACATTAAACTTGGTTTAATGAAGAATTTTGTTAAAGCAATGGGTGAAGTCAATTCTGAAGGGTTCCAATACCTTTCAAGGAAATTTCCGAAGGTTACTGCAGCAAAATTGAGGGAAGGAATTTTTGTTGGGCCACAAATAAGGGAGGTTTTGAATGACACTGAATTTGAAAAAGTCCTAAGTCCGCTGGAATTGAAGGCTTGGCTGGCGTTCAAATGGATATGTGAAAACTTTCTTGGAAGCAACAAGTCACCTGCGTATAAGGATGGAGTCAAGAACCGCCTTGATGCCTTCAAAGAAATGGAGTGTCGAATGTCGTTAAAAATTCACTTCCTGCATTCCCACTTAGATTTCTTTCCTGAAAACCTTGGTGCAGTGAGTGACGAGCAAGGAGAGCACTTCCATCAAGATATTCAGATGATGGAGAAGCGCTACCAAGGATATTGGAATGAAAGCATGATGGCGGACCATTGTTGGATGCTGTATCGTGACAATCCAGGCCAAATTTACAAAATGACATCGCTCGACCTCAAAATGACATCGCTCATAACTTTTGAACCATTGGTCAGATCAAGCTAAAAACTTGGGAATCATATTTTTTGGCCAAAATCTACTGTACCAAGTTTCAGCAAAATTGAAGTGGTGGTGGTGGTCATTGGTTGATCTGTCCTGGAATTACCCATAGGCAGGGTGTCAGCACAGTTCTTAATAACAACAGGAGGAACACCATCAGCACCATATGCCTTCCTAGAGTTGAGCCCTGATAAGGCAGAAAAAACATCTTTAGAAGAGATTCTAATTTCTGACATAATAAAGTCAGAGGGGGGAGGAGATAGAGGAACAGCACCAGAATCATCCAGGGTTGAATTGGAGGCGAAAGTTTGAGCAAAGTGTTCAGCTTTGTCAGGAGAAGAGACAGCAACTGTGCCATTGGAATGGGAAAGAAGAGGAAGTAAAGTTGTTGAAGAGGTTCTTAGCTAGATGCCAAAGAGAGAGAGAGGAATTAGAATTGGATAGGTTTTCACATTTTTGTCGGATGAAGGAAGTTTTGGCGAGTCAAAGAACAGATTTTGCACGATTCTGGGCAGAAATATAAGTGGAGTGAGAGTTAGGAGTTGGATGGCTACAGTACCTTCTGAAAGCCTTCTCACTGTTGCGGATAGCATTAGAACAAGTAAAGTTAAACCAATGTTTTTTTTGCATGAGTAGTAGGAATAGAATATGGAATGTATTAGTGATGGGACGATACCAAAATTTTTAACGATTCCGATACCACTAAAAAGTCTCGATTCCGATACGATTCTCGATTCTGATTCTCAATATTTTTAAATATAATTCTATACTTGTTTTTCTGGAAATTGTCATATTTTACTGTGGTAAGATTAACTATTTACATTATGAGTATGGTAATATAAATTATAAATTATAATAGATGGTTTAAAAATAAAAATCAACTGTAAGTTTGAACAATTCATTTTTAATCTTCTTGATTACACATCATGGATATCATGTTTTAATGTATAGCTACAATACAATAAAAATAAAATTTGTTATCCTCTTTCATTTAAATTTTAAAGTTTACATTGCAAAACTGGTTCAATTAAAAGTTAAAGAATCGTTTTAAGAATCGGAAATCATGGTACAATTCTCTCGATTCCGATTCCGATTCCTGAAAAATGCTCGATTCTTCCGATTCTCGATTCCGATTCCGATTAATCGTCCCATCACTAGAATGTATGCTTCCATGCCCAAGAGAATCACCTCTGTGATGGGTTCTGCACACTCAGAAGTGCCCTGGCCACTAAAGCAGTAATCATCCCATGGTAAATCATGTTAGTACTGTCTAAGGGCCTCCTGATCAGCAGGGCTGAAGTGTCAAAGGTATTTCCTCTTGGGAGGATCCAAAGGTTGAATTGGAGTGATAGGACAGGAAACAGATTGTGATTGGAGGAGCCCAATGGAGAGAAAAGTTTCACAGAGTAAAAAGAAGGATAAGAGGTAAGAAATAAATCCAGAATGTTGGGCCTATCTCCAAGGCAATCAGGGATATGAGTAGGGTGCTGTATAATCTACTCTAGGTCATTTAATATAGAAAAGTTGTAAGCTAGTTCACCAGGGATGTCACTGAAATGGGAGCAAAGCCAAAGGTGGTGGTGAACATTGAAATCTCCTAAAATAGAGATTTCAGCAAAGGGGGAGTGGGAAAAAATGTATTCCACTTTGGAAGTGAGATAGTCAAAGAATTTTGGATAGTCAATAGAATTAGGAGAAAGATAAACAGCGCAGATGTATTTAGTTTGAGAATGGCAAGTAAGCCATAGCCAGAGGGTATAGAATTTGGAAGATTTGAGTTCAGGAATACAAGAACAAGTTAGGTCATTGTGTACATATATACAACATCCACTTTTGGAGTGAAATTGAGTACGTATAGAGAAAGTAAGAGGGTACAGAAAAGGAGTTGCTGTCAGTTGTCCCAGACACCTGAGTTTCAGTAAGGAAAAGATGAGGAGGTTTAGAGGAGGAGAGGTGGTGGTCAACAGATTGAAAATTTGAGAAAAGGGCACGAATGTTGCAGAAGTTTATGGAAAGTGAATCAGATAGAGGTCCAGAATATCTTGAATGGGTGGTAGCAGATCCAGCCCTGCTGCCTAAGTTTGTGTTCCCATTATTGGCAGGGGGGAAGCCAGAAGTGGGGACATTTATGGTCCCCTCCCCAGGGGCCTCCAAGGCTCTTGAAGTTGATGCCATTTTTTTTAAGTTTTGAAGAGATTATGTAGTGTGTAAGATGCATGTGTATGTAGTGAGGATTAGGGAGAGGTGTGTGTGTGTGTGAGAGCATGCTGGACTGCTCACAGGGTAGATGAGACACGGAAAAATATCAGCTAAGTAGGACAGTGACAGGAGAAACAGGAGTTCCAGCACTCCCTCTCTTCTGTCTAGCATCCCCCCCCTGGAGTACTTTCCTGGTTGATTGGTGTCTACTAATTAAAAAATAAGTAAAATATTTGTATTTTTAATAAATAACTGTACATTGAGATTCCTAGTGCTAAAATTTTCTCAGGCTTAATAAAAGTTAATACATAGCTACTATTCAATAATAGGCCCTAAATTTTCAGGAAAAAGTAGATGAAGCCAAATCTTTGCTCTTAAGTACAAAAGAAGTTACTGTTAATGCTGTAGGATCTTCTATTCCTCATGCCATCAACTTAGCTATGGTTCTCCAGAGATATTTTACTATTGCAGTGGAGACATCAACTTCTACAGTCTATAATAGTAGTAAGTCAGAAAATTTCATTTTTCAGAATTTATATTTGTTTTTTGATATTGTTCTATGAGTAGTAGTCATTTTTTGAGTATTTTTAAATTTCAGCAAAGAGAAACTGATTACTATGGTATATGAAGAGGGTACTGTACTGAGCAATGGATATTTTATCGTCAAAGTTTCTTCAATTTAGGTTTTAAATTAGACAATACTCATTTCCCATCAGTGAAATGAGTAGCTACATTAGGTATTGCTCATATAGTGATACTAGATAAGTAAAATGACCTGAAATGTACTTCACTTTTTTGAGCATGTTTTTAGGTGTATTTAACTGATGATGTATTATGGTACTAAACATTTTATGTAATTGGTCAGAAAGAAAATGTTTATTTTAACAGTTAAAGGAACTAATTAATACTGATTTTTGCTTTATTATTATTATTTGGGGAGTTATTTCATAATTTAAAAAAATTTACTTAAAAATATATAATACACACTTCTGTATCAGATGAGTTTTTGGCAAAAAATTTTAAGTTCTTTGTAAGCCTGTAATAGAGCTTATGAAGATGGCCTGTTAATTATTATAGCTAGGATATATAGTAGGCTTGTAGAATGCATTGGAATTTAAAAAATTAAAACATCTTCAATATATAGCAATTAGCTAAGTCTTCCTCATTTTAAGGTTTGAAGTTTCCCTTTTTGAGTTAGCTATATATCCTACAGAACACTTCACCATACTTTAATCTCTGTGTAGAGCAAGATACACAAAAGCAGCATATCTGCGAACATGCCTAACATATCCACCTAAGCATCCAAGTGGTTGGCGGGCACTTCATGCACATTCTGTAGGCAAAGATATTTGATTTTTCAGGTCAATTGCCAGTTTTAAACTTTTAAAATTGACTGGCTCTTATGCAAGTGTATTGCATTCTCTCATCTTCTACCAGCATTCCCCAGACATTCGATTGCAACTTTGGCAGTGAGAACAATATCAAAGTATGGTAACACATTTTGTATACCACCCCCAAATGTGAAACTTTAAGCCTTAAAGTAAGAAGCTGCAAATTTATTAAAGTAGGATGTTCATAATTTTTGGAACACCCTGTATATTTGTCAATACTGCCATGCTCAAATTTTTTTTACAATTTTCTGAAGAAAGTAGCAGTGTTGTTTGTGCCTTCCCTAAATTAGAAAAGGCACAACAATGCTACTTTCAGTGGTGGAAAATTACTACTAGTAAGAAAGTCAGCATTACAAAATTCTGTTCTCAACAGAAATACAGTAATCCCTTGTTTTACACAGTTTTGTTAAACATGGTTTTCCATATACGTGGGTAAGCTGTGCCATACCTAAAATGCTAATTTGAACAGGTAAATATTGCGTGCCAGTTCCATGTGTAGTACAACTACATACTCTGCAGCATACCTAGTGAGTCACCCAGATTGTTATATCTCCAGGATTATAACTTTGTTTTTCATTAAAAACACTACTTTTTTGATTAATATGGCTCCAAAATGTCCAGCCAGTTCTCCTGCAGAGGGTGAGGCTATGAGGCTGAGAGATCAAGAAAAGTAATGACTTTGGTGCAAAAAGTGAAGTTGTTAGATAAATTAAAGTCAGGCATGTTAGCAGCAGCAATCGGTAGGTTGTTTTGGGGTGAATGAATCAACAGTGTGAACATTCAGGAAAAATAAACAGAAAATAAGAGATTCAGTTAGATCATCTGCCCCCATAAGTGCTAAAATTGCACAAATTGTTAGAGATCCTGCGCTAGTGAAAATTGAAAAGGCTTTGAACATTTGGATTGAGAATATGGATTGAAAACATGCACCATTAAGCAGTGTAATTATCCGTGAGAAGGCCAAGCAGATCTATGGCCATTTTGTCCCATGTGATGCTGCTAGTGCTGAGTTTAGTGCAAGCAAAGGCTGGTTTGAAAATTTCAAGAAAAGATTTTCTCTCCACAATATCACTCATAAATATTACTGCACAGCAATCCTCACCATCATCATGAGGGGGAAACTATTTTAATTGGGGATTCTTTAGTGCGCCACATGGACAAAGAATTCGTTAAACGGAATCCAACCAAGAGGAGGAGGAGGAGGAGGGTCTGTCTCCCAGGGGCCAGGGTTGACAGAGTTAGAGACGAAGTGGATAGGGTTGACGTTGCTTCCCGTCACTCAATGTTGGTGACGATGGTAGGAGACAACGACTCGTATAGGCCCGATACGAGAGTGCCTGACCTTTTGGAGAGATATAGGGGGTTAATTAGGTCCCTGAAGGCGAGGTCAGATAGGTCTTTAGTTCTAGGTATTACCCCTAGGCACGGGTTGGGTCTTAGAATTACGTCCAAAACAATATTTTTGAATAACAAATTAGAAGAGATTTGTGCTGAGGAAAATGTACCCTTCGTAAAGCTGTGGTCTGAATTCAATGATCCTAGCCTTTTTATAAAAGATGGGGTGCATTTTAATGAAATAGGTAATGCTAATCTAGGTAGGTTAATAGACGAAAGCGTGCGAAAGCTGTATAGGTCGAAGCCTTCTTTAAACATTGTGGGTCCGGGAAACGCGGGCCCGACGTGATAAATAGTTTAAAACGCGGGCCCGTGGTAAAAAATAACTTAAACGTTTTTTATTGCAACGCGCGTAGTATTAGAAATAAATTAAATGAATTTAAGGCAGTAATTTATTCCTGCAACTATGATATAGTTGCTATCACTGAAACTTGGTTAAATACCGTGACTCGGGACTTGTTGGGGGAACTTGAGATACCGGGTTTTAAACTCTTTACTAATGATAGGTTACATAGATTTGGAGGCGGCGTTTTGCTGTACATTCGTAATTCCCTTAGGGCTATCGAGGTTAAGTTAGATTTTCCGGCAGCAATTAATGCGATCTGTGTTGAAGTTAGGGCGCGTAGTATTAGTTTTATTTTTGTTGTTGTTTATAGACCTCCCGTTCAACCCCTCGATATAGATACTAGATTTTACTCACTTGGTAATTTTATTGACAATCGGAATAGTATAATTGTCGGAGACTTTAACTCCCCTAATGTTAATTACGAGAATTTTACGGGTAATGAAGAGGGTTTGAGATTGGTTGAGTTTATGGACGATAACTTTTTACGACAGATAGTTACCGAACCAACGCGCGGTGATAATATTTTAGATTTGGTGATGACGAACGGCGAGAATATAGTCGAAGGTTTAGAAGTAGGTGAGAGTTTAGGATGTAGCGATCATCAAATTCTTAGGTTTAAGTTATTGATAGAAAACACTCAGGATAGTAACGTAATAGAAGTCCCTGATTTTCGTAGGGCTAATTTTGATAGTTTCGCGGATAGGATGAGAGTAGTGGACTGGGATAACTTATTTATGGGTAATGACACAAATTTGCGTTGGGTGGCGTTTAAAGAAAGTTTTAGGAATATTGAAAGGGAGTTTATTCCTCGTAGGCCCAAGCGCGTTAGAAATCGTGATAGGCCGAAGTGGTGGACCAGGGAAGTAGGTGAGTTCATAAATGAGCGTAATAGAGCGTATAGACTTAACAAGCGCAATGGCCAGGTAGCTAACTTTAATAGATATATCGAGCTTAGACGTCAGGTTAAAAGATCAGTTAGGAATGCTAAGCGTAATTTAGAGATAGTTATAGCTGCGGATAGTAAACATAATCCAAAAAAGTTTTTTGAATACGTAAATAATCGTAAGCCGGTAAAAGATAACATAGGCCCTCTAGTGGATGTAAATGGCGCTTTGGCTTCTGACGCTCAGGCGATGGCGGGTATTTTCAATAACTTTTTTGCGACAGTTTTTACCGTAGAAGACGTAAATAATGTCCCCGACGTGGACGATATCGTTCCATTTAGTAGCGAGACTATTTTAGATGAAATAACTGTTTACGAGGCTGAGATTGCGCATTATATCGATAGGTTAAAAGTTAGCAAGGCTCCAGGCCCTGACGCTTTTTATCCTAGACATTTGAAAGATTTGAAAGACGTTATTGTAGGCCCCTTAGCGAAGATTTTTAATCAGTCACTCGAAACGGGGATTATTCCTGGAGACTTCAAATTAGCTAACGTCACGCCTATTTTTAAAAAAGGCGACCGCGCGGTAGCTAGCAATTATAGGCCCATTAGCTTAACGTCAATTGTCGGTAAACTTTTGGAATCCGTAGTTAGGGATCGTATTATCGATCACTTAGAAAGTAGGGGTTTGATTAATAGTAGTCAGCACGGGTTTCGACGCCATAGGTCTTGTTTAACTAATTTGTTAGAATTTTATAACGAAATAGTGCGCGAATACGATAGGCATAGGGCAGCTGACGTTATTTATTTAGATTTTAAAAAGGCGTTCGATACAGTTCCGCATAGGAGACTAATTGCGAAGGTTAAAGCGCACAGTATACGCGGTCAGGTAGCTAACTGGTTAGAAGAATGGCTTCGTGCTAGGAGGCAGAGAGTCGTAGTTAATGGTAGTGAATCTGGGTGGTTAGAGGTAGGTAGCGGTGTCCCACAGGGTTCAGTGTTAGGCCCATTGCTATTCGTAATTTACATTAACGACATAGATGTAGGATTGACTAGTAACGTGTCAAAATTCGCGGATGATACTAAAATAGGCGGTAAGGTTGTTAACGAGGACGATAGAAATAGGATCCAAGACGATGTAGATAGGATTATGGAGTGGACGGATAAGTGGCAGATGCAATTTAACGTAGATAAATGTAAAGTTTTGCATATAGGTTCTCGCAACAATAATTACGCGTACACGATGGATGATAGGGAGTTAGCGAGCGTTGACGAGGAAGTAGATTTAGGCGTACGCGTATCTAAAGATTTAAAGGTTAGGAACTAGTGCCTGGAGTCTTGCGCAAAAGCTAATAGGATGTTAGGCTTCATAGCGCGTAATTTCGAATTTAAATCGAAGGATATTATATTGCCCCTTTACAAGTCCCTAGTCAGGCCTCATTTAGAATATGCCGTTCAGTTTTGGTGCCCGTACTTGCGTGAGGATATTGATAGGTTAGAAAGGGTTCAGCGTCGTGCCACGAAACTTATTCCGGCATTGCGCAATAACCCTTATGAAGATAGGATTAAAGAGTTAGACTTGTATTCACTCGAAACTAGAAGATTAAGGGGGGAGCTTATTGAAGTTTTCAAAATCGTTAATAACATCGATAACGTAAATTTTGACAAATTGTTCACTTTCGATAATAGTAATACTCGCAATAACGGATTTAAGTTGCGTGGCAGACGTTTCATTACTAATATCGCTAAAAACTTCTTTACGTTTAAAGTAATTGATAAATGGAATAATCTTCCCGCGTCAGTCGTTCATTCTACCAGCGTTAATATGTTTAAGAACCGTCTTGACCAGAGCTGGGCATTTGCGGCATATTTTGCGGTACTGCGGTACTTGCGGTACCACCGCACTACCACCCCGGGCCCCCATAACGCAGTACCGCAAAGGATCGCTGAAAGTACCGCAGTACCGCTACCGCATTCAAATTTCCGCGTACCGGTTTGGTGCCGGTTTGGTAGTTTGGTAGTACCGCAGTACCGCAGTACCGCAAAATATGCCGCAAATGCCCAGCTCTGGTCTTGACAGACATTTTAAAAGTATTAACGTTGTTTAAAATTAAAAAAAGTTAACAACAGGAGCTCTGGTGGTGGTGCTCCAGGATGAGTCTGTTGACGAAGAATGCCAGCTTGTGACATGCCAGCGTGTGATGCCAGCAATAAAAAAAAAAAAAAAAAATTAGACTAACACGAACGTAGATGTAGCTCGTAGCGTAAACTAACCCACTTTTTGTTTAACTGTACCTACTTTTTTTTTTTTTTTTTTTTTCTATCCTTTCTTTGCATGTCTGTAGCTCTCTTTACTTGCATGTTTGTAGTTTGCATGGTATGACAGTGAGTTAAGACTGTTTGCATGGTTTGTAAGCGTTCTTATTTTACTTCTTTTCATCTTTCACCCCTCTCCTATTCTCTCCGACTATTTTTGACTTGTCAGCAGTGGCCGGCGGATGATGATGGTGAGACACTTTTCCTCTTTTTCTGAATGAATGTTAACCCATGAGTGATAGGTGTTGCTCTTACTTAACCCCTTATTCTCTTCTCTTAACCCGCTACTCTTTCCTTTCTCTCGGGCTAACCTTAGAGTGGATCTTAGGGTCTTTGTTAGCCTTAGCTTCTGTAGATCTGTAGATCATTTTTGGTTAGTAAAATTTTATTTCTTTTATTATATTATGTATTATTTATATATTATTATTATTATATTATATATATTATTTACTAACTGTATTTATAGCTTAATACTTGTTAATAAGGTTAAATCAGACTTATATAGGCCCATGTAACTTGTAAATGGGTGTATTGGGGTAAATTGAATGTAAATATATTCTCGTATACGCGGGTCGTGCAAGCATGGAACCTTCGTGTAAAACAAGGGATTACTGTAACAGAAATCTTGCATTGTATGAAAATACCAAGATAACTAATGTTGAAAGACTTATATACAGGGTGTTTATAAAGTCTCTATTTCAGTGAAAATGTAGCAGAAAGGGTAAAATTCAATAATATAATAGAATGCATACATTTAATAAATACTTAACCATATGAGTCTACATGAGCACCATCAGTATTTCTACAGAGATCGAATCTGTCAGCAGCATTGCGGAACACATTTTGGAGCATGACAGCAGTTATTTCTGTAACTACTGTTACGATACGAGCACATAAATCTTGCAGCTCTGTAATCTGTAACCCTCGTTTGATAGACGTTTGATTTGATAAAGCCCTATGCAAAGAAATCCAAGGGCATTAGGTCAGAAGATTCGAACTGCCCAGGGCCTGTTGCCTCCACATCCGATCCACCGATTTGGAAATCGTTCATTTAGGTACTCCTGAACAATGTTTGCATAATGACAAGGTGCCCCATCCTGTTGAAAGACGACGGTGTTTAAAATGCCATCTGAATGAAGCTGGGACATTTACATGCTCGTATTGTAACAGTAGTTACAAAAATAACTCTTGTCATGCTGCAAAATGTGTTCTGCAATGCTGCTGACAGACTCAAACTCTGTAGAGATACTGATGGTGCTCATGTAGAATCATATGCTTAAGTATGCCTTCTATTATATTATTATTAAATTTTACCCTTTTGGTACGTTTTCACTGAAATAGAGAGGGACTTTATAAACACCCTGTATATATATATATATATATATATATATATATATATATATATATATATATATACCTATATATATTAATTAGTGGTGGACCGGATATTCGCATCTGCATCATTTTTAACATCCACATCTGCACTTCTGACTGCGGATATTATGCGGATATTACCTCTAATAAATTATGCAATTTACAATTAAATTAGCTTATAAAGTAGTTTATAAGGCCCAGTCATCCACATTTCATGTAAAGTATTAATTATTAATGAACAAACAAATATATAAACCTCAAAATATAAATAGCTGGTAACAGAAAATTGAATGAAACTTGTTAAATTGAATTTTCTGTGGCTGAAACTCTTGAGAAAGTTATTATTTTTATCATAATGAAAATACTAATTTTAATTCTTATGCACTGCCTGCCAAAATAGTAATATCACGAAATTTGAAAAATTGTCATATATTCATAATTCTATATTATATTGATAGATTAACTAAATATCTGCATCCACGGATATTGAAATTAAAGATGCGCAGATATCTGCAGATGTTGAAAAACTGACATCCGGTCCACCACTAATATATATATATATATATATATATGTATGTATGTATGTATGTATGTATGTATATATATATATATATATATGTATATATATATATATATATGTGTATATATATATATATGTATATATGTGTATATATATATATATTATATGTGTATATATATATATATATATAATATATGTATATATGTGTGTATATATATGTATATATGTGTATATATATATATGTGTATATATATATACAGTATATATGTATATATGTGTATATATATATGTATGTATATATATTATATATATGTATATGTATATGTATATATATATATGTATATGTATATATGTGTATATATATATATGTATATAGTGTGTATATATATATATATATATGTATATATGTGTGTATATATATGTATATATGTGTATATATATATTGTGTATATATATATATATGTATATATGTGTATATATATATATATGTATATATAATATATATATATATATATATATATATATATATATATATATATATATATATATATATATAAATTTTACATTACACAAAATTACACAAGATATTCCATATATATAAAAGTTCTTCACACCATCGATCTTGGTATTATGATTTGCTGGAGAGATTCTCACTTTCTCAGTCAGTCAGTCAGTCTGTATGTCTATTTTTCAACTAGTTAATATCCACCAAAACATACATGTCAGCTGAAGCATGGCCTGATTTAGTTCCTTTCTAAATTTATTATATACTGTAAGTAGTGTAGGTAAACTAGTAAATATGAGAGAAATTATGGATTCATTCCATTTTGTTTGAAGAATTTGCCTTCCCTAATTTGTAACTATGAATTTAATTATTATGACATGCTAACATATTATTCCTATGAACCACTAAAGTTTTGTGAATTTTAATGTATATAATTGTGTATTTCAGGTGAAAATAGTGTTAATGGCAGAAAATATGCTTCCCCTGCTATAAAAATAAAAATAGACTTGATTGCAGAGAAAAATACCTTGAGTTAACTGTGTGTGAAGTTTGACCTCTCGTACATTATTCTTGTAATGAACCTAAGCTTTGAAAATGAAACTGAGTTTTCATACATAGAATGAAGGTCTTGATATACCATTTGGCCTTTTGAAATACTTGGCAGATCTTAATATTTGTTACTTTTGGAGTACTCTAGTCCCAGTACAACTGACAAGCATTCAAGATGTTCTTTACGATAAAAGAAATTACCAAGTGGCTTGGGATCACAGTTTTTGAGGTAAATCGGGCTAAAAGGTGACTGTTTAACATACAGTACCATATGCACACTATTAGTCCAACCTATATTTAAAAGATAAGCCACCTTTAAACCTAAAGCATACAGTAGTATCTTAAGTACATGCTGTGTTCCATATTAAACTTGATTGTACTCAATAGTACTGTACTGTATTTCAGAGATTCCCAACTGGTGGTACACGGAGCTCTTATAATAGGTGGTATACAAGAGTTTTAATGTGCCCATTGCTAAGTGATAATTACTTTAATAATAATGTATTTAAGAAATATTAGTTACAGATCCTTTCCGACTATGGTGCTCAGAAAAGTGTGGTGGTACGTGGACACCTAAAAAGGTTGGGAATTTCTGCTCTATTTAATTCTGATGGCCACCACATGCTACTTTATTTCTGGTGTGTGTGTGTGCGTATAAATTTTTTATTGAAAATATAAATTAATTTTAGTAGGTATGATAGTGTATGTAAAAACACACACACACACACACACACACACACACACACACACACACACACACTAGTTGTTAAAAAATAAAATTTACAAGAAGGGTGATTAGAGACTTAGTTGAACATCAAAGAATTCAGTATATCCTCCATTATCATCAATGACCAATTGTAGCCGTGTGCGCCACTGGCGAACTGCTTAGAAATGGAATCTTGATCAAGCTGTTGATTTCATGCTGTTAAAATGCTCCCTCGAAGTTAATTAATATCTTGAATATTTTGTCTGTAAATTTTGTCAGCTAAACATCCCCAGTGAAATATATCAGATACGTCAGCTGTTAGGCCATTCTCTCCCAAACGCCATTCTCTCCCAAATTCAACTCTCTCTCTCTCTCTCTCTCTCTCTCTCTCTCTCTCTCTCTCTCTCTCTCTCCCCAGCAGCAGTTAGTCCCCCTCCCCCAGCAGCAGTTAGTCCCCCTCCCCCAGCAGCTGTTAGTCCCCCTCCCCCAGCAGCTGTTAGTCCCCCTCCCCCAGCAGCAGTTAGTCCCCCTCCCCCAGCAGCAGTTAGTCCCCCTCCCCCAGCAGCAGTTAGTCCCCCTCCCCCAGCAGGTAGTCCCCCTCCAACAGCAATAGTGAGGGGCTCTTCGACTCCCGACAGCCCTGGCTGTTCGGGAAACGGGTCGTGCTAGGGGGCGGTCAGAATAGGGAAGGCTCCCTCCGTGCAATGCTTTTTAATGCTAGGTCAATTAGGAACAAGTTTCGCGAGCTACGGGCGCTCTTAGCATCAGAATACCAGGATATCGTTGCTATCACCGAGTCCTGGATTCATACTGATCGTAGGGACTACGTTGGGGAGTTCGAAATTCCCGGGTATAGAATGTTTCGCAAAGACCGCACCCGTGGGGAGGGGGGTGGGGTACTAATATACGTGAGGGACACGTTGAGTCCGGTTGACTGCCAGTTCCGGTCGGAACGGGAGCTGCTTGGCGTCGATCTGAACGTGGGAGGGACGAACTATAGGTTAATCTTGGTGTACAGACCTCCGCATCTCCTCCTCGAGGAGGATACAGCCCTGTACACCGAACTCAGTAGCCTGCTAGGGGATAGGGTGTGTGTAGTTTTAGGAGACTTCAACTGTCGCGGCATAAAGTGGGAAAACAGGACTGCCGATGCTGAAGGGAGGAGGCTAGTTGACTTTGCTGATGAGAACTTCCTCACTCAGTGGGTCAACGAGCCTACACGAGGCGAAAGCGTTTTGGACTTAGTGTTCACGACCGAAGACAACCTCGTCACTGGCCTCACCGTTGACGAATCGTTGGGCGGGAGTGATCACAGTCTTATTAGGTTCCGTGTGTGCGTCCCTCGGGTGAAGCGTAGTAACTCGAGAGGCAGTAAGCTCGATCTCCGGCGGGCGAACTTTGTTAGCCTCAGGGATAGCGTAGGAGATATGGGGTTAGAGGTCGACGGCGATGTTGAGGGAGTGTGGAGTGCATTCCGGGACGAGTTTATGGTGCTGCAGTCTGCTGCCATACCCTCAAAACCGGTCACCCCTGCTTCAACGCAGCCTAAGTGGTTCAATCGTGACATCGCCTCGGCTATCCGAAATAGGAAAGTAGCGTATAGGAGGGCGAAGGCCAATCGTTCCCATGAGAACACTTTAGCGTATGTCCGCCTGTGTAGGGAAGTGAAGGCGAAGGTTAGGCTAGCGAAACGTAACGAAGAACTACGGGTGGCAAGCCTCTGCAAGGGGAACCCTAAGGAGTTCTTCAGTTATGTTAATAGTAGAAAGCCCATTAGAAGCATGATAGGTCCTTTAAAGGACGGAAGCGGCGTTCTGCGGACCTCCGACGCGGACATCGCTAATGTGCTTAATGAGTACTTTGCGGGAGTGTTCACCAGGGAGGATACCCGCGTCATCCCCGAGCCAGCTGTGAGGCACGAAGGTGCTGGCCTGGATAGTGTTAGATGTACCGCGACAGTCGTTGCTCATAGAATAGACAAACTGAGCGCGTTTAAGGCTCCTGGGCCAGACCAGTTTCTCCCCAGTGTTTTGCGAGAAGTGCGCGACCAGGTGGCTCCCCACCTGGCTACAGTCTTCAACAAATCATTGGTGATGGGCCAGGTGCCTGGTGACTGGAGGGAGGCCAACGTGACCCCTATCTTTAAGAAAGGGGATCACGAAAGTCCAGGGAACTATCGTCCTATTAGTCTCACTTCAGTTGTAGGTAAATTATTAGAAAGGATAATAGCTGATAGAATCGTTGACCATTTGGATTCCTACAAGCTGCTTGGGGACTCCCAACATGGGTTTAGACGGCACAGGTCGTGTCTCACCAACTTGCTCGAGTTTTTCCACGTCATGTTGAGTGAGTACGATAAGAGTAGGGCGATTGATATACTTTATCTCGACTTTCAGAAAGCCTTTGATAAGGTACCTCACCGCCGGCTAATGGCGAAAGTGCGCGCGCTGGGTATCGGTGGGGAAATAGGTAGGTGGATTGAAAACTGGCTGAAGAATAGGCGGCAGAGGGTGGTAATTAAAGGGGCTAGTTCGAGTTGGGCCTCGGTCACTAGTGGGGTTCCTCAGGGTTCCGTTTTGGGGCCACTGTTGTTTACCATTTACATAAATGATATCGACGGTGGCATCGTCAGTCGGATCGCCAAATTCGCTGATGACACCAAGCTTGGGGCCAATGTTGGGACGCCCGAAGCGATCGAGGAACTGCGTGCGGACCTAGGTAGGATAGGAGAGTGGTCCGAAAAATGGCAAATGCCGTTTAACTTGGGTAAATGCAAAGTGATGCACATTGGCTACGCCAATCCCAAGTCGGACTACTCGATGTTGGGCAGTAATATCGAGGTGACTGATTTAGAAAAGGACTTGGGTGTGCTAATTAGCAGCGACCTTAAGTTTACGAAACAGTGTGTAGAGATGGAAAAGAAAGCCCAGAAACTATTGGGTTATATCAGGAGGCAATTTCAGTTTCGGAACAAGGAGATTGTGCTCTCACTGTACAATTCCCTTGTTCGGCCGTACCTGGAGTATGCTGTGCAGTTCTGGTCGCCCACCCTCAGGAAAGATATTGAGAGGCTGGAGCGAGTGCAGGCGAGGGCCACAAAGTTAATCCCTTCGGTTAGGCATATGGGCTACAATCGACGGTTACGCGCCCTGAACTTGTTTTCGCTTGAAACTCGGAGGCTGCGCGGTCAACTGATCGAGGTTTTCAAGCTCTTACGAGGGTTCAACGATGTCGATTTTAGAAGTATGTTTAGTTTAAATGATAACCCAACTCGCAACAATGGTTGGAAGTTGGATTTGAAACGGTTTAGGACTAGTGTGTGTGGGAATTACTTTACGTATAAGATCTGTGACACATGGAACAGGTTACCTTCGGAAGTTGTGAACAGTTCCTCTGTGGATCAGTTCAAGAAAAGGTTGGACCAAATTTTGCACACTCTTTGAGTGTGTAGAAAATTTTCCGTGGCACCCGTTGCCATTGGTACCTCCTCGGTATGGGCCGCAAGGCCTTTTGAGGTACTTCTTTTCCTTGTAACTCCTTGTAACTCTCTCTCTCTCTCTCTCTCTCTCTTCAACCTTTTTCCGTACCTGCCTCTGGCAGGGAAGGTGGGGAGAGAGCCTTCTACTTTTCTATCCAGTTTTCTACTACTGCTAGGATAGTTGAAAGAAAAATAAACTTTTACAAATTTTCCCTGGCACCCGTTGCCATTGGTACCTCCTCGGTATGGGCCGCAAGGCCTTTTGAGGTACTTCTTTTCCTTGTAACTCCTTGTATCTCTCTCTCTCTCTCTCTCTCTCTCTCTCTCTCTCTCTCTCTCTCTCTGGAACCAACTTCCCTCAGAGGATGTTTCCAGTCAAAGTGTAAATCTGTTTAAAAATAGGCTAGACAAAGTACAGAACACACTCATAGTTTAAGATTAAAACCTCAGAAAACTCTGCAGGAGTTCGCTTGCTCGGTGTCTCTGTGAGCAAGCTAAATATAGAGCTATTTATATATTCTCCACTTTCCTGTAAAATTTCCTTGGCTACTTTTCCAGGGTCAAGGTATTTTCTTCAACCTTTTTCCGTACCTGCCTCTGGCAGGGAGGGAGCGGAGGGTGGGGAGAGAGCCTTCTACTTTTCTATCCAGTTTTCTACTACTGCTAGCATAGTTTGAAAGACAAAATTTTCCCTGGCACCCGTTGCCATTGGTACCTCCTCGGTATGGGCCGCAAGGCCTTTTGAGGTACTTCTTTTCCTTGTAACTCCTTGTAACTCTCTCTCTCTCTCTCTCTCTCTCTCTCTCTCTCTCTCTCTCTCTCTCTCTCATCCTTACTTTTATCTGACTCATTTACACCATCCATATGCACATTAAACAGCCTTCGTGACATCACGCCAGCATTAATACTGAATCAGTTACTCAATTTAGTCAACTTTTAACACAAGCACAACTATTGAATCTTTGTGTGCATTTAATTTCATTGTTTCTGGTCTGCAAGTTCAAGCTTCATGCCTAGCACATGGAAAATATATATATATATATATATATATATGAAAATTATTTCACGAAAGTAACGTGAAAAATATTTGATGAATAAAACCACGAAGGAAAGGAAACACAAAATGGTGCTCAAGCGCTTTCGTCTAATGACATCCTCAGGTGTTCCTGAGGATGTCATTAGACGAAAGCGCTTGAGCACCATTTTGTGTTTCCTTTCCTTCGTGGTTTTATTCATCATATATATATATATATTTAACTGCAATGACCACGCAGTATATTAATGTATAGAAACGACGTGGTGTAGTGGATAGCATATCTGACCGGCAATCGGAAGATCCTGGGTTCGATTCCCGGGCGGTTACCTCATTTTTCATTTGTTCGTTATTTCTCTTCCTCGTGTGCAGAACACTCCTCTATACTTACGTCGCTATATATATATATATATATATATATATATATATATATATATATATATATAATATATATAGTGAACCCACTAGGATTCAAACCCACCGCCTCTTGAGTAGGTGAGGGTGCTAGCCACTACACTACAATGGGATAAAGGTTAATACAACTTGACAGGTATTTCATCGTCCGAGGAAACTCATTACGCTTTCGCGGCCAGAGGCATTTTAGTATTGACCCTCGAGCGAATGACCAGCATTTCATTCAAATTATCTGATGCAACGCAGCGGCGTAAAATAGTGTGATATATATATATATAATATATATATATATATATATATAAGCAAAACAACCACAAGGAAAAGGAAACACAAAGTCCGAGCGCTTTCGTGATATATTCACATTATCACGAAAGCGCTCGGACTTTGTGTTTCCTTTTCCTTGTGGTTGTTTGCTTATTAATAAGGTCACGTGTTATTTTGTGATTCTAGTGCATATATATATATATATATATATATTTACAGGGCGTCCCAAAAAAATGTATACACACTTTAACAGCTGATAGCTCAATTGATGTTTCTTTCTTTCCAAGTTAAACCCATTAGAATTAATAATGGCAGTCAGACTAAGCTTTGAACAAAGGAAATTCATTCTAAAATGCTACTGGAAGTGTGAAAACGCAGTTGAAGTGCAAAGACAGTTGTTTAGGAGGGAGTTTCAAACAGATCCACCAACGCGACTTACCATCTCTCGAATTAGAGATAAGTTTGAAGCCGATGGAACTGTTCAGAATGTCCACAAGAAGCGTTCCGGAAGACCACGGACATCGACAAGCCCCACAAAGCAAGAAAGAGTACTGGAAACGTATCACCAAAGTCCAAGAAAATCTGTGTCGCAAGCGAGTCGTGAGGTAGGAATTTCAGAATCGTCTGTCCAACGCATTTTGAAGCGCTGTCAATGGAAAAGCTACATTCCAAGATTAGTCCATGCTATTAATGAAGATGATCCGGACCGAAGAGTGGAGTATTGCGAGTTGTACTTGGCACGATGTGGATGTGGATTGGACGAAAGGGTTTCGTAGAGTACCCTCCGCGTTCACCAGACCTCACACCACTAGACTTTTTTTATGGGGATACTTAAAAGACAAAGTCTACGCTATAAAACCTGCAACAGTCGCTGAATTGAGAGCAGCCATTGAACGAGAATGCACACAAATACCAAACGAAATGTTTCGTGATGTTTGCGATTCCATTGCTTCGCGTTATCAGCAGTGCCTGGACCAGAACGGACGTCAGTTTGAAAACAGGCGTTGACAAAACAATTAAATAATGTCTGTAGATTCTATTACATTTTGAAAATGAAATGTATTTTAATAAACACTGCCTTTATAAGTATTTAAAGTGTGTATACATTTTTTTTGGGACGCCCTGTATATATATATATATATTATATATATTAAATTTTTTTTTTTTTTTTTTTGTCAGTGGTGACTGGATACTCGTGGGGGGGGATGGGTTCCCCCCCCTTTTCCTTTTCCTTCTGCTTCTCGGCTTACGACCCCTACTTCAAATTCTTGGACTACGGTTCTGAATTCTCCTCTCTCTCCTCTCTAGCCTCTAGTGTTTCTTTGGGGGATGGTGCTGTCCAGACTACTAGTACTTCGATCTCTTTGTCCTTATCCTCTACCAAGATGGTTGATTCTCGCCCTCGTATGTCTACCATTGCTACTTTGGAACCTTCTGCTCCTCAGGGGTTTCCTTGGGGTTCTACCCCGCGGAGTACCCTTTCTCCTCCCCATGAACACCGACGAACCCGTCGGTCTTGGAAGCCCTTTCCGTGGCCTCAACCCTCAACATTTCCGTCCCTCTCGATTTCCCCTATCGCCTTTTTTATTATTAAACCGACCACCTCTCGTTCTTTGCTTACCCACCGTGTTGCGGTCTTTCGCAGTCTTGCGGCTTCTGCCCAGGTCTCTCGGGAAGATGTTTCGGAGCTCCGTGATGGGTCCTTACTCATCAAATCTCGATTTCCGGAACAGAGTGGTGCCCTGGCTACGATATCCACTTTGGGCGGTTGTCCGGTGTCTTGCGCCCTCGACTCGAGGATGAACTCTTGCCAGGGTACGATCTATGCCCATCAACTCTTAAACGTCTCGGAGGAGGACCTCTGCTCATGTTTTGCAGAGTGGAAGGTGTCTTCTGTACATCATTTTACGAAGCGAGTTAGTTGCTGTCTTCAGCGCACTCCGCGCCTACGCTTGACTTTTGACCAGCTGTCGCCTCCAGCACACATCTGGTATGCTTGGCTTCGTTTTGATGTACGGCCTTACGTCCCTCCACCTACCCTTTGTTTTAATTGCCAGACATTCGCGCATACCGGTTCCCGTTGTCGCCGGTCTACTCGTGTCTGCTTCTGTTGTGGCCAGGATTTCCATGGTGTCCTATGTTCTAACACCCCTTCTTGTATTAACTGTGGTGGTAACCATCCTGCTTCCTTCCTTAGCTTCATGTCTTATTTATAAGTTCGAATTTGAAGTTCTTACTCACAAGACCATGGAGCGCACAACTTTCCCTGAGGCTCGAGCTCAGGTTCGCGCTCGTTTTGTTCGAGAACATGTCACATTCGCGGATATTCTTCGTGTTTCTCGTTCGCAACCTGACCGTTTACGAAAACTCCCTTCTGCCTCGTCTCTTCCCCAAGTTCCTCCTTCGCTCACTTCGGCCCAGCGTCGGTCTCAGCAGTCTCCATGTGTTTCCCCGCGACCTTCCTTGGCCCGAACGCCTCCGCGCCGCATTCTCTCTCCTTCGAGGGCATCTGTGGGGCTGCCTCCTTGTGGGGACCCTCCTGCTGGTCGGGGGTATTAAGCGTACGGCCGAGGAGACCTCCCCTGGTTCTCCAGTTTCTAACCGTCGCTCGGATATGGTTCTCTCTCCGCACGCTTCCCCTGCCACTATGAGTGGTATCCTTACAGACCTTACCCGAGGTTCTACTTCATCCTTCTGTCCCAGGTCGGTGACCTCTTCTTCTCCACGCCAGAACTCTGTATGTACTACGGGTCCTGGTGGCTCAATCCCCTCTTCGCAGGTGGGCCTCGTCAGTCTTTCACCAAAGTCGCTTGTCCCTGTTTCTCGCCCTCCGAACTTCTGCCAGTTGGCGAGCCAACTTGCGGTGTTGGACTCCCTTCCATCATCCTTACCCGTCCGTTCTCGCTCCTTGTTAGACCTCCCTATAAGTCCTTATGTCCCTGTACCTAGTCAGCAGCGGTTTTAGGCGAAACAAATCTTGCTTAACTGATCTTTTAGAATTTTTTCAAAGCGTGGTTGAAGTTTACGATAGTCATCGGGCGGTAAATGCAGTGTATTTAGATTTTCAAGAAGCGTTTGACACCGTACTGCACAAAAGACTCCTTGAAAAAACTAAGGCTCATGGAATCAGGGGTGTAGTAATAAATTGGATAGAAGAGTGGTCGCGAAGTAGGCAACAGGGGGTGGTCATTGATGGAGCGGAGTCGTCTTGGGCTAATGTATTGGGCCCCTTGCTTTTTCATATATATATATATATATATTATATATTAACGATTTAGATATCGGCCTAGTGAATATAGTTTCGAAGTTTGCGGATGACACGAAGTTGGGTGGTAGGGCAATTAATGATGAAGATTGAGATAAAATCCAGGAAGATCTGAACAAAATCGTTGATTGGTCAGTCACATGGCAAATGAGATTTAACGTCGATAAGTGCAAAGTTTTACATATAGGTTCGCGTAACGGTAATTTTGCGTATAGTATGTCAGGTATGTCAGGGAAGGAGTTGGCAAGCGTAGAACAGGAAAAAGATTTAGGAGTTATCGTCACTGGTGGATTTAAAAGTGGCAGAACAAAGTGCAGCAGCGGTCAATAAGGCGAACAAGGTGCTAGGTTTTATAGCTAGGAATTTTGAGTACAAATCGCGCGATATTATTGTTCCTCTTTATAAATCATTAGTTAGACCCCATTTGGAGTACGTGATCCAATTTTGGAATCCGCATATGCGCAAAGATGTAGATAAAATCGAAAGAATTCAAAGACGAGCAACTAAGATGATTCCGTCGCTTAGGTCGAAGTCGTACGAGGATAGGTTTAAGGAGTTAAAATTGACTACACTCGAGACTAGGAGGCTGAGGGGTGATCTAATCCAGGTTTTTAAAATTATGAATGGGTTCGATAACGTAAATAGAGATAGCTTTTTCGAAATATCACAATATAACAGAACAAGAAATAACGGGTATAAGTTGACTAGTAGAAGGTTCGAGACCACAGTTGCCAAAAAATTTTTTACGCATAGAATAGTAAATGGGTGGAATAGTTTGCCGGTAGAAGTAATTAGTAGCACGTCTATAAACATTTTAAAAATCGATTAGACGCATATGTTGAGAGATTGGATATAGTTTAAGGTAGTAAAATTAAGGTTTTTGTGGTTCAGAACCCACGTAAAATTGTAGGTCCCCTCCGCCACCACGGAGGACATGCGCAATACACAACTACAACCACAGTTAGGTAGACCAGCCATGAGTGGATCCTAGGGTCTTTGTTGGTCTGAAACATTATAACATAACATTATTAACATACCTTACCTTATGAACCTTATGTTGTTTCGTGCGTTGGTCTCTCTTCACACGGAGGTCACGCTGGTGGCCCCGCCTCTAGGTCTGGCCTGGTGGAGGAGCGAGTTGCTTTCTTGCGCTCTCCACCGTACATAGCCAGGCACGCCCGGCTCATCTGGTACTGTCCTGAGCCAGGCATCCAGTCTTTTCTTGAACACTTCAACTTTGACCGCCGTTACGTTTCTGAGGTCCTTAGGAAGCTGGTTGAGAAGTCTTGGCCCCCTGACAACCAAGCTATTTTCCTTCAGGGTTGAGGAGGTCCCTTGTCGGGCCTTTAATTTGGGAACACTACACATTCTGCCTTTCCTATTTTCCAGTGTTGTTTGAATGGTAATTGGGTTTAGTTTTAGGTTTGGTACCAGTTTTTCGATCATTTTCCATATGTAAATTATGATGTACCTCTCTTCTTCTTTCCAGTGAGTACAGATTTAGTTAGTTTACGTAGTCTTTCCCAGTAGTTGAGTTCTTTGCAGCCATCAATCTTGGCTGTGAAATGCCTTTGCGTTTCATCTAGTTTATTAGTTTCTTCCTTTTTATATGGGGACGTCAAAACTGAGCAGTATTCAAGTTTTGGTATAATCAGTGTTTTTAGCAGGGGAATCATTACTGTCCTGTCCCTTCTCTTGAAAGTTCTTAGTACCTGTCCGGCGACTCTTTTTGCTTTATTTATCGCTATCTGATTTTGTGTTTCGAATTTCGCATCATCTGTCATTATTATTCCGAGATCAATCGCTTTCGTGCTTCTCTGAATTTCCTGTCAATCTGGAGCATAATATGCAGTCTGTTTAAGTTCTTCTTTTCTACCATATCTCAAGAGCTGAAATTTCTCGGCGTTGAATGACATGTTGTCTTCTGACCATTTGTATATTTTGTTCGTGTCCTTCTGCAAGGCCTCCACGTCATGTACATCGCTGATTTTTCTGCTGATCTTTGTATCGTCTGCAAAGGATGTTACTACAGGGTGTCCCATAAGTCCGGCATCATAGGAAAACATAAAAAAAGGCAAAACAAAAGCTTTTATTTACAGAATTTGCTCAGTATGTCCACCATTGTTTTCAATACACAAATTCAGACGTGATACCCAGTCAGCAAGCACACGGTGAATGATGTCAGGAGTAATGGTGTTACATGCCCCAATAATGCGCTGCCGCAAATGTTCAACACACCTAATTTTCTCTGCGTATACCAGCGCTTTCAAGTGGCCCCAGAGATAAAAATCTAGTGGCGTGAGATCCGGGCTTCTAGCTGGCCATTCCACAGGCCCTCGACGTCCTATCCAATGACCAGGGAATTGTTGGTACAGGTATTCCCTTACTTGGGTGCTGTAATGTGCAGGAGCGCCGTCTTGCTAGAACCATGTTGGGAAATTTCCTTCTTCATCGAAAAAGAGGGGGCCTATGATGCGATCCTTCCAGATGCCACACCATACCATCATCCGAGATGCACCTTGTTCCTTTGAAGAGGTATACCAGTGAGGGTTGTTTTGAGACCAGTAGCGGGTGTTCTGTCGATCTACCTCACCATTTCTATAAAAAACAGCCTCGTCACTGAACAGAATGGTGGACGGGAAATTGGCATCCCGAGCACATTGTTCCGTAGCCCATTCACAAAATTCCATCCGCTGGTCGGGATCATCATCGCTTAATTTTTGTAGGATCTGAAGTTTATATGGATGCCATTTGTGAGCTTGAAGAATGCGATGGATGCTACTTTTCGACACTCCTGTCTCGGCGGACAATCGCCGAAGAGACTTATTGGGACTTCTGTTAAAATGAGCCAGGATAGCAGTCGCTGTATCATCGTCAGTGAACCTCCTTGAAGGTCCACTGCGTGGTTTATCTTCTATGGATCCTGTTTCCTTAAACTTTGCAACAAGTCTGCTAACACAACTCTGTGTTATTGGCTCGCGGTCTGGATGTAGTCTCTTAAATTCAGCAACGGCCTCTCTTTGACTCCGATTTCCTATGAGTAGAATTATCTGGATTCGTTCTTCCTTGCTCACAGACATTATGGCCTGTAGAAGGAGAAAAATATGAATTACGGCTTGTAGAAATAGAAAAATATGAATTTATCCTATGATGCCGGACTTATGGGACACCCTGTATACTGTTGCTGTTTACTCCGCTGTCTATGTCTGTTAACATGATTATGAACAGGAGTGGGGCCAGTACTGTCCCTTGTAGTACTGAGCTGCATACTTCCGATTCTGATGATGATATACCTTGAATTTTGACTACCTGCAGGCGATCTCTAAGGAAGTTGTAGATCCATTTTCCCACTTTGCCTGTTATTCCCATATATTTAATTTTATGTGCTATTATACCATGGTCACATTTATCGAAAGCTTTAGCAAAATCTGTGTATATAACATCGTAGTTGTCATTGCCTTCCAATGCATCTAGGATATTGTTGTAGTGTTCTATTAGTTGTGATAGGCATGATCTACCTGATCGGAATCCATGCTGATTTTCGTTGAATCTTTCCCGTGTCTCCAGGAAATCATAAATTTTCTCTCTAACTATTCTTTCAAATACTTTGGTGAGGTGGGACGTCAATGACACTGGTCTATAGTTCTTTGCTTGAGATCTGTCCCATCCTTTATATATAGGGACAATGTTTGCTCTTTTCAAGATGCTCGGTATTTCCCCAGTGTCTAGGGATCTTCTCCATATCCAGTATAAAGGTGTAGCTATTTCATTTTTACATTTTTTAATCAATAATGCGTTCCAATTGTCCGGACCTGCAGCTGAATGTGATTTTATTTGTCCTATAGCTCTCGCTACATCTTCTGGTGTAAAATCAGTCTGTTATGTACTCTCCTTGCAATTCCTCTTCAAAGAATGCATTTATGTCAGGTATCGCTTTGTCACTTCTTGGGGTACTGAAAACTGATTCATACTGAGCTCTCAATGTATCAGATATTTCTTTTGGATCGTCAGTTAGTTCATTATTTCCCGTCCTTAAGGGCCCAATAGCGGCGCGCGTTTTTGTCTTCCTTTTTGCATAGCTATAGAAGTATTTTGGATTTTCCTTTATTGCTTCTACCGCCTTTTCCTCTTCCCTCTCTGTATGGTCCTTAATCAGGGCTTGTATTTCCCTATCGATACCCTCCAGTCTTTCTTTTATTGCTTTCCTGTCATTATCTCCGCAGTTACCTAACTTCGCCTCCACTCTCTTTCTTTTGCAGAATAGTCTTCTCTTTTGCCTCTCTAGCCAGCTCCTCTTTCCTTTTGGCTGTGATTTCGAAGCATATTTTTCTAAAATTCTCAGCGTTTTTTCCTCCAAGGTTGTTAACATTTCTCCAGTTGTTTTATTCTCGAAAATTGTTCTCCATTCTATTTGGGCCATGTGCGATCTGATTGCTTCCCAATTTATAGCCTTCGAGTTTAAGTTAAAGGCCCCGAATTTACTTCTTTCCACAATATGTGTATTGTCTTTTAATGCTGTCGTCATATTTGTTGATATCTCGATTAAGTTGTGGTCTGAGATAATGGTTGGGGTTATTTTTATATCAGCAATCAAGTTCGTGTTATTCGTGAATACCAGATCCAGGCAGTTATTTTTTCTGGTATTTTCTGTTATCTCCTGTGTCAGCATAAACTCATTTGTGAGAGCCATCAACATTTTTGCTTGCTCCTAGTCTTCTCTTGTGCCCCCCTTGTGCTGGTGAATATATATATTCCTATCCACCTTTTTGTATTTTATAAATGGGAAGTTAAAGTCTCCGCAGATCATTATATTGGGGGATGGAGGGTTTATGGCCTTTATTAACTTTCTGATGTCATCAATGGCCTCCGAGAATTTTTCGGTTGGGGTGCTTGGAGGCCTATAGATGACTATTACTATCAAGTTTAGTTTTTCTATTTTCACTGCTTGGAGTTCCACATAGCTGTTTGATTTACTTATTATTGTCTCTGTCATATGACCTTCCTGTACATATATAGCACAGCCACCTTTCCGTCTCGTCGTTCTATCCGCTCTTAGTAAGTTGAAGCCCTCTATATTTATCTCTTTCTTATCAATACAATGTTCGCAGTTTTCACAATTTCCTTGGCAATCTTTAAGATGAGTTTCTGTTAGGCATGCGATGTCCGTCCTTGTTTCGTCCATAAATCCTTTCAGGTACGAGACCTTATTGAGTGATTGGTTTGGTCTTATTCCTTGAATATTAGCCAGGACAATTTTTATGTTCTCTGTTTTTCGTTGCCCCTTGAGCATTTCAAGTTTGTTTTCCTTCGATATCGCTTGATTCGTTGCCCTATGATCCTCCGAAAGAGATCCGTTTCCGCCTACTTGTATTGGTAGCTTCTTGCCCGGTAGCGATTTGGCTATATATACCGGGTTATATATACCGGGTGTCCGAGAATTATCTGTACAATTTTTGGCTGTTATTAAAAGTCAACCATGAAGTGTAGAAATTCCAGTGTTGTTCCATTTTACAGAGAATCTCATTAAGTTTTTTCTGATACCACGTTTTGACAAGTTTTTTTAGAAATGTACGCGGGTGACAGACATTGATGATTTAAAAGCAAGAATCACAGCTGCTATTGAGCGAATTGATGTGGATATGCTGCAGCGTACATGGCAACATTTGGAGTATCGATTGGATGTTTTGCGAATCACTAATGGTGCACATATCGAATGTTTGTAACAACGTTACTTTAATAAAAGAAACTTTTGAAAATACAGATTCTAAATATTCTTGTTTAAGAATTTTACGTGTGTTATCAAGAATTTTATTAAAAGATGAAATTGTACAGATAATGTTCGGACACACTGGAATTTCTAAAAAACTTGTCAAAACTTGGTATCAGAAAAAACTTAATGAGATTCTCTGTAAAATGGGACAACACTGGAATTTCTACACTTCATGGTTGACTTTTAATAACAGCCAAAAATTGTACAGATAATTCTCGGACACCCTGTATATATATATGTAGTAACCTTTGGTTAGCTTCCGCCCGAATTATTTATTCTGACGAAGGTCAAGCTTTTCACTCCACCTTAGACCTACAGTTTAACGTAGAATCCGAACCACGCACTACCAGCAGCCCAACGTCTTAACCACGAGGCCACCCAGGGTACCCATTTATCTACCAACCACTTTCTTTATTGTGTGGAAGGATGAACAGCTGGGTTTTGCTGTGCGCCGGCTGCCGTCACCGGGTCTCGATCCCGGGGCCGATGGATTCGTAGTCAGCAACGCTAACCACTACACCACCGAGGCGCATATATATATATATATATATATATATATATATATATATATATATATATATATCAGGTCATCCCATAAGTAATGTCGTTTTTTACGATAGATTAAGTTTAAACTAGTCCTACTCGGTTTAAGCATAAATTTTCCGAAGGTTATATCTAAGAGATCATCTGTCGTGTTTCACTACATACTTTACAGACCTTGACCAGTGAAGACGTGTGTTTTGCTTTATGTGAACCCCTCATAAACATGGCGGTATCAAAAGAGCATATCAGGCATATAATGCTTTACGAGTTCAAAAAAGGGAATAGTGCTACTGAAGCAACGCGAAACATTCAGGAAGTTTATGGCAACGATATTCTGCATGTGAGAAAATGTCAAAGATGGTTTCAAAAGTTTAGGAATGGTGACTGCTGTTTGACAGATGCAGCACGCTCTGGACGCCCTGCTGAGTTTGATGATGACCTGCTGTTAGCCGCACTTGAAGAAGACTGTTCAACAACTGTCGAAGAATTGGCCCAGAAACTCAATTCATCCCCGTCCACCATCCATCGACATTTGCAACAACTCGGGAAAGTGCCTAAGTTAGGAAAATGGGTGCCACATGAATTGTCGGTCGACGATCTGAGGGTGCGGGTAAACATTAGCACAGCTCTTCATTCTCGTGAACTCCAAGATCCGGTTTTGCACCGTTTAGTGACTGGTGATGAAAAGTGGATACTGTACCAGAATGTTAAGCGCCGTCGTCAGTGGGTTTGTGCCGGAGAACCAGCGATAACACAGCCAAAACCAAATCTTCACCCTCGCAAGGTGTTGCTTAGTGTTTGGTGGGATAAAGGTGGTGTAATACACTTTGAAACCTTACCACACAACCAAACTCACCGCTGAAGTCTACTGTCAACAACTGGATCGATTGAACACTGCACTAAAAGAAGAGAGACCTTCTTTGGTTAATCGGAAAGGAATCGTGTTCCACTACGACAACGCACGTCCTCATACCGCTCGGATCACTTCTGCAAAAATTGAGGAGCTTGGTTGGGAAAAACTTCCACATCCTCCATATTCTCCAGAGCTTGCTCCTTCAGATTATCATCTCTTCAGGAGTCTGCAAAACTATCTTGACGAGAAACAGTATACTTCTTTAGATGACCTGCACACCAGTCTTTGTACGTTTTTTGATTCAAAACCTCCTGAATTTTATAAACATGGCATTGAAAATTTGTAGGACGTTGGCAGAGTGTCATTGATTCCGATGGAAAATATATACTAGATTGAAAAGGTTTTTTTTTTGTTTGTCCTTCAAATTCCGATCTAAAAAACGACATTGCTTCTGGGATGACCTGATATTTATATTATTAATACATATATATAAAATTATATATATATATATTATATACAGGGTGGGCGGAAAGTAGCTCCCTATTTTGGATTGGTAAAGAAATACGTATATTATCCATTTATTTCAGAAGAAATAATATGAAAAGGTAGGCATACATGGTAGGTTTTCTCTAAAATTCAATGTGGGCTCCAACTCTTTCCACCAGCTTCTGGAGCCGCCCAGGAATGGCGTCCACTGACTTTAGCAGGAACTCCGGCGGGATGGAGGACATGACTTCCCGAATTCGGTCCTCCAGTTCTTCCAATGTCCTCGGTTTGGTGCGGTAGACTTCTTCCTTTACCCACCCCCAAAGAAAGAAGTCGCACGGTTACCGCTGAAAAACGGCAGAATCGGTTCAGTGCAACGGTGTGGTGTGGTATGACCTCAGATCAGGTTGTGGGCCTGTTCCTTCTGCGCAACACCATGAATGCTGAGCGGTACCTTGCTATGTTGCGAAACGAGGTCTGGCCGGTTGTCAGCACATGGGAAAACATCGACGATCTGATATTTATGCAAGATGGCGCCCCTCCGCACTTCGCTCTTGTTGTCCGTGAGTGGCTGGATGCCCACTTCCCTGGGCGTTGGATGGGTCGTCGTGGTCCACATCAATGGCCAGCCAGGAGCCCCGACTTGACACCGTGCGACTTCTTTCTTTGGGGGTGGGTAAAGGAAGAAGTCTACCGCACCAAACCGAGGACATTGGAAGAACTGGAGGACCGAATTCGGGAAGTCATGTCCTCCATCCCGCCGGAGTTCCTGCTAAAGTCAGTGGACGCCATTCCTGGGCGGCTCCAGAAGCTGGTGGAAAGAGTTGGAGCCCACATTGAATTTCAGAGAAAATCTACCATGTATGCCCCTTTTCATATTATTTCTTCTGAAATAAATGGATAATATACGTATTTTTTTACCAATCCAAAATAGGGAGCTACTTTCCGCCCACCCTGTACTGTATATATAATAATATATATATATATTATATATATATATAATATAATATACACACACGCTGTGTAGACCTTGATTAGATTTTTATTGCAGATATTGATATGGCTTCTCTCTCTCATCGTGACTTGCGTTTTTGTGTTACTAAGGATAGAATGGAATTTGCTTCTGGACTGGTCTTGGTGGTTCATCATTGGTCCGATATTTTTTGCTGACGTTTTGAATGCCTACTTCTGCGTGATTGTCTTCATAAGAATGTATCTGGATGGGGCGTTAAAACCAGCTGCTCTTCGTGTTCTTTGGAGTGCTTTTGTTCTGGGCTTAGGGTTTGTGTTTAAATTTCTTCTGTGCAGAAAACTGGAATCTGAACCCGGTTCGGGACTTGATTTTTCGGCTGTTTCGGCTCCCGTGTTTATATTAATTCAACTTATAATTATGAGAGCTTGCAATATGAATTAGTTTGATACGCATAATTCTTTTACTTTTATGTATCTTCTCTAATTGATGAAGCAATTATTTTTATTGAGAGATTCTAATCTTTGTAAACCTTAAAAAATGGAAAGGTTCGAAAGTCGTGTGTGTAAAGGCGGGGAGTGGGGGTGGGCGGTATCGGTTACCCAAGTTGGGATATACTGGGCCACATCTATCTTACAGCCCAATCTGGGTAAACGGTGGTACATTATTTTGTACTCGTTTCAGTGTAGAATTTCAGATTGAATTTTAATTTATTGAAATATTTACGATAATCACATCCTTTAGATATGTACCTGATAAAGTTTTATTTTTTTAACTGTTTCTTACTTTCCTTATCGTACACACTGCAGAGTTGGGTCAGGTCGGTAGCTTTCCCTGACTTAGATTCATTCAAGGAATGGAAAAAATTATTAAAATGGTCATCGAAATGGAACTTAATGGAAAATGTACACTATTTCAAAGTCGCGTACCATAAGGATTTTCAGTGGTTACTATATTTTTTTCTTTTTTGAGATGGGGGATGGCTGCGAAATTAACAACAGACAAGAGGGTGAGCTTGGTTTTAATGTATGGAATTTGTAGTACCTGGTATTCCATACATTATAACCAAGCTCACCATCTCGTCTCTTGTTAATTTCGTAGCATCCCCTCCCTAAAAGAAAAAAGTTAATATCTTGTGAACACTGAAAACTCCTATGGTGGCCAACCTTTACGCCAATGATTCCCAACGTGGGGCGCAATTTGAATATTTTGGGGGGCAATTTGAAAATGCTACAATAAAATGAAATTTATACATAATAATTTTTATAAGTAAATATATTTTAAAATTTCAATAACATATAATTATTTTTATTTGCAACATTTTTACACATTTTCATATTTGGTGGAATGTGGTTTTAGTGCTGTAAGTGACTTACTACAGAAAAAAAGAAACCGACTGGACATCACAAAACGAGGAGACTTAAGACTGAAGCTAAGTTAGTTAGTGCCTGAAATCAAAACCATTTGTAGTAAACATCAAGCTCAAGGATCTCACTAACTTGAGATTATCAAACTTTGAATTTGCTGTATTTTTACCTAATGTGAATTTAAAGTGGTATTATTGATTAAATTACTTTTTTGTGAATTTAAAATTGCAACTTTTCAACTGAAGTTTTATTTCAAGGAAATAATATAGTTAGCTTCAATCTCAAGTGTCTTGACTCATATTTAATGTAACTCATATTGAATGTACTCATATTATTGAAATTTAAAATTATAACTTTTCAACTGAGAAATTTTATTTCAAGGTAATAATTTAGTTAGCTTCAACCTCAAGTTTATTTACTCATATTGAATGTACGGTAACTCATATTAAATGTACTCATATTATTGTAAATTTTAAATAATATCTTTTCAACACCAAATTTGTTTTTATATTAATGGGGGGGCATCAAATTTTTTGAGGTGTCGAGGTTGGGGCATGGCGCAAAAAAGGTTGGGAACCACTGCTTTACGCCATCCTGTACACTGTGTACAGTACTGTAGCTTGGTTTTAATTGTGACCCACACGAGCGAGTTTAGTTGTTTTAACCTCCACAACATCTAAGGTCATATGGCGGAGGGGACCTACGGTTTTACGTGGGATGTGAACCGCGGCTCGTTACATCATCTGGACGCAAAGAACAGTTCCCATCCAACTACTACCCAGATCCAATGTCGTTTAACTTCGCTGATCGGCGGGAAGCTGTCTTACGACATCGGCCATGACGGAGTCCTGAGTAAGTTCAAATGTTTTCCAAATGAACCTGAATCAGTATTGTTGATTTCAAGTATTAAGTTTTCAGGTTTATATAAAGTTTGAGTGAAGTTAGTTTTTTACACATGCGGAGAAAGACACAAAAGTAATTAGTAATCAATTTTTCTACGAAAATATAAAATTTAAAACAAGTTTACAAAAAAACATTGCTACTATTTACGCTAAATAACTTTCAGATTTATGATACGCAGTTCTTCACAATGTGCTAGATACAGAAAATTTTGAATTTCTGTTGGCTTCAACTTCAAACAAAGAATAGGTAACGATTTATAAATATGTAATTTTCTTATAATCAGAGAGAATATTTTCCACCCTTATCCAAGGGGCAACTTGGGTTCTGTGTTCCGATTATATGCCAAAAACAAGCTAAATTTCACTAATAACTTTGTATATTTCCATTATTTCTCACCTTTCAGAATGACCAAAGTAGTGTAAGATTTTGGAACAAATTTATCTCAATCATCAGTATTCAGTGAATGAAAACGGAAGACTTCTTGCCACTGTAACCTTACTCGTGGTTTAAAAAGACAAATTGATTATTGAATTTTTTGCATAATGGGAATGCGTCTGTAGATATAATCGGATGGATAGGAAAAGAGTACTTTCTTCGTGTATGGACACCCACAATTCCCGAGATGATTTTTCTTTTTAACTGAATGTCGTCGTCAGCCACCAGTATTTGAGGGTCAAAACCGAAGTTCATGGATTTGAATGCTGTTTGGCAGGGATGTTGGTGCCATAGAGATGCAAGATTTCCCCAAGTTTTACCTCTAGATCAAATGGTTTGTATGTTAGAGGTCACCAGATATTTCATTCAAAAGGGCTCCCGGATCATACTAATGACAAAAATAATAATTATTATTATTTTTAATGCTACAACAAAAAAGTAAACTATTATGACCTCATTTGAACTGTCAGCAGCCCATAACATGGATGACCAAAAGTTAGATACTGAAGTTCGCATTATCCTCCAAGTTTATACCAAACATCAGTTTGGGATCAGGGGGTGCTCGCTCATTACATTGTGCCATTGTAGTTTCATTAGTGATAAGAGGCCCTTTTCAAATGCGCTAGGGAAGCTTTCCCCGGCATTCATTTTGAATGTGTAAGAAGAGATTAAGTCGACACTGCAGAGAAAGTCTTGCTATGTAAATGTAATGCATATTTAATGCATAATATAATAATGGCTAAGAAACTACTAACAAAAGTATAAATTTATTAGTCAATAACTCAACATTAGTCAGTGATGATAACAGGAACATAGCAGTTCCATTCCTTCTACTCGGTTGCTAGATCATCCTCAAAATTGTGGTGAGGAAAACAACTTAGCAGCTTGAGAATGGAAGGTATTGCGAACCTTCGTTGCCTGCGAATATATGACGACGCTTTTGTTGAAGAATGTGTGTTAGAAAGTGACGAAGTCAGTGTTAAGTTTTTGGATCCTGCTGGACCAACCCGAAATTTTTCATTCTCACGGCATCCAGACAACTTTGTTGTGGGACGAGACCAAATCTTCCTGCTGGTGATCTCCTACCATGGCTACAGGAAGAATTGCAGGAGACAACAATAGTGCTAAAGGAGGTCATCAACTGAGTCGCTATATAGTAGACTAATAATGTTGCAAGTTTCACAATTTGTGAACTTATCCCATAACCCTTCATTCCGTGCTG
Organism: Bathynomus jamesi; assembly: GCA_023014485.1. Taxonomy (NCBI): domain Eukaryota; kingdom Metazoa; phylum Arthropoda; class Malacostraca; order Isopoda; family Cirolanidae; genus Bathynomus; species Bathynomus jamesi. The sequence continues at coordinate 550,686 of JAJOZX010001321.1, forward strand.
TCGCAATGTTATTACATTATTGAAATTTATCGCCCGTGAAACTATAATGATACAATGTAATGAGTGAATACTTCCCGATTCCATCAGGATCACAGGTTGATGTTTGGTACAAACTTAGGGGGATGGTGTGAACCAGTATCCATCCTTGATATGGATTGGTCAAAATGGTCATCCATGTTTGGGGTTAACAGTTCAACTGAGGTCGAAAGTGAAAATTTTATTTGACGTGAAATGTTAGAAAATATGGCATACTTGGATAGAGCGCAAAGCAAGTTTCCCAGCAATAGTCTTACTTTTTTACTGTAGCATTAAAACTTTACACTTGTTGGAGGTCCGGTACCAGGGTCTCCGAATATCTAATAAAATGACTGAGAGAGAGAATTGCGATTGAGCTAATCTGGGTGTCACTTCGAGTCAGATTTGGTGACCTCTTACCAAAAATAGTTGGTCAAAGACGTGAAACTAGGGGAAGATCTTATTTTTCTGTGAACCAACATCCCTATGGAAAAACTATACGCGCTCACAACATGGTATCATATGTGGTACATTTATTTCATAATTAAATATAAATTATTAATTAATTGAATTAAATATCTATACAAAATTGCCTCGGGATTGGCGACATAGCCTATTGGGAATGAAATAATTGAATTGCCATACGTACAAAGAACCTGTATGTATGAATCAGCCTCACATAGCAACAAGAAAACCCAATTTATTGTTTAGTCTACCAAAGAAAAGTAGACTAAACAAAATTTTGCGAGAACGGCAAAAAATACAAGCGAACCAAGGAACGGCTCTCAGGGCTGTTTATGTTACAGCGAAGCTTTAAACGCGGAGGATGTCTTTGTCCCCCCTAGAGTCCTGAGTGAATTCCTTATAATATAAAACCTAATGACTATAAAAGGATAGGCCTATTCCTTCAGGGGTTTATATAGTGACTGCCTATATTAATTACCTTAAGTAAATTCGCCGCGTAACTCCATCGTGGCGACCCCACACCGAAAATGATCGTAACGCCCTACATCGAAGCAAAACAAAGACCCAGCAAAAATAAGGTGAGGCAATTTCAGTTTTCATTAACATAAGGATTCCCAACTCCCGACGCTAGAATTACCGTAATTACTTAAATATAAAACGGTCCTTTAACAACCTACATATTTATAACTCTCTAACGAAAAAGCATAGGGCTGTTGTCGGTAACCCTCCACTGAAGTCTGTTGGAAATTTCCAACGGATGAGGGCACAGGCAATCAACCCATAGCCCTATATAGTTTTTTCATATGGTGGCCCTGTGTATGGGGAACTAACCCCTCTAAAATTTACACTGACACACGCAGTGGCTAGGCTTAACTCAGTAGGCCTAACCACAATTTCAACCGTAACCCCACTATAGTTTTTTCATATGGTGGCCTAAGCAACTGGGAACCGATTCCCTTACTCTTTACACTCAAGGCCTATCCTAACTAAAAACATTGTGAATTTTTAATTTAACCTGTGGCGCAGGTTATATAAAAAACTTATTACTGTACAGTAATTTAACTTGCTCAACATCATAAAAATTAAACTCAGAACTTTAACACTAACAACAATTATGGAAGACTTGGACAAAAGGGTAAGAAACCCAGACCAAGAAAACAAAAACACAGACCTTGGGGCTACGGCACCATCTCAAAATCACAAAAAATTAATGAGGAAAAAATCAGTACGTAAAGGTGTCATCACCAAACTGTACAATGATTTCAAACAAAAGGAACCTACAAGATATGATCTTGAAACAACATTAAATTCTATTACTCGTTACAAACAAGAAATTTTCATACTAGATGAAGACATAATTACAGAAATTGATGACACAATTGAACTAACAGATGATGAGTATTCTACTCTCCTACTTGACAATGAAAATTACATTACAAAAATTAACAACTATATTTCTGAAATTCAAAACCAACTTGATGAGTGCAAAAAAGAAGACATACGAAAGCTTCTTAGAAGCTACAAGAAATGTTTCATTTAGCCCTCCCAATGTGGCTGAGGGCAATGAACTAAAATCAAAATTGCCTACACTTGTAGTACCCACTTTTGAGGGTGACAGAGCCAAATTTCAATCTTTTATTGAAAAATTTCATAGCCTTATAGGTAATAAAAACTACATTACAGATGTTGATAAATTTAGTTATTTAGTGAACTATCTGAAAGGCCCAGCCTTAAGATGCTACCAGCCATAGGTGCTTCTTATTCTGTAGCAATAGAATTACTTAACAGAAATTACATGAATAAGGATGAAATTATACATGATTTGGCTCTTAAAGTCATGAACATGCGAACCCCAAAAGACAACTATGGTGACCTCTTTGACTTTTACTGTGAGTTTGAATGTCTCATGGGACAACTTAAAAACAATAATTTAAACATTGCAGAAACAGCTTGGATCATTCAAGCTGTTGTTTTTGAAAAGCTCCCTTCTAAAGTCAGAGATATTTCATCAGAGGACAACTGACATATACCCTAGCCTTAATAAACTAAGAGAAGATTTCCCAACTGTACTAGCACTTTACAAATCAAGTTACACACACCCAAAATTTAACACAGAACAAGAAAAAACCAACAATGCAGAAAACCAAAACCTAACAAAAGATTTCAACACTTACCAGTTACATCAAAACACAACCGCAAAACTCAATTTGCAGAAAATAAAGTGACAGAAAAAGACTCAAAGACTCCTACTCTGCAAAACTTTAATGTAGCTACTTTTGAGTATAACCCCACCATGCAAATTTTGTTTTAGCAGTGAACATTATTCTACAAATTGTCCCAAATACAAAGACTTTACAGCAAGGTCAAAACGTTGTGAACAACTAAACTTATGCAAAAAATGCACTGGATCAGGGCACCAAAAGTCAAATTGCAAATCAAATTTGATATACAATTGTAAGTTTTGCAACAGTTTTGACCATGTTACCCCTATGTGTAATACACACACAGACATTGGAAAAACTGACAAACATTATGAACAAACACCCAAATCAAACCAAAACAAACAGAAACAAACAAACCAAAAATGCTATGAATGGACATATCAGTTCATCTAGCATTAACCACGATTCAAAAATTCTTTTACCAACCACAACTTTGGAAATCCAAAACAAGAGGGGACAAATAGTACAGGTTAGGTGTCTTTTAGATACCTGCTCACAACAAACATTTGTAACTAAACAACTGATAGAAAAATTGGGACTTCAAAACCAACAAGGAGATGAAGATCTCTCTATTTCATCATTTATCAATAAAAACCCAGTACAAGCCAGTTTTAAAACTGCAAATATAACTTTAACTCTTGATGAAACATTTGAAACCCTTAAGGTTGTTGTTGTGGACAAAGTAGAACAAGAAAAAATACAAATAGCTGGGTTAAAACAAGCTTTGCTCCAACTTCAAAATAAATACACGATAGCTGATAAAACCCTTAATGCAGATGTAGTTGATGATATACATATGCTCATGGGGGCTGACTATCTTCATCTGGTCCATAGAGGCATCATTAAAATTGGAGATGGAATAGCCATACAAACTCCCACAGGTATTGCTCTTTTGGGTGACATAACTAAATACCATCTTACTACTGACACAGAAAACACAGAACATGAACAAAATTTACGCAAAACAAAATCACCACAGTCACAAATTTCTGACTATGTGACAAACTCGAACTACAAAAACACTGTCATAATCCCACATCATTTGAATGAAAATGATTCCACATTGGATGAAGGGTTACAGCAGTTGTGACTATTAGAATCAGTTGGCATAAAGGACAGTACTATTACACATGAAGACCAATTGATGACAGAACAATTTAAGGATACATTACAACACAGAGACAATCAATACTATGTGGAGCTGCCTTGGAAAACACCTTGTCCAGAAATAATGGACAATTTGAAAGTAGCTAAGGCACATCTGTATAAAAATTACAGAAAACTAAAAAATGACAATCTTTTAGAACAATACAACAACATATTCAAGGAACAAATAGAAAGGGGCTTCATTGAAGAAGTTACTGATGAACCCTTTAAAAAACGAGGTTGTCATTATTTAACACACAGGGGAGTTTACAGAGAAGACTCATCCACAACTAAACTAAGAGTAGTATACAACTGTAGTTTAAAAGACACAAATTCTGTTAGTTTAAATGATTGTCTCATGGAAGGCCCAAACCTTGTCTCAGATCTTGTAAAAATTCTCCTTTGCTTCCGTTTAGACAATTATGCAGTACAAAGTGACATAGAAAAAGCATTCCTCTGTATAAATTTGAAGCTTGAGTATGATAAAAATCATCTCAGGTTTTTGTGGTTGAATGATCCACATGACCTTAACAAAGGTTTCAAAACCTACAGATTTAAAGTAATTATTTTTGGAGCAAATTGCTCTCCAAGTATTCTTGCTTTAACAATTAGAAACCACCTAAACTTATTTCAAGAGGACTTAACAGTTCAGTTTTTAAAACAAAACTTTTATGTGGATAACCTCATTGGTTCCACTGTAACTGAAGAGGAATTGCTTGAAATTTACCAAATGTCACAACCCATAATGAAGCAAGGAAATTTTGGATTGAGAGAATGGGTTTCTAATTCTCCTAAATTAAATGAACAAATAACAAAAGACAACAATGGGAACATTGAACCAAACAATTACACGAAAACACTTGGAATGCTTTGGTTTTTAAAACAGAATTCTGAACACGATGACACTCTTTGCACAAGAGTTATAACTTAAATCCAAATGCCAATACAAAAAGACAAGTGCTTTCAGAATCATCCAAAATTTTTGACCCCATTGGATTATATTTACCAGCAACCATAAGATCCAAAATCCTTTTGCAAGACTTATGGAAAAAGAAAATTGATTGGGATGAACCACTTTCAGTGGAAGACCAACTTCATTGGAAAAAATTAGCCACAGACTTGAACAAAGTTCAAGACATCTACGTACCAAGATGTGCTGGCTACAGATTGAAATCGCAAACACTACACATTTTTACAGATGCCAGCACACAAGCTTATGGGTGTTGTGCCTATTTAACAAGTGAAAATGAAAGTAACTTGGTTTATTCAAAGGCAAAAGTGGCACCCTTAAACCAAAAGAAAACTGTACCACAACTTGAATTATTAGCTGTCTCATTGGGAGTTAAAACAGCAAACTTTCTTTCACAAGTGTATAAAGAAGTTGACATAACAAACATTTACTTATGGACAGACAGTCAAATTTGTCTAACATGGGTGACCAACACAGATACAACTTCTTGCAAAAATATATTTGTGAAAAACAGACTAACAGAAATCAAAACTGCAAACACAAACCTTGGTATCAAATTTAGGTACATAAAAAAAGGAGAATCCTGCAGACTTTTTGACAAGAGGGCTCTCTTACAAGCTGTTGAAAACAAATAAAATCTGGTATGAAGGGCCCGAATGGCTAACATGTGAGGATCTTTGGCCAGCCAAAGTAGTTAACCTCACACTCAACTCTACAACAACTGAAAAGATCACTGAGGACAAACCTATATTTGACTATCACCTTTATTCAGACCTAAACAAACTCTTGAGAATTACAGTCTATTGCTGCAAGTTTGTCAATAGCTACCTTCTCAAACACTGTCCTCAGAAAGCCTTTTCTAACTTAACAGAAACTGCAACAAAATACTGGCTCAAACAGATACAAGCTTCAGAATTTGACAAGGAGTTGAAGTATCTTAGGTCCAGTAGCACATTAAACAAAGGTATTCCTTCACTTGTCATGGATCTAAATCTGTACCTGGATACAGAGGGTCTGATAAGGTGTAAAGGAAGGCTTAACAAGTCAACTTTGACTTACAACTCTAAGCACCCAATTCTTCTTCCAAGGAGAAATCACTTCACAAAACTCATCATCAGGGATACCCACAACAAAATACACCACATGGGAGTCCCACAAACCCTGACAGAGCTGAGAAAAACTTACTGGCTACCAAAGGGTAGAACTGAAACAAAGAAAATTTTAAACACATGCATTCCTTGTAAACGTATCCATTCACGACCCTTTAAGACCCCAAGCCCTCCAGACCTACCTGTGGAACGAGTAACATTTACTCGGCCATTTGAAACCACGGGTATTGACTACACTGGAGCGGTAAATGTGAGTTTTGGAGACAAAATGGATTCAAAGGAATACAAAGTGTACATTGTACTCTTCACCTGTGCTGCCACACGTGCCATATGTCTAGACATAGTAGAAGATCTGACAGCAGAAGCTTTTATTGCTGCTTTCAGACGATTTTGTGCACACAATTCTGTACCCAAAACTATATGGTCAGACAATGCCACATACTTCAAATCTGGTGAAAGAATTATTCATCAGATTTGTGACAGTGAAACAGTACAAACTCATTTAACCAAACACAACATAACCTGGAAGTACATTCCTGTTAATACACCATGGTATGGTTCAATTTGGGAAAGAAACATACAAACTGTAAAGAACTGCCTTAAAAAGACTATTGGGACAAAACATCTACAACTTTTTGAACTCATGACTATTCTGTCAGAAATTGAAAATGTTGTCAACAACAGACCATTAACTTATGTGGGAGATGGTATTAATGAGCCAGAACCTCTCACACCAAACCACCTAATTAAGGGAGAAACAGTAAACATGTTACCAGAATCTGAACATAACAGTACAGAGGATCCAGATTGGGAAATAGGACACAAAGAACTCAACACAAAATACCAACATTTGACACAAATCAAACTCAATTTATAACAAAATGGAGAGAAGAATACTTAACAAGTCTTAGAGAAAGACATAAACAATTAACAAAACAAAGTTGGAATGATTCAGTCAAAATTGGGGACATTGTGTTGATACATGACAAGACACCAAGACAACATTGGTCAATGGGAAAAGTCTTGGAACTCAAAACTGGTGAAGACGAAGTTACCAGGGTTGTAAAACTGAAAACAGCAACTGGTGACCACCAGAGATATCACATTACTATATCCTTTGGAGTGTGGGGCTAAATTAGAACCATTACCCCAAAGGATGGATCAGGATACTATTGGGGAGGAATCTCTCAATGTGCCTGATGTAACTCAGACTAAACCAGACAGGCCTCAAAGAAAGACTGCTTTGAAAGCCAGAAAACTTTTACAAGAAAAAATTAAGACTGGTGACTTATAAAACTTACACAAACTGAGCAAAGTTAAAATGCTTAATAACTTTACTTTAATCCCATAAATTTCCTATACCTAAAGGGAGTCAAACTGATTGACATAACTTTAACTAAACTTGAGAAGTTGGCCTCTTGAACTTTATATTTAAATAGGTCTTGAGTAACCTCTCTCTCCCTAAATTTCTACTTTATTCTTTTCAATCCATTTCACATGGTTTAACAACAGTTTATCAAAAAATTTGATCTATAACATACAAATTTTTCTCCGGCCCCCCCCCGTATATGGAAAAACTATACGCGCTCACAACATGGTATCATATGTGGTACATTTATTTCATAATTAAATATAAATTATTAATTAATTGAATTAAATATCTATACAAAATTGCCTCGGGATTGGCGACATAGCCTATTGGGAATGAAATAATTGAATTGCCATACGTACAAAGAACCTGTATGTATGAATCAGCCTCACATAGCAACAAGAAAACCCAATTTATTGTTTAGTCTACCAAAGAAAAGTAGACTAAACAAAATTTGCTAGAACGGCAAAAAACAAGCGAACCAAGGAACGGCTCTCAGGGCTGTTTATTTAAGCGAAGCTTTAAACGCGGAGGATGTCTTTGTCCCCCCTAGAGTCCTGAGTGAATTCCTTATAATATAAAACCTAATGACTATAAAAGGATAGGCCTATTCCTTCAGGGGTTTATATAGTGACTGCCTATATTAATTACCTTAAGTAAATTCGCCGCGTAACTCCATCGTGGCGACCCTACACCGAAAATGATCGTAACGCCCTACATCGAAGCAAAACAAAGACCCAGCAAAAATAAGGTGAGGCAATTTCAGTTTTCATTAACATAAGGATGGTAGCATCTGACATCTGGCGTACATGAACACGAAATCTAGCTTTGATGTAAATGTAATGCATATTCAATGCATAATATAATAATGGCTGAGAAACTACTAACAAAAGTATAAATTTATTAGTCAGTAACTCAACATAGTAACAAGAGTTTACTGAAACTAAGAAAACATTTGTGCTTCAAGCTCATACAAATTTTCAGAAACAACAAGAATGGCATCTTTGGTTAAAATCGAGACCTGAAATCCAATACTGAAACAGATTAACTCTTGGAATTTAGTTTTTGTTTCAGTGCAGCATTTTCGATTTTTAATTTGTTAAAGTCTTCTTCCAGTTTCTTGAGATTATCTTCTACACTCTTGGATCTTTCAGAATTGAGCTGAAATTACAAATTGTTTGATTGAGACACTATTATTGTAAAGGTGTTACTACTTTAACCGCTGGATTAACCCTTTACTACCCAAATATTTTGTAGGGTTAAGTTATGAATGCGTGTATTTGAAAGGTTACAAATTTGTCCTTTTGGGCAGTAAAGGGTTAAATCCATAGTTTCCTTTTGATAGGTTTTAGTTTGAAAGTGTCAATTAAAATAAATTCCACTATTAATGTAATTACTTTAAAACTACATCATCATTCCAATAAATGATAATTACGGAGGAGTATCGAGTCGTATAATGCGAATCTTAACTGTTCTTTAATAAAGGTTTCGCTTACAAATATATTACAGCTGGGTAATTTATATTAAAAAAAAAACCGTTACCTGTTGTTGAAGATCCGCGGTTTCTCTCTGAATGCTTCCAGTGTCTCTAATAATATCGATGAGTGTCCCAAACTCCTCGTGAATAGTAACGACTGATCGGTAGATTGGACGAGCGCGCTCATTTGAACTTGCAGCCTGGTGTTGGTAGATTATATCAATATTTAATAAGTGTATATTGTACTCAATGGTATAATAATGATTCCGTATATACGAGTAAAAAAAAAAAAAAAAAAAAAAAAAAATTGCTCTAAGGTTACCACTAGTAGCATAGTCTAATCGAAAGTTAAAGTTCACTACAGTACTCGCTACAATTTTTAAGAATACATTACTTTATACAAAGGTCATTAAACATTTGAAAGTAAACCATATATAAGTTTGGCAGCAGTACTAATGAAGAAAAGTAAGTAATGGGGTTGTTTAACCACCACCGCAACATTTAAGGTCATGGAGGGGACCTATATCTCTACGTGGGATCATGGGTCGCTGCATAATCTGGACGCAGAGGACAGTCTCCCATCCAACTACAGGGTATATGATAAGTCACTACCTACCTTTAAATGGTTGTAATAATTTTATTTTTCCAACTTTTTAATGAAAAACTGTGAATGATACAGGATCCAATAAAGTTTTATGTACAACACTAAATTTCCACATATGCTCCTGCACTGTCAACACATTACCTTAATCGAACTGGCACGTTCGCCAATGCTGATTGCAATATGCTTTTAGGAATATTGGTAAAAACATCGGTTATTCTCTCCAAGTTCATCCAGATTTTTTGGTTTCATGTGATAAGCTTCTTCCTTGGCCCACCCCAACAAGAAAAAGTCACAAGGTGTGAAGTCTGGGCTGCTTGGAAGCCATTCATGAACGCATGTCTCCCAATCCATCCTCCTGAGAAATGATCGCGCAGCCATGCGCGGACACCATTTGCAAAATGAGGGGGGTACCCCCATCCTGCATGAAATGAAGTGTGATGTTTTCCCACAGAGAGGACTGGCCACACACACTCTTGTAACATTTCGAGGAATCTTGGACCATTCATTGTGCCCCTCAAAATGAAAGTTCCAACAACTGTGGTGGATGCGATATCATACCAGACTTACCTTTGAACGACCTTGAGCCTTTTCCACACACTGGTCAGGATTGTTCGCTGCCCAGTAATGACAGTTGTGTCGATTCACCAACTTGCCAACGTGAAACACTGCCTCATCACTCCACAGAATGTTCTCAAACAACTGTAGCGTCATCATTCCAACCCAAAAAGATTTCTGAGAATTCCATCCTTCTGTCACAGTCATCAGGAAACAGATTATGCGTGTAATGGGATTTCTAAGGTTTCAAAGACAGGTCTTTCCTGAGAATTGTCTGCACTGCGTAATGTGTCAGTCCACTTTCACGTGCACCTGTACGCACTGATTTTTCGGGGCTTCTTGTGAACATCTCATTCACTGTGGCGATGTTCTCGGGAGTCTGCGAGATCGATGGTTGTCCAGATCTTTCTTTGTCTGACACAGCGACACAGCCTGTTGTCATTAACTTTTGGTGGCAGTTCTTGATTGTTCGTGGATTCAATGGTGCATTAACTCCATGTTTCACCACTCCACCACCTTTGAACTCGTATCACTGATCCCCAAACCTCGTAACGGGCTGCGATTTTATCCTCCTTTGCAAACTCATAACTGGAGACATTATTCACCTGGAAAAAGAAAGTCATGTTAATTTCTTAAAACTTTTTGGATAATCCGTACTGAGCGGACGCATTTCCTGAGCTCTCTGATATTGCTTCTGCTTTTGGGTATTGTCAATAACTTTACTTTTGGTAATTTCTGAATTTTATATACTTGCGTTTACATTATAGTTAAGTACTTGAATATTAGTGGCTTTTAGTGATTTAGAAGTTTTCATCGCGTGCCGGCTTAATTTAACTTAAACTGTGACAGTTATAAACTAAATTAACTTGCGCGATGCCGTCAAAGAAAGCGTCGTGTGTTAGGTGTGGTGCAAATCGGTGGTATACGGATTTTAGGAATTATGACGGCGGTCCTATGGCGATTACCGAGATATCGTTTTTTTTTTTGTTTTTTTTTTCGAATTAAGGGAGGAAATAGTTGACATAGAACGCAGTGTACGTGAGGTAACGGAAAGACTTGCTACGGTTGACGAAAGCCGAACCAATACTAACGTTGAAGACGTTAGTAATTTGAAGGGTGAGGTGCGTACCTAGTTTCGAGTTTAGGTAGCTTATCGGGAAGGGTGGATAGAGTTGAAGAAGGGGTAAGGTTAGTCCAAGATTAGTGGATGGGGAGGGATTTAGAGAAGTTAAGGGTGGAGGTAGGCCGCGTACGTTAGGTGATAGGAATCCCTCGCCTATCGGGGGGAACTATTTTAATTGGAGTCTCTTTAGTGCGCCATATGGACACAGAGTTCGTTGAACGGCATCCAACCAAGAGGAGGGTGGTCTGTCTCCGAGGGGCCAGGGTTGACAGAGTTAGAGACGAAGTGGATAGGATTGACGTTGCCTCCCGTCACTCGATGTTGGTGACGATGGTATGGGGCAACGACTCGTATAGGCTCGATACGAGAGTGCCTGACCTTTTGGAGATATATATGGGGTTAATTAGGTCCCTAAAGGCGAGGTCAGATGGGTCTTTAGTTCTAGGTATTACCCATAGGCACGGTTTGGGTCTTAGGATTACGTCTAAAACGACATATTTGAATACTAAATTAGAAGAGATTTGTGCTGAGGAAAATGTACCCTTCGTAAAGCTGTGGTTAGAATTCAGTGATCCTAGCCTTTTTATAAAAGACTGGGTGCATTTTAATGAAATAGGTAATGCTAGGCTAGGTAGGTTAATTGACGAAAACGTTCGAAAGCTGTATAGGTCGAAGCCTTCTTTAAACGTTGTGGGTCTGGGGAACGCGGGCCCGACGTGAAAAATAGTTTAAAACGCCGACCCGTGGTAAAAAAATAACTTGAACGTCTTTTATTGTAACGCACGTAGTATTAGAAATAAATTAAACGAATTTAAGGCGATAATTTATTCCTGGAACTACGATATAGTTGCTATCATTGAAACGTGGTTAAATACCTGACTCGAGACTTGTTGGGGGAACTTGAAATAATGGGTTTTAAACTCTCTACTAATGATAGGTTACATAGGATTGGTAGCGGCATTTTGCTGTACATTCGTAATTCCCTCAGGGCTATCGAGGTTAAGATAGATTTTTCGGCAGTAATTAATGCGATATGCGTTGAAGTTAGGGCGTGTAGTCTTGGTTTCAATTTTGTTGTTGTTGTTTATAGAACTCCCGTTGAACTCCTCGATACCGATACTAGATTTTACACACTTCTTAATAACTTCATTAATAATCGGGATAGTATATTGTCGGACTTTAACTGCCCTAACGTCAATTACGAGACTTTTACTGGGAACGGTGAGGGTTTGAGATTGAGTTCATGGAAGATAATTTTTTACGACATATGGTTACCGAACCAACTCGCGGTGATAATATTTTAGACGTGGTGATGACGAACGGCGAAAACATAGTCGAAGGTTTAGAAGTAGGCGAGAATTTAGGATGTAGTTATCATCAAATTCTTAGGTTTAAGTTATTGACAGAAAACACTAAGGACAGTAACGTAATACAAGTCCCTGATTTTCATAGGGCCAATTTTGATAGTTTCGCGGATAGGATGAGAGTAGTGGACTCGGGTGACTTATTTATGGGTAATTACTTAAATTTGCATTGGGAGGCGTTTAAAGATAGTTTCTTGAATATCGAATGGGAGTTTATTCCTCGTAAGCCCAAGCGCGCTAGAAATCATGGTCGGCCCAAGTGGTGGACTAGGGAAAAAAGGCGAGTTCATAAACGAGCATAACAGAGCGTACGGACTTAATAAGCGCAATGGCACGAAAGCTAACGCTAATAGATATATCGAGCTTCGACGTCAGGTTAAAAGATCAGTTAGGAATGCTAAGCGTAATTCAGAGATACTTACAGCTGCAGATAGTAAACATAACCCAAAAAAGTTTTTCGATTACGTGAATAATCGTAAGCCGATAAAAGATATGGGCCCTCTCTCGGACGCTAATGGCGCTTTGGTTTCCGACGCTCAGGCGATGGCGGATATTCTTAACTTTTTTGCAACAGTTTCTACCGTAGACGACGTTAATAATGTCCCCGATGTGGACGATATCGTTCCATTTAGTAGCGAGACTATTTTGGATGAAATAACTGTTTACGAGGATGAGATTGCGCATTATATCGATAGGCTAAAAGTTAGCAAGGCTCCAGGCCCTGACGCGTTTTATCCTAGACATTTGAAAGACGTTGTCGTAGGCCCCTCAACGAAGATTTTTAATCAGTCACTCGAAACGGGGATTATTCCTGAAGACTTCAAATTAGCTAACGTCACGCCCATTTTTAAAAAAGGCGACCGCACAGTAGCTAGCAATTATGGGCCCATTAGCTTAACGTCGATTGTCGGTAAACTTTTGGAATCCGTAGTCAAGGATCGTATCATCGAACACTTAGAAAGTAGAGATTTGATTAATAGTAGTCAGCATGGGTTTCGACGCCATAGATCTTGTTTAACTAATTTGTTAGAATTTTATAACGAAATAGTGCGCGAATACGATAGGCAGAGCGGCTGACGTTATTTATTTAGATTTTAAAAAAGCGTTCGATACGGTTCCGCATAGAAGATTAATTGCGAAGGTTAAAGCGCACGGTATACGCGGTCAGGTAGCTAACTGGTTAGAGGAATGGCTTCGTGCTAGGAGACAGAGGGTCGTTGTTAATGGTAGTGAATCGGGGTGGTTGATGTAGGTAACGGTGTCCCACAGGGTTCAGTGTTAGGCCCATTGCTATTCGTAATTCACATTAACGACATAGATGTAGGTTTGACTAGTAACGTGTCAAAATTCGCGGACGATACTAAAATAGGCGGTAAGGTTGTTAACGAGGACGATAGAAATAGTCTCCAAGACGATGTAAATAGGATTATGGAGTGTACGGATAAGTGGCAGATGCAATTTAACGTAGACAAATGTAACATATAGGTTCTCGTTACAATAATTACACGTACACGATGGATGATAGAGAGCTAGCGAGCGTTGACGAAGAAGTAGATTTAAGCGTACGCGTATCTAAGGATTTAAAAGTTAGGAACCAGTGCCTGGAGTCTTGGGCTAAAGCTAATAGGATGTTAGGCTTCATAGCGCGTAATTTCGAATTTAAATCGAAGATTATAATATTGCCCCTTTACAAGTCCCTAGTCAGGCCTCATTTAGAATATGCCGTTCAGTTTTGGTGCCCGTATTCGCGAGAGGATATTGATAGGTTAGAAAGGGTTCAGCGTCGTGTGGTTCTGGCTAGGTTTTCACGGCCGGATGCCCTTCCTGACGCCAACCCTCCCCATTTATCCGGACTTGGGACCGGCCGAGAGAGAGGCTGGCTTGCCTGCCCCCCGGGTTGAGTGATGTTAAACGGTGAACTGATCAAACGGGTAGATAGTTTTAAATACTTGGGATCAACAATCGAGGCAGAGAGGGGAGCAGAGGGGAGAGGTGAATCGTAGGATACAGTCGGGATGGAGGAGCTGGAGAGAGGTGTCGGGAGTTCTGTGATCGTAGGATGCCGGTGAAGCTGAAAGGGAAGGTCTTCAAAACAGTGGTTAGGCCAGCCATGTTGTACGGAATGGAGACGGTGCCAATGAAGAAGACTAGTGACAGAAAGATGGATGTGACTGAAATGAAAATGTTGCGATGGATGTGCGGTGTAACTAGAAGGGATCGAATCAGAAACGAACGCAATAGAGGAACGGTGAAAGTAGTAGAGGCATCAAGAAAAGTCCAAGAAGTCAGACTGAGATGGTATGGGCACATGATGAGAAGAGGAGGATGATTACGTGGGACGTAGGGTGCTGGAAATGGAGGTGCCGGGACGGAGAAGAGGGGGTAGACCGAAGACGAGGTGGAGGGATTGCGTGGCGGCAGACATCCGGGAGAAAAATTTGGACGAGGACATGGTGCGTGACAGAAGAGAATGGAAGAGACTCATCAAGAACAGCGACCCGATATAGAGATGGGATTTAAGCTGCAGAAGAAGAGAAAGGGTTCAGCGTCGTGCCACGAAACTAATTCCGTCATTGCGCAACAAGACTTACGAAGATAGGATTAAAGAGTTAGACTCGCATTCGCTCGAAACTAGGAGATTAAGGGGGGAGCTTATTGAAGTTTTCAAAATCATTAATAACATCGATAACGTAAATTTTGTCAAACTGTTCACTTTCGATAATAGCAATACTCGTAATAACGGACTTAAGTTGCGTGGCAGACGTTTCATTACTAATATCGCTAAACACTTTTTTACGTTTAAAGTAATTGATAAATAGAATAATCTTCCCGCGTTAATATGTTTAAGAACCGTTTAGATAGGCATTTTAAAAATATTAACGTTGTTTAATATAATAATAAAACAATCACCCTTTTCCCTCTCCCTCGTTAAAATTATTAACGTTGTTTAATATAATAAAACAATTAGCAACAGGAGCTCTGGGGATGGTGATCGAGGATGAGTCTGTTGATTAGACTAACACGATCGTAGATGTAGCTCGTAGCGTAAACTAACCCACTTTGTTTTACTTTACCTACTTTTTTTTTTTTTTTCCCTCCTCTCCTTACTTGCATGTTTGTAGTTTGCATGGTATGACAGAGTTAAGACTGTGTTTTGCATGGTTTGTAAGCGTTCTTATTTTACTACTTTTCATTTTTCACCCCTTTCCTATTCTCTCCGACTATTTTTCTGACTTGTCGGCAGTGGCCGACTGATGATGATTGAGAGTCAGTCTCTCTTTTTCTGAATGAATTTTAACCCAAGAATGATAGGTTTTGCTACTTACTTAACCCCTTATTCTCCTCTTTTAACCCCTCCTCTTTCCTTTCTCTCGGGCTAACCTTCGAGTGCATCTTAGGGTCTTTGTTAGCCTTAGTTTCTGTAGATCATTCCAACCAAAAAAAGATTTCTGAGAATTCCATCCTTATGTCACAGTCATCAGAAAACAGCTGATGCGTGTAATGGGATTTCCAAGGCTTCAAAGACGTCTTTTCTGAGAATTGTCTGCACTGCGTAATGTGTCAGTCCACTTTCACGTGTACCTGTACGCACTGATTTTTCGGGGCTTCTTGTGAACATCTCATTCACTGTGGCGATGTTCTCAGGAGTCTGCGAGATCGATGGTTGTCCAGATCTTTTTTTTGTCCGTGACACAGCCTGTTATTAACTTTTGGTGGCAGTTCTTGATTGTTCGTGGATTCACTGTTGCATTAACTCCATGTTTCACCACTCCACCACCTTTGAACTCGTATCACTGATCCCCAAACCTCCTAACGGGCTGCGATTTTGGCCCCCTCTTGCAAACTCATAACTGGAGGCATTATTCACCTGGAAAAAGAAAGTCATGTTAATTTCTTAAAACTTTATTTACAATTTGTTTCATTAAAATCAGTTCAAAAATAAAATTACTCCAACCAATTAGAAATAGGTAGTGAATTATCATACACCCAGTCCTACTCTGACCCAATGTCGCTGAACGACGGGAATCGGTGTTATGAGTAGCTACGACGTAGCTCCAAATGTAATAAGACTTCCATCAAGACAGCCTACCTTCTTTTCCGTGCTGAAGTTTGGTTTGTAAAGAAAAGTGTCGTAAACTTAAGTGGATATTACCTTAAAACTCGCATCTTCAACAACAGCGAAAGTTCTTTGCACTTTTCCTGTTAGGTTATTAATTTGCTTTTGAACCAATCTGGTCTCTGACAAAATTTTTTCTATTTCTTGCTTTTGTTTTCGAACTTTGCCACTGATATCGAGGATTTGTTTAGTGTACACAGACCTAAGAAAAAAAAAGCTGGTAAGTGACGTTAATTTGCAATAACGCGGTTTTACTTATTACATAAAAGCGAGTTACCACAATTTTGAAATAGATAAAATAATGAAACGAGAAAAACAGTTACTGTAGATTGATTTGACATTTGTTATATAAGAATTGATAATAAAACGCCGACTCCTAACTCTTAACGCTTAGTGAATTTCGTACATCATCGAACTCTATTCACACGTTTGCGAAATAAAAGATCACTTTTGCATACTCATAAACTAAGCAATTATCGCGAAAGTCACACAAACAAATACTTCTGAAAATCCAATAGCAAACCGAGTGGGTCGATTGCTGGTTGGTTGGAAATGTTACGCACATTCTCTAATCTAATGTAATTATTTATATTTGTATATATTTGAGTTTCTCCAACGGTGGGTCGCGATGCCTCGGGTCGTAGTTTATTTACCCCTGTAGTAGCGATTTGTGTGTGTGTGTGTGTGTGGGGCAGGGATGGGGAGTGGGAGTCGGAGCTTTTTTGAAGAGTCGGGAGTCGGTAAAAACGACCGACGACCGACTCTGATTCAATTTCTATATGCCAACAATTTACCAGAATATTACTCTGCCCTAAATAAATATCTTCCTGAACTAATTCTAGATTCACATTTCAACATTTGATTTATTGTTCTGGTAAATCTTAGCAAATTAATTTCATATTTCTATTTTCTATTTCAGGATACTAGGTACCATATAAAAATTAGCAATATATTAATTATTAATTTAATTAGCCCCTATTAGTAATGAGTCGTGGGCCTAGTAGAAAATCAACAGTCTTTCAATATTTTAAGCTAAATGAGGATGAAAGTATTTTTATTTGTCAAGTAGAAAAGGATGGTAAAGAGTGTAATGCAAAAATTAGTGCTTACACTGGGAAACATGCTAATGCTCCAACTCGAGCCTCAAACTTGAAACGCCATCTACGAAACAAACATCCCAATATTTATAAGGTTGTAGATCAGCATAAGGAAATCCAGAAACCTACTTCTAGTCAGGCCAGTACCTCTATTTCAAAAAGCAAAAGTCTCGGTTACAAAATTTTTCCAGTGAGAGAATTACAATATCAATGACAAAGAAAAATTTTTAAAAATACCTTATAGATTTAGTTGTAAAGAATGGGGTTGCACTTACATTATTTTCCTCCCCAGCTTTCCGTGGATTAAATGGAGAAATGGCGGCAAAACTAGGTGTGTCATTAGAGAGACATGATATTCGAAACATGATTTTAAAGGAAGCAGAAAGCCAGAAAACTTTATTAAAAACAATGCTGCAAGGAAAATTCTTCTTTCTTAAGATGGATGCCTGCACGAGACAAAGAATTAATTATATGGCAATAAATGTTCAGTTCATTGATGAAGGAAAACTAGTTATACGTACTCTGGCAGTGAAGGACACTGAAGCTCAACATTCAAGCGAATACCTGACCAAGCTAATTGAAACCATCTTGACAGAATATGAAATCACTAAAGAGCAAATTTATCAATTGTTACTGATAATGCTTCAAATATGACAAGTACAGTACAGAAACTTAATGATGGTGAAGTAAAAGGAGATCTTTTTGAAGACAGTAGTGAAGAAGATACGGATGAAACTGCTGACAAACTTGACAGTGTTGACACTGTAGACAATGATTTTGCTGGATTCTCAAATATCCCCCATATGCGATGTGCAGTCCACACATTGCAACTGGCAATTCGTGATGGGTTAAAAGAAAGGAATGCTGCTAATGTAGTAGGTAGGTTACGCAACATAGTAGTGGCTGCAAGAACGCCTAAACTTGATGCAATATTAAAACGTCGATCCGGAAAAGGTGCAGTTATAGATCAAGCTACACGTTGGGGGAGTACCTATGAAATGATTAAGCGCCTTCTTGAATTGAAGCCATACCTTATCGATATGGCAAACCCAGATGTAACAATGACTGATATCCAGTGGCAGCAGGCAAGACAACTTGAGGCATTACTTAAGTACCCATATGTGGTTACAAAGAAGTTTCAAGCAGCTGAATTGACACCTGGCACATTTCACAAGGAATGGAAAAATATTAATTATAAACTATCTCAAATTGGCGGCATTGTTGCAGATGGTATAAGAATGTTTATGCAGCATAGAGAAGAAAATTTACTGAATAATGACGTACTATTGGCTGCAGTTTATGTAGATCCTATGCACAGGGTACTTTTAACTGAAGAACAGATTGCTAGAGGAAAGTCAGCTCTGTGTGATGTAGCTGTGCGAATGAAAATGTTAAATGAAACAGATGCCGCAAGTAATTCAGAATTTGAAAGCTGCTCTAGTCCTGCCATTATGCAAGCTCCTGCTCAAACTCTGAAGAAGAAATGGATTTTGAAAAATATCTCGATAATGAAGAAAAATCAAAAAAAGTTAAGCGATGCCGTTTGAGTCAAGATGATAAACCTATAAAAATACCCCATTGACCAAATTCAGAGAAGACTTTAATGCAGCTTTTAATAAAAATAGAGAAATTTGATCGTTCATTAAAACTTGATGTGATGAATGCCATACCAAAGTATCCTGAATTAGTGCAAGATGTAGCCAGAACTGTTACTGCATTGCCACCACACAAGTCAGCGTTGAAAGATTATTTTCAGCTCTTCGGTTAATTAAATCCCACCTACGGGCTAAGTTGAAGGAAGACATAATTGATGCTATACTTTTCTTAAGAACAAATTCTCCTTAGAGAGTTAAATTATTAAGTGTTTTTTTTAGCCTTTTTTTAATATTTAGCTTCAATATTAGCATATCATAATATATAATGGAAACAAAATATTCTTTACCAACTTTTTTTTATTTAGCTATGGTACCGTATGCAACATTAAAATTTTAAAATTGTTAACCAAATGAGGTTATAAATATTTTATACGAGATCAATTTCTTTTTCTGTTAATTTTTATTTTTGTGTAATACAACATTAAAATTGTATTAAATTACTAAACTGTATTATTATCGTACCTACTTTATTACATTTATTTATACTTATATATTTGAAAGAGTCGGGAGTCGGAGTCGGTTTTTAAAAATACCGACTCGGGAGTCGGTTGTTTTTGGCCGACTCCCCATCCCTGGTGTGTGTGTGTGTGTGTGTGTGTGTGTGTGGGGGGGGGGGGGGGACCACACCCACTTCGTGAGTTTGTTTAGCCCTGCAGGATGATACGGGGATCGTGGGGCAAATCCGGGTGAGAAACGGTGCATTAGATAGTACAGAAATAAGTAATAGTCAAGTGTGAAGGTAATGCCGTATGTCAATAGTACAGGTTGTCCATAAATGTTTACCCTGAAAACAGTATGCTCTCATGTTTTAATTACATCCGTTTTCCTTTCACAGGTGATCTCGTACACGCATAGAGTTTCTGTGCTGGTGTTTCGTCTACCGCATTCGCCGCTAGGAGCGCTGTAGTAGCTGTTCAGTTAAGATGGCGTCTGTGACAGAGAAAGCACAGTGTGTTGTGTGGCTTGCAGAAACAAAACCTCCTGTCAGTGTTCAGCGAAGGTTCAGAACAAAGTATGGAAAGAATCCACCTGATGTGAAGTTAATTAAGTCGTGGATGAAAAACTTCTTGGAAACTGGAAACGTGGAAAAGGGAAAGAGCAGTGGTAGACCATCAGTTTCCGATGGGACGGTGGAAAACATTCAGGCAGCCAACTGTCATCTTCCAACAAGATGGGGCACCCCCTCATTGGGCGCATGTTGTTCGTGAAACTCTCGACGCAACATTTCCAAATCGATAAATTGGCAGGGACGGGCCAATCCCATGGCCCCCCAAGATCACCAGACATTACCCGGCTGGATTTCTTTCTCTGGGGTCATGTTAAAGATTTGGTTTATGCAACAGTTGTTCCAGATATCAGGACATTGCGAGAACACATTACGGATGCAATTGCAACAGTTAACCCACAAATGTTGGAAAATGTGTGGCGTGAGTGTGAATACCGTTTAGACATTTTACGTGCCACTAGGGGTGCACATGTGGAAGCTTATTAAGTTCATTAACTATGTATCAAAACTTTGTATGTTTATCTACTTATGATTAAAACTGTTTGAATACGAGTGTTTATTTAAAAGTTATAGCATGCTTTAATCAGGGTAATCATTTATGGACACCCTATAGTATCAGCAGAAACAAAGGAAAGGTCAGCGTACTGATGAAGTAAGATAGTCAATCGGATCGACGAGACTATACATCGACACCGTAAAACACTAACAACCACACCTAACCCACAATCAGAGTTGCCAATTTAGCAATTTTGTCGCTAAATTTAGCGACTTTTGACCAATATTTTTTAGCGTTTAGCGATTTGTCGAGCTGCCAGTCTCGTCCATTCCTTTGGGTTGTATGACCTTATATATTTGTGCAACTATCAGTAGCTATAGCATATTATTTTTTTTTTTTTTTTTTTTTTACATAAAAGGACCAATGAGCAAGAAATATAGTCAACGTTTTCGAGTGGAATGGCTCCACATCTGACTACTTTTTGAAGTGATTTAGCTACTATACTCAAAATTTTAGCGACCTTTTGGCTACTTTTCGAAGTGAATTTAGGGACATTTTGAGAGCCTGGGTTGGCAACCCTGCCCACAATATACTTGCCGACAGAATGTAAATTCGATTAGATGTCGTAATCCCGAGATAGTCTTCATGCTACTACGGACTAAAGCTAAATTACTGACCAAATTTTAAAACCACAAAAACTACAGTACTCTGGCACGTGACGACACTTATGGGAATGCCATATTAGAATTTAAGCTATGATGTTTTTTGCGGATAATTTAGTCCTGCCAAACACTAGATGGCAGAGAAAGAAAGCTGGCGCAAAAGCGAGCGAAGTTTCGGATCTTGTTATAAATAGTATTTGGGAGAAGCTTGTAAATTACGAACCATTTTAATACAAGAAAATACAAGTGGTTATAACCTGTTCACTCCTTTGGTCATTTTGTTTTTTTGTTCATTCAGCTGGACAAAGAGGATCTCCTTCTTTTTCGCGTCTTCAATCATGGAGTGTGTCGTCTTCCTTAATTCAGAAACCTCGAGCTGAATTTCCATCTGTTTACTCTGCAATGACACAGCTTTAAATGAAGCATCTTAACCCCAGTTATAATGACAAGCTGCGAGCAAAGTCAATTAGAATGAAGTGTTCAATTAATGTTTTAACAGTGCGCTCATTTCGGATTACTAAATCTGTATTACGTGCTTCAAAAAACAAAAGTTTACAATGAGGAATATGAAATTTTGCGCAACACAATAAATAAGAAGGTAAAGTGAGGAAAAAGCGCAGAGGCTGAGTGAAAAGTTTGTGAATGGATATAGGAGTAGGGTGATGGTATGTGAAAGGGATGATAATGTAAAATATGAAATAGTTCTATATGTTATAATGATGAATATGGTGGATGATTTTAACCCTTTATCAGGCAGTGTGTGACTTTGAATAAAACCATCTGGCGTTAGCCAGAACAAAATTAGTAGTCTCGGAAAGACCTCTGTGCAGTAAAGGATTAAACAAACGTCTCTTAACTCTTTACTGCACAGAGGTCTTTCCGAGACTGAATAAAATCGTCTGGCGTTAGCCAGAACAAAATCGGTAAAGTCACACTGCGCGCTAAAAAGGGGTGAAGTATCTGGAAAGTCTGGTAAGCAAGAATGGTACATGTAAAATTGAAGTGAATGGGATAATTCAAGCAGGAGTAAGAGTAAATGGGGCTGCCATAACAATGGTTAAAACGGTTGTCTGTGAATGCCCTAAGAGA
Organism: Bathynomus jamesi; assembly: GCA_023014485.1. Lineage (NCBI taxonomy): Eukaryota > Metazoa > Arthropoda > Malacostraca > Isopoda > Cirolanidae > Bathynomus > Bathynomus jamesi. The sequence continues at coordinate 573,227 of JAJOZX010001321.1, forward strand.
AAAACACGAAGGGATGCTTGTGCCAACTTTGTTGTATGGGAGTGAGAATATGGTATGGAGTGCACGAGTGCGACAGACAGTCCAGATACTGAGTGGAAATGAGGATTGAAGTGAGAAAAAACTGAGGCAGTATGGTGTCAACAAATCTATCGAAAAAAAGAATAGATAGGAGTTTGTTGAGGTGGTAATGGTCATGTGGTAGGGATGGATGAAGAGCGCATGGTAAGAAAGGCTTACATGACAGAACAAAGTGGGTGTATGAAAGGAAGACCTAGTGAAAAGCGGATTGATGGTATGAAGGAAGTTTCTAAATGGGGTATAGAGTGAGAGGGAGGTGGTAATGAAAATGGTGAGGGAGACTGGGTGTATTGTGGTATACGAATGTTAAACGACCAGTGGGGTAAACTGCTGCTTCCTTATATGGAGGTGAACACTGCTGGATAGAAGAGGGGGCTGCAGGCTCGTTCTTGTGACGATCCAAATCAAAGGACCACAAGTGTGTCCACCCCAAATATCAGGAAATAACGGTTGGGGTACTAATATATATAAGATATGGGAGTTGCAAATACGGAGAAAAATGCGAGACCACCACCATTAAAGGTACGCAACGAGTCAACAGAAAAAACGAACATCAAAGAAGAGTGCCAATTTTTTAGACGCAGCCAACACATTTCAGCTGCTAAATACTATCCAGCAATTACAAAACCCGCCGACAAATATAAATATAGGAGTCCAAGAGCCGGACAGAAGGTATGAACAAAGGCACTTCATGCTTTATCGGGACAACAGGTACCGACAAAGATAAAAAGAGGTAAATTCTCGGAGGATCACAAGGCAACGAAACCGGCACCCCTATTGGAAAACAAATCGGAACCACCTGTATGCGAAAAAGAAAAAAAAAAGAAAAATAATCCTAGCCAACATAGAGGGCCTTAAATCAAACCATTCCACGAACAAAGTTGTATACCTGAAAGGACTCGTGCAAGAAGCCGGAGCAGACTTTGCATGCCTCACGGAAACTCGTCTAAAGGACTGCCAAGCGAACTGTGAAAATTGTGAGTCCTATATTGACAAAAAAAGAAATACAAATTGACAACTATAACATCCTCCGAGCCAACAGAACACTGAGACGTAGAGGAGGATGTGCTATTTACACACGCGAAAGGCACATAGCAGAAATGGCTATAAGTACATCAAACAGCTACGAAGAATGTGAAGCAGCAAAAATTTAAAATTTAAATATGGTACTAATTGTAATGTACAGACCTCCTAACACGCCAACCTCAAAATTTTCAGATTCCATTACAGAGGTAAGAAACTTGGTAAAAGATCTACACTCTCCAACCCCAAATATTTTTCTCTGGTGATTTTAATTTCCCATTCATAAAATATAAAAGGATAGGAAAAAATATATGTATACACCAGGACAAGGGGGGCACACGAGATGCCCAGGAGCAGGTAAAAATGCTATTAGCTCTAGCTGATGAATTTATGTTAACGCAAGAAATAACAGAAAACAAGAAAAAACAACTGCCTAGATTTGGTATTCACAAACAACAGTAATCTTATCGATAATGAAGAAATATCCCCAACTATGATATCGGACCACATCATCATTGAAATAACTAATATAAAGGCAACAGGAAAGGAAAGAACACGCACAACAGAAAGAAGCAAATTTGAATTTTTTAATTTTCACTCCAAAGCTATAAACTGGGAAGATGTGACATCCAGCATGGAAGTAATAGATTGGAAAACCATTTTTCGAGGCCAAGACAACGGAGGAAATGCTAATGACGTTAGAGGAGACGTTAGAAATTGTGGAAAAACATGTCCCAAAGATACAACAAAGAGGAAAGAGAAGCAGGTTCGAAAGACAAACGAGGGCATTGTTTCGAAAGTGAAAAAGAGTGACTGCAAAATTAAGTAATTGTAAAGATAACATCATCAGAAAAATATTAAATGATAAACTGCAAAGTATCGATGTCGTCATACAAGAACTAATCGAGAAGCATACAGAAAAAGACGACGACGACGCTACAGAAGCGATAAAGGCAAACTCGAAGTGCTTCTATAATTTCGCAAAAAGAAAGTCGAAAAACCATGCGACTATCGGACCTTTAAAAAATGAGAACAGTGCTTTATCTGATAATCTAACAGAAGTATCCGAAATATTAAGAGCTCAATACGAATCATCTTTCAGTATCCCAAAAACTGACAAATTGATATGCGATAGAAACGTGTTCTTTGAAGAACCACAAGGGGAAAGTATAACGAATTTCGACTTTGACGGATGATATTACACAAGCCATAGGGAAACTAAAAACACACTCAGCGACAGGACCAGATAAATTGAATGCCACACTGATCAAAAACTGCAAGAACGCAATCGCTGAGCACCTATACTGGATATGGAGACGATCACTAGACACGGGAGAAATACCGGGCATCCTGAAGAGCGCGAACATAGTCCCAATATATAAAGGAGATCGATCCGAGGCCAAAAACTATAGGCCAGTATCGCTTACATCCCATCTCACTAAAATATTTGAAAGAATAGTTAAACAGAAAATCTATGACTTTCTGGAAACTCAGAAAAAATTCAATGATAACCAACACGGGTTTCGGTCAGGCAGATCGTGCCTATCACAACTAATGGAACACTACAACAACATTAATGATGCACTTGAAAGTAATGAAAACTATGATGTACTATACACAGACTTTGCTAAAGCGTTCGACAAGCGTGACCATGGAATCATAATACATAAACTGAAATATATGGGAATAACAGGAAAAGTAGGGAAATGGATATGTAATTTCCTTAGTGAGCGGCGGCAAGTCGTTACAGTACAAGGGGTATCTTCATCAGAATCAGAGGTCCTCAGCTCAGTACCACAAGGAACAGTATTAGCTCCACTACTCTTCATAATCATGCTAACTGACATAGATGAGGACGTTACCAGAGACAGCACAGTAACATCCTTTGCGGATGACACAAACATCAGTAGAAAAATAAGAAACCCAGAAGACATAGGATCTCTACAAACCAACATAAACAGAATCTACAAGTGGACGGAAGACAACAATATGAAGTTCAACACCGAAAAATTTCGGCTATTACGGTACGGAAAAAAAGAGACCTAAAATCCATGGAATATTATACCCCAGATGGACAGGAAATTCAGAGAAATTCCAGAGCAAAAGGTATATACCTTACAACAGGGGTCACCAACCTGGGCAGTAGCGCCCACTAGTGGGCTCACATTAAAGGTAATTAAACATTTATTTCATTATTTATTTTATCGATTATGTTGATTTATTCTTTTTGATCTAAGGTGGGCGATAAGCTTTTTTTTTAATTTTCAAAAAATCGTAAAAGAAGGCGGTGAACAAAAAAAAGGTTGGTGACCCCTGTCTTACAAAGGTTTCGCGTGATGATTCCTCATTTCGCGAAGTTCAAACTTGTCGCCCCCCTCCTCTCGAGTTGGCCTGGTGAAGTAGTGAGTTGGTTTCTTGTGCTCTCCACCTCACATAGGCAGGTACGCTCGGCTCATCGGGGATTGTTCTGAGCAAGGCGTCTAGTCTTCTTTTGAAGATTTCCACTGCAACTCCCTTCGTTTCTTAGGTCTTTGGGCAACTGATTAAACAGTTTTGGTCCTCTCACTACAAAACTATTTTTTTTCAGGGTTAAGGATGTCCCCCGTCTCGCCTTCAATTTGGGAATAAGTCAGAGTCTACCGTTTCTACCTTCCACCGTTGTTTGGGGAGTTATAGGGTTCAGAGTAAGATTAGGGACTAGTTTCTCTATTATTTTCCAAGTGTAAATAATGGTGTATCTCTCTCTTCTCCTTTCCAGTGAATATAGGTCTAGTTCGCGTAACCTTTCCTAGTAATTTAATTCTTTGCACCCATTGATCTTGACTGTGAAGCTTCTCTGGATCCCTTCCAGCTGTCTAATGTCTTCTTTTTTATATGGGGATGTTAGGACCGAGCAGTATTCCAATTTGGGTATGATCAGGGTTTTCAGTAGAGGAATCATTACATTCCTGTCCCTTCGTTTAAAGGTTCTCAATATCTGTCCCGTTATTCTCTCTGCTCTGTTTACTGCTATCTTATTTTGTGTTTCAAATTTCGCATCATCTGTCATTACAACCCCTAAATCTTTTGCTCTGGAATTTCTCAATTTCCTGTCCATTTCGGGTATAATATTTCATGGATTTTAGGTCTTCTCTTTTTCCGTACCATAATAGCCGAAATTTTTCGGTGTTAAACTTCACATTGTTGTCTTCCGTCCACTTGTAGATTCTGTTTAAGTCGGTTTGTAAAGATCCTATGTCTTCTGGGTTTCTTATTTTTCTACTGATCTTTGTGTCATCCGTAAAGGATGTTACTGTGCTGTCTCTGGTAACGTCCTCATCTATGTCAGTTAGCATGATTATGAAGAGTAGTGGAGCTAATACTGTTCCTTGTGGTACCGAGCTGAGGACCTCTGATTCTGATGAAGATACCCCTTGTACTGTAACGACTTGCCGCCGCTCACTAAGGAAATTATATATCCATTTCCCTACTTTTCCTGTTATTCCCATATATTTCAGTTTATGTATTATGATTCCATGGTCACACTTGTCGAAACGCTTTAGCAAAGTCTGTATATAGTACATCATAGTTTTCATTACTTTCAAGTGCATCAATAATGTTGTTGTAGTGTTCCATTAGTTTGAAAGGCATGATCTGCCTGACCGAAACCCGTGTTGGTTATCATTGAATTTTTTTCTGAGTTTCCAAAAAGTCATAGATTTTCTGTCTAACTATTCTTTCAAATATTTTAGTGAGATGAGATGTAAGCGACACTGGCCTATATATAGTTTTTGGCCTCAGATCGATCTCCTCCTTTATACAGGGCTATTCAAAACGATTCATCCGATTTCAACTGAGAATACTTTCGTACCTATCAACCGGGCATACACCACATGAAAGAGGAAATCTCCGAGTTTTACAAGATCACCGCGAGAGGGCTCCAAAGTCACGCCGTGGCCTAGCCTAGCAACAAACAGTCAGTGTGAAAATGGCGTCCGCACAGCAGAAGGCGTTTTGTGTGTTGCAGTTTTCGAGCTGTAAATCGGTAGTCACAGTGCAGCGTGAGTTTCGTCGACGTTACAAAACAGATCCACCGGGTGCTCAGAGCATCCGTCGGTGGTATCGGCAGTTCGAGGAAACAGGATGTTTGTGTAAAGGCAAGTCCACAGGACGACCGCGCGTGTCTGAGGATAATGTGCAAAGAATCAGTGTGTTTCCAACGTAGCCCGAGGAAATCAACAAACCGCGCCAGTCGAGAATTGGGACTTCCTCAGACGACTGTTTCGCGTGTTTTGAGACGGCGCTTGCATATGAAGCCATACAGGTTGCAACTGTTGCAGGCTCTACGGCCGGGGGACAAGTTAAAACGACAGAACTTTTGCGATATTATGCAGGAGGCTATGGAGGATGACGAATTTGCTCCCCGCCTGGTGTTCAGTGACGAAGCAACTTTTCATTTAAGTGGCAAGGTGAACCGTCACAACCTTCGCATATGGGGCACGCAACAACCACATGCAACAATCGAGCACGAGCGCGACTCACTAAAGTTAACACCTTCTGTGCCATTTCCCGGGCAAAGGTTTACGGCCCCTTCTTTTTCATGGAAAAACAGTGACTGGTCACTCCTATCTGGACATGCTGCAGAACTGGTTATTTCCCCAATTGAACGAAGATTCCGGCGACTACATTTTCCAGCAAGATGGGGCGCCGCCTCATTGGCATTTGGATGTTCGCCGTTTCTCAAACGAAGTGCTCACTCGCCGTTGGATTGGTCGCAGTGGGCCCCATGACTTGGTGCTCCACAGCTGGCACCCTAGGTCGCCGGATCTTACACCGTGCGACTTCTTCCTTTGAGGGTACGTTAAGGATACTGTGTACGTGCCACCGTTGCCCACATCTTTGGATGAGCTCCGAACTCGCATTGTTACTGCCGTAGAGTCAGTGACAACGGACATGCTGGAGCGAATATGGGAGGAATTCGACTATAGTGTCGACGTTGCTCGTGTAAGTAGGGGAAGTCACATAGAGCATTTATGAGGTGAGACACAAAATTTGGACAGTTTTTCTTTTGGTTGATGTATCACAAATCACTGTATTTGTAACATTAAAAAATATTCTCATTTGAAATCAGGTGAATCATTTTGAATAGCCCTGTACAGTATATTGGGACTATGTTTGCGCTCTTCAGGATGCCCGGTATTTCTCCCGTGTCTAGTGATCGTCTCCATAGCCAGTATAGGGGCTCAGCGATTGCGTTCTTGCAGTTTTTGATAGTGTCGCATTTCATTCATCCGGTACTGCCGCTGTGTGTGTTTTTAGTTTCCCTATGGCTTGTGTAATATTATCCGTCGCAAAATCGAAATCCGTTATACTTTCCCCTTGTGGTTCTTCTTCAAAGAACGCGTTTCTATCGCATATCAATTTGTCAGTTTTTGGGATACTGAAAGATGATTCGTATTGAGCTCTTAATATTTCAGATACTTCTGTTAGATCATCAGATGAAGCAGTTCTCATTTTTTAAAGGTCTGATAGTCGCATGGTTTTTCGACTTTCTTTTTGTGAAATTATAGAAGTACTTTTGAGTTAGCCTTTATCGCTTCTATAGCGTCGTCATCTTTTTCTGTATGCTTCTCGATTAGTTCTTGTATGACGACATCGATACTTTGCAGTTTATCATATATATATCATATATATATTATATTATATATTATATATTATATATATTAATATATATATAATATATTATATATATATATATTATATATATATATATATATATACATATACACACACACACACACACACACACAGTATATTCCTTCTTTATTTTACGCGATTCGTACCTAGGGAGAGTGGTACACATCTCGGCGAGACAGTGGGTGGGTGGTGTCACTGGGTTCGGGATGGTTGACTAGGGGTGGGGGTGCGAGTAAGGCTCGGTTGCTGGGTAGGCGGGGTATGGACTTAGATGCGATGAAACAGATGGGAAAGGGTGAGGAAGAGGAAAATCGCTTCCACCGAGAAGTTGGGGCCTTCGGTAAGTATGGATTGTAGACGCTCGGGTATGGAAATACTGGATAGGAGAGGAAAACACATGCAACGAAGATCGGACAGGTTCAAGCATTCGACCAGGAGGTGTACGACGGTGATAGGGGTATGGCAGGTACCGCAGAGCAGGGCTGGCGATTTAGCCATAAGGTGGACCATGTGTAATGGCGTGTCCTAGCGAAGACGGGCTAAAATTACTTCTTTATGGCGGGGCCGGTGGAATGAAGAGGCCCAGTATCCTAATTGCAGTTTGATCTTGTGGAGTTTTTTATGTATGGCCTGGTCCCATTCCTGTTGCCAGATGGAGCGGAGAGTCGGGAAGAAGTCGGAGAAAGGGAGGGGCGGGAAGGAGGCCGGCAGTAAGTAGGCCCGTCTTGCAGGTGCGGTCCGCCGCCTCGTTACCCTGGATGTCGACATATGGCGGGAGCCAGCAGAAGGCAATTATCTTGTGTCGGAAAGTTAAAAAGTGAAAGGTTTGCTGGATGGTGCAGACGAGCGGATAGGGGGAGGGGGTTAAATCTCTCGAGGGAGAGAAGTGCGCTTTGGGAGTCTGAATAAATGACAAAGGAGCTGTGAAAACACTATATAGGGCTATGGGTTAATTGCCTGATACCCTCATCCAGTGGAAATTTCCAGCAGGTTACAGTGGAGAGTTAACGACAAAAGCCCTACGTTTTTTCGTGAGAGTTATGTATATGTAGGTCTTTAAAGGATCTCTATGTTTATTTGCCTTCGGTATTTGCGCTGCCTAATGGTAAAGAAAGGAATTGCCTTACCTTATTATTTTGTTGAGCATCGCTTCTGTTCGTAGGACGCGACGATCTTTTTCGATGTAGGGCCGCTGTACGATGGAGTTACACGATGAGTTGATTTGATGTAACTAATATAAGCAGTCAGTGTATTAAAATACCTGAAGGAATAGGCCTATCCTTTTTGTAGTTATTAGGTTTTATATTATGAGGATTTCACTCAGAACTTATAGGAAGATAAAGTACATCTTTCTTGCTTAAAGCATCGCTGTAACATAAGCAGCTCAGAGTGCCGCCAGTATAATATAACACTGCCCAACAAAAAAAAAAATTTTTTACTGCTAATTTAATTCTAAGACCTGTTTCTGGATAATATTGATGTGCTGATTTAAAAAAATCACCTTAGATTTTGTCCATCACATCAGGTTTTCGTGCAATGCAATATGCCTATTTTGGGTGATCCATGAAGGGCGCTTATCAAAATTGATGATTTTTGAGACCTGTTAACAGCTGTTTTGCTGTTAAAATTTTATCTGTGGAATACGCAAATCTGTGCATTAAATCTAAAGGTCATGTACAACATATTAAAATCTTGGGTATCTGTGATTTCCCCAGGTGTGAGCGTGACGTCATGATCATGGATTCATTTTTTGCTTATTTAAACACTTTTAATCACTTTGTGTCAATATTACCATTGTATATTAAAGTTCACTCCCTGCACAATTGTTTACTTTTCCATGCTGATTCTGAGTATGTAAAAACTCATTTTTTTGAAAAGAAAAAAAATTGGGCATAACCCTGCTAAAACGCGATATCTCCAAAATATCCGTATTTGATTGCTCGAAAACCTGACGTGATAGGCAAAAACTAAGGTGATTTTTGAAATCAGCACACCAAAGTTACCTAAAAACAGGTGTTAGAATTAAATCCGCAAAATTGGTGTTGGGCAGTGTAATCGTTAGGAATCTGCTGATTCTTCAAAGTTCGTTGACTCTGCTCTCTTTCAGCAATGAAAAATGTTGAACACGAAATAATAAATTTGGTTTTCTTCTTATGCAGGCCCGATGCCTACATATGAGTTCTATGTATGTATGGCAATTATTTTCATCCCCAATAGGCTATGTCGCCAATCCCGAGGCAATTTTGTATAGATATTTAATTCAATTAATTAATAATTTATATTTAATTACGAAGTAAAGGTACAACATACGATACCATGTTGTAAGCGTGTATAATTTTTCCATAGGAGCTGGCAGGGTGGGTGAGCACAATGTCGAGGGCCTCCATAATCGCGAAGAGTTCTGCTGAGAAAACCGAGGCCTCGAGAAAGCGGCTGGGGCAGTATCACCGCTGAGGCGGCGTACCAGCCTCCGAGGGGGAACCATCTGTATAAATGGGGACAGTGTCCGGTTGTTGGGTTGCGTATTCTCGGAAGAGTGACCTGTATACCGTAGCGATCGTGGTAGTCTTTGGTAGGGCACATAGGTCCTTGCAAAACTTAATAGGGGTGAGGAGCCAGGGAGGGTAGATGCTGTATGAGGTGGGGATAACTGAGGGGGCGGGCATGTTGGAAAGGTCCAGGAAAGAGCGGACCGCTTCAGTGAAGTGCCAGCTCCGTCCCTGGGGTGGGAGTTCAGAAATCGCCTCGCATAGAAACGAAGAGGGTAGTCTCTGCGCACGAAGGTATGTCCTCATGAGGAGCAAACCCCATCGGAGGGCGAGAGGGAGGTGATTGCATTCCGCTTGGAGGCTGGAGGTTGGGGAAGAGCGGAAGGCACGGGTGGAGAGGCGGAGGCCCCTATTCAGTACCGGGTCCAAGATACGAAGGTAGACGTTGGAGGCTGAGCCGTATACGACACTGCCATAGTCCAGTTTCGACTGGACCATGGAAGTGTAAAGGCGAAGGAGAGAGCGTCAATATGCGCCCCCATGTGGTATGGGAGAAGTGATCCAGGAGAGCGAGGGAACGTTGGAGGGATTGCTTCAGGTGTTTGATATGGGGAACCCAGTTGAACCGTCGGTTCAGAATCATTCCCAGAAATCGCGTGGAGGGTACCACCTCAAGGGGATCGCCGTATAACGTGGCAGAGGGGACGGGAAGGGTTGCTGGTCTTCTTCTGCTGAAGAGCATACACTTGGTCTTCTGGGTGGAGGCAAATCCAACTGACGTTGCCCACCTTTCCACCCGATAGATGACGAGCTGAAATTGCCGTTGAACGACGGACGGCTCCCGCCCCACGAAGTAGATCGCGAGGTCATCCGCGTAGATGAAAGAATGGATGGTGGATGGAAGGCATTTTGAGACTGTGTTCATTACTATGGAAAAGCACAGAACACTGAGGATGCTTCCCTGTGGGACCCTGTCCTCCTGCACGAAGGTGTCCGAGAGGACTGGGTCCACCCGAACTTTAAAAGTTCGGGAGGAGAGGAAGCTCCTGATGAAGGTCGGCAGAGTTCCGACGAAACCCAGATTTTGGAGCTGACTGTGGATTATTTTCCGACGGGTGGTGTCGTAGGCCTTCTGTATATCAAAAAAAGTTGATAGGACGAACTGTCCACTGTCGAAGGCATTCTGTATGTCTTGGCTGAGAAGAAGCAGGAGGGAATCAGTAGTGGAGCGGAATTGTCTGAAGCTGGACTGGGTAGCCGGGAAGAGCTGAAATTTGTGTGTGTTAAATGTCATGTTGTTGTCTTCTGACCATTTGTATATTTTGTTCGTGTCCCTCTGCAAGGCCTCCACTTCATTTACATCGCTGATTTTTCTGCTGATCTTTGTCATCATCTGCAAAGGATGTTACTATACTGTTGCTGTTTACTCCACTGTACATGTTATGATAATGAACAGAAGTGGGGCCAGTACTGTTCCTTGTGGTACTGAGCTGCGTACTTCCGATTGATTCTAATGATGATATACCTTGAATTTTGACCACCTGTAGATCCATTTTCCCATTTTGCCTGGTATTCCCATATATTTCATTTCATGTGCTATTATACCGTGATCACATTTGTCGAAAGCTTTAGCAAAACCTGTGTATATGACATCGTAGTTGTCATTGCCTTCCAATGCATCTAGGATATTGGTGGTGTTCTATTAGTTGTGATAGGCATGATCTACCTGATCGGAATCTGTGCTGATTTTCGTTGAATCTTTCCAGTGTCTCCAAGAAATCATAAATTTTCTTTCAAATACTTTGGTGAGGTGGGACGTCAATGACACTGGTCTATAGTTCTTTGCTTGAGATCTGTCCCCTCCTTTATATATTTGGACAATGTTTGCTCTTTTCAAGATGCTTGGTATTTCCCCAGTGTCTAAGGATCTTCATATCCAGTATAAAGGTGTAGCTATTTCATTTTTACAGTTTTTAATCAACAATGCGTTCCAATTTGTCCGGACCTGCAGCTGTGGTTTCATTTGTCCTAGAGCTCTCGCTACATCTTCTGGGGGTAAAATCAAAGTCTGTTATACACTTTCCTTGCAATTTCTCTTCAAAGAATGCATCTATGTCAGGTATTGCTTTGTCACTTTTTGGAGTACTAAAAACTGATTCATATTGGGCTATCAGTGTTTCAGATACGAGTTGGATCGTCGTTTAGTTCATTATGTCTCTTTCTTAAGGGCCCAATAGCGGCACGAGTTTTTGTTTTCCTTTTCGCTTAGCTATAGAAGTATTTTGGATTTTTCTTTACTGCTTCTACCGCCTTTTCCTCTTCCGCCTCTGTCTGGTCCTTAATCAGGGCTTGTATTTCCCTATCGATACCCTCCAGTTTTTCTTGTATTACTTTCCTGGCATTATCTCCGCAGTTTGCTAACGTCACCTCCTCTCTCTTTCTTTTGCAGAATATTCTTCTCTTTTCCCTCTCTAGCCAGCTCCTCTTTCCTTTTGGCTGTGATTTCGGAGCATATTTTTCTAAAATTCTCAGCGTTTATTCTTCCAAAGTGGTTTTATTCTCTAAAACTGTTCTCCACTCTATTTGGGCCATGTGCGATCTGATTGCTTCCCAATTTATAGTCTTGGAGTTTAAGTTAAAGGCCCCAAAGTTGCTTCTTTCCTCAATATGGTGTCTTGTCTTTTAATGTTGTCGTCATACTTGTTGATATCTCGATTAAGTTGTGGTATGAGATAATGGTTGTTATTTTTATACCAGCAATCAAGTTCGTGTTATTCGTGAATACCAGATCTAGGCAGTTATTTTTTCTGGTATTTTCTGTTATCTCCTGTGTCAGCATAAACTCATTTGTGAGAGCCATCAACATTTTCGCTTGCTCCTGGTCTTCTCTTGTACCCCCCTTGTCCTGGTGTGTGTGTGTGTGTGTGTGTCACAGTGGTCGGCGAACTTTTTTGGGTATTACCCCAAAATATATTTGTGTACAACGATATTACCCCCTAGACTTGAAATTATTTGTTCGAAAAAAATATAACTGATAATTAGCCTCGCTTATTAAATAATAAATTTTTGTGCGATTTTATTTATATGTTTACTAGTACAGTTCCCGCCGCTTCGCTGACGGTTAGACAGGCTAAACTACAAAAAAAGAACCCAGCCGTGAAAATTTTGAGCTTCGCAGTGTCAACATTTCTGAATCTGGTATCTCCCAAAACCTCCTCACCCCCATTCATACAACTTTGGGGCTAACCCCCTCCCCCATTGCTAAACTACAGAAAAGAACAGTCATGAAAATCTTGAGCTTCACATTGCCGCCCGTAATACAATTTCTGAATTTTTTTTCTCAATTTCTGAAAGTGTGACGGACGGACGGACGGCTCTCTTATTATAATATATAGATTGAGCCTTCATTACCCCCTGAGGTTTTCATTTTTACCCCATTTGGGGTAATTTACCCCGGTTCCCCAACCCCTGCTCTATCAGGTCATCCCATAAGTAATGTTTTTTAGATCGCAATTTGAAGGACCAAAAAAAAAACTAGACAAACTTTTTAATCTAGTATATATTTTCCATCGGAATCAATGACACTTTGCCAACGTCCTACAAACTTTTCAATGCCATGTTTATAAAATTAAGGCGGTTTTGAGGCAAAAAACGTACAGAGACTGGTGTGCAGGTCATCTAAAGATGTATACTGTTTCTCGTCGTCAAGATAGTTTTGCAGACTCCTGGGGAGATGATAATCTGAAGGCGCAAGGTCTGGAGAATATGGAGGATGTGGAAGTTTTTCCCACCCAAGCTCCTCAGTTTTTGCAGAAGTGATCAGAGCGGTATAAGGACGTGCGTTGTCGTGGTGGAACACGATTCCTTTCCGATTAACCAAAGAAAGTATCTTTTCTTTTAGTGGTGTTCAATCGATCCAGTTGTTGACAGTAGACTTGAGCGGTGATTGTTTAGTTGTGTGGTAAGGTTTCAAAGTGTATTACACCACCTTTATCCCACCAAACACTAAGCAACACCTTTCGAGGGTGAAGATTTGGTTTTGGCTGTGGTGTCTCTGGTTCTCCGGCACAAACCCACTGTCGACGGCGCTTAACATTCTGGTACAGTATCCACTTTTCATCACTAGTCACTAAACGGTGCAAAAACGGATCTTGGAGTTCACAGGAATGAAGAGCTGTGCTAATGTTTACCCACACCCTCAGATTGTCGACCGACAATTCATGTGGCACCCATTTTCCTAGGTTAGGCACTTTCCCGAGTTGTTGCAGATGTCGATGGATGGTGGACGGGGATGAATTGAGTTTCTGGGCCAATTCTTCGGCAGTTGTTGAACAGTCTTCTTCAAGTGCGGCTAACAGCAGGTCATTATCAAACTCAGCAGGGCGTCCAGAGCGTGCTGCATCTGTCAAACAGCAGTCACCATTCCTAAACTTTTGAAACCATCTTTGACATTTCCTCACATGCAAAATACCGTTGCCATAAACGTCCTGAATGTTTCGCGTTGCTTCAGTAGCACTATTCCCTTTTTTGAACTCGTAAAGCATTATATGCCTGATATGCTCTTCTGATACCACCATGTTTATGAGGGGTTCACATAAAGCAAGAGACGTCTTCACTGGTCAAGGTCTGTAAAGTATGTAGCGAAACACGATAGATCTCCTCTTAGATATAACCTTCGGAAAATTTATGCTTAAACCGAGTAGGACTAGTTTGAACTTAATCTATCGTAAAAAAACTACATTACTTTTGGGATGACCTGATGTATATACCGTATTTGTCAGCTTATAAGACGCACTTTTTTTCCTTATAAATACCTTAAAAAACCGCCCTGCGTCTTAGAAGCCGAAAGTGGCAATACAGCACATCAATAGCACAAGTGTGTGAATGGGTGCTGAAGTCATGGCATGATGTTAGGACTGAAATTGTGGTCAAGTCCTTTAAAAAATGTGGTGTAAGTAATGCAATGGATGGCACTGAAGATCATTTATTGTATGAGAGTGACAGTGATACAGGTGAAGATGATGATGATGGGGATAATGATGATGTCAGTAATGAATCTGAAGTTGATTAATAACAAATAAGAGTAATAATCATATTATCTTTGTTTATTGGCTTTAATTTTTATTGAATTTTACATATCCATTCTATTAACAATAAAGTGCATCAAAAACTTTTTTCTTGAATTTACCTTTCCAAAATTAAGGTGCGTCTTTCACGGCGCAGCGTCTTGTAAGCCGTCAAATACGGTACCTATCCACCTTTTTGTATTTTATAAATGGGAAGTTAAAAGTCTCCACAGATCATTATAGTGGGGGATGGAGGGTTTATGGCCTTTATTAGCTTTCTCATGTCATCAGAGAATTTTTTGGTTGGGGTGTTTGGAGGTCTATAGATGACTATTAGTATCACGTTTAGTATATATTGATATTATATCATAACTACAACTATATATCTGAAAACATACGAATATTTCATATAAACATTTCAATAATAATTTCTGCAAATTTTGCAAAGAAATAAATGGGATTACTCTACCTTTTTATACTGTTTATACTGCCATGCGCCAGTTGCGCCACCCCTAAATATGATTAGATTGCTTTAAAAAATGGCATGCTAAGTTTTCTCATGATAAAGAATAAAATTCGACCTTCCGAACCCTAAAAAAATAATTTTTGTCCCTATATGCTGACAGCCACCTTAATATTATATTATATATATTATATGTTATTTTATTTATTTGTCGGGTTCGAAATCCCAGCTGAGCCGTGAACGGCCAAATTCTAAAGGGCAAGTTCTACCTAAAGCCCAAGTTAAGCTAAATTAAAACTTACGGATTTGAGATCCTATTAGGTCCTACCTCAGGGTTGCTGACTCGATGCGGGCCTACCTTAGACCTTAATTACATGAACTTAAAGTAAACAAAAGGGTACTATTGTATATTATATATCATATATATATATCATATATATATCATATATATATAATATATATACCTACATACCTTTGGTTAGCTTCCGCCCGAATTGTTCATTCTGACGAAGGTCAAGCTTTTCACTCCACCTTAGACTTACAGTTTAACGTGGAATCCGAACCATGCTCCACCAGCAGTCCAGCGTCTTAACCACTAGGCCACCCACGGTACCCATTTATCTACCAACCACTTTCTTTATTGTGTGGAAGGATGAACAGCTGGGGAGGTGATAGTATCGGTCATTGTGAGAAAGTTTGTATGAACATGTGTCTAATTCTGAATGGTTACGGAGATAGAGTTGTTTGAATCTGATGCGCGCGCAGCTCTTCCTCCCCTTTCCCTCCCCTATAACCTTGAACCATGTAAGCTGTAATGTATGCATGTAACATAAGTCAATCGACAGCTGACTGTTGTGAAAGGTGGATACACGAGGCGAATTGCTCGCGCGCATTTTGGATGCTGCGGCCGCATAAAGGAACGTCAAGATCAACTCGGATGAACAACACGGGATCTTCGCACACGAGGTGCAAAGTGCATTGAGGTTGACGGTGGGATTTTCGAAAAAGTATTGTAAACTAACAAATTTGTCATTTCTGTATCTGATACCATTCAAAATGCCAATGTTTAAACATTAAATGTTAGAAACAGTAATTGGTTTCTCTTTCTTGATTACCATTAACAATGCTTTTGTATTTGTAGATTCAAACAGCTCTATCTCCGTAACCATTCAGAATTAGACACATGTTCATAATTATGAACTTTCTCACAATGACCGATACTATCACCTCCCGAAGTAGTGACCTTTCCTCCTGAAATACCCTGTATATATATATTTTTTTTTTTTTTTTACTCACTTTCTTATTTTCCAACTTTAACTTTGCCTCTTCTAATTCCTCTTCTAACGGTTTCTTGAATTCTAACCACTGATTCATAAGCTTCTCCTCTCTCTCTTTACTGGCTTGCAGCGAGTTCTGAAATCAAAAGGAGGAACAAGATTCCACTTTTGAATCAAATTTCCCCATTTTACTGATTATTTTGCCAAGTGTGACAGTTTTTACGCAAACCTAAAATCCTCTTCCTCCATTTCTTGAGAAACAAAACTATAAATCAAAAAGCAGCTTTGAGGCCAGTTTTAAGACTGAATGGGATCAAATGTGACTCGCGTAATTAATCAAGAGTTTACATTTTACTTTGTAATTGTTTTGGGGTCAAAACCTTTTCAGTCATTATGACTGGAACCGATAGTTAATTCCCAGTGAGAAGTTAAGTTTTTAACCAAAGAACAACTACCTGGGAAAAAAATACTTTTTTTTAGTCAACTCATAAAAACGTTTAATTCTCTCGACATTGAGATAGAATTTAGTTTGTTACGCACTTAACTTCAGAGGGGGATCCTCCTCAACACGTATTTAGCGTCAGCATCTAACAAGGAAGTAGACATTCACATTTATTTAATATACATTCAAAAATAATGTAACAATAGGGTTGTTTAACCTTTTTCGTAACATCTAAGGTCATACGACGGAAGGGACCTACAGCTTTACGTGGAATCCGAACCACGCCCCACTAGCAGCACAGGGTCTTAACCACTAGGCTACCCAGGGTACCCATTTATCTATCAATAAATTTTTTTTTGTATGGAAGGATGAACAGCTGGGTTTTGCTGCGCGCCGCCTGCCATCACCGGGCCTCGATCCAGGACCAATGGACTAAACCACTGAGGCGCATAATAATAAAAAATAAATAAATAGTATTACACGGGAGAAATTTAGAGAGGTGACTGTAGTGAGACAAAACATCACTTACGCCTGTGATGTTTGCAATTAGAGAAAATTTCATTACATAAAACTTCATGATTTAAAATTCTGAACACTAATTTTTAAAAACAAGAGCAAAACTTTACTAGGTTGGGTTAGGTAAGTAATTAGGGCACGATGGACTGTCTCTGAATACTGTCTAGATAGTTAGTTTTTACCAAAACGAGTCTTACTTTCAATTTTTCGATATTAGTTTCTGCGTCAGACGCCAAAGACGACGTTTTCTTCAGAAGGTTCAATTTCTTTTCCTCTTTCGCTAGTTTCTTTTCTTCTTCTTCAAGTGTTTGTTCAAGCTGTTCAAAACACTTTATTAACAATGAAAATCTCTCAGCCATTTCTAATTTCGATAACAATTCACACAAACTTTTGTACGAGTGTGAAACACTGGCATGGCATGGAAGAGAGAAGAGTAAAAGCAGTTGAGAGAGATAATCTGAGAAGTATGTGTGGTGTGCGTCGGACTGAGTACGAAATCAATGATGCAGTCGATGATACTCGTTAAGGAAAAAGTTACACTGAGTATAGTGACGGATTATTCTCTGCCATTAGAATGGTGTTGTTGACACCGATCCTCTGGACACGTAAATATGTAAATTTAGGCCGGGTCGAAATTTTTGACTTCTTACATACATAGTGTGAGGTGGTTCAATCAATCAATCATAGTAACACCCTGGTAAAATATTTTTGAATTCTAAGGATCCCCCCCCCCACCGGTTTTAGTTTTGTCAGAAAATTGTAAAATTCGAGATAATTTGGGATTTACTCGAAATTTTTTTATTATTACAAAAGTTCGCTTATAAAACACTTATATTTATTTTTTAATGAAAAAAAATTGAAAAAATATTTAATAAATTTTTAGTAGAAATTAAGAGAAATTCAATAAAATTTTTGACCTAAAACTAATGTTTTTTTTTATTCCTTCCATTAACCTTTCCACTCAAAAGTAGGCAGTTCTTTTTTAGACTAAGTATTTAAAATAAATTTATGCCGATTAATATAACCAATTCTTTCCTGGCTAGATTTAGTTACTAAATTCACACCCTGTTCAATGCTTTGGCTGAGACATGGAAAATCTAGTATTTCTAGAGGTTTAGTTCTAATCTGAAGCAATTGCTCATTGGTAAAATTACTTAGCAAAGGTGGAGGAGTGATTATCTGCTCATTCCAATTAATCAAATCAATATAATCATTTATTAGAAAATTTATAGATCTTGGTAGCTCAAAATTTCTGCTGCAAAAGGCTGCATTGTGGCTTCTTTTTCTAGTAGCCATAATTTAATTTAATAAGATTTTAACTATTTTATTTATTACTGATATTTTAAAATTAAATAACGTATTTTAATACAAACTTTTAACATTCTAGGTACCTAAATAGGAATCTGGAACGAAAAAAACAAAAAAGTAATATTAGGTTTTATATCTGGTGCTATGAAGTAATTCTGTAATTCGTGCCGGGAACCCAATTTTGGCCATCCGAAAGCAAAAAAATTAATATTTAGGGTCGATTTTTACAATTTTTGGCCTATTTCCCATACAAATTCATATGGAAAAAAGTGAGTATCGGTAGGGGGGGTAGCGAAGGTCCCACGGCCTTGATTTTTGGTGTAGACATTACTATTACAAAATGATCAACCTCACAATATGTACCTAAGCAAAATCTTGACCTTGACCCCTTTTCGATCCGGCCTAGACTAAATATGTTAAACCTATTCACTTGTGAATAAATAAATAAATAACAATTGTGATCATCATTACTCAAAATATCATTCATTTTCAAAATACTAAAGCTACACTGAGAGCTATACGGGCCATTTCCAATCATAGACAGTTTTGATAGTGTCCAGGTAGTATAACTGGAAATGTACCACATAACTTTCAGTGAAGCTTCGGTATTTGGAAAATTAATACAATATACATGCCCACTTGAATTACCTGTACAGAGGTGCAAATAGTCGTGTATCCTAGTAACATTGTTACAAGAAAGAAATTTAGCTGACAAAGAAATTGGGACAAAGGATTAAACGAAAGTAAAGGAGACAAGAAAGGGACTAAAAAAAAATATATTTATAAAAAAAAATTTTAAAATAAGGGTACAGGGTGATGGGCATGGAATTAAAAAAATGTAACAAGTTTTGCCTTTAAGAGGGGAGTATTCTGGCAGAAAGGATTTCCTACTTTCTTCAGGTTACAAGACAGAAAAAAATTATTTACATGTATGTACCTGCATGCCACATTCTGATACTAAAAATGAACTATGACAGAATACAAACAAGCTCATTAGCACATCTCAAATTTTTTTTATTATGAAGAACAGTAATCTCCTTACTAATATTACTGATGTTTCTTTCTCTTCACAAGCTCTGATTACTTCGGTGACATCATCCTGAAACTGTGATATTTGAAGACTAAGGGCACTAAGCTGCATTTCATTGTCTTCTTTTTCTTTAGCCTTCTGAAGCTTTTCAACGTCTGTTGCTTGGGTTTCGAGTGAAGTGGTTGTATCAAGAGAGTTGGTGCACTTTAAAAAAGTCATGAGTGAATGCAGGACTAACTGAACTATGCTAATGAAACAAACCTTGAAAAATTTATGTTAGCCAATGTCACCAATTACTTTGAAAAAATATTTAAAATACTGTATTATGGTAATTATTAATCTTCTGAAAATTATACAATGATATACTATATGTACACATGCAACCGCTGTTTAAAAGCAATTATAGAAAGAATATTGCTATGTCTAATCATATCAACTCTCACAAGAATATCAGGGAAGGCGTTTTGAAACTATAGCACAGGGCTGCAGGAATGAGAGCTATTTTCACGGTGGGTTTCAATAGGTCGAACCCAGTCTCCCCCCCCCCCCCCCCCCCCCGATAAAACTCTGGTAAAAAGAGAGTGCAAACTCATTTCTTTCAAAATAGTATTCCAATCAGGGATGGGAAACTGCTAAATTTTTAAGTCCAGTTTTCAATTTAAATTTGAAAAATATTGATTTCAGTTTCAATTAAATTTTTAATTTTTTTTTTCAGTTTGAGTATTTTTTGATTCAAGTTTTATATTTTTTAGTTTGATTCAATTTACATTTCAATTCCAGTTCCAGTTCTTTTCAGGAGAGGAGAGGAAACACAAGGAGATTAGAGGAACATTTCAAAGGATAAACATTGGAGTTGAAGTTTGGTCATTCTCACAGATTATCTCACTCACTTACGTAGATATCGATAGTATAGCTATTATTGAACTGAAAAATTTAATGGTCAGAAAAACTAAAGGCGTCCTTACCAAGTGATTAAACTTAGGTCAACGGAAGGAGCACAGTCATTATTGAAAAGTGTCTTGATATGGGATAAAAATTTTCCTCCCTAATTCTTTTCCTTTCATTTTTAAAACCATTGTCTCTAGTACTTTCAGCTGCATTATTTTCTACATCAAATTAAAGGATAGGCTACCTTATGTTGTTTCGTGCTTGGTCTCTCTTCACACGGAGGTCAAGCTGGTGGCCCCGCCTCTAGGTCTGGCTTAGTGGAGGAGTGAGTTGCTTTCTTGCACTCCACCATACATAGCCAGGCATGTCCAGCTCATCTGGTACTATCCTGAGCCAGGCATCCAGTCTTCTCTTGAACACTTCAACTTTGACCCCCATTACGTTTCTAAGGTCCTTTGGAAGCTGGTTGAAAAGTCTTGGCCCCCTGACAACAAAGTTATTTTCCTTCAGAGTTGAGGAGGTCCCTTGTCAGGCCTTTAATTTGGGAACACTACACATTCTGCCTTTCCTATTTTTCATTGTTGTTGGAATGGTAATTGGGTTTAGTTTTAGACCAGTTTTTCAATCATTTTCCATATGTAGATTATGGTGTACCCCTCTCTTCTTTCCAGGGAGTACAGATTTAGTTTACATAGTCTTTCCCAGTAGTTGAGTTCTTTGCAGCCATCAATCTTGGCTGTGAAATGCCTTTGCGTTTCTTCTAGTTTATTAGTTTCTTCCTTTTTATATGGGGATGTCAAAACTGAGCAGTATTCAAGTTTTGGTATAATCAGTGTTTTTAGCAGGGGAATCATTACTGTCCTGTCCCTTCTCTTGAATGTTCTTAGTACCTGTCCGGTAACTCTCTTCACTTTATTTATCGCTATCTGATTTTGTGTTTCAAATTTCGCATCATCTGTCATTATTATCCCAACATCGATCGCTTTCATGCTTCTCTGAATTTCCTGTCTATCTGGAGCATAATATGCACTGTTTAAGTTCTTCTTTTCTATCATATCTCAGGAGCTGAAATTTCTCAGTTAAATGACACGTCTTCTGACCATTTGTATATTTTGTTGGATGGATATTTTAACCCCTTAGCTGCGTGAGGCTCCGAACGAAAACAAACGCACAGTGCGGAGTCATTTTCCCCAAATTTTGTTTGTTGTGTTGCTTATATATTTTTTTTTGATGATGTATCAACATTTATTATTGTTCAACTTGATTTAGACTATATATATGAGGAAAATATATTTGTTAAATACAGAAAAATACAGAAAATTTTTAAATGAAAAGTTATTTACTTACTATTTTTAGGCGAAGTTGACTTTTGTGTGGTAATCTTCAAAGCATTTTGTAGGGCAAATGAATACTTTGCATTGTTTTCATAAAAACTGTACTCCTTTTCTTTGTTTTTGTTTTGCACATACAACACATTGCCTTCTTTGGTGTCCTGATGCAATAATAGAAGACTCTTCCAAAAAATGACAGCCAGTCAGACAAGCTGGAGTTGGATCATTTGTAGGCCCACTACTAGAACGGGAACTGTCAGTGCTGTGTCCATATTTTTCAAATAAAGCTGTAATCAGTCTCTCTTTGAACTGCAGAAAAGTAAGACTACCACCTAGTTTTTTATGAATTACATGTGCATTCAGTACACTTATATCCAAGAAACGTAAATAAATCTTCTTATAATACCTCTTCAGATGAGATCTTGCACAGTTTGTAGCCGAGAGAAACTGATCCATCAAATCAACTCCTGCCATATTAGGTATGTTTATAGTCTATGCAAACTTTTGGCTTTTGCTTTTCTATACCACCTCTTGCTGTTATGGTTTCCATTTTCACATCATGAATAGTACTCATGACAAACATCTTTTCAATCTTTCCACCTCATGACCATCAATTTATTTGTATCGAACAGCTGTTTCACCTTTCTTCAACTTTGCTGATGTCACTTCCTTTGGCAGTCCTTTTCTGTTTTTTCGCACAGTTCCAATGACATCTGTTTTATGTGACAAGATAATCAAACAGAAATATACTCAAATAGTAATTATCTAGGCCTAGGAAGTACCCTTTATCCAACATATTTTCCATAAGTGAGATGACTATGTTGGTTGAATGGGACTGTTTTGTTTCATCTACATCACCAACATTTATAGGAATCTGTGTTCCTTTACCTGTATATATAATAAAGTTATATATATAGCCTGTTTTGGCTTCACAGAGCATGAAACATTCCACTCCAAATCTTGCACGTTTGAGGGGAATATACATTTTCCAGCTCAACCTTCCCTTCCATAGTAATAAGCTTTCATCAATTGAAATGTCACAAGAAGGGACATAAGCTTTTTGAAAGCTTTGTTTATATAAGTCTAATACCTCATCAATTTTGTACAGTTTATTGCTTGAATCGGTACTGTCTGAGAAATGCAAAAACCTCATCACCAACAAAAATCTATCCCTTTTCACAATACTATAAAATATGGGCGTATCTAGTAGAGGTTTTCTAGAAAAAATGATTGTAAATTTGGTTTTTGTACAATTCCCATCAAAAGCAATATGCCTTCAAAAAGCCTTATTTCTTGCACAGAAACATCACTCCAGTCATGAAGCCTACTCCGTTTAGGAATTCCAAATGGTTGCCCTCTCTTTTCTGAAATACACTTTTCAGCATATTTATTTGTCTCATCACAAATAAGTTTTATTATTTCATCAGTAACCATACATTCATAAATTCCTAATACATCATTTTCTTCTATATTATTACTAATTTTAGGGCCACTATCACCCGTAAATGGGAAAGGATTGCGCACATTACCATTTGGACACCATGAATCTGCACTTGAATTGCCTATATCCTCAGATTCACTCTGATCAGAATTAGATTCAGTATCGGAATTGAAATCATCATCACTATCTGTATCAGAAAGACGCAAACTATAATCATCATCATCATCTTGTAATAACAATCGCAAATCACTATCACTTTGAGGTTTACGTTTTGCCATTGTCACAAATAAGGGAGGCAAGAAAAAACACTTCGCACGCACGCAATTTCTGGCAATAACTGAAATACAACAGTTCTAATTTATGTACTGATATTTTTTAACCAATCAGAGTGTGACTGATGTCATGAGTTAAAACAAAATCAACGAATCATAGATGAGCACACATATTTGTGCTTTCCGCAGGCTGTTATTCACGATAAATTCGTGGCACACACATGTGTGTGTTCCGCAATACCTCATTGATGACCGAGCGCACAAATATGTGCGCTCCGCAGTTAAGGGGTTAAATCCATACAAATGTTGTCGCAAAAAAAGGAAAATAATTCATGTTATTAATATTTTTTTTGCAATCCGAATGCTCCTCAAAACTATAATGCAAAACTGTTATTTTTAATCTACTCAAATTCAGATTTTAGTTTTTGATTGTTTTTCAATTTCAGTTCGAATTTTGATTTTAGTTGTCAGAATTTTTTTCAGTTCAAGTTTTTTTTCAATTTCAGTTCATAAAATAATATCAGTTTTATCAATTTATTGATTCCACTTTGATTCAGTTTCCCATCCCTGATTCCAATTCTTAATTTTTTTTCTATTTTGCTCTTGTGCTGCGTTACAGTTGCATTGCAACACTCAAGACCTTCATAAATTAAGTAAAGGATGCACTATTTTACAAAGTATTTCTCTGCTCATAAGCAGCTCGTAGCATCATTACCAAGTATAAAGAAGGTCAGTGTGCCATCTGTTCCAATAGTCGAGATACACTGACCCATAAGGTAGGTGTGGCCCAATGTATCCCGACTACTGGAGCCGATGGTAGCAGCGAGGCTTCCATACGTGGCTCATCATTATTCTCAAGAAATGTGCATAATTTTTAAAGCCACACAAAATAAAAAAACCTCTCTTTTTCCTTTAAAAATTGTTGTGAATAGTAATAGATTCCTCACAAAAGGTCTGAATACTTAAAACTGCATTGCTCTATATTACAGCGTTTCTTAACCTGGGGTGCTAGCACCCCCAGGGGGTCCTGAAATCGATTTTTTGGGGTGCTGGAAAAGGGCTTCTGTCATGTGCAGTATGGATATGTTAGGTCCATTAACCAAACTCCTAATCTTTTCTATTTTATTAACAGATATTATTGTATGAGAATTTGAATATATATTTAATTATGAAAAATTTATTGCACATTTACATTATCACCATTAATATTAAGAAGGAAGACATTGACTGTGTGTCACAAGAAATTTACTTTTTTTTGCACGATTTTGACCCCAAGATTAGGGGGTAAGTAATTCTCCTTGATTGTTATTCTTAACATTTCTTTTGGCCACTTGATCTATTGTTATATTCAAGAACAAGTATTTTATTATATTGTTATATTCAAGAAAGTATTTAGGTTTAAATTTGTAAATACAGGGTGTCCCATAAGTCCGGCATCATAGGAAAAATAATAAAAAAAGGCAAAACAAAAGCTTTTATTTAGAGAACATGCTCAATATGTCTACCACTGTTTTCAATACACAAATTCAGACGTGATACCCAGTCAGCAAGCACACAGTGAATCATGTCAGGAGTAATGGTGTTACATGCCCCAATAATGCGCTGCCACAAATGTTCAACAGTCCTAATTTTCTCTACGTATACCAGCGCTTTCAAGTGGCCCCCGAGATAAAAATCTAGTGGCGTGAGATCCGGGCTTCTAGCTGGCCATTCCACAGGCCATCGACGTCCTATCCAATCACCAGGGAATTGTTGGTACAGGTATTCCCTTACTTGGGTGCTGTAATGTGCAGGAGCGCGGTCTTGCTGGAACCATGTTAAGAAATTTCCTTCTTCGTTCAAGACATTGGGAAATGCTTCTTCCTTAAGCATATGTAGGTAGGTGCCTCCAGTGACATGTTCATCGAAAAAGAGGGGGCCTATGATGCGATCCTTCCAAATGCCACACCATACCATCACCCGAGATGCACCTTGTTCCTTTGAAGAGGTATACCAGTGAGGGATGTTTTTAGACCAGTAGCGGGTGTTCTGTTGATTTACCTCACCATTTCCATAAAAAACAGCCTTGTCAGTGAACAGAATGGTGGATGGGAAATTGGCATCCCGAGCATAAGAAAAATATGAATTATGGTTTGTAGAAATAGAAAAATATTAATTTCTCCTATGATGCCGGACTTATGGGACACCCTGTATAATTCTGTGTGTCTTGTCTTAATATCGTTTTAAAATTTTCCTCGTTTATTTTTTACTCTAAATGTGCTGCTTTTAAATGTATGTTCACTTTGCTTTAACTTGATATCTTTTTATTGAAAATATTATTGGTCAACTATAAATTGTACTCATATTCTTATTTGTTTTGTATTTGCGTGGTGCTTTTTGATACTAACCAGGTGAAGGGGGTGCTGGACTGCCTAGACCTAACTACAGGGGGTGCTGATGTCGAAAAAGGTTAAGAAACGCTGCTCTATAATATAGTTAAAACATTAAAATACAAAAAAGATATTTAAAGTACTTCCCTGCGCGATATATTAAATTAAATATGGAATAATTATACTGGTTTTTTTTAAGTCTGTTTTGATAAAAATCAAGCATGAAGGTGAGGTTAATTTATACAGGGTCTCTCTTCAGTTTTAAAATGTATTATTTGTCAGTAAACTAAAATCCAGAGACTCTCTGAGGTGGCATTAAGCACAATGTTATATTTTGGGGCTGAATATCACTGAAAATCTATGACTTTAAAGTTTGCAAATTTTTCATTCAGATTAAATGTTTGGCGAGCAAAACTTACATATTCTAACTTCAATTCATCCTTCCCAGTTTCCTCAGGTGGGTAATGATCCTTGTCAATTTCTTTGAAGACATCAGTAAGGTCACTTCGCTTTATTTTTCCATATTTGCAAGATGAACTAATTGTTGACTCTGATTGAATTGCTGTGAAGTCTTTAAAATTCTGAGAAATAAACCTTAAAATTTAAGCTAGTCCAACACATTTTCAAACTTCAATAATTTATGCGAAAGCAGAGAAATTATAAATTAAAAATTTCTTACATCTTTTTCAAATTGATCTTGACTGGAGAGAGTCCTTCCAAGTTGTTCTGCGTGGCTATGCAAGAGAGTAGGCAATATTTTGTTAGCTGGTAGTTTAAAGAGATCAGAACTCCATTCTGATTTATCTGGATTCTTCAGAAACTCTGAAAATTGCATGCCCAGTTATATGCTATAAAGCCTAAGCTGCTCTGCACACAATATTGAAATCACTGGACCACACCACACCACTATCCTACAAGTTTGAAAGGCTTCTTAGTACAAATTGTTAAAAATTCTTTTACTTTTAACACTTTCCATACATTTCCAGTTTAGTTTTAGTATAAACACACAATTTTAGACCAGAGTTCTTTGTAAAAAGAAACTAATTATCGATACTAGCGACAGGAAAACAGAGAACATACCTGAAAATGTATGAGAATTTATTTTATAACACTGATGCCAAGCGGATGTGAATGAATGACAATGGTTGATGCCATAATGAGCAAAAGGAACATCATCGCTTGAAACAGCCTTGTATTTCCTTGCAACACTTTTACAATGTGGTGGAATCCATGGTCTCTGGAGGACTTCATTCAATTTTCTACATGCTTCTCTTTGAATTAAGAAAGCCTTCCCTAAAAATAAAGTAAAATTTAAATTAACTAACTATAATCTTTATACATAAAGAAAGAAAAGATC
The DNA here is from genome assembly GCA_023014485.1 of Bathynomus jamesi. NCBI lineage: Eukaryota > Metazoa > Arthropoda > Malacostraca > Isopoda > Cirolanidae > Bathynomus > Bathynomus jamesi. Next base: position 600,253 of record JAJOZX010001321.1, read on the forward strand.
TAAGGCAGCGTTTCTTAACCTTTTTCAACATCAGCACCCCCTGTAGTTAGGTCTAGGCAGTCCAGCACCCCTTTCACCTGGTTAGTAGCAAAAAGTACCACGCAAATACAAAACAAATAAGGATATGAGTACAATTTATAGTTGACCAATAATATTTTGAGTAAAAAGATATCAAGTTAAAGCAAAGTGAACATACATTTAAAAGCAGCACATTTAAAGTAAAAAATAAACAAGGAAAATTTTAAAACGATATTAAGACAAGACACACACAGAATTATATTTACAAATTCAAACCTAAATACTTTCTTGAATATAACAATATAATAAAATACTTGTTCTTGAATATAACAATAGATCAAGCGGCCAAAAGAAATGTTAAGAATAACAATCAAGGAGAATTACTTACCCCCTAATCTTGGGGTCAAAATCATGCAAAAAAAAGTAAATTTCTTGTGACACACAGTCAACGTCCTCCTTCTTAATATTAATGGTGATAATGTAAACATGCAATAAATCTTTTGTAATTAAATATATATTCAAATTCTCATACAATAATATATGTTAATAAAATAGGAAACCTTAGGAGTTTGTGAAGGAGTTTGGTTAATGGACCTAACGTATCCATACTGCACATGATAGAAGCCCTTTTCCAGCACCCCCTGCTAGCACCCCAGGTTAAGAAACGCTGATCTATGGAATGCAATAGTTTCTGATATTAGTTAATTAGGATACTTTCTCATTCAAGTGCTTTTATTTACATGAAAAAATGTAGATGCAGCAAAGTATCACTGAAAACAGTTTCACTTGCTCCATTTTAAGAAAGTAGGGTGAGGTGGTTCAATTTGGGCCTAGAACTACTCAAACTGATTTTACTTTCTCCAGCAAATGAGACTGATTTAATTATACAGTATTCCCTTAATGTGCTTATAACTTACATTCAGTATGGCTAAACTGAGATGCATTTTAATTCCAACTGTACAGATATGATAGCAAATTACTTGTATAAACAAATTCTCATTTACTGTGAAAAATAACAATACCTCTTGATATCTTTGCAGAGTTACCATACCTAAAGGTTCTTTTGTTAAAGCTGGTGCATCTTTGGGCAGTTTTTCAATTAGAAACGTAAATATCCTTCGTAGATCTGCTTCATTTGAATAAAGAATTGATTGATAACCAAGATCTCCATTATAGCCCAGATCCTGTTAAAAATAAACAAACACTGATTATCATGAAGCTACTGAACTGAAGTCTAGGTGTGTCTAATTGTCTACAGGTTAATTATGAACATAAATGAAATAATGAAGTTAAATTAGTGAGTTACTGTACATACCTATTGTGGAAAATTTGGGAGTACCAAAATGGAAGACCCACCTAATCTTGGATAAGCCATATTGACATTAAAAAATAACTTGGGAGAACATGAACTCTTGCTGAGAAAAATTAGACACACACCAATGAAGAAACAAATATGGGATGAAAAGAAAAAAAGATGCCATAGCGAGAAATGGCAACACGGTTTTGGGAAGAAGAAAAAGATCTGGATAAGCTGAATAAGGAGAATAAGAGAGAGGACGAGGGGGCGCGAGACGAAAAAAGCCGGAATAAAAATTTTCATTATTGGTGTTAAGAAATAAAATTTATATTAAAGTTTCAAGGTAAGAAGTTCATAAATTTCCCTTTGGTTATTAAATTTAGGTTAAATAAGCTGACATTTCAGCTGTAATTGTTTAACAAAAGAGTATGGAAGTCCTGTTTATGGACAAATAGTTAGGCTGGTTCATCTTTGGCCTAGGTCTTCCATCTCCAACATAGCCTAGGTTGTGTTTAGGCTACTCTGGTTGGATCAGGACCTATTTTTTCCATATCTATAATGGTGGCCTGTGTGGGGATCGAACCCAAGACCTCCGTGTTATCAGCACAGTTTATCCAAGCCATAATATTTGATTGTTTACCTACCCAAATTAGGGATATTTTCCAAAGAACAACAGGAAATACATACCCTACCATTGGTGAAATAAGGAATAAATTTCCAAATGTTTTGTCAATGTACAAATCTTCAAAGATTGGTCCACAAATAAACCAAACAAAGAAAATTCAAACAAAACCAAAGCCACAACAACAACAAAAAGACAAATCAGAACAAAAAGTGATAGGTCTAACTCCTACACTACAAAATTTTAATGTTACGACAGAATTTGTAAATAAGTGTAAATTTTGTTCGGCTGATGATCACAATAGCACACGATGTACTAAATATGTAGACTTAGAATCCTGGATAAACAGGTGTTCTCAGTTAAACCTTTGTACTAAATGCACAGCTGCAGGACATACTAACAAAGACTGCAAAACAAAAATAAGATTCAAATGTGTTAATTGTGGAAGTTTAAATCATGTCTCTTGTCTTTGCGATTCATTTAAAAATTCAAATAAACAAAACAAAGAAAAATGTCAATAAAAATTCTAGTGTACTGCTACCTACAATAACCTTGGATTTAAAAAATAAAAAAGGTGGGACAACTCCTATAAGATGTCTAATACAGGGTGGGCCGTAAGTTTCCATACATAGGAAAAATAAACATTTTTATGGACAACCATTTTTATTTATATAATATGCTCTACATGGTTGCCATTGTTTTGAAAACACATTTCAATACGTGTTCCCCACTGTTGATGAACACGCATTAGCACAGTTGACGTTATGCTTGTAATGGCGTTGGTGATACGTTCCTTTAGATGATTTATGTCTCGTATCTTTTCCTGATACACCATGGCCTTCAAGTGCCCCCAAAGATAGAAATCAAGGGGGGTGAGATCTGGGGAGCCACTCCACAGGACCACGCCGACCAATCCAAGCATCCGGAAACTGCTGATCCAAATACCGACACACGTGAAGACCATAATGAGGTGGAGCTCCATCTTGCTGGAAGTAAACTGGGAAGTTACCTTCCTCGTTTAGCAGGGATGGGAAAATCTCTTCTTGCAGCATGTTAAGATACCTTTCGGCATTAAGATTTCCACTGACAAAAATTGGTCCAATAATTCTGTCACCCCATATCCCGGCCCACACCATCACTTTACTGGCACCTTGCATCTTCATCAGACTCAGCCAGTTAGGGTTAGCATTACTCCAATAACGTATGTTTTGCCGATTAACCTCTCCATTGACGTAAAAATTTGCTTCATCAGTAAACAAGATCTTACAAACACATATTCTTAGGGTATCTGAAACATAAAAACAAACTTTTAAATTTTCTTATGTATGGAAACTTACGGCCCACCCTGTAGATTCTTGTTCCCAACAAACATTTGTAGATCAATCATTAGTTAATCAATTAGGCCTACAAACTCATAAAAATGAACAAGAATTGTGTATAACATCATTTGTCAAAGAAAATGAACAGAAAGAAAAATATGGTAGTCAATTTAGATCTGGATATACCCACAGAGAATAAAACAAACATAGAAGCAGTAGTCATTGAACAAGTTGGTCAACAAAAATTTAAAACAAGTAATACAACAACTTAAAAAGCAATATAAAATTGCAGATAGAAATTTAAATGATGATACAATAGATAATGTTCAAATGTTAATTGGAGCTGATTATATTCACTTAATTCAGAAGGGCATAGTCAGAATAGGAGATGGGATGGCTCTAGATACTCACTGGGGTATAGCTCCACTGGGACACATAGATAAATATAAAATAACAATGAAAAATAAAAATATATGACTAACAAACTTGCCCTATTATGACAAGGTCTTACACAACTCAAATAATGACATAAATACTGAAATATTAAATAAATCATTAACAACTGAAGAATTAGATAAAGGTGTACAACAGCTCTGGCTATTAGAGTCAGTGGGGGTGCAAGATGGTGATCATACAGATGAAAATCAATTAATGGTTGAAAATTTTGAAAATACCATCGTGTAGAAAATGGCCATTATTCAATTGAACTACCTTGGAAGATCAATAGTCCAAAATTAAATGATAATCTAAAGGTAATCTCTATAATTTGATGAAAAGATTAAAAAATGACAATAGAATTAAAATGTATGATGATGTTTTCAAAGACCAGTTAGAAAAAGGCTTCATTAAGGAAGTTAAAGATCACCCCTTTAAAAAAGACAACTGCCATTATCTTACTCACACAGGAGTCTATAGAAAGGATGCACCCACAACAAAACTTAGAGTTGTGTATAACTGTAGTCTTAAAGATGGCAATAAGCATAGTTTGAATGACTGTCTCATAGAGGGGCCTAATCTTATTTCAGACCTTGTAAAAATCCTTCTAAGATTTAGATTAGATGACTATGCAGTTCAAAGTGATATAAGCAAAGCTTTTTTGATAATTCATCTGAAAAATGACTATGACAAAGATCAACTAAGATTCTTGTGGTTTAATGATCCATATGACTTAAATAAAGGGTTTAAAACATTTAAATTTAATGTGGTTTTGTTTGGAGCAAATGCAAGTCCTAGTTTACTGGCTTTAACTATCAAACATCACTTAAATTTGTATGATGAAAATGATTTAACTGTTCACTTCTTGAAAGATCACTTCTATGTAGATAACCTTGTAGGATCAACCAAAACAGTCAGAATTAAATGAAGTTTACATAAAAGCAGATAAAATAATGAAAGAAGGTAATTTTGAATTAAGAGAGTGGATCACAAATAATGAGAGACTAAATCAAAAAATAAAATCAGAAGACAAAGGATTGACAGAACCAACAAACAGGGTGAAAAGTTGAAAACATTAGGCATGATCTGGGATTTGAACTCAGATTCTAAAGTTCATGATTCACTCTGCACAAAAGGCAGATACAACAGCGAACACAAAAAGAAAGATCTTATCCGAAAGTTCAAAAATATTTGATCCTATGGGTTTACTTCTTCCTTCTACTATCAGATCCAGGGTTCTTTTACAAGAATTTTGGAAACAGAAAGTAGACTGGGATGATCCTATAACCAATAAACAACAAGATAGCTGGAAAAGGTTAGCTAAAGATCTCAATAAACTACAAAACATAAATATTCCCAGAGTTTGTGGACACAGAGATACACCTCAAACCTTGCATGTATTTGGCGATGCCAGTGAAAAGGTGTATGGCTGTTGCGCTTACCTTGTAGGTGAGGATGGCAGCCATTTGATCTATGCCAAGGGGAAAGTACACCCTTAAAACAAAAGAAAACTATTCCTCAGCTTGAACTACTTGCAGGTTATCTAGCTGTAAAAATAACAGTATTTCTCCATGAAGTCTATCAAGATGTAAACATCACAAATACATATATTTGGCTTGACAGTCAAATCTGCTTGGCATGGATCAACTCTGATGAGTTAAACTCAAAAAACATCTTTGTCCGTAACAGATTAAGAGATATTAAAGAAGCTAGACAAAATTTGGCAGGGCTGTGGAGTCGGAGTCGGAGAGTCGGAGAGTCGGTCAATTTTGAGTGGAGTCGGAAGTGCATAGTTGGATGGAGTCGGAGTCGGTGCAAATCCTTCAACTATAACCATAGCAGCCTAGGCCTAGACCTAGCTCAATTTTATGAATAAAATAGATTTAACCTAATGTTTTAATATATAATATATATATAAATAATATATAATATATAATATATAAATAATATATAAATATAGTTGCTTATAATTAATAATAAGGAAATTTAAAAATTTTGTACTAGCAACCCTAAATCTTTATCAGATTTTTAGATTTCAATTTGATAAGTAATGATAACAGCGTAATGTCACATCAAAAGTATAAACCTGCTGTTTTTTAATATTTTTCACTCACTGCTGATGGAAAATATTACGTATGCCAGTGCCAAAAGGGCACTGATGATCAGGAAAAAATATGCGATGCCAAAATTAGTGCCTTCTCACGTGAAGGATCCAATGTTCCAACAAGAGCAGGAAATCTAAAACACCACCTTCAACAGCATCATCCAAAGGATTACAAAATTGTGAATGAAAAGGATGATGAAAGAAAGAAGAAGGCTGATGACAATTCAAGCACAAGTTCTCATCAAACTACTGTCACAAAATATTTTATGAGTGAAAAAGTCACAGTGACTATGACAGCAGACACATTTAAAGCATGCATAATTGAAATGGTTGTAAAGAATTCTCTCCCTCTAACATTTTTTTCAGCCCCGGCCTTTGCTAATCTGAATGGGGAAATAGCAAATATACTTGGCATTTCATTAGAACGTGGCAACATTCGTAATATGATAATGGAAGAATCGCAGAAGCATGCACTAAAAGAATGTCTTCGAGGACGAATCCTGTTCTTAAAGATGGATTCCTGTACTCGCCATAGAGTAAACTATTTGGCAATTAATATTCGCTTTATCGATGATAAAAAAAAAGTAGTCACGCGGACATTAGCAGTAAGAGATACTAAAGCACAGCATACCAGTGATTGAAAAACTACTAATGGATGTATTAAATGATTTTAACATCAGAAAGGACCAGGTATTGTCAATTGTAACGGACAATGCTTCCAACATGGTGAAAACACTTGAAAAATTTAACAAAAAAGAAGTTGTGGAAGATTCAGAAGACAGTGATGATTATGTTGATGATTATTCTGAAGATAATGAACAAGTAATGGTGGTTGATGATCATGATAGTCACGATACATTAGATTCATTTGTGGATACTGCAGCAAGAATATCCAAAATCCATCATATGCACTGCAGTGTCCACACACTGCAGTTGGCAATATGCGATGGCTTGAAAGGACAACATGCAGCTAATCTCATTGGAAGAATATGAAAAGTTGCTGTGGCAGCTAGAACGCCAAAACTAGACTCTATTTTGAAGCAATGAGCTGGCAAAGGAGCAATTTTGGACCAAGCAACTTGGTGGGGCAGCACATACATGATGATTCAATGGATTCTTGAAATAAAACCTTTCCTTAGCGACATGGCCTCCCCGGATGTCATCATGACTGAGGCTCAGTGGGATCAGGTAAAACAACTTGAGGGCTTACTTCGCCATCCTTATAACGTGACAAAAAAATTGCAATCAGATGATTTGACTCCTGGCTTATTCTATAAGGAGTGGAGGATGCTTATTTTCCATCTTTCGCAAACTGGTGGCATACTAGCCGATGATATAAGGAATTCGATGATACAGAGAGAAAAGCTTCTGCTAGACAATGATATTCTTTTGGCTGCTATATATGTTGATGCCATGTACAGAGTGACATTAACAGAAGCGCAGCAAATCAGAGCCAAAGCTGCCTTATGTGATGTAGCCATACATATTGAAGGTCTACGAGATCATGGTCATGATGAATCCGAGGCAGTAGTTGGGCCACTTCATGGCAGTCATACGATTTCATCGTCGTCATCAAATTCAGGCTCTGATGAAGAATTAGATTTTGAAAAACATCTGGACAGACAAGAACAATCAAAGCGAAGGCGATTGGAATTGGAACAGGAGGAACACCCCCAGAGTGCATTGGATAAATTCAAAATCAATTTCTATAAATCATTGGAGGAGGTGGAAAAGATTGATCGTTCATCAAAGTTGACTGTGAAAGAAGCAATTGCTAAATATCCCAAAATTGTCCAAGATGCTTCTATGACTGTTACGGCCTTGCCACCTACTCAAATTAGTGTAGAATGCTTATTTTCAGCCCTTAAAATTATCCGCTCTGACTTAAGAGCATCACTGAAAGAAGATTTAATGGAAGCAATCCTTTTTTAAAGAACAAATTCAGTTTAGGTTAGTACATTTTGTTACGGTTGTTTATAATAATACAAAAACATCTTATTAATTTGCTAAACCAATAATAATCTTATTTTGTTTAAGCTTCAATCAGTTTGTATTTTGGGATTTATTGTAATTTTTTAAGAGAAAAAAAGCCATTAAGGCATAGTTACAGCCACTAAGTAACCTGATGAGTCATGTGGTAGTGACAAAATGCCTTGTTTATGAATCTCCATTGGCCTAATAAAGCTAATCGTAATCAATTTGGCCTTAACATTCCATCAGAGTCGGAGTCGTAATTATACAAGTCAGATTTCTGGAGTCTTGAGTCGGAATGTTAAAATTTTTGGAGTTGGAGTTGGAGTCGGCAAATTTTATCACTGACTCCACAGCCCTGAAATTTGGACATAACCTTCAGATACATTCCAACAAAACAAAATCCTGCAGACTTTCTTACAAGAGGATTATTCTGTAAATTACTAAAATCCAACAAAAATTGGTTTCATGGACCTGAATTCATTCAGGATGAAACAATGTGGCCAGCAGAACAAATTAATGTAACACTTAACATGATAACCACAAATAAAGTTGAGCCACTATTAGATTATAACAATTATTCTGACTTTGGCAAACTTGTAAGAGTAACATCTTACTGTCTCAGATTCATTCACAACTGTTTAAAGAAAATAAATAAACAAAGAAATAATGATAATGAAATGTATACAAGTCTAGCTACCAAATATTGGATTAACCACATACAACAAACAGAATCCAAAAATGAAATAGATTTTCTAACAATTAGTAAACAAATGAACAATGTACCATCTGTGGTAATAAATTTGAATCTTTACATTGACAAAGATGGCTTGTTAAGATGTAAGGGTAGATTAAACAAATCACAAATAATAGTAAACAACCTCCTCTTCTTCCTAGGTTCCATCACATTACAACCCTAATTATTAGAGAGAAACACACTGAACTTTATCACATGGGTGTTCCGCAAACATTAAATGCCATTAGAAAGTTGTATTGGATACCCAAAGGCAGAATGACGTGAAGACAGTTTTGAATAACTGTGTCACCTGCAAAAGGATTCATTCCAGATCTTTCAGGAAGACCAATCCTCCTGATTTGCCAACAGAGAGAGAGACCTTTAATAGGCCTTTTGAAACAGTTGGCATAGACTATACAGGAAGTTTGACTGTTGGTCTGGGAACAACAGAACAAAAAATGTACATCATACTTTACACATGTTCATCTTCTAGAGCAGTCAGCTTAGACAGAGTGAGTGATCTCTCTGCAGAATCATTTGTCTATAGCTTTAGAAGATTTTGTGCTAAGCATTCTGTACCCAAAATTGTTTGGACAGATAATGCAACATATTTCAAGGCTGGTGAAAACCAAATAAATGACATATTACAAAATTCACATACCATAACATATCTACAAAATAACAAAATAAAATGGAAATACATCCCTGTTGCATCACCATGGTATGGAGCAATCTGGGAAAGGAATATCCAAACAATAAAGAATTGCCTAAAGAAATCAATAGGTAAAAAACAAATTGAATTCTTTGAACTTCTCTCATATTAGTGAAATTGAGAATGTTTTCAATAACAGACCTCTTACTTATGTAGGGGATAATATTAATGATGTAGAGCCTCTCACCCCAAATCATTTGATTAAGGGAGAAGTCATTAACCTTCTACCTGATTACAATATCTCCTTGGATGATCCACCTTGGAGTGATAATAATCATGATTTGCAAAATAGATTATCACAAATAACAAATATAAAAACAAAATTTAAAAAGCAATGGAGTGATGAATACCTTGTTGGGTTGAGAGAAAGGCATAAATATATACAAAACAAAGACTGGGTTAATGAAATCAGGGTAGATGTAGTTCTAATTAGACAAAATACACCAAGACAGTGTTGGCCATTAGGTAGAGTTTTAGAACTAAAAACTGGGGAAGATGGATTAACCAGGGTTGTAAAACTTAAAACTGCTTCAGGTGAAACTATAAGAGATGTATCACTCTTATACCTGCTAGAAGTAGGACCAACTACTGTTAACAAAAATGATCATGAAGATGAATCTATAATACATTCTGATGATGATGATGATCAAAATTTGACCCAAACTATACCAAACCTAACCTGTTCAATAAATGATGTAACTAGTCCTACTACTACAATAACCTATACCACAAATAGTAGACCACAATGTTCAACTGCTCTACATGCTAGGCAGATCTATGTTACAACAAAAGATAAGGGCTGGAGTATTGTAATATTTCCTATGGAAAATAAATTAAAATGCAATACCCTTTCATTTTGGAAAGAGTGAGGACTTTATAAAATGCTACACTTTTTATATTAAAAAGTGAGGAAAAACAAAAATGGAATAACAAATAAAACATGAATTATAGGTAATCTAAGATGGGTTAACAAATATTAAAGAAAAAATTGGGTTTCACATGCAATTTTTCCTTTCTGGTTGCCCCAATGTGTGGAAAATTTGGGAGTACTGAAATGGAAGACCCACCTAATCTTGGATAAGCCATATTGACATTAAAAAAAAAATAACAACAATAAAAATAACTCAGGAGAACATGAACTCTTGCTGAGAAAAATTAAAGACACCAATGAAGAAACAAATATGGTATGAAAAGAAAAAAAAGATCCCATAGCGAGAAATGGCAACACAGTTTTGGGAAGAAGAAGAAAAAGATCAGGATAAGCTGAATAAGGAGAATAATAGAGAGGATGAGGGGGCGCGAGACGAAAGAAGCCGGAATAAAAATGTTCATTATTGGTGTCAAGAAATAAAATTTATATTAAAGTTTCAATGTAAGAAGTTCATAAATTTCCCTTTGGTTATTAAATTTAGGTTAAATAAGCTGACATTTCAGCTGTAATTGTTTAACAAAAGAGTATGGAAGTCCTGTTTATGGACAAATAGTTAGGCTGGTTCATCTTTGGCCTAGGTCTTCCATCTCCAACCTAGCCTAGGTTGTGTTTAGGCTACTCTGGTTGGATCAGGACCTATTTTTTCCATACCTATGTTTAAAATAGGCCTAATTTTTAAAATACTAAAGTACTACTAGTAACAGCATAATTTTTCTGAGACTATAAATCTGTGTGTGCTGCAGGGGCAATCTTATACAGGAAATATCAACCTTTCAGGCATTCTGTGCAATGATTTCTCACTTCACAGAGGTCAGGGTATTCTGCTTATTAGGTCTAGACTGTGTTTTAAAAGAATTGGAAATTAGTAGCATTTGTCTTTGAGAGTCCTGCCTTCTGTTGTTACATTAGAACTAGAGACAATGTTAGGAGACAAATTCTCTGATCCTTCTCCTGAATAAGCATTCTCAATCTAACAGCGGCATGGTACCATACTGTACCCTACTGTATTATTTTATTAAATTTAAATATAAAATTTTATAGCCCCTAATTTTAGTATAGCTACCGATCATAACACAATACAAATAAAATCTATTTACAGTTGATTTAAGGAACTCTATATTTCTCATCAGTAAAAAACATGGGGGTTTCACAACAGAACTTTCTGAATCAACCACACTTTTATTTTCACTTACTTTTATTGACTCAGCAATTCTGGCAGCAGTTCTAAATCTCTGACTCATATTGTGAGGCAAGGATTGTGGAAGATCACATTCAGAATTTATTGCATATAAACATTTGACCATTAATTTGGCTATTTCAGATACTTCTAAGTCAAGCAAACTGTTGATGCCATCTTCTTTTTCCCTAAAATAATAAAACATTATAATTGGTAGCTACGAGCTTTGTTAACTAATGCTAAGTAATTTACAAAACATTATAAAAAAATATGGGAAAAATTCTGATTATATACAGGTAAATATTAAATTTCTGGGATAGTATCAAATTTTTGAACTTCTACCTAGCTGAAAGCTTTTTATACAATGACCACTTAACCTGGAAGTAAGAGTCACCCTGATTAGCTTAGCATATGAAATGGACTAATCACTGTAATCTAGTGTGCTGAAAACTTTATACATAATATAGCTACATTATTTACACTATTTACAAACTCTCTATTATTCATGAAAGCATCTAATTTTTTCTTAAATCTAACTAAGGCGCTACTATTTACAACATATGGCAAGTCATTCCAAAAATCTACAACTTTGACTAAAAAAGTATTTGTAGATCCAATCTACAAGTCTATTTCCTAATTTTCTTATTATATCTTTTTCTGAACATCTGCACCATATCTCCCCTCAAACAATCTCTCAAAACTAAACACATCAACTCCTTCAATCATTTCACTGTATCTAACCTTCTTAAGCTAGGGATAAACTTGACTGCCCTATGCTGCACACCTTCAAGCATATCTACATGCTGCCTATGGCAAGGTGACCAGGTTTGAATGCAGTATTCTGAGAAAGGACTAACATATGAATTATATAACGTACAGACGACTTCCTTATTCTTGTAACTAACATTCCTTTTAATAATACCTTGCATTTTATTTGCCTTATTTTTAGCATCTAAGTTTGATAAATATACATTGTGTAGCCATTTAACTGTTCTTGTATCATTGAACATTGGTATTACTCAGCCTATATCAAAATTAGAACAAGTGTACACGGGTATGAAGTCATCAAATATTTTGTGGTTTTGCAATAAGTGCTTAGCTGAAGTTAGGGACATACTCAAGGCAAGGTTTAAGAAAGCTGCTAGCTCTGAGTCCATTAGGTAAACTTTAAATAGCTGTAACTTTTTTAATACTGGTATTCATTTGCGACAAATTTCATTTGCACATTTGGAAAGAGGGGCTAAAACTACACTATAAACAAAAAACAGAATGGGGGGGGGGGGGGGGGGTCACTAATTGAGTGCTGGTTAAAATTTTTAAGCATTTTAGAACCAGTCGTTAAAAATTGTTATGAAAACAAATACAGTCGACCCTCGACTTACGTAATTAATCCATTCCGAGATGAGTTACTTAACTCAAAAATGACGTAAGTCAAACCCCAAAATACATGTAAATCGGGTAATCCATTCCAGGACCCCAAAAAAGTATTGAAAATAATAAAATAATTAAATTTTTTGGTAAAAACAGTGTATATAAACAGAATTATAATGGTAATTAATAATTATTATTAAGAAACACCATCTGTAAAAGAAAATACATACGGTATTAAAAATTAATAATAAAAAATTAATTTTAGACATTAATTTAGCTTATTAATTTGCCAAATTATTAATCACTTTATATAATGCACAGTAAAAATAACAATGAAATAACGTGAAATACCCGGCATCCTGCCAGTGAGTGGTCACACACTGCATTTGCGATTACGCAGCTATTACACAACACAAAATAATTACACAAGACAAATCAATTACAGTCAATGGGGGGCTTCTCTAACTCAAAATTACGTAAGACAGTGACGACATAAGTGGAGGGTCGACTGCAGTTATAAAATTATCTTAAAACCAAATAATCTTATAAAATGGTGTACAAAATAATACAGCGTACAAAATAAACTTCAAATGCAAAGGAAAAATAGCACTATCTGGCCATTTGGAAATTACTACCTAATTAGTATTAAATAAGGTATGTATTTAAATGTTCTTCAAAATAATAATTTCTTTCTTTGTGTTATCTTGAAGCTATTTTGTAATTACTACCTAATTGGTAATAACTAATATACTTAAATATTCTTCATATTTTCTTGTCAAATTTATTCTAAATTTATTTTTTTTATTGTTAAGTATGAGTACAACTCCTAATGACACAATGCATTGCCACTTCTTATGGAGAAAGGTACAAAAACTACAAACTGTGGCACATCCTTTAAATCAGAACTTTTTATATAGGGAACTGGTTGTTAAAATTTTGGCAGCTCATCACTGATTAAGGGTGTGCAGTTGACCTAACCAGGCACTCAAAAGAAATTGGGGTGCTATAAAGGAAAAGATCCAAAACTACTGATCATCCCTACATTTCATTTGCCTTATTTGTAGCCTCTAAACACAGTTCAGAGAGCATTTTGGCAATCTTTATTTGTAGCCTCAATTTTATGTACCTAAAATGAAAGATTGCCCAATTTTACCTTTATTTAACTTAAACCTACAACCTGTCTTTACTTGCCAAATCATTTACTTATAACCAGTGGTGTAGTGCTGTGGGAACGCGTGGGAATTGCATTCCCTTACTTTTTTTGGTAGACGGAATGGCGTTCCCTCACTGTTTCAAATAAATCCGAACTTACAAATCTCTAACGTCATGAAATTTTAATTCCTACCCTAGAAGAAATATGAGAAAGAATCATTAACTGTTTCATTTCTTTTAGCTTCGACTGAGGCAATGCTAGCCTATAAAGATCTGATGAAACAGTCACCACGGCGTACCAGTTGTTAACTTTTTTTTAGTTAATCATTCCAGTTGTTAGCTATTTTTATTGATCGTACTGGATGTCATACATCTAATGACACTGGAAATACTGCATCTTCAACCTTGGAATATATCTTAATATCCAGTGCATATGACCTCAAAATATCCCTGAAATTGGTCAGATTTCAAAAGATTTCCGGGGGGGGCTTACAGTGCCCCCGGAACCCCAGCTGTATGGGCTCGCCACGCTCGCCATTGTCCCCCCAACATCTGAGTAACACTTTCAAAATGCATTCCCTCACTTCTTTATTTAGCACTACACCACTGCTTATAACTATGTGCAAAATAAGTTGACTTGCAGGCAGAGCTGGGCACTTCCGCAAACCACAAATTCCGCAATTGTGGAAGTATGTTTTTCGTTTGCGGATTTGCATTTGCGGCAAAGTCATCGCAAATTAGTGAATTTGCGTTGCGGAACTAAGACCGCAAATGCAAATCTTTCGGCAAATTTCCCACGTGGCCACTGGGCTACAGTCACAGTGTTAACTTAATTTAACTTGTGTAATGTAATGTGTGTACAGTTACTACAGTTACAGTACAGTCTTCTCTAACGTGTCTAAGTCTCAAAATTTATGAAATTCAAATGATTAAATTTATTATTTAATTTATTTACTATTTACTTGGAGGAGGTGTTTTTGTTCAATATAATATATCAATATATGTAGTATTTTTATTTCTTCTACAATAGTGATTTATTGTAATAAATTATTTAGCCTTGTTTTTAATAAAAACAAGCTAAAACCATTAAAAAGATATAAAAACTTTTTATACCTCTTTAATGTTTTGGATACTTTTTAGTTAAAATTGCGATTGCGGAATTTGCGGTTTGCGGAAGTGTTTGCGGAAGTGCCCAGCACTGTAAAAATTGGAAATATGGTTTGCGTTTGCGGCACCAAAAATGGCAAGCAGTTTGCGGATTTGCGGTTGCGGAAGGTAAGGTTTGAGTTTGCGGATTTGCGATTGCGGAAGTGATTTTGAGTTTGCGGTGCCCAGCTCTGCTTGCAGGCAACTTCTTCACTATGGTAGCTACATCACTGACACTGAATTCATAGTACAAGACAACATATACCACTTTCTTTTGATCAACACAACTTTTCAGGTGCACCTAAAGCAAAAGCACCCCCTGTGTAATTTCTTTATTTATGGTTAGGTTTTTATGAAATTTTCAATATAGAGGTTTTCAAGGCAGACATTGGAATAATGCACACCATTTTTGAAAATTAAATAGAACACATCCACCCAAACTAGTGTTGAAAACAGGTTTTTCTGATATAGTTCATGCTGTTTCAATTGAATCTGCCCTTCATTTTTGGCGCAAATGCACCAGTATGGAGATCCCCCCTGCCTCCCAACAGGGTTTTGAAAAAGAGGGAAATTGTGGGCTAAAAAGGCCAGAATCAATTGAAACAGCATGAAATACACCAGAAAAACCTATTTTTTGTCAGTAATATTCACAGCAAAAGTAACCTAACCTGGTACTACTTACCTTTCTGGGTCCTGACAATGACCCAACCTTACCTTTCTGGGTATAATTGCTTATGGCATTGGATATCACAAAGGTTAATTGAATGCCCAGTTACGTCAACTGTATGCCCTTGACAATTGGTTGTCATGATATTTTCATTAAAACTAACGAAAATAACACAACTTAACCTAACTGGGCATTAGGGTGGATCAATTTTACATTTTTTTCGATTTCTATATTCTAATAGAGACAAAAACTTGCGCATGCATGAGAAAATAGCCTCTGCAAAATCTTAGCTTAATAGGTAATCATCTTCTGCCCCTGGCAGAGCGATGAAAATCATATTTTAGTAGTCAAAAACGTATTTTTCTTATTACTCTAGAGTCATAAAATTTTGCGCGTGTGTTATTTCATGCCTAAGCAACGATATAAATGCTATGGGAAATATATAAATGCATTATTTAAGACAGAGAGCCAATCTGAAAATATATATATTATACATATTTTCAAATCGGCTCTTTGTCTTAAATAATGCATTTATATATTTCCCATAGCATTTATATCTTTGCTTAGGCATGAAATAACACACACGCAAAATTTTATGACTCTAGAGTAATAAGAAAAATACGTTTTTGACTACTAAAATATGATTTTCATCGCTCTGCCGGGGGCAGAAGGTGATTACCTATTAAGCTAAGATTTTGCAGAGGCTATTTTCTCATGCATGCGCAAGTTTTTGTCTCTATTAGAATATGGAAATCGAAAAAAATGTAAAATCAATCCACCCTACTGGGCATTCAATTAACCTAACTGGGCATGGGTACCCCATAATGAATTCAGGACCCAGAAAGGTAAGTAGTAGAACATAAGAAATTTTTATAGTGGGCACACTAGGGGCCACTTTGGCCCATCGAGGTGGCTCCACTATGTAAAAACTGCCTGTACATTGGCAATAACCAATTTTTACAAAACTAATTAAGTATCAATTTAAAACTAAAGCTAGAATCTCTGGATCCAGAGGATCAGTCATAATAGGCTACTATCCACAAATATGTTACACACTATATCTATTTATAACTGACATGCAAATATATCAGATCCAAAGAATCCAGTCAATTTCATTATGGTACCCATCAATACCAGTACCATGCCAGCCAAAAATAAGTCACGGTCCATATCAATTGCGGACCAAGTCACAATTTACATCCATATACATTACAATATATATACTTAAGAGAAAAAGTGTAGGTGTGGCTGTAAAGACTGGACAGTAATGTAGAAATGTGTGTGCACCCATTTTGGGTCTCCCATTTAAAGGTGTTTGTAGGGCAAGTGAAGATCATGAGTTTTTCAATACCTCACAGTACTATGGGGGGCACCACTCGGCAGAGGAATCTCTCTAAATAGGGTGTGTAAGGACAGAGAGTATCCCCTAACCCATGATGCTGCCTCCCTATATCCCACAACACCTGTGTTGAGCTGTGGGATCTATCACCCAAATGCACATAATATATATGAAATAAACTAGTACCATTCATGCAATAAAAATGACCTTAAACACCATCACCAGATGTCCCTTGCAGACATCAAACTATCCAACCTTCTTTTGAAAGAATCAAGCGTATCTGAAGTCACCACTTCTGTCAGACTGTTCCAAAACTTAATTACTCTATTTGTAAAACTATGTTTTCTTAAATTTGTTCTACATCTTGGCTTAAATAATTTCATACTATGAACTCTAGTCTGATTATTGTGATCTTTAATGAAGAGAGACTCAAAATCTATCTTATCCAACCCTTTATCATTTTATACACCTCTATCATATCACCTTAACTCCTTTTATTGAGAACATGCTTAGATACGCCAGTCTTTCTTATATCATGTCTTAGAGATGGGATCATTCTTGTTGCTTGTTTCTATACTTTTTCCAGTTTTTCAATATCTTGTATCAAATAGGGACTATTAAATTGAATGCAGTATTCGAGGAGGGGTCTCACATATGAAATGTATAGTTGCTTTATAATATTGGGTGATTTGTATTCAATGTGTGTGTGCATGAGATTGAGTCTAGCATTTGCTTTATTTCTGATTACCATACAGTGATTTGAGGGTTTAAGTTCATTTGTCACAGTGACACCCAAGTCTTTCTCTTTATCATCATTTTTAATCCAAATTCCATTCATATTGTATTCAAATTCTGGATTTTTTGGCCCAATATGCATAACCTTGCACTTATCAACATTAAATTTCATCTCCCACTTATCTGCCCAGGCTGTTACTCTGTCTAAGTCTTTTTGTATTGTCATTGCTCCTGCTACTGACTTAACATTATGGCCTAATTTTGTATCATCAGCAAATTTTGAGGTTTTACATGATAGGCCCTTCTCTAGATCATTTATATAGACAACAAAAAGCAGAGGTCCCAGAACAGACCCCTGTGGGACTCCGCTCAATACGGGTCTCCAAGTAGACTTATTTCCATTTAGATGAACTCTGTTTTCTATTTCTCAGCCATTCTTCTATCCAATCAGCTATATGACCTCTTATACCATGGGCTCTAACTTTTACCAACAATCTTGCATGAGGAACAGTATCAAATGCCTTTGCAAAATCTAAGTATACTATATCTACTGGCTCTTTATTGTCCAAATGCAATAGGACTCCATCATAAAATTCAATCAAGTTGGTTAGACAGGACCTTCCATTTCGAAAGCCATGCTGGCTATCATTTATAAGGTTGCACTCTTCAAGGAACTCAGTAACTTTACCTCTAATGATACTTTCGAGTAATTTGCAAATAATGGAGGTGAGGCTGATGGGTCTGTAGTTTTTTGCCAAGTTTCTATTTCCTTTTTTAAAGATTGGAGCCACATTTGCTTTCTTCCAATCCTCTGGAATTTCAGTACATATCAATGATTTATTAAAAATAATTTCTAGTGCCTGTGCTATATTCTTTTTGGCAACTTTTATGACTTAACCTAGGCCTAGATGATATCCCACTCAGACTGGAAGCTCTCACCAGACAGCCATTTTAAAGCAACTATTGAATTCAAATTTCAGCTACCAGACCTGCGCAAGAGTATCACATGACAATGACAGCAGCCGCTGATTGGTTAATGATAACATGACTACGGTACATACGTCACAGGATGAGATGGTTTGACTAGTGAATAATGGCACCATAATTTAATAATTTTGAAAATAAATATCTTGATAAATAGGAATTTCCACCAAAATTAGTACAGAATAAAGTATTCTTGTTTTTGGCTATTATGCAGCTAAGGGGCATCGTGGCTTTATAAACATACACTACCAATACCCTTTTCAACTTTAGAAATATATGTACATCACACTACAATTAGTTATATACAGGTGTCCCCCGTTATACGATTGGGATGCGTCCCTAAAAACCACATCGTATATCGAACAATCGTATATCGAACTGAAGGCCTTATGGGAAAAATAGGGATACGTTCCCAAACATTCTGGAAGACCCCCAAAATTTGCAGATTCCACTATTATTTTGCTATATATTTTACTGTTATGTACAAAAAGTGTCTGAAAGTAAGAAATTGTGTTTAATAAAAGACAATTTATACATGAACACTCACCTAATCGTATTCAAATCCGGTCCAAGTCGTCAACGATGCATCAGTCCGAGGTAACGATGCCTACTCATCGCCACCGGGTGGTGGTGATGGGGGAGGGCCAGCTCCTGCATCGGTCAGCGATGGAGGAGGATCGATGGGCGATGCTGGACGATCGATGGGCGATGGAGGAGGATTGATGACTTCGGGAGAGTCCCTCGGAGATGGAGGAGTTTCTGAAGTTGCAAGAGAATCCATCCCCGAAGATGTTGGAGTTGGAGATCTAGCCTGCTGCCGATGTGCAGGAGTTGTTGCTGCACTTGCTGATGACACACTTCTCTCCTGCCTCGGCAGCTGTTGCAGGCTTGAAAAATTGGGAGATCGTAGTTTGCTTGGCATTCCTCCTTTTCTGCAGGTAGATCTCCCAATAAACGCTCAGACCCTTTTCAATATGATTGACAGCAGCAGCACTACGTTCGTAGTTAGGGTCCTTGTCCTTCACCAACTCGATGTACGTGTCAAATCCAGTCAGAATCTCTCTCAAGGTTTTGAGATCAAGCATTCTGACTGGGTCCTCATCGTCCTCCTCATTTGGGCTGGACTCAACGTAGGCACGGTTTTGTTCCTTTCTGAGACATGCTTTCAAGTTGGAGATCGTTAACGCGAAATAAGGCAATCGTAAATCGAAAGATGGGGGTACTTTTTTAAAATCGTTAACGCGAAAAATCGAACAATCGTATAACGGGGGATGCCTGTACTAGGAAAATATTATTTTATGGCGAAGTTTAAGGAAATTATGTTAGAAAACATTTGAATTTGCTGCTATCACCACCATGATCAACATGGCAGACATCAACCAATCACCAAGTGACACACGCTTTTGTGACGTCATCCAGCCAATCAAATTTAAACCTGGCTCTACCCCATGTTTAAAATCACGCCATTTCTCAATCTAGATTCCAACATGGTGTGCAAAACATGCAATCTTAATTATATCAAAGTTCATTATTATTATTTTAAATTATTGTTGTAGTGTGAGTATGTGATAACACAGTGCTATGATCTATCTACTTGTGAGTTGCCCCCCCCCCCCAGTCAATTGAATACCAGGTTGCGTCAACTGTACACCCTTGATGATTGGTTAGGTTAAGTCATGATATTTTCGTTAGTTTTAATGAAAATATCATAACTTAACCTAACCAACTGTCAAGGGCGTATAGTTAACCTAACTGGCCATTCAATTGACCTAACCAGGCATTCAATTAACCTTAGTTATTTAATTGGTGATAATTATTGTTTTTTTCTGCATTATTTGGTGATAATTCTTAGATTTTTTCAGCTACTTTTTCGTGCTTTGTGCAGTGGTACTTGTCTATCCAAAACACCTTAAAAGTGGCATTTTTTTCATAATTCCACAACTATTGACAATATCTATTACACAAAGCATGAAAAAACCATGCAGGAAAAACAAACTATCACCGAACTCAGTGATGCCCCTTAGCTGGTGCCCCTTAGCTGCCAGATGTGTTCTACCAAATCTTAACCTTATTCCAATGTCCACAATTGAAGGCCCAGTTAGATCAACTGTATGCTCTTGACAATTGGTTAAGTTGTATTATTTTTGTAGTTTTAATGAAAATAACATGACTTAACCCAATTGTCAAGGGCATATAGTTAACCTAACCAGACCTTCAATGGCAGACATCAGAATAACAGTGAAGGCCTGGTTAGTATTTGAAAACCTCTATATTGAAAATTTTATAAAAATCTGACCATAAATAAAGAAATTATACAGAGGGTGCTTTTGCTTTAGGTGTGCCACTTTTGAAACTGTCCTTCATTAATCTCTCTGTACTGTAAAATCTTTTATTAATTATGGGATAATTCTTGATGTATTCATTCTGGATAATAAGAGTTTCATCGCACTTAGAATATCAAAAGCAAATATAATTATAAAATATTAAAGCATAATTTTCTCATCATTTTGATATATGTCACTATGTTCGCAGATGTGTCCTTACCAAATTATGTAGATTTGAATATTATGACATTTTTGCAACATTTTTTCCCACCCTCCCAATATTTGCCTAGCAACATCATGAAAATATAATATATGAGCTAGGCTTAAGCTATTTTTTCGCTACTCTGCGACTTAATTAGTTAGATATTTTCTGTTCTGGCTATTTTTATTTTCGTAATTAAATTTGGTTTGGTCGTGTTTGTGATAGAATTATGAAGTACTGTTCGTGTGATTTCTGACTTTAAGAACTTTATTCATCATGTGCCCTAGATGAAGAGAAAGCATTGGATGTTTTTATCAATTATGGCTTTATTCTCTCATCCTTAACTTGCCCAAAATGTGACAGTGAGTGCCTAATACAAAAAGATCAGAAGATATTTAGGTGAAATAACCAATATTAACCTGTTGGGCCAACTGATACCCTTGATGATTGGTTAGGTTAAGTAATAATATTTTTGTTAGTTTTAGGCATTTTAGGTTACTATTTCCACTTGTTAGTTTTAGGGTTAGGTTAGGTAAGGTTAGGTTAATTAATACCAAAATACATTTTTCTAGTAATATTTGATGTGTTTTGCTTAGATTTTGACCTCCATTTCCCTTGAAAATGAGCCAAACTTCAAAGTAGGTACTACAACTTTGTTGGATCTCATTTCTGAGGGAAATGGAGGTCAGATTTGAACAAATCACATCAAATACTACTAGAAAAATATATTTTGGTGTGTAAAATGACTGAGTGACTCTTTATACATAATTACCTTCATTTTTGAATCTTAGTCCAGTCTGCAAAATTGTGTACACTATACTTAGAGCCTTGACTAGGGTCTACTGCTATCAAATTCAGTTAAGTTCCACAATCCAGAAGCAGTTCAGAAATAGTCCATAATTATTAACCTAACGGTCCTAACCTAACTAAATCTAGTATGTCTACAAACTGCGTCTGGATTCAGAAAAATCGCCAATTTCTTTATAGGTGCTGAGGTTTCATGCCACTTACTCATAGTAAGCCTAGGCCTATTGGACCTTCAAATTTTGCAAAAAACATTTTGGTTACGGACCCCGATGACTAGGTTAAAGCTAAATTAAGTTAAATGAGCGTATTATATTGCTTATATTATAATATTAAGCTAAATAAGGGTATTGTATTCTTTCGTTAAATCAAACCTAGGCATATCTAATCCATACTTACCATCCTAATGATAAAAAATTTTGAAAAATTATATTGTCAACTTCATCCATTGCTTTCGGCTAAGTAGTTTACATCCTTCCTGAAATTAAAGCCATTTTCTTTTCGTCAATCAAGTCAACTCAAATCTACCACGTTCTTCTCGTCCAAAACTCAAGATTCGACCAGACTTCACTCACAGCCGATTTAAACAGGGTGGCGCAAAAGTCGCGCATCATAGAAATTTTCAGTGTTGACTATATTATTTTTTCTCTTAGGTAGGGGATGGCTGCGAAATTAACAATAGACGAGAGAGTGAGCTTGGTTTTAATGTATGGAATAGCAGGTAAAACAAATGGATGAATCGGTACAGAATTTAAATTCTGTACCGATTCATCGATTTGTAGTTTGTCGTCTGCAGAATCAAACATTTCAAGATTTCATTGCATTATTTAGGCCCACATGTAAGAGAAAATATATTTTACTGATGTTAAAAGACTATGGTAGACTAAATTTACACATTTATAAACCTTAAGTAAACAAACAAAAAACAAACAAAATTTAACAAAACATCTTTATTGCGGATCATTCACAATCCATAGCCACTTAACTAAACATACAAATACAATCTTACGTACAAAAATAAGGCCAACATAGTCACTTAACCTAGCATGCTGGCATACTGTTTGATTAATTATCTGACAATTTTATGTATATTGTTATTACATGAGACATCTTATAACATTTATAACACTTATTATAACATAGCCACTTATTATAACATGGTTTACTAATGTTGTTTTGGAGTTTTGCATGTTTTGTTTTGTTAACGATTTTTGTTCGAAAGTGACTTCTACGTTGGTGAGTTAATTGAAATGTACTGTACTTCCATGTTGTGTTGTTTGGTTAAAAGAGTTTGTACTGTATTCAAACCTCCTACCACTTCAGACTAGTCAATACCCGTAGTTTTAGTAGAGTAAATGTTACTCCTCCACAGGTAGATCTGGAGGGCTTGGGGCTTTGAATCCTGTATTGTTTTTGTGTTGTTTGGTCTCTGGCCAAGGGAGGCCATAAGACCGTTGTTGTTTGGCTCATGGCCAAGGTAGGCCATAAGACCGTTGTTGTTTGGCCCATGGCCAAGGGAGGCCACAAGACCCTTGTAAGAGTTTGGTCTCTGGCCAAGGGAGGCCACAAGACCTTTGTAATAGTTTGCCCTATGGCCAAGAGAGGCCATAAGGGCCTTGTTGAATAGTTTTGGCGATGGCCAAGGTAGGTCATCAGCCCCTTGTTGAATAATTTGGGCAAAGCTGGGCACAAACCGTTAATCCGTTAATCGTTAATTAACGAAGTTAACTTTTTCGTTAACGATTTAACTTTTAAGTTAACTTTGAAAATCATTATCGGACTAATTAACTTCCGTTACATTTAACTTCCGTTAACTCAAGTCCGTTAACCCAAAAAATTCATAAATAAACGTTTAAAAGTTTCTATTATTTTCAGTGCTGAGCAGGTGCGCAATTAATCCGCCACTGTTAATAGTGATGAACGAATTTCCATTTCCGCAGTGCAAAATCAGGCGATATATTTGTTTCCGTCGCCACAATTTGTGTCTTACCAAATATGGTAGTTATTTATGGCATTGGTTTGAGCAAAACATGGTCGACTGTAAAATCAGGCGGAAAGATTTGCCATTTGAGTTGAATGTTTCAACTTCTTTCAAGAAATATCACGAGCATTTTAAGGCACTTTCAATAATATATATGTAACAATTACAACAAATAACTACATTCGTTTCATTTGCAGTCTGTCTCTTGCGCAACATGTTTGTGCTAGTGAATATTTAAAAATAATCGTTGTCAAGTAAGTCATGTCTATTTATAATATGTCTGTGAGTACCTTATTAGTAGTCTCCTTGATACATTTCAAAAACCATAAAACTGATCAGGTAAGATTTCAATTCTCATGTCACTTTGATGACATAAATTAAGTCAATTGATGTCTTACAATGGGAGCGTTTTCACCTTAACCCTTTATGTCCTGGCGGTACTTCTAGGTACCACATCTTTAAAATCTCCATAATTATTTTTCTACCCGGTTTTTCCAGGGTGAGGAAAAGCATGGAGGGTACAGTCGAGGAGGCCATGAAGCAGCAGTCCAACGAAGTGGGCAGCAACAGTGGAGGCAGCAACAACGAGGAGGAGGAGGAGGAGGATGACTTCTTCAGTGCTGTCATCCAGACAAAAGAGAGCAGCAGAAGCCACAGGTCACTCAAGGGCAAGGCCCATAACTTGGTCAAGACCTGGCTGGAGACCAACTCCAAGGACTTGCTGACAGATGCTGCCTTCTTGGGTGAGCAAGTGTTGGTGGACTTGTTCATCAAGTTCAACACAGCCATCCCCTCCAGTGCTGCAGTGGAGCGTTTGTTCTCTATGGGCAAGAACATCCTGAGGGCCAAGAGATCATCCCTGTCTGATGAAAACTTTGATATGCTAATTTTCATGAAGGGCAACATGCATCTCATGGACAAAATGGAGAACGAGAAGAAGAGGGAAAATTAAATTATATATATATTGTGTTTTTCATTTTTTTTATAATAAAAGTTAACGTTAACGGTTTATCGGTAACTTCCGTTACATGTTTAACGAATTAACGGATTAACGGTTAACGAAGTTAACCTTTTGGTTAACGGATTAGCGGTTAACGAAGCTAACTTTTTGGTTAACGGTGCCCACCACTGAATTTGGGCTATGGCCAAGGTAGGCCATCAGCCCCTTGTTGAATAATTTGGGCTATGGCCAAGGTAGGCCATCAGCCCCTTGTTGAATAGTTTGGGCTATGGCCAAGGTAGCCATAAAACCCTTTAGAGTAGAATAGTTTGGGCTATGGCAAAAGTAGGCCATAAAACCCTTTGGAGTAGTTTGTTTGTATGTGCCACTGTCTAACTATATAATTTTTGGCACAAAATTATGTGCACAGAACCAGAGCGCAGCAATAAAAGCCTTTACTCTCCGATCCTTGGTTATGTTCAGACAGGTTGTTGTGTTTGACACACATGTAAAGAGTACAGTGTGTGTGTGTATATATATATATATATATATAATATATATATATATATATATTTTGCATTCCTCTGAATCCAGTTGGTCTTCAAAACTTGGATTCACCACTCCAGTGAAGTCACTACCCGTAGTTATATTTGAGTAAATGTTATGTGTCCTACAGGTAGGTTTGGAAGGTTTGGGGTTTTGAAGGAACCCAATCTGTTTGCAAGGCGACTCGTTTTTACACTTTTTTCGATATTTGATTGGGGGTAGTGCGGAAAAGTTGCGATTTGGAGAGAAAATAAAGTGTGTAAAATTTTTTTGATCTACGTCAATACCTTCCGGTGGCGGCGAGTCCTTAAAAATCGAAAAATAGGCCTAAAAACACATAAAATTTTTATATAATTTTATATAATTTTTATATAATGTTCATTGTTCAATGACTGCTATTAATTTATTCAAGCCTATAATAGTGTTCTCAGGGTTGTTTGCACAGAAATATACCGGAATTAACATTTGTATAACATCTTGTTAAAACTTGCTTTAAATCAATATTTTGGATATTTTAACGGCTAAGACGCCACCGGAAGTTATTAACAGATTGTGCTGAAATTTTTATTGTTTATTTTGTAAGTCTTTAAAACCATTTTCCAATCTACCCCGTTAGGCCTATTTTTCGATTTTTAAGGACTCGCCGCCACCGGCGGCTGAGTAAAGATCCTCGAATGTTACATTTGAGACCCTTATATCGAGCCTTGTCTGTTTTATGCCTATATGTGAAATAGGACTTAGAATGTTGCACCTATATATGAAATAGGGCTTAGAATAGGTTGCTCCTATGTGTCAAATAGGACTTAGAATGTGTTACGCCTATATGTCAAATAGGACTTAGAATATGTTACGCCTATGTCAAATAGGACTTAGAATGTGTTACGCCTATATGTCAAATAGGACTTAGAATGTGTGTGTTAGGTGGGTGTAGGTTTGAATTCGTGCAATTGCTTTAGGTCTTTGTGATGTTAAAGTTCTGAGTTGAATTTTTTTATGTTAATGTTCTGCGTTTAATTTTGTGATGTTACAGTTCTGAGTTTAATTTTGCGATGTTAATGAGTCTTATGAGTAAGTTAAATTGCTGAAATAAATTTTATAACCTACACCACAGGTTGAATTAAAAATTTACAATGTTTTTAGTTAGGATAGGCTTGAGTGTAAAGAGCAGGGCCTACTTTGTGTGGTAGGCGTCTTGTATATTTAAATTGCAAATTGTAGTGATTGAAGTAGACCTTTAGTATATGAGTATGTTAGGCCTATTATTTAAGGTCAAGTGAAGTTGGCCTACTAAATGTTTATGTTGTGGGCCTACTAAATAGGCTTAGGTTGAAATTGGCCTATTTTTATAGGACCTAAAATGAGTTAAGCCTGTTAAATGAACAACGCTTTGTTTACGGTTAGTGTGAAGGTAAAGTTTGTGTTAGTGTAAATGTAAAGGGATCGGTTCCCCAATTACACGGGCCACCATCTGAAAAAACTATATAGGGCTATGGATTGATTGCCTGATACCCTCATCCGTTGGAAATTTCCAGCATATTACAGTGGAGATTTAACGACAAAAACCCTACGTTTTTTCGTTAGAGAGTTATGTATATGTAGGTCTTTAAAGGACCTCTTTATGTTTATTTGCCTTCGGTATTTGCGCTGCTTAATGGTAAAGAAAGAAATTGCCTTAACTTATTATTTCGTCGGGCCTCGCTTCTGTTCGTAGGACGCGACGATGTTTTTCGATGTAGGGCCGCGGTACGATGGAGTTACACAACGAGTTGCTTTGATGTAATTAATATAAGCAGTCACTGTATTTAAATACCTGAAGGAATAAGCCTATCCTTTTTTATAGTTATTCGGTTTTAATTATGAGGATTTCACTCAGAACTTATAGGAAGATAAAGGACATCTTCCTTGCTTAAAGCATCGCTGTAACATAAGCAAGCTTCGAGCGAGCCGCTAATAATAAATCGTTAGGAATCCGCTGATTCTTCAAAGTTCGTTGACTCTTCGCTTGATGTAATTTTCACGAGTCAGTAGTGGAAAATTTTGAACACGAAATAATAAATTTGGTTTTCTTGTTGTTATGCAGGCCCGATGCCTACATATGGGTTCTATGTATGTATGGCAATTATTTTCATTCTGAATAGGCTATGTCGCCAATCCCGAGGCAATTTTGTAGATATTTAATTCAATTAATTAATAACACCAGTACACATTTGAAAACTTGTCTATCGATTTTTACAAACTAGTTGGTGATTCTATATAATTTGAGTGCGTTGATCTAAAAAATATAGTTAGTTTTTCCCTATCACGTATGGTTTTCTTACTACAGGGTGTGTCATAAATCCCCCATTTATCCCCAAATGTGAACCATCTTATCGAGACCAACATTGGATTGCACATGCTAAACCATAAATTTTGTTGTTATAGACTACAGTAACGCTTACATAATAATGTAGGGTAAATATATATAACAACTAGTCCCGTTCCCAGCAAAATACTCTCTCCCCTCCCATCAATGGGTGGTTAACATTTGGGGACAGATGAGGTATTACAACACCCCTTGTAGCACGAAATCTTTAGGTGATAGAGTAAAACCTAATTAAAGCAGAATTAAATAGCTCCTAGCTCTTGGACAAGCATATTGCTTGTTTATGAAAGAATAAAAAAATAACTGAAAGAAACAAAATATATTTACCTTCTACTTGCAAACATTCAGGACTTATTCCAAAGACTTAAGACTACGAAGGTAGATCTGACTAATGACGACTAAACCGGTGCTTCTTTGATGTTTTCTTATGCTGTGCGTTAGGCTGATCTCGTTGCAGACACCAGCAGTAATCCGCCATCATATTTGTATGCCATCTTCCTTGATATCTTCTTTCCATGGTTTTGATGTCCTGGTGAAATCGTTCCCCTTGCTCCTCATTGACATCTCCGAGATTTTCGGGAAAACGGTCAAGATGCGAAAATAAGAAGTGAACTTTCAGGCTCATGTTGCAGCCTAAGGCGCAAAACTTTTTAAGTATATTTTCCACCAGTCTTTCATAATTTTGGCTTTTGTAGTTTCCCAAGAAGTTTTCAACAACATCTTTGAAACCAAGCCATACTTCTTTTTCTTTATTGGTCATTGTGTTCAGGAAATGATCGTCTGTCAATAACTTTCTAATCTGAGGACCTATAAAAACACCTTCTTTTATTTTCTCGTAGCTAATCTTTGGATATTTTGAACAAATGTACTTGAAACACTCACCTTTTCTATTCAATGCTTTGACATACTGCTTCATCAAGCCTAACTTAATGTGCAAAGGTGGTAGGAAGATTTTATTTGGTTCAACTAGATGTTCATGTAAAATGTTCTTTGATCCTGGGGTAAGATTCTTTCTAGGAGGCCAAGTTTTCCTCTTCCAGTGCTGGTCACGTGCTCGACTATCCCATTCGCAGATGAAACATGGTATCTTAGTGTATCCTGATTGCTGCCCAAGTAACATACAAAGGACTTTGAGATCCCCACACAATATCCATCTGTAATTTTGATACTGAATTTTTTCCAGAAGCAGTTTCATGTTATCATAGGTCCAAAGGTGGGCAGTTGCCTCGCAAAAAGTTGCGGCGCAACATTTTTGGTTGCGCTTGCGCTTGCGGCGTAACTTTTTGAAAAGGGTTGCGCTTGCACGTGCGGCGCAACTATTTCAGCAGAGTTGCGGTTGCGGCTGCGGCGCTACAAAAATCGTTGCGCGTGCCCACCACTGCAGATATACGTTAAATGCAAAGGTGGGCAGTTGCGGCGCAACATTTTTGGTTGCGCTTGCGCTTGCGGCGCAACTTTTTGAAAAGGGTTACGCTTGCGCGTGCGGCGCAACTATTTCAGCAGAGTTGCGGTTGCGGCTGCGGCGCTACAAAAATCGTTGCGCGTGCCCACCACTGCATAGGTCTCTTTTAAATGAGTAGACTGGGCCACTGGGATTGATGCATATTTGTTACCGTTGTGCAGTAACACTCCTTTTAGACTGGTTTTAGAGGAATCTATAAACAACCTCCAGTCACTGGTTTGGTATTCGATGCCTAGTTTGCACACTAATCCTGTGATGTCCTTGCAAAATACCAAGGGACCATCTTCTTCGAAAAAAGGCACGAAGTCTTTCTCACGATTTCTGTACCAAGCGAAGTATGTGTCGGATGCCAATAAATTGTTCTCCTGCAATCTAGACCCCAAAAGTTCTGCAGAGTCCTTAGGCAGATTCAAATCCCTGACTAAGTCATTTAGTTCGGCTTGGGTTAATGGTTTAGGAGGATCTCGGTCAGCTGTTGGCTGTTCATAAATATCATCATTGTCTGGATTTGGAGCTGAATCAGAATCTGAATTGTATTGATCCAGACTCTCGGGTGGGCGGGGAATAGGAACTTCTGGACCATGGGGTACCGGTCTTATTGCAGATGGAAGACTTGGGTATTGAAGGCTCTCTTTATTCTTTGCATTATAACCTTTAACATTGCAAGAACAGAAGTAGCAGTCGGTATGGTTTCTAAGCTCGCGCCATACCATAGGGATTCCAAATGGCAAACTTTTCTTTTTACCTTTGCTCCAATTCCTTAGTGCCGCAACACACGTAAGACAAATCTTGTGTGGAGCCCAACTTTTGTCTTGATCTCCTAATTTAATTCCAAAATAAGCATGATAAGCTCTCTTAATGAAGGTCGTTACATTTGTCCTTTGTTTTACAACATACCGACCACAAACATAACAAAATATGTCTGGACTATGGGTACATCCTCTAGAAGCCATTATTACAATTTTAAAGCCGTAATGTTAGAATTATCTATCTGAAAAATATGAAAAAACGAAATTAATTAAAGATACAAAAGGTAAAAAATTACAAAACGCCCCAAAATTGTTTTGCTAATAACTTTAAAACTGTGGGTGATAGAAAAAAACTAGTAGCATTTTTTAATTCAGCGCAGCGAACTGCTTCAGAATCACAACTCAAAATAAAGAAATCGATTTTCATGCGGACCGGTGTAATTTATATTTAATTATGAAATAAAGGTACCACATACGCAAAGGTGGGAGGACCGAGTTCCAAAAGGACCGAACTCCAGGAACTAGGTCCTTTTTAAGGAAAGTCGGTCCTTTTCTCAGTGAGGACCGAAATGAGGAGCGACGGTCCATTTTTAAGCAATTCCGGACGGTCTTTTTTAGTGATTTTAGTGTGTTTAGTGATTATTTGAAGTTCTAAAGAAGATGGATCGTTTCCTCCAGAAGACTCAGAAAGAGACTGAGACTGAACTGAAACTTGTTTCAACACCTGGAGGAGACGAAGAATCTACTGATGTTAGTGCTTCAACTTCAAGTCAAGCAACTGGAGCTCCTAGCGGAAGAACTGAACCCGGCAATCCCTGGCCGTACCTGGACAAACACTTTGAATACCTGGGCCCCAAGGGTAAGCAGAACCTGGAGTACAAGTGCTTGCTGTGCCTGCCGAACAAGAACATCCTCTTGACAAGCAAAAAGAGCCAAAACAACCTCAAGCGACATGTCTCCAGGCGCCACCCTCACGTCCAGAACCAGTTCGACCAGTGCATCAAGGACGGGGTGGAGCTCCAGGAAAAGAAGAAGCGGCGAGGAGACCCTCAGGAGCGCCCCGACGACAAGAGGCAGGCTAGTCTTCTTGAAAGGAAACTCAAGCATTTAACTTAATAACTTTTTTTCATCATTTATGTATTGTATTAATTATAATTTACGTTAATAAAATTAAAGATTTCCGGTGTCTTTAATTTCATTTTTCATTTTAATCAAATTTTTCACTTATATTATATATAAGGACCGAGGACCGAGTCGTTCCTAGGTCCTATCTTCAGAAAGGACCGGGACCGGGATCGTCGGTCCAGTTTGAGGCAAGGACCGGGACCGGGACCGGCGGTCCTTTTTGAGGCCCGGGTGCCCACCTTTGCACATACGATATCATATTGTAAACATGTATAGTTTTTTCATACCTACATAGCATGCGAAAAATATTATTATAAGCAACAGAGAGTTTATTCATAGCAGTGTTTGTATAGTTCCACCATAGATGGGCTGTATACAATGCAGCACAGTAAGTTCTAAAAAGATAAGTTTTAAATGATTTTGAACACATACTAAATTTCCTTACTAGCATGTTACCCTGTACATACAGCTTTTTACGTTGCCTCTCAATATCGAGTTCATCTTGCAGCTCGTGAATTACATGATCTAAGTATTTACATTTGTCTTTGACAGGTATAGTCTGACCATTCCTTTCAAAAGACCCACATGATACATGTTTCAGTAGATTGCACCTAAAAATAAAAATACAACTCTTTGCCCCATTATAGGTGATGTCATTTTCTTTACCATTTTGTTCACATATCCCTAATAGTACTCTCAGCCCATTCGGAGAGGGTGACAGAAGAACAAGGTTATCAGCATACATTAAATGATTAATTTTTTCCTTTCCAATGACACAGCCAGCACGTGCAGTTTTTAGTTCATTGGTAAGGTCATCCATGTATATACAGAAAAGATAGGGTGATAATATACCTCCTTGCCTAACACCATTAGTTACCTTAAAACCTGGTGATACAGTGCTTTGGATCAATGAAAGAAAGCCACCCCCAGCCTTCTTTAGTTAGCTTTATAAGGCTAACTAACGAAAATATCACGACCTAACCTAACCAATCGTTAGGTCAACTGTACGCCCTTGACGACTGGTTCTACAGATCCACAGAAGCTAAGGCTAACAAAGACCCTAAGATCCACCCTAAGGTTAGCCCGAGAGAAAAGAAAGAGTAGGGAGTTAAAAGAAGAGAATAAGGGGTTAAGTACTGTAAGGAGCAAAACCTATCATTTGTGGTTAACATTCATTCAGAAAAAGAGAAAGAAAGACTCACCATCATCATCCGCCGGCCACTGCCGACAAGTCGGAAAAATAGTCGGAGAGAAGAGGAAAGGGGTGAAAGATAAAAAGAAGTAAAATAAGAATGCTTACAAACTATGCAAACACAGTCTTAACTCAAACACTGTCATACCATGCAAGTAAAGAGAGGATAAGAAAAGAAAAAAAAAAGTAGGAAGAGTATAACCAAAAGTGGGTTAGTTTACGCTACGAGCTACATCTAAGTTCGTGTTAGTCTAATTTTTTCTTAATAATAATTTTATCGTTGGCATATCACACGCTGGCATATCACACGCTGGCATTAATCGTCAACAGACTCATCCTCGACCATTACCCCCAGAGCTCCTGTTACTAATTGTTTTATTATTTTAAACAACGTTAATATTTTTAAAATGCCTATCTAAACAGTTTTTAGACATATTAACGCTGGTACAGTTCACGACGGACGCGGGAAGATTATTCCATTTATCAATTACCGTAAAAACGTTTTTAACAATGTTAGTAATGAAACGTCTGCCACGCAACTTAAATCCGTTATAACGAGTATTGCTATTATTGAAAGTGAACAGTTTATCGAAATTTGCGTTATCGATTTTATTAACGATTTTGAAAACTTCATTAAGCTCCCCCCTTAATCTCCTAGTTTCGAGTGAATGCAAGTCTAACTCTTTAATCCTATCTTCGTAAGACTTGTTGCGTAATGACGGAATTAGTTTCGTGGCGCGACGATGAACCCTTTCCAACCTATGCCTATCGTATTCGCGCACTATTTCATTATAAAACTCTAACAAATTAGTTAAACAAGATTTATGGCGTCGAAACCCATGCTGACTACTATTAATCAATTCACGACTTTCTAAGTGATCGACGATACGATCCCTAACTACAGATTCCAAAAGTTTACCGACAATTGACGTTAAGCTAATAGGCCTATAATTGCTAGCTACTGTGTGGTCGCCTTTTTTAAAAATAGGCGTTACGTTAGCTAATTTGAAGTCTTCAGGAATAATTCCCGCTTCCAGTGACTTATTAAAAATTTTTGTTAAGGGGCCTACGATAACGTCTTTCAAATCTTTCAAATGTCTGAGAAAAAGCGCGTCAGGACCTGGAGCCTTGCTCACTTTTAGCTTATCGATATAATGCGCAATCTCACCCTCGTAAAGTTATTTCATTCAAAATAGTCTCGCTACTAAATGGAACGATATCGTCTACGTCGGGGACATTATTTACGTCTTCTCCGGTAAAAACTGTCACAAAAAAGTTGTTAAAAATATCTGCCATCACCTGAGCGTCGGAAGCCAAAGCGCCGTTAACGTCCATTAGAGGGCCTTTGTTATCTTTTATCAGTTTACGATTATTGACGTAGTCAAAAAACGTTTTTGGATTATGTTTACTATCCGCAGCTATAAGTTTCTCTAAATTACGCTTAGCATTCCTAACATCTTTTAACCTGACGTCTAAGCTCGATATATCTATTAAAGTTAGCTATCGTGCCATTGCGCTTTTTAAGTCTATACGCTCTGTTACGCTCGTTTATGAACTCGCCTATTTCCCTAGTTCACCACTTGGGCCTACCATGATTTTTTGCGCGCTTGGGCCTACGAGGAATAAACTCCCTTTCGATATTCATAAAACTTTCTTTAAACGCCTCCCAATGAAAATTTGCGTCATTACCCATAAATAAATTGTCCCAGTCCACTACTCTCATCCTAACCGCAATACTATCAAAATTAGCCCTATGAAAATCGAGGACTTCTATTACGTTACTATCCTTACTGTTTTCTATCACCTATCACCTACTTCTAAACCTTCGACTATATTATCGTCGTTCGTCATCACCACGTTTAAGATAGTGTCACCGTGCGTTGGTTCGGTAACCATCTGTCGTAAAAAATTATCTTCCATGAACTCAATCAGTCTCAAACCTTCATCATTACCAGTAAAAGTCTCATTATTAAAATTAGGGCAGTTAAAGTCTCTGACAATTATACTATTCCGATTATTAATAAAGTTACCAAGAAGTGAGTAAAATCTACCTAGTATCGGTATCGAGGGGTTGAATGGGAGGTCTATAAACAACAACAAAATTAAAGCGCCCTAACTTCAAAGCATATCTCATTAGTTGCTGCCGGAAAATCTATCTTAACTTCGATAGCCCTAAGGGAATTACGAATGTACAGCAAAACGCCGCCACCAATCCTATGTAACCTATCATTAACAAAAAGTTTAAAACCCGGTATATCAAGTTCCCCCAACAAGTCCCGAGTCACGGTATTTAACCACGTTTCGGTTATAGCAACTATATCGTAGTTCCCAGAATAAATTATCGCCTTAAATTCGTTCAATTTATTTCTAATACTACGCGCGTTACAATAAAAGACGTTTAAATTGTTTTTTACCACGGATCGGCGTTTTAAACTATTTTTCAATTTTTCACGTCGGGCCGGTGTTTCCCGGACCCACAACGTTTAAAAAAGGCTTCGACCTATACAGCTTTCGAACGTTCTCATCGATTAACCTACCTAGCCTAGCACTCCCTATTTCATTGAAATGCACCCCATCGTTTATAACAAGGCTAGGACCACTAAATTCTGACCACAGCTTTACGAAAGGTACATTTTCCTCAGCACAAATCTCTTCTAGTTCAGTATTAAAAAATATTGTTTTTGACGTAATCCTAAGACCCAAACCGTGCCTAAGGGTAATACCTAGAACTAAAGACCTATCTGACCTTGCCTTCAGGGACCTAATTAACCCCTTATATCTCTCCAAAAGGTCAGGCACTCTCGTATCGGGTCTATACGAGTCGTTGTCCCCTACCATCGTCACCAACATCGAGTGACGGGAGGCAACATCAATCCTATCTACTTCGTCTCTAATTCTGTCAAACCTGGCCCCTAGTAGACAGACCCTCCTCCTCTTGGTAGGATTCCGTTCAAATAACTCCTTATCCATATGGCGCACTAAAGAGTCCCCAATTAAAATAGTTTTCCCCTCGTTCACATCCCTATCCAACTGGGCGAAAGGGTTCGAAACCTCAATAAAGGGGGGGGATTCCTATCACCTAACGTACGTCGCCTAGCTCCACCCCTAACTTCTTTAAATCCTTCCCCGTGTTATATTTTTTTAATATTTTTATTGGGTTCAGAATCCCAGCTGAGCCGTAAACGGCCAAGCTCTGAAGGGCCACACAGCCCAAGTTAAGCTAGACTAAAACTTACGGACTTGGAGGTCCTATTAGGTCCTACCTCAGGATTGCTGACTCGATGTGGGCCTACCTTAGGCCTCAGTTGCATAAAATTAAGATAAAAAACAAAAGGGGCACTATTTATAGTCTTCTTTCTAAACCTTGCAACAACATACAACCTGCACCATTGCACGATGCAACAATCTTGTATCTAAACAACTAAACTGAATTGCAAGAGAGCTCTCTATAAGACCACGCCCTGTAAGTACCGCATTCAACAAACGAGTAGAAAAGACACGCAGTACCCCAGACATTCATTTTCATGAGCTAAGCACAATTTAATCACACTCCTACGCGAGAATTGGCAAGTAGAAAGTCAAGCCGAATACATTAATCAAAGTTGAGGATCGAATAGTATGACCGCAAACATATATTTTACAAATATTTGAAATCATCGTGGTAGAGACTGTAAATGGCAATTAACACACACACACACACATATATATATATATATATATATATATATATATATAACCAAATCCACAAGTCAGGAGACTGTAAATGGCAATTAACACACACACACACACACACACACATATATATATATATATATATATATATATATATATATATATATATACTGTATATAACCAAATCCACAAGTCAGGAGACTGTAAATGGCAATTAACACACACACGCACACACACACACACACACACATATATATATATATATATATATATATATATATATATGTAACCAAATCCACAAGTCAGGAATCTTGGGAAAGCTGAGAATAGTATGACCGCAAAAAATAATAATGTACAAAAACATTCTGCTTGTAGAGATCTAGATTTCTTATTTTCTAATGATCTTTGTGTCATCAGATGTTACTGTGCTGGCTCTCTCTGGTAATGATCTATGTCAGGATAATGAAGAGTAGCGGCGCTAATTTTGTTTCCTGTGGTACTGAGCTGAGCGGCTCTAATGAAGATATTCCTATAACGACTTGCAGCCGCTCAAGTTGTCCATCTCCCTATCCAAAATGGGAAAAATTGAGGATCAAATAGTATGACCGCAAAAAATAATAATGTAAAATATTGTGATAGAGATGGCAAA
Organism: Bathynomus jamesi; assembly: GCA_023014485.1. Classification (NCBI taxonomy): domain Eukaryota; kingdom Metazoa; phylum Arthropoda; class Malacostraca; order Isopoda; family Cirolanidae; genus Bathynomus; species Bathynomus jamesi. The sequence goes on from JAJOZX010001321.1 coordinate 636,977, forward strand.
TGTTGATCAATGTTGCAAAAGGGTGAGGGATATTGCATAAAGGAGTGAGTTCTAAAATGGGAAAACCGGGAAAAGTATGGGCGCAAATGCAAATATTGTCGTGGTAGAGAGTGCAAGTGGTAATACACGATGTGAGCATTAAATCTACGTAGAGAGTATAAAGACACCATCAGTCGACCAATCAGGACGTCCAAAGCATGGACGCATAATATAGGTGTTACGATTGGTACACAGTTTTATCATAGCGCCGCCCAGTTACAATGACAACCAATCATTAAACTTACGAACCGCCCATTAGTGGTGCTTGGGGTGGTGCTTAGGGATCATGGATATAAAAGGAAATATTTTCAGCTGGGAGTCACAGTAGTTATTTTCACCAGTGAATAAACATTCCCTCCGCCATGAATCAAGAACTTTACAGTTTAACGGATTTATATCAAGATGGTGACATTATAGCTTTGCCCAAAATTAATCTTTTTAACGCGGCTGACCGGGATGGATTATTTCCAACGCAAACCGTTGATGATATTTGCAATGACGCTCCTTACGATCCGACTCAAGGGACTGCCGTAGAAATGTAAGCGCCTGTAATTTTATTTTTTGTAGCCAATTATTCGCAAACTTATTTAATGTGCCTGTCAGAGAGAGCACTGTTCTGGATTATTTCATCATATATATGGATGGTTGTAGTAATTCATCTCATCACATTAAAAATGCTTCATTTAGGTATCCGCAATTATAGATTAGTTTGCAATTATGCTAAAATCCTGTTCTGATACATTGAATTTTTTTTATAGCAATCTTTTGCATGCTTTAAATAATTTTATAAATTCAAATGTTATTCGGAATTATCTCTTAAAGGAACTTCTCTGAGCGGTTCAAAGATATCTTCACATTGTAATACTCTTACTATATGTATACTCTGTGTATGTTTTAATTAAAAAAGATTCAGTATGAACTAATGAATTATTCTTTCTCCTTTAAGGTCCGATGAGGATTTGACACGTGTTATACAATCATTTCGTTTTGAAGAAACCCATGTCATGGACCTGAATACGGAGGTAGAAGATTTACTGAGCAGTCAACCCAACGATTGTCACATCATTAACGAAATAATGTAAGTATTTTTTGTTTCGATCTTTTTTGTGGGGAAGAAGACACAATGTATTTTCATCAATTTATTTAATGAAAAAAATCATGTTTTTAGTAAAATAACCATCTTAAACTACAGAATATACAAACTAACATTATTGGTTACAAATATATATATAGATATACACACACAAAACATCATACTATACGAGTACGCACAATTGGGAAACGGCTTTTTATCTGTTTGCATACCATTTCGTCGTTTCGTTGTGTGTGACACGGGTCGAATAATTTTTAAAAATTTATAAATTCTTTACCACCTGATTTCCACACAACTTCGGGGATATGCAATTGATCGAGAAATTTTACAATAACAGGGTCACTCCAGGGTTGAGTACCGAGTGAATCAAAATAGTACATGCGGTCCCTATTTTTAAAATAAATTGCAAACCAATGAATCCCTTCGTTACTAATGACATCTGTGTTCACAATAAGACTACCGCAATCTCGCGTAGTTGGCAAATTCAATGTTTCATTCTTCGCAAACAAACTGGTAAATTTGGAACGTGTGATTCGTTCACTATTCATTACTCTCTGAAGTGTATTCGCATCCATTTTAAAAGTCAGTGATAACGCCCCCAAATCTGTCTACTTCTATTAGGGCTTGTGACTCGAGGTATACTAGTACACTAATATGTGCGTCCAGCGGCTTGGCGAATTCCAATCTGACTGAGATGTTTCCACTTTGTTGTGGACTTAAGTGTGTATTTACGCTAGCAGATAAGTCAGGTGTAATGTCAAACGGATAAAGGTTAAATTGATCAATGAATTCTTTCTGCGTTGCCCCAATCCCGAACTCATCACAATCACCTGCAATATGGGCCAGATTACTATAAGCTCTCGCGCAAAGCGGTAACACAGCGTCTGATGAATAGTCCGTATCCAATGTTCTTCCCAACGCAACGCCATTAACGTATAGAGTTATATTTTTAAGGCCAAAATTCTCGAATTTAAAGACATTCTTTTTATATTTTCCATTCACCGAATTGTGTTTCTGCATTCCAATTAATATCCTTTTAGGTAGATTTCCCAGGGCTATGTTTTCTATCTGTTTCGATGCCAACCCTGCTGGCACGGTGTATAGTTTGATCTGTACTCTGTTAATTGGGTATTTTCCTGTGGCTTGTAGTAAATTTTTCTCAATTTCTATTTGTTTTGGTGAACTTAATTTCACTCGCCGTACGCGGAGGTATGTCTCCATAATGTGAACCACAACGGGTTTTGCTCCCTCTTCTTGATCAGCATCTAGATTTAAACAGATCTCAGGATTCGTGCGGGTGAGCTTTATTTTCATATCCACCCCATTCACAAGCAACTTCTCCTGGAATGTGAAATCTGTATGCAGGCGTCCAAAACACTCGTATATCTTCTTTTTAGAATTTTTAAATTTGTCCTTTATACTACTTTCGTCTTTAGCTTGATAATATCCCTCGGCACTTAAAAAGGTATCCTTCGCTTCTTTGGAAAAGTTGAGGACATTTTCCAGATAGGCTCGTAGGTGATAGTACCCCGTGCCTGCCGATATGTTGACCTGATTTAAATATACGTCACACTGGTTGAATATAGAGTGCAGAAAGTTTGTTTCAGGGTATACAGCATATTTGTCATCGCAGTCCGTTCCATCAGAATGGGCTATACGTAGTTTAGCGTACATGTCCACACAGCTTGGATAAAAAAAGAAAGGGCCTGAGCTGGGTATCACGAATTCTATAGGGGCACTCGGGGAACTAATTGTGTTTAAAGGGTTAATTGTAATAAAGTCACTGTGTTCAATAGAAATTTGAGTTGGGGGCATGTCAAAGAGGGACAGCTCCGATTTACAACATTGTGAACTACACGGATGGATGAAGCGTGCCATGACGAGTTAGAAATAGTGCCTCCTCTCTCGACAAGTAGTAAACAAATTATGATTCATGAGATCAATGTCCTTAGTTTATATCAGTCAAAAAATGGTCAACCATAGGTTTCCTTCGCTTAGAACATTTCTTTTTTATATCCTTTTACGTTTAATGCCACGTGATGGTAATCCCTTCTTCCGGACAGTCCTCTTCTTCTTCCCACCACCAATCATTTTTCTCTTTGCATCTTTGACGATTTCGTCCTGTGTACGCTTTAAGTGTTTTTTTAAGGTTTAGCCCCAGCCAATATGTCTTCTGCAGTGTTAAGACCTGATTGTAGCGCTTTTTTTCGAAGATATCTGGCACCCCTCTTCAGCAAAGGGACAGCCGTACGTAGTATGGTTGAAAAAATGGATCCATGTCCACTACCACGCTGGTATCTCACCTCTCGATAGACGGTGAAAGGCTTTCTGTCCATTATAACTCAGTGCGTCGAAAGTGCAGTTTCACTGTTAAGCTCCCATCACCGAATGCGAAATTTTTTCCCCTCAATCGTTCTTATATATATATTGAGATATTGGTTATTAGATTAGTTGCGACATTCACATAATGGGGTCTGTCATATGTAATGCTCAAACTCCTTCCTCTATGGTTGGTAATGTGGGCAATGCGCAGCAGGCGTGCCTGGGTATCCCCAACAAGCTGATACTCCACTATATTGCTGTAAATATAGCATATGTCTGGGGGTGTATACAGTGGCGGTTCCTCATATGGGCAATATGGGCAGCCGCACAGGGCGGCATTTGTGGAGGGGCGGCATGAGCGCCTGCAAAAAAAATAAAAATAAAAATAAGAATAAATAAATAAAGAAATAAATAAAAATAGAAAATAAAATAAAATAAATAATAAAAGATCAATAAATATATTTTTATTAATAAAAAACCATCTATTGCATTTTCCATAAACCTTCCCATAAAAGACCTAAACAATGCAAAATGCTTCCAGATTAATATTATTGGGAATAAAGGCCCATACTTTAACATATGTAATGTTATTTTTCTGGGTTTGGTTAAATAGTGAAATGTATATTATTACAGAACGAATCTTCACACTAAGCCACTAAGGTCTGTCAAATAACCGCAAATGGATAAGAAGAGGTCAAAGCTATCAGGTGCTCAGTTTAGAAAAAAGAGGAAAGAAGAAGAGGAGAAACGAGCAAAAGATAAAGGTATAGAGCTATGTCATCTACTCTTCACTGCTATATTGCACTGCTATTTTGTGATATAGCTTTCTGAGTCATTTGAAGTGTACTATTATGTATATAATTAGCCATTAACCAAGGAGGTTGTATTATTCATTTGTTTCCTATTCTAAAAGTTTAATAAATTGTGCTTAATAACATGTTAAATTAATTGTACTAGCCTATTCATGCATTGGTCTGTTATGTTCTATTTTACTATTTGCAGGGGCACTTTTGAAATATTTTGGAACACCCTCTGCCACTAGCCAGGATGAGAAGCCGTCTACTTCTGCCATTATTGAGGCTGAGGAGCCATCTACCTCCTCAGCCTCACATATGTCTCCACAAATGCAGTCTGATCCTGAGGATGAAGACCCATTTGCTTCTACTTCTCCCCGGCAGGACTCTTCAGGTGAGTTTGTGTGCACATATGTCTGTGAGTGTGTGCGTGTGTGTGTATGTGTATGTGTGTGCATCCCTGCAAAGCATTTTGCAAACAGTTATAAATTATAATGTTATTATCACTGGGTCTGGGTTACTGGGTATGTGTGGTGTTTCACCACCATAATTCCATAACACCACCACCATAACAAAGTGCTGTGAATAATGTGTTATCTAACTTAGGTGTGTATACTAATGAGTAATGCTCTTGTTCTTTCTATTAGAAATGCCTGGAGCAGAATCGCCTCCTGAGGATGAGTCTCTGTCCACCGACCCTGCTAACTGGCCTTCAGTTCTGACTGAGAGAATTCGGACACAACTGGTTTCCAGGGGACCAAGTCAAGTACCATCTGACTTTGTATTCCCTAGAAACGACAGTGACGGAAGAAGTTTCCACCATCAATACTTCAGGAAGTCATTGGTTAGTGGGGAAAATATAACCAGAAGTTGGTTGGTCTATTCCTTAAAAAACAACAGCCTTTTCTGTTTCTGTTGTACATTATTTTCCAAGAGGAAAATAAATTTAACAAGTTTGGGACTCTCGGACTGGAAGCATGCAAGCTCATTGCTCACATCACATGACAACAGTTCAGAACACCTAAATTCTATGAAAATCTGGAAAGAACTGGCAGTGAGGATGAGAAAGGGGGAGACCATTGACAAGCAGGAGATGGCACTTCTGGAGGCTGAGAAGTTGAGATGGAGAGCGGTGCTGACACGTCTCACTGCTATTGTGCATTCTCTGGCAGTTAGGAATTTGGCACTAAGGGGACATACAGAAAAATTGTTCTCACCATCAAATGGCAATTTTCTGAAAGAAGTTGAACTGATGGTACAATTTGATCCTATAATGCAAGAGCACATTAACCGTGTCCAAAAAGGGACCTCCAGTCACACCAGCTACCTCGGCCACCACATACAAAACGAACTCATTGATTTGTCGAGCAGCAAGACCATTTCAGCAATGGTGAGCGACATCAAACAATCAAAGTTTTTTTCAATAATTCTAGATTGCACTCCAGATATCAGCCACACTGAACAGTTGTCAGTTGTGATTCGGGTTGTGTCACTGGAGGGGAAGCCCCATATAAAGGAACATTTCATGGGGTTTTTGGAGGCAGAGGCAGAAGCTTTACAACTTGTTTTCAGCCTCCACACAACGATGGGCCATTTTGAAAAACATGTGAACATCACATTGAAGATGTCGTCTGATACAAGGTGGGAAAGCAAGATCAAGAGTGTGGAGCCCCTGAGATATCAGGCAGCTGCAGTGAGAGATGCACTGATCGAGGTGAGGGACCACACCAAAGACTGTAATAAAGGTCGAGGCTCAATCTCTGTCAGAGGAGGTTGGGTCATACCGCTTCGCCATTTGTTCAGTGGTGTGGCATGACCTGTTGTGCCAAATTCAGCATGTGAGCAAGCAGATGCAGTCTCCTAGCATGCACGTTGATGTTGCAGTAAATCTCCTAAAAAAAACAGAGAGAGGTCTCCGCAATTACAGGGCAACAGGTTTTGTGGCTGCACAAATGGCAGCCACAGATATCTGTGAACAAATGAATGTGGAGGCTGTGTTAAAACAAAAACGGCTGAGGTCCACAAAGCGGCACTTCTCCTATGAAGCATCTGATGAGCCCTTGATTGATGCTTTGAAGAAGCTGGAGGTGACATTTTTCAATGCAGTGGTTGATGCTGCAACATCAGCCATTCAGGAAAGATTTTCCACGTTGGAAATTGTGGGAGAGAAGTTTGGAGTGCTGACACATTTCCAAAATCTCACATTTGAGGAGCTGACAGAACAATGTGTGAACCTTAGTACTACACTACACTTTAAGGGACAATCTGACTTGGATGGCAGAGAGCTTGCACAGGAGCTGAAGAACTTGCCTGACTTGCCATCAAAGACCATATCCTTGCTTGAACTGCTGACATTTATCCATGAAAGGGAGCTCTCTGAAATATATCCAAATTTGTGGACTGCTCTCAGAATTGGTCTTACTCTTCCAGTCACTGTTGCTGAAGCAGAGAGGAGCTTTTCAAAGCTGAAGCTCATCAAATCCTACCTGAGGTCAACTATGTCACAGGAACGCCTTACCGGTCTGGCCATCATCAGTATAAATCATACAATTGCTGAGCAGATTTCATATGATGATTTAATTCATGACTTTGCATCAAGGAAGGTAAGAAGAGTCAGGCTTTAGATGGCAGTTGTGCTGTGGTGCAATTTATTTTGTTTCTTGTTCAAAGTGTAGCATAATAATTACCCTCTCTTAAGTGTCTTATTCTATTTATGTGATAGAGCATTTGTACAATTTAGAAATTTGATTCTCTAGTTTATTTATGGCAGTTGTGCAATTTAATTTGTATTTTTCCTGTTCATAGTATCATAATTACATTCTCTTAAGTGAGTTATTCTATTTACGTGATGAAGGATTTGTAAAATTCAGAAATTTGAGTCTTTGTTTTGGTTCTGAAGTTCCAACAATTAGTCCAATAAAAAGTTATTTTGTGAAAGAGTTATGTCTGTCCTTTATTTTGGGGGGATTCGAATGTGTGTGTGTTGGCGAACAGGGGGGGGGGCGCTGAAGGTGAGGTTCGCCCAGGGCGTCATGTAAGCTAGGACCGCCACTGGGTGTATAGCCAGCAACCAATTTCTCCAATTTCATCTGATACATTAGGCTGGACAAGTCATGTTGTACCTCGTGAAATGTGTCTCTTTGGAAGGCTGATCGATATCGCCCCTCGGTCATAATTTTGAACACTCTTTGGTCTTTAATATTTCGGTTAGTCTTTGATTTTAGGATTAGAGTATGTGCAGGGTTTCCTTTGTTTATGATTTCGTATACTAAATCAGTCGTAAGATTTTAGTTTTTTAAACTTACGTTTAAGTCTCTCACAACATCCTCAGCCGAACCATAACGGCCCGGACCTAGTGTTACTACTGTACTGTAATACCGTGCAACCTCAGTCCGAGCGATACGTATAGTTTCATCCCGAATTACCCCGGCTTTTTCACACTCATCAATGTCTCTAAAAATCATAAAAACGGTTTCTTTATAATCAATATTTAAAAAGATGGTGTCCAACTGAATTTCACATATCCCCACCTCATACGAATCACGATCTAATTCACTGGGTCCGTGGAGCTCTGTGACAAAGTTGGCTAGTGTGTTGTTAGGGTGTACAGACAGGGACGAGGAGGACGGGAGTGTGACGTAGAAATGGTTAGGAGCCATGTTGCATACTATTTAAGCTTCATTATTGCATCAGCTTTTATATATGTGTTGAAGCTTTCTGGGTACCCTAGCCATTTCACCAGGTACATTTTTCTCTTTCCTGAACCTTTGCTGCCTAAAATTTTCTCAATTTTAAACACATTTTTTCCTAAATTAAATACCACTTTCTGCAACTCCTCGCGGTAAAAGCCTCTTTCGATTTCTTTCCCACTCAAATCTTCAACGTAATACATCATTATCTCACCTTTAGGTCTCGCAGCCCTAACTTTAAAAATCTCACGTTTTCATCCTTGCTCAAATCCCTTCGCGAATTTATTTTCCGAACGCGACAGCCTTACATAATCATTGTTTTTGAATCGCGCAGAGTGTGGTGGTGGTGGTGGTGTTCCATCTCTTCTCACCTCTGGGCGCGTACCTCTTTCTAAAACTTCGTTAGGTGTTATCCCAATCGTGCGATGGTGTGAGCGGTTGTAGGATGAGGCCAATGATTCCAGAATGTCTAGAAATTTGTATGTGTTTTTATGTGTAAAATAGCGGTGCATGCGTTCCTTTATGGTACGTTGAACTCTTTCAGCTAAAGAAGCCTTATGTAGAGAATTGGTAGTGTAATAGCTGATATTAAACTGTCAACATGTTCTGAAAAGCACGACCTATAAATTCCTTCCCCATATCTGTACAAAAATAGCCAGGAACCCTGTTTTCTTTAACATCAGCGTTTTGGTGGTTTTAGCAACTTTTTCAGGTGATTTATTTTTCAGAGGAATTAGCCACAGATATCTAGAGAATACATCTATTATGAATAGAATGTAGCGGTAACCATCGTTATACATAAAATATCTTTGCATGTTTGTTAAATCTGCTTGCCAAATAGAGTCAATCGAAGCAGCTGTTGTCTTGGCTGTCTTAAACCTTTTTCTCACAGGCTTATGAAGTGTGTATAAGCGTCCTGCTCCCGCAAAAATCTCAACATATTTTTTTCCTACTCCGTAAACATTTCTGTACAGTCTATCTACGCCTCCGTAGGAGGCTGGGATAGAAATGTCATAATAACGTCTTCTTAATATGTTAGTTATTTGCGTATTTTAGAGGCACGTGGGTAGGGTTGACCGTTGTTTAACCTCTTCTTTCTCCTCTTTAGAGGTGTTACCGCCGGGGGTGATGGCGTCTTCAATTGTGTCACGTGCGACGCATGTTCCAAGTCTTTTAAGCTGTTCAGATTTCCTATCATTGTTTTGGGGACATTTATTTGTTGTAGTCTTGCTTTAATATGTTTCCATCCTGATGGTGAGGGCCTATCCCACTTTCTCACCAGATCATGGACGATGTCTACGATATTCGATCCCTCTACCTTTGCTCCTTCCACAATGATCTCACCTGTACCGGTCCATTGTATGGCGGGGTCCTCATTCAATAGATTATAAAGCCTTAAACCTTTATTCCTCAATGTATGTGGGAGGGTGCTTTTTAATACATGCTCGATATGTTGTGTGGCCGACCCATTAATCTTTGGTTGGTCAGCTCTATCGTCGGATACAGGTCCTATGTCACCACGTCCATCGTTCCCCGTGCTGTGCCTAATAACCACGGGAATCTCTGTCGGGTTCTTATAATTTTCGTACTCGTGAAGAAATTTCTGCAGAGCTTCTTGGTATAAGATTCTTTTCTTTCGCTTTCCATTCTTTTAAGCCTACTTTTACGGGGATCTAGATCCGTGTCTGGATTCTTTGAACTTTGCAGTGAAGCATACGCCTTGTGTGGAATCACTACCACTTTCTTCATTATATTAATCTAGTCAGTAAAGGACCCAAAACTGAAAGTAAGATGGGGAGGAATGACCCTCCTCTTTGTACAATAATTCGTTTTTTCTTCCCTACAGTTTGAATTTTACGAGCGAGTGCACGTATTATGTTCTTGTAACGGCGTAGGCGAGCCTTCTGAGGTGGTTTCATTGATACATTGCAATTTATAACGTTAAGACAGATTTCACAGATGCATTTTAAAAAGTCGGCGTCGATATTTTTAGCAAACATCTGCTGCATTGACCGGGGCAGTCGATGATAGATTTTTATTAATTAATGGTATTTCTTTAGCCTCTTTGTCATTCTGGAATATACACCGTTTCAGGCTCGTTTGGAAATATATTCGTTCTTAGAAGCACCCTAAACGTGTTTCGCGGATGAAGGTCGCAAAGCAAATATCCGTAACGCGGGCTCGTAGCTTCTTTATAAACTTCCAAAAACTCCTTACGCTGATTCGGGAACATTTGATTGGCTAATACCCCAATTTGTGATACATCTCTCCCTTTTCTTTAATGATTTTAAGCATAAACACAGTTTTACCACATCCTGTAGGGCCAGATATAATACATGTGGATGTGCTCTTGCACCTGAATTTTTCTACAGAATCCATTTCTAACACGTCACACTCTTAAGTGGGTCATTTACAAAATATAATAAATATTTAAGTGATGACCCTTATATTCTACAGTCTTGCTTTCGCTTCTCCCACAGAACCGTGAATGACGATGAGGTACAGCACCCCATCATCGATATTACAGATGACCCCGACAGCAGTGTAGTTGTGATCACAGAATCCATCCCCGCTGACAAATCCTTACCAGCGATACTTGTAGCACGCGCCAGTTCAAAGCGGAGGCACGATGAAGAGCCCAAGCCCTAACTTTCTACGTCTTACGACACAACCCTCACAATAGTACCCTCCTCAAATATATCCCCTTATTCCTGTTCAATTCCGGGTACATCCTCCGCAGCAGCTTCTCGTTCTGTTGAGGATGGCATAACATTCGAGTTGGTGCGCACCGCTACCCCCACCCCAGCCTTGACTAGAAATCGGTATATAGTCAGGGTTGATCCTAGATCCATGTATAGCAATGGTGTTGAACACGGACTACGGCGCATAGTTGAACGTATTGTAAAGTTTGCCCTTCAGAACCGCGACGAACGTGAAGTCAGGACGAGGCTGTCCCTCGGATTCGGGTCAGATGACGGAGATGTAGATGATTTTTGGGTAGTAATACCGTTCAGACGTTTGGCAGCAGAAGATATAGAGTATATATTAGGTCGTATAATGCAGGCCTCTCAAAGTAGTATAGCCTTCAATATGGACAACTTCACGGTAAATATTGACCGTGTATTCCGTGTTGCAGGTCATAGCGCCACACCTTATACTCTTAACTTCAATTCTCAGGCTATTTATAGACGGCATATAAACGTCGATCGTGGTTGCGGCTTTATAGCAGTAGTCTTGGCTCGTATGTTTACTGTACTAAATACTAGGGGTTAAAACCGGTATTGAAATACCGGTATTAATACCGGTATTGAAGTACAAATAATACCGATACCGATATTATAGGTTTTCGGTATTGACAAAAATTGCTATTGTAAAACTTAGGCAATTTAGTCCTCCGATAAGACTGAAGTGGAAGCAGATTCATTACTGAGTGAATACATGCAAGAAATGGACAAACTAGGAAAAGTGCCATCTAAAAAAAATTCCATTGATTTTGATGTTACTAATGAATTTAAAAGCTTGGAAGTTACTTTACAGAGAAGTGAGAATTTAGAGAAGCTGTACAAGGCACTGCTTTCAATTAAACCTACAAGTGCAGAATCAGAAAGAGCCTTTTCTGCTGCAGGCCTATTTCTGACGAAACTGAGATCAAGTCTATCTGAACAATCCCTAGATGCTCTTTGTTTCCTCAAAGCATACTTTCAAAATCAAACTAAGAAATAAATATTTAGATACTAATAATTTCTATCTACCCTAGTAGTTGTATAATAATATGCTAAAAAAAAATTCAAATAATATTTTTATTACAATTTAGTAATTTACTGTATAAACTTTTTCGAATAGAATGCCATCTATTTGGAGTTGGGTCATTAATTTATAGTAAATATGGTGAGTACTGCAAGTCCCTCAGACTTGTGGGAGGGTTGGTAGGGTGGCACCATAATAAATCAAAATAAATTATTTTTTTCATAATACCGGTATCAATACCTGGATTAGCATAATTGCCTCCAAATACCGGTATTGAAAATTTTCGGTATTATGCAAGCACTAACTAAATACACGGACCCCAAAAATTTGGTTGCCTACGGTAGTGGAGCGTACCCGTAAACTAGCTGTAGACTGTAAACTTGAGTTTGACTGTAACATGGGTCCTGAGGAGCTGAGAAGGGTAGAACAGGAAATGAATGTTCGTATAGTTGTATTTGGAATGGATGATCGTCGTAGAACTGTGTATGTTTTTAAAAGCTGTGTGAGAGATCGTACAAGACCCGTACTTATTTTAGGACTGTCAGGAACAACGTATTTCACCATCCGTAATATAAGGGACCTTTACGCGAGTTATGATAAAAATCGAAAATATGGACGACATCATGATTTGTGTAAGGGGTGTCTCGAGTTTGCGGATGATATAGTGAAACATTGTAAAGATTGTCACATGGTATGTGAGCAGTGTAAAAGCTCCAAATGTGAAAGCCGTGTAGTTGAAGCTGAGAAGAGGGATTGTGATGTGTGTAGATGCACATTTTTCAATAATAACTGTTTTGAGCTCCATAAATCAATTGGCATGTGCAGGAAAATGAGAATCTGTGAATGTGGTATGTTTCATATGATGGATAATTGGGCGAATTTCAAGCATAAATGTGATGAAATTCACTGTTCTACATGCCATGAGAAATATAAGGCGGTTGGAGTAAAGCATGTATGTTATATGAAAGACGCCAAGCCTAAAAATAGCCCTTGTATAACTGTGTACTACGATATAGAAACATACACGAACGCTGAAACCAAAGAGGTTATTCCACATTTACTTGTAAGCCAGACTATCTGTGATGAGTGTATGGAGATCGAGTGTGATGAGTGTCACAAATGTGGTAAAAGGACAAACGTTTTTAAAACGAATGCCCACGATAGCCCTGTGAAACTCTTTGTGTCCTATATTGTCAAGTTAGCGAACAAGTTAAAAAAAATTACTGTGTATATTCTCGCCCATAACGGGGCAAAATTTGACACACAGTTCCTTTATAAGGAGTTGCTTGAGCTCGAGTTATCTGAGATATTTACAGTTGATCCCTTGAAAAGAGGCAACAAGCTAATACGGATGCAAATAAGAGGTAATGTACAGTTTAAAGACACTTTATTATTCACACCTTGTAAATTAGCAAGGTGATGGGCGTAGCCGCTGAAGTTTCAAAAGGATATTTCCCTCACACATTCCTCACTAGCGAAACTTTAAATTACGTAGGACTACCTCCACCCAAACATTACTTTAACTATGAATGTATGAGTACAGATGAACATGAAGATTTTGATCGATACTACAACAGTTTTAATGAATCTAATCCTTATAATATAGTTGATGAATGTGAGCGTTATTGCGTAAATGATGTGCGCGTGCTTAGAATATGTTTCCAGGCCTTTAGAAGGATGTACATAGGTCGTTTAAAATGCGATCCGTTGCAAGTCGCAACCACTATCGCCTCATTATGTTTTACGGTGTTCAAGAATAACTTCATGCCTAAAGTCACCTTAGCCGTTATTCACAGAAACAATCCCCGCAGCTATGGGCACAAGGCTATTTACTGGCTCATACACCTACAGCAGCAGACCGGGGTATACATAAAGCATGCCCGCAACACGGGTGAAGTACCCATTAAGGTTAATGGTCGTGTTTTTTGGGTTGATGGTCTAAGTGAAAACCGTGCCACTGGTGAGAAGACTGTGTGCTCCTTTAATGGTTGCTGGTGGCACGGATGCCCCCGTCCTGAGTATGGAATCGTAGGAGATATCCACGGTAGATCTCCTGCCGACAGTCTTGCGTGGACCCGCACCCGCGATCAACTTATAGGCTTCCAGTTCACTCACAAAGTCTTGTGGGAGCATGAATATGATGCACGGATGGAAACAGATGGACAGTACCTTGAAGAAATAAACACGATCAAACGGTCAATGGTGCTGGATCCCCTCAAATGCGGTGATAGTTTGTTCGGAGGGCATACAAATCCCTTCAAGCTATACTTTTCGCCTACGGAGGGCGTGAAACTCCATTACTATGGCTTCTGTTTTTTATATCCCTACGTGTTGAAGAACAATCCGTATTCCGTAGGTGCACCTGAGAAACTGGTGGGACCTGACCTGCCCACCATCGAGGTGTTCTTATCAAATTTGAACGGGGACTATTTCGGCCTTTCTTTCGTAGATGTGCTCCCCCCACGTGATTTATGGATGCCGATCTTACCCGTGGTTATCGATCACAAGCTCATGTTTCCCTTGTGCGTGAAGTGCGCAGAGGAGAACAATGGGGAATGTAATCATACAGCTAACCAGCGTAAGATCAGAGGTGTATAGACAAGTCCAGAGCTGGATCTAGCTGTTCGCCATGGCTACAAAATATTGAAGATTCATGAGGTGTGGAGGTTTTAGAAGCTACCCAACCTTTTCACGCCATATATAAACGCTTTTTTGAAGGATAAGGTCGAAGCATCAGGGTATCCGCGAGGAGTTGATACCGAAGATGAAAAATCGGCCTGTATTCAACGTTACCGTGACCGTGAAGGTATACAGCTTGACCGTTCCCAAATTGTAAAGAACCCTGGCAAGCGCTTTAGTGCAAAGTTGTCTCTAAACAGTCTTTGGGGAAAATTTGCACAGAATACTGGCAAAGGGAACGTTCATTTGGCACAAAGTTATAATGAAATCTGGGATTATGCCAACGCTCCCGATAAAGAGTTCATGGAGATTGTGAATGTAGGTAATACTTACATAATAAAGTACAACAATACCGAATTGGCCACAGATACCTCACGGGTTACAAACATACCTGTAGCCAGCTTCACAACGGCCTACTTACGCATCAAACTTTGGGGCCTATTGCATTCTCTTAGGCGGAGGGTTTTGTACGCTGATACAGATAGTGATATTCACAGAGAGGGAGGGTGAATACATGCCTCCTATTGGTGAATTACTCTGGGAGTTGACTGATGAGATCAAGGATGAGTATGGAGACATCGCATACGCCGACTCTTTTGTCTCAACAGGGCCAAAAACTTATGGGGTACGGGTGAGGGTTGGGGAGGTTATGAAATATATTGTGAAGGCTAAGGGTATCACGCTCAACCAGGCGAATCGGCGGGTCGTCGTTAACTTTGATTCGTTGAAGGATCTAGTGTGCTTGGATGATGATGAGGGCGACCGGCCGCCCCAACTAACTGTAGGTACTCACAGCTTTCGGGCGCAGAAGCTGGGGGGCGTGAAGGAACTTAGGGGTACAAAGGTGTGCCGTAACACCTATAGGAAACGTTACCAGGTGCCTGGTACCTATGATACTGTGCCCTTTGGATACCATAATCTTTGAAATGTCTATTCTTAACTTATTTATTACACGTATTTGTAAATATATATACCTTGAATATTTCGTTTATTAAATAAATCGTGTTTCAATTAGCATTTCACTTTCTCCTTTGTGTGTGTGTGTGTGTGTGTGTGTATGTGTGTGTGTGTGTGTGTGTGTGGGTACACAGGAAAAAATTCGGAGCTATTGAAGAATAGGGACCCCAGCCTTATTTA
Source organism: Bathynomus jamesi (assembly GCA_023014485.1). Taxonomy (NCBI): domain Eukaryota; kingdom Metazoa; phylum Arthropoda; class Malacostraca; order Isopoda; family Cirolanidae; genus Bathynomus; species Bathynomus jamesi. Next base: position 652,477 of record JAJOZX010001321.1, read on the forward strand.
GTGAGGCTTATAAGGCTAACTAACGAAAATATCATGACATAACCTAACCAATCGTTAGGTTAACTGTACGCCCTTGACGATTGGTTAGGTTAGGTCATGATATTTTCGTTAGTTAGCCTTATAAAGCTAACTAAAGAAGGCTTGGGTCCCTATTCTTCAATAGCTCCGAAAATTCTAAGCTCCGCCCAGCGTGTGTACAGGAGAAAGTTCTAAGCTCCGCCAACCTGTATGATTGATCACGCGACTCCTGCTACTACCTGGGCTTCCCTGAGTGCTCAGTTGATAGCAGTAAGCCCTGGACCTCAGACGTGTATTCTCCCGCGTAGACAGAAAGTAGTAATGGCTATCTTTAACACTGCGTGTTCGACGTTTATGAAGTGGTATTCGGCAAAGTGCCAAGATGTGGTGGATACTGAAAAACTCCCTATTCCACCCTCATTTGATGCTTTTAAGGCTACATTGAATCGTGCGAAGGAGCAAGAGGTACAAATACTCTATGGCTATTCTGGTGAGAGCATTGTAGGATTTCGTGGGACAAGTGATGTCTTGAACTATGTTGTAGGACTAAACTTTATAAAAGCTTACATATACCGTGAAGTAAAAGAAACAACACGTGCAGAAGAAAAGCAACGGATATGGATAGTGAGTCTTGTTGGTGAGTGGTGTGACAAGCGATATTATGTCATGTTGCATCATGCCGAGTACTCGTACCCTGCGACTGAGAATGTAAATCTTGTCATCATGGAGAATCTTAAGTATTTTTATCACTATATTAATATATATCATGACGAGGTTTGTAGTGAGCTTGTGGCTAATGGCCTGTGTGAGTTTTTAACAGACTTTAGAGACGAGTATCGATTGTTAAACAAAAAGGAAAAATATGGGCATATGTTTCTCTCAAATAGTGCGCCAGATTGTGAAGATGTATAGTTTGTGGAAATGAACGTCTGGTGAGTGATAAAACATTAAAACCGATATTGCTTCATGTATCGGAAAATTTCTCAAAACATCTACCCAATATAGTGGGATACAAGTATTCTCTTACATGTTGTGGCTAAAGGTCTGCGTGAGTATTTAACAGAATTTAGAGATGAGTATCGCATGCTAAGCAAAAAGGAAAAATATGATCATTAGGGCGGTCAAAAGTCAATAAAGTCAAATTGTTTCCTATGGGGCACTTTTCGCTGAAACGACTGAAAATGCAATAAAAACACCTGTAGGGGGTATATTACCAAAGTTAATAGGTCAACCAAAAGTCAACTTTTACCTGTTAGGTCAAAAAATAGCAATGAGGTAAATAAAGTCAATTTTTTGGAATAAATAATTAAAATAACTAAAAATTTCCTAATTGTTGATGAAAGTGAAGTAAGGGGCTCAAAATATTTGAACATACTTGCTGGATCTATTGATGTTCCCAAGAAAACATATTTAATCAGGTGCGATGTTCTTCTTGGAAATGTTAATGCACGAACTGTCATACACGAGATTGACGATACTGTAAAAGAATTCGAGATACCAAGAGAAAATTTCTGTTTACTTCTGTCTGATGCAGCTCGTTACATGGTGTCAGCTGGAGCGACACTCAAGCAACTTTTTCCAAGACTTTTCCATGTAACGTGTCTTGCGCATCTGTTACATAATTGTGTGATGCAAATAAGAGCATTTTATAGTGATGTTGACACTTTAATTGCATGTGTCAAGGCTTCTACTCTTAAAAACAAAAGGAAGGAAGGAATTGTTTGCTGAAATAGGAACTCCTCCAGAACCGATTGTAACACGTTGGGCAAGCTGGCTGAACGCTGCTTTTTATTATGCAGACAATTTTCCAAATGTGAAGACAATTGTGGAAAATTTTGAAGATGAAGGAATCATTGTTCAGAAGGCTAAAGAGTGTGTTGCTAATGAAAAACTACCAAAGCAACTAATGTCAATCAAAATGAATTATAGTTTGATTGCTAGCTTAGTGACTAGGATGGAAGCATCTGATTGCACCATTAGAGAGGCATATGAAACCATTTCTTCTATCAACCTTGGCGAAGATATGTGTTCAGTCAAACAATACATTGAAACAAGACTCAAGACAAATGGTATTTGTGAAATAATTAACCTCAGTAGACCTGAAATCTCACCAACAGTTTATGGTCAGCTTTTGCAATGTCAACCAACAACTGCCGCTGTAGAGAGATCTTTCTCCATGCTTAATAAATTATTAAGTAAGGATCGCAATTTTTTGCCAGAAAATGTCGGCAAATACTTCATAATTTACCACAATCGGTCAACTGATGTAGAAGAGCAAGAATAAGTAATTAAAGTATCGTTTTTATTATTGAAAGTAAAGGCAACTTTATAAGTCAATTTTTTCAATTCGTAAGGTCAACTTTCTTAATTTTTTCGGTCAACTTTTGACTGCCCTAATGATCATATGTTTCTCTCAAATAGTGCGCCGGAGTGTGAATAAAATGTGTTTAGTTCGTGAAAATCCCCCTATGCAAAAATGTCTGGTGCGTATTTTGGGGAGTGGGAGTGATAAAACATTAAAACCGATATTGCTTCATGTATCGGAAAATTTCTCAAAACATCTACCCAATATAATGGGATACAAATATTCATGTTGGAACAGCGCCGTACACGTTTCATTAGCTTATGGTGTGACTCACTCCTCCCGTCGAGCCGATCCGTTGCATGTGGCTCATAGTCATCTCAGAGTTTAAACCGACTGGACGTGCGCTCCTCGAATACGATGGAACTTCCTTTGAGCAGCATTCTCAACGCCGTGTACGATGTGTCCGTGACGAAGTCGTTGCGCGTGTTCAGGCGTAAAACTGGTGCCATTAACTATGTACTGGAAACGACTTGTAGACAAACAAACAAACGGAATGTTGTTTATTTAAGTGTTGAGGAGATGAATAGAATCTTCGTGGTAGTTGAGAAGTGGAGTGAGGATCGTTGTAAAATTCCTGCAGGTGTAGGTACAAGAAGAGAGCAGATTAGTGACACCCCCTCATATGCCGTTGTTTGTACGTTGTGCATCAATAACGATCAGTCATGCATTGATATACGGCTGATGTGGAAGAATGTTTCTGATAATAACGGTTTCATCCTCGACAGAATGTTTGAAATCGTCGGATTCCGCAAGCTGAAGCCTATATTAGATGCGCGTGTTAAGGATATGCTTTATTTTGATACGGTTCTTGAATACGCATACACAGCTCTGTTCGATGGGTTTACCGAGTGTAGGACTGAACAAGGCAAGAATGGTCTAGAGCTGGGTGCTTATTTGAAAGGTACAAAGTACAAAGTACTTGAGCGGTAAAGGCAGGGCCGTTTCCTGGCATGAGCAGACTAAGCGGCCGCTTAGGGCCCCGCTGCTACTAGGGGGCCCCTAGACAGGCTCCCAGGTCATAGCTCAGTGGGCAAGAAGAGGAATATAGCCGGTTATTATTATTATTATTATTATTATTGTCGTATTAATTAAAGTTTTTGTATGAGACAAATGTGATAAAACGGAGACAAACGAAACGTTTTGGTCGTTATGTGTAAATAATTATTGTGAGATCTTATTTCTATATTATTTAACTTTATTCTTACTATATGCTTATACTTTCCTAAATGCTTAATTTTTCTAGTATTGTAAAACATTATTTCACTAATTTACTAATTGTTAAGAGATTTTGTAACACTTTAAAACCTAGGATTATTTTCGTTATGTTTTCAAGTTTATTAATTCAATTATCAAACAAGATAAGAAAGAGTATTTTAGCAAAAATTAACAGAATATGTAATGTTATGTTCTTCTCAGGAGCACTACTGAAATATTTGGGGAAAGCCATCCTCAGCAAAGCCTGATGAGCATCATGAGCCAACAGCAGGACCATCCTCTATGCAACCTCAAACACCAGTAGAAGTAGAACCTGATGAACCAACAAGTGGCCCATCTTCTGTTCAGCTTCAAACACCACACACAGGCATTTCTACTGAGCAACAAGAACCAAGATCTGCTTTCCGCTTGATCCGTATGACTGGCCAGTTGTCCTGTCAGATGCCTTGAAGACAGATCTGGTGTCTCGAGGACCATTTCAAATCAGTTCAGATTTCACATTCCCTAAAAGAGAGGACGGTAGAAGCGTTCATCACCAATTCATGTGCAGAACATTAATTAATGGGGAAAAAATAAAGCGAAGCTGGCTGATGTACTCTAGAAGGAATGATGTTCTTTATTGTTTCTGCTGCAAGTTGTTTTCAAGGAAGTCGTACAAACTAATTACGGATGAACTTTCAGACTGGATAAACGTTGGTTCGTTTCTGAAAGGCCATGAAAATAGTTCAGAACATGCAGATAACATGGCAACATGGAAGGATCTGGAACTGCGGCTAAAAACTGGGAGGACCATTGACCAAACTGAAATGTCATTAATGGAGGTAGAGCGAAGACGCTGGCGAGATGTTCTCACACGTCTTGTAAGTATTATCTAATCACTGGCAGAGAGAAACCTTGCTTTCAGGGGGTCTTCCTCTACAGTGTACAATCGAGACAATGACAACTTCTTGAAGGAGGTTGAGCTGCTTGCCAAATTTGATCCAGTGATGAAACAACACATCAGCAGAGTCGAAAGTGGCCAATATAGTCATTCAAGTTACCTAGGAAACTCATTCAAAATGAGCTCATTGGGTCCATTAGTGGGAAGATCTTAGATGCCATTGTTGCAGAAATAAAACAAGCTAAATATTACTCACTCATTTTAGACTGCACTCTAGACATAAGCCACCAAGAACAGATGTCGATTATTATCAGAACTGTTAAAATGGGTGAAGTACCAGAAATAAAAGAATACTTCTTGGGCTTTCTTGAGGCTTCAAAAAGTACAGGCCTGGGTTTATCAGTTCTGATTCTGAAGAGACTAGATGAACTGAATATTCACTTTGATGACTGCAGAAGACAGTCATATGACAACGGAGCGAACATGAAGGGCAAGAACAAAGGTGTTCAGGCAAGGTTATTAGAGAAGAACTGTCGTGCACTCTATGTTCCATGTGGGGCTCACACTCTGAATCTTGTAGTGGATGATGCAGCTAAAGCTTCCACAGATGCCATCAGCTTCTTTGGCAACGTACAAAAATTGTACAACCTTCTTGCAGCAGCTACACAGAGATGGACAATCCTAAAGAAGCACGTGAACATAACACTCAAGTCTTGGAGTGAAACCAGGTGGGAGAGCCGGCTTAAGAGCATTGAGGCTGTGCGATACCAGAGCCACAACATCAGAGAGGCCCTGTTGGAAGTCAGAAACAATGCCACAGATGCCATAGCCAGGACTGAAGCACAAGTACTTGCAGAGGAGGTAGGGTCTTATCGCTTTCAGATTTACACAGTAGTATGGTATGACATTCTTCATGCAGTTAACCATGTGAGCAAACTTCTGTAGTCTCCTACAATGCAGTTTGATGTGGCAGTCAAAGACTCACTCACCAGCTACAGAAACACAGGTTTTGTTGCAGCACAAGCCGTAGCTAGGGACATATGTGAGGAAATGAATGTGGAGGCTGTGCTGAAGGAGAAGAGGCTCAGATCCACAAAAAAGCACTTTGCTTACGAAGCTCCTGACGAACCATTTATAGAAGCCTTAAAGAGGCTGGAAGTCAAATTTTTCAATGTGGTGGTGGATTGTGCCATCGGGTCAATAAATGAGAGATTCAAAACATTAGATGATGTGAGGGACATATTTGGGGTTCTCCTAAACCTCACCACAATGAACAAGGAAGACTTGTCCTGCAAGTGTGAAAAGCTCTCTAAGAAACTGAGCTCTGGAGCTGACTCTGACATTGATGGAAGAGAACTGGCCCTCGAAATTAAGAACTTGCCGACTTTACCTTCACACAACATGACTGCATTGGAGCTTCTCTCCTTCATTCATCAGAAGCAACTGGAGGAACTATACCCCAATCTCTGGGTTGCACTAAGAATTGCCTGCACTCTACCTGTGACAGTAGCGTCAGCCGAGAGGAGCTTCTCTAAGATGAAGCTAATCAAGAACTACCTCAGATCATCAATGGGGCAGGATCGCCTCAGTGGCCTTGCATCATAAGCATCAACCAGGACGTTGGCAGGGAGATTTCATATGATGATGTTATTGATGATTTCACCCAGAAAAAATCTAGGAGGCAAAAATTTTGAAGATACAAACTGTTCTGTATAACTGTTAGCTATTACACGATTGATTCGTAGAGTTAGTAGTTGTTTGGTAGTTGATAATTGCATTATTTTTTTATACATAGTTCTGTCATTTATTCTAAATAATGTATTAGCTAATTTTCAGGAATTTCATGAAGGGTATTTTTTCTGTTTGTCTTCTGAAAGTACATATTTGTTGTTTTGGACATAAATGTTTCATTAAAATTGTTTCATAATTGATTTTTATTAACACAGCCATTTTTTGTGTGTGTGTGCTGAGGTGATGTAGTAAGGCGTGAGTTGGTGGATGGAGGGGTGGGGCCTCAAATGGGTATACTGCTTAGGGCCCCCTAATGGCTAGAAACGGCCCTGGGTAAAGGGCTGAGCTCACCTACACCGTTCACCCTGAGGAACTATTTCTTTATATAATGAGCAGCTGTCGTAACGACTTAGAAGATTATTTCAACTGTCGCTATGTAGTGTGAAGAATAGTTCACGATTGAAAAGCTCGGGTTGGTAAAAATAAACCCCCGACTGGAAAGGAGTGTTTATAAACTTGTATTTAATAATGACGTTGTGGCTAACGATGACCTCTTTGTGCGTGCTTTTGATTGTATTCTAGACGTATTTAAAGATAACTTGCCAACCGGATGTAAAGTGGGCACAAAAGTAGTGCTGAAAGATATGAAGGCCATTTATATAGAGTATAGGTTTCCCTATAACTTGAGCGGTGAAATAATATTAAGCCGCGGGAATGTATTTTGATGATTTTTCAATATATTTAATTATTTAACATAATTGTGTATATATATATATATATATGTTAACCCCTCCGTCTATGGCTCTGGGTTGGTTCGAATCGACGGGGGTTCTGGTTGGGAGGCAGCAACGGATCTGTTACTTGCAGTAGTTTCTTCTATACTACTCTCCGAGTTTTTCTTTAGTGGCTCGGAGGATTCTGAGAGGCTCGAAGGAGAAGATAAAGACTTTTTCTTTACTGTAATTTACTGCTACAATGTTATATACCCCGATTCTACTAACATCATCATTATTAAATGCTGAAGAGGCTGCATTATTTTTGCACAATATTTGAAAATAAAGTAAATCTTTTAGCTGTGGTAAGGTTTAAACGAATAAACAAGATATTTGAAGATGAAGCCATATTTTTATCTTAAACCGCGTATTTTCAGATCTGATGTTATCATGATCTGCCAAGTTAACTAAAAGTGGAAATTGAACTATGCATATTTACACTAAATATACATATGATTAAAAATTAAAGGTTTAAGACTTACAATTAAATGCTTAGGCAAGTCATGACTTCATCTTTTATAACGGAGAAAGAATGTATACAAATTATGAACATTGCAAAAAGTTTCTCAGAATTCATTATTAAGCTAAATCTAAAAATGATTAAGAAATTTTAAAAAGAGCAAGTCACCAATTATTTGGCAAAGTAGAAAGCACATCAAAATTTATCCCAACGGAAAAATAATAATAATAAAAATAATAACAGTATCGCCGAGTCTACATTCCTTATGGCAACATAATGTCGGGTCGGACATTGAGTACATTGTAATTTTGGTCTACTGTAACTATGATTATAATTACCAATTAATTCATTTATTATCGTTAACTACAGTTCCATTAAAGTACATTGACTACGTCATTCAGTACATTACATCATTAAGTACATTAATTACATTATATTAAATTATTATCGTTTAATTAAAGTACATTAATTACATTATAAATTAGCATTAATTACAGTTTCATTAAGTACATTAGTCACTTACAATTCTTACAGTGTTTTTATATTTATATATAGTTATTAGTACAACACAAAGTACATGAGCATATATATATATATATATATATATATATATATATATATATATATATATATATATGATGAATAAAACCACGAAGGAAAGGAAACACAAAACGGTGCTCAAGCGCTTTCGTCTAATGACATCCTCAGGAACACTGAAATACATAAAAGGTTACGGCCTATATATAGGTTACAGAAAGAGAAAAAAAAAATATATAAATAAATAACATACATACACACAACATACATATCTACACACATACACACACATATATATATATATATGCAATAAACGGAGAAGTAAAAATAAAACTTAAAAATTAAGGATTAGAGGATTAACAAAGAGGCATATCGATTTTTAGCACAAGATCAAATGAGTTATAAAAATAATACAAATTTATACTGGAGATACGCCCGGGTTTAACACTTTGCCTTTTTAGAGTCAAGTTTCGATATATATAAAAATAAATTGAAGATTAAAAGTTAATAAAGTAGCTTACAAGTTTACCAAAGATTAAGTGTCCTACCCTTTTATCTAGATTTGTTTTGAAGGAATTCAAAACAACAGGATCGAGTTGAAAAAGACCTTTGCTTATGTTGAAGTTATTTGAAAGTTGAATAATGGCAGACTCAAGAATATTTCTATTGACAATGTTGCTCGAATGAAATAAAACTGAAGCATTATTCCAATCAATACAGTGGGATAACTCTGACAAATGGACAAAAAGAGCACTGGACAACTGTCCTGTTCTGACGGAATATTGATGCTGTTTTATACGTGTGTGCAAATCCTTTCCCGTCTGACCTATGTAAAAGGAATCACATTGTTTACACCAAATTTTATAGATAATGCCTGAATTATTGGTAGGGCTATTTTTACTATGATATTTTTCACAATATTGTTATATGAAAATACTACATTAATATCCAAAAGTTTAAGTACATTAGCAATGCCTAAAAAGCCCGGGAAAAATGGAAGTACTAAAATATTTTTTGACAAAGTACGAGTGGTTTTATTCATCATAAATATTTTTCACGTGTTACTTTCGTGAAATAATTTTCATATAATGAACACCACGCGTTCATTCGGCTTGCTGTTCCCTCTCTTGTCTCCGTTTGTGTCCGTGTTTTCTTCTACATTAATGAAGGGGCATGCAATTCGTATCCGACGAAAGTTTCTTACTAACTGTCTAGAGGAGCAAGTTCTTCCCAAATCCCTGCTTCCGATTCGCCTTAGACAAATTGACGACCATCCGTTCAACAACTTCAGCAGATTAATTTTAAAGAAACATATTGAAGTCACCAGACAAAATGAGTGGTCCGCCTTCAAAAACTTAAACATCGCCAAACATAATTTTGTAACCGTTATTCCCCAACCGTGGATCCAACCTTTGTTTGATGAAATTTACAACGAGTTGCGTCGGAGAACTACTTCACTTCGTAACATTTTGGATCGGAAAATTAAAAGTCTCATTCGAAATAGTTAGTGGAGTAAAAAAGCAAGCTCAAAGTGTGTTTTGAACCTTTCTTCGAAAAACATTAGTGACGATGCAAAAAGTGCCATTGGATATGGTATGTCCTTTTTTATTGTTAAAAAACCTTCGGCTTTACAAATTTGTTACAGTCTCGCGTGTTTTGAAAAACAGTGTAATCTCCCTCAGTATTTGTTTAACATAGTTAAAGGCCTCGTTTATAGTGCGGCGAATGGTAATTACGAAGATAACTTTCCTAAACGGTTTTGCGATGGCCTCTCACAATTAAAAAAAGATGGGGAGCTCCATATTACTAAAGCAGACAAGGCTAACACCATAGTTATTATGGACAAAGTGGACTACATCGGAAAGATGAACGAGCTTCTCCAGGACCCCGCCACATACAGCAAACTTAGGAAGAACCCGCAGGATGACGTCATCAAATCATTTAATAGTGGCTTGAAACGCATTCTCCAATATCATAAGGACTTAATTCCGCTTTTCATGTCCACTTCACCTTCTCTGCCCTACCTTTACGGTCTTATTAAAACCCACAAACCTGGCAACCCTATGCGCCCTATTATTAGCTCGGTGGGCTCTATTACTTATAAACTCTCCAAATGGCTTGTCAAAGTCTTGTCCCCCATTCTCGGAACTATCTCTGATTCACATGTAAAAAATTTCATGGATCTTACTGATAAATTGAATAATGCACGTACTGAAACTAACGATAGATTGATCAGTTTTGATGTTTGTTCATTGTTTACAAAAGTGCCGATTGATGATATGCTTGACTTTCTCTCCCAAGAATTACATAAGTATGACCTGCCACTACCTTCACACATTGTTTTGGAACTTATTAAGCTTTGCATTAAAGACTGTAAATTCACTTTCAATAACGAGTATTATCAACAAGTGTTTGGGATGGCCATGGGCAACCCCTTATCGCCCCTCCTCTCCAATATTTATATGGAGTTTTTCGAAATTACTTACATTCCGAGAATCCTGGGGGTTGGCATCCCTTGGTTGCGGTACGTCGACGATATTTTGTGTATCTGGCCCATGAATCGTGACCTGGATAACTTCCTCCTTCAGTTAAATGATCAAGTCCCCTCCATTAAGTTTACTTTAGAAGTGGAACAAGACAAGTCAATCCCATTTTTGGATGTGCGTGTACATAGGGAAAGCCCAGGTTTTAAGTTTAGTATCTATCGGAAAACAACAAACAACTTGTCCTACGTACACTTTTACTCGGGACATGACACCCCCACTAAGAAGGCCATTTTTTCATCAATGTTTCTCCGCGCACTTAGGATCGCCAGTCCGGAATACATCGATGCCGAATTGGAAAAAATCAACGGTATTGGAAGTGATCTGTGTTACCCATCTGCGTTTATGGAATCTTGTTTCAACAAGGCAAAACGAACTTTCTATCGTGTCAATAATAACACTCGTACTTTGTCAAAAAATATTTTAGTACTTCCATTTTTCCTGGGCTTTTTAGGCATTGCTAATGTACTTAAACTTTTGGATATTAATGTAGTATTTTCATATAACAATATTGTGAAAAATATCATAGTAAAAAATAGCCCTACCAATAATTCAGGCATTATCTATAAAATTGGTGTAAACAATGTGATTCCTTTTACATAGGTCAGACGGGAAAGGATTTGCACACACGTATAAAACAGCATCAATATTCCGTCAGAACAGGACAGTTGTCCAGTGCTCTTTTTGTCCATTTGTCAGAGTTATCCCACTGTATTGATTGGAATAATGCTTCAGTTTTATTTCATTCGAGCAACATTGTCAATAGAAATATTCTTGAGTCTGCCATTATTCAACTTTCAAATAACTTCAACATAAGCAAAGGTCTTTTTCAACTCGATCCTGTTGTTTTGAATTCCTTCAAAACAAATCTAGATAAAAAGGGTAGGACACTTAATCTTTGGTAAACTTGTAAGCTACTTTATTAACTTTTAATCTTCAATTTATTTTTATATATATCGAAACGACTCTAAAAAGGCAAAGTGTTAAACCCGGGCGTATCTCCAGTATAAATTTGTATTATTTTTATAACTCATTTGATCTTGTGCTAAAAATCGATATGCCTCTTTGTTAATCCTCTAATCCTTAATTTTTAAGTTTTATTTTTACTTCTCCGTTTATTGCATATATATATATATATATATATATATATATATATATATATATATATATATAATATATATGTATGTGTGTAGATATGTATGTATATATATATATATATGTATATATGTTTGTGTGTATGTATGTTATTTATTTATATATATATTTTTTTTTCTCTTTCTGTAACCTATATATAGGCCGTAACCTTTTATGTATTTCAGTGTTCCTGAGGATGTCATTAGACGAAAGCGCTTGAGCACCGTTTTGTGTTTCCTTTCCTTCGTGGTTTTATTCATCATAAATATTTTTCACGTGTTACTTTCGTGAAATAATTTTCACATATATATATATATATATTATATATATATATATATATATATATATATATATATATATATATATATACAACATGACACATGATACATAACAACGCATGATAATTTTTTTATAAATTTGGATCAGAGCGAAAGGAGATTTTTATCTTAGAAGCGTTTACTTTTGCTGTGGTTATCGAATTGCGTACACTTGCATAAGCATTTTCGAGTTCATTGCAAGAGGTGAACGCACTTAAAAGAAAGAGTAAAAAGAATACATGTGAACGTACTTACATGTAAGGTAATTATGTACGTCCTCAGTGGACATTTACGAATGCCTAAACTATTGTACACATATTGGTAGAAACACAATAGGTTGACAATAGGTAGCTGAATGAATAATTAATAAAATTAATGAAAGATAAAGGTCAAGAAGGGACATGGATGTAGGAATGAACAACATTTACATAATGACGTATAGAGTGTAAAGGTTTTTATTATTATGTTAAAGAATTTACCATACATTGAATACGAAAGATATCCACATACTAAATACGTGATTCAGTATTCAAGGTATGGAAAACATGAAGGGAATTAGGTTACTTTTATGACGTCATTATTGGGAGAAATTAAAGGAGACGAATTAGAGACAAAGAGTGGGTATTAAGGACTAAGTACAACTACGGGTTCCAATCCTGTTATAATAAATTCTCTAACAAATGCAAAAATGGAGATATGGATACGACTAAACCATAGAAATGGTAGGTCGCATGTTTGTGACACTGAAACAAAATAGAAAGCAACAAATAAAATTTTTATCCAAACTCGCATCAGGCGACTTTGGTTCGTCATGTAAAAATGAATATGGATTATTCATTGTTCATTTTACACACACACATACATATATATATATATATATATATATATATATATATATATATTTCTCCTGTATTGCTATATTGATGGTTATACTCCATCGTTTTGTATTTCTTATTTTTTATTTTTTTTATTTTGTGCAGTAGAAGATAAAGTGTATGTATTTATTTTCAATATATTTAATTATTTAACATAATTGTGTATATATATTTCTCCTGTACTGTTATATTGATGGTTATATTTTTATTTTTATTTTTTTATTATATACATATTCCTCGTTCATATTTCTTATACTATTATTATTTTTTATTTTATTTTTTGATCATATATATTCCACTGTATATTTGTTTTCTAATGGTGTAATGGTGTTTTATTTAATTCTTTAGGTTGTAAACGATATTATTATTTAATTATACCAGATGGCTGGTTACGCCTTCAACACCGACTGACGGATTTCTAAGCCAACTGTCAAGAATATATGCTTTAGTTAAATAAATAGCGCTATCTGGCAACTCAACCTGTACACCTGAACATGCCATTTACGCCTTCTAAGCCATCTGACGGATTTCTAAGCCAACTGTCAATAATATATGCTTTAATTAAATAAATAGCGCAATCTGGCAACTCAACCTGTACAAGCCATTTACGCCTTCTAAGCCAACTGGCGGATTTACACCTTATAAGACAGCGGGCGCTCAGATGAAGTCTTAATATGCGCTTGGCTCCTGCCAGGCGAATACCTCTCTTCCTCTCTCTCCTTCTCCTCTCTTTCTCTTGGGGGATAACTCCGCCTCCAAGTTTCATAACCTCTTGTTGCTCTTGCAACATTCCCCCCTTTGCATAAACCCCCTCCACCTTCATTGCATACCCCTTGCATTGAATAACCCCCACACCTTGTTGCATAACCCATTTGCAACATCTTGCAATAGTGATTTGCAAATGCATTGCGACATTCCTGCACTCTCCCATTTTGCACCCATACTACTAAGGGCCAAAGACTTTTACACTGTAACTGCAAGCCGATTAGCAATAACTGCACCCATCAATTCCAACCTTGGAATAGAAAGCCTTTTCAAAGGTGCTACTCTGTTCTTTGCAGCAACCAACCTGCAACTTACTTCCTCTTTGAATGTGCCTCTTATATAAATACAAGTTGCATAGGCTTCCTCACTTGAATCACAAAAGATGTGCAGCTCCAAATTATCTGGACTATTGTTCAACTCTCCAAAGTACCATCTTGGGATTTCAATGTCTCCGAGATGTGCCAATTCTTTGAACCAATATTTCCACCTTACCACCATATGATCAGGTAACTCTTGGTCCCAACCAAGTCCAATTTCCCAGGGGCTCTGAAACCAAATTTTTTACTTTATCACAAATAGAGCCAGGAATCCAAGAGGATCAAAGACCTTCGAAACCAAACTAAGAGTTGTACGTTTTGTCCACCTTATCTCCTTCTCAGCCAGCTCTACTAAAGATTTTCCATTGAAGGTAAACAAATCCTCTCCTTGCTGCCAAACAATGCCTAGCACCTTTGTGCTTATTTCCCACAACTCCTTAATACCAGAATCCTCAATACTTTCTGCTGCATCAGGTCCTACACAGGACTGACTCATAAACTGTTGTAAGTGAGAATGGTTGGTCTGCCATTTTTTAAGCTCTATGCCAGCCTCCCTCATTATAGTTCTAGCCTCCATGAATATCTGTTTAGCCATTTCTGTATTATCCACAGAACACAGCAAATCATCAATCTACAAATTTTTCCTTATGTGTTCAACAGTGTTAGGATAGACTTCAGAATATTTCTTAAAATGGTACTGCATAGTAGCTGCCAACAGAAAAGGACTAGAGCTGAGGCCAAACAACACAGACTTCATTCTATGTGCTTGAACCTTCGGTTCATTTTCCAACAAGTCTTTCGTATCCAGATCATCCACCCACAGATACCTTACTGCATCTCTGTCCTCTGGTTTTAACTTTATCCGCAAAAAGGCTTGCTTCATCTGCAGTCAATGCTACTCTACCAAACCTGAATCTCAGTAACAAAGAAAATAAATCTGCATTTGAATTTGGCCCAGCATCCAAACAGTCATTCAAGGATACACCACCTTTGTCCTTGGCTGAGCCATCAAAAACTACCCTCAGTTTGGTGATAGTTTTGTCTCGCCGTACCACTGCATGGTGTGGCAGATAACACTGCCCAACACCAATTTTGCTGATTTAATTCTAACACCTGTTTTTAGGTAACTTTGGTGTGCTGATTTCAAAAATCACCTTAGTTTTTGCCTATCACGTCAGGTTTTCGAGCAATCAAATACGGAGATATCGCATTTTGGCAGGGTTATGCCTAATTTTTTTTCTTTTCAAAAAATAAGTTTTTACATACTCAGAATCAGCATGGAAAAGTAAACAATTGTGCAGGGAGTGAACTTTAATATACAATGGTAATATTGACACATAAAGTGATTAAAAGTGTTTAAATAAGCAAAAAATGAATCCATGATCATGACGTCACGCTCACACCTGGGGAAATCACAGATACCCAAGATTTTAATATGTTGTACATGACCTTTAGATTTAATGCACAGATTTGCGTATTCCAGATAAAATTTTAACAGGTCTCAAAAATCATAAATTTTGATAAGTGCCCTTCATGGATCACCCAAAATAGGCATATTGCATTGCACATTGCACGAAAACCGGATGTGATGGACAAAATCTAAGGTGATTTTTGAAATCAGCACATCAATATTATCCAGAAACAGGTCTTTGAATTAAATCACCAGCAAAAATGTTTTTTTTGTTGGGCAGTGTAATGTGCCTCCTGGCTCACCAGCTCACCTTGCACCCTTTCAGCATAGCCCTCCTTTACATAGCTTAGGATGGCCTCATTGTATTCATTTAACAACTCCTCATTTTTCCTTAGCCTGTACAATGAAGTCTCCAACCTCCTATTAGTTAGCTGAAGGTTTGAACTGGGTTTGCAAGAATCCTTCCAAGGGAGGCCAACTTCATTGCAACCATCTCTAAACCCAATCCCTTTTTCAAATTGCTCTAAAACATCACTGTTTACTGTACTAAGTGTACTTTCCTGCTTCTCCTGTTTGTCCCTTTTGCCACTGGATTCAAGTTCCCAAAAGGCTTTCAAATGCCTTTCCAAACCATGGCTGTTCTCCTCAATCTTAACGAAAAGAGCTTTAACCTCCATTTCATTGCAATAGCTACCATGTAGCATCCAGCCTAGCTTACTTTCAATAGCTACTGGACCTCGAGATGTGCGGACAATGTTACCAGTGATGAAGTCCCAATAATAGTCAGCTCCAATCAAAAGACTAATATCTTCTGTTCCTTCAAACTTATTATTGCCAAAATTAATTCCTTTAACTTGCAATTCTTGGACACATGCCATATCTAAACAAGTAGTGACTGGAGCACAAAGTTCCTCAATCTCTACAGCTTGGACCTTGATAGTGGGACTTTGTGGTAACAACCCCTTAACCAGAACTTCTACCTTCTTAACTTTGGTTCGTTTTTGAACGGAACCCCCAAACCCAGAAATTCTTAAATTTTCCCTCTTAAGTTCTTTAAACTTCAAATTCCTGGAAATTCTGGTCTTAATAAAGCTACACTGGGTACCACTATCAAACAACACTCTTACAGTAGCTTCTCCATCATTCCCAATTAATAATGCTGCAGCTGTGCAAATTGATCAATAACCTTATCAAAATTCACCTTCTTTGCTTATTCGTGTTGAATTGAAAGTAAAGCCAGATTTGTCAATCTTGTCTGACTCATGGTCGAGCGAAAGAAATTTCTTATCAATTTCAATTTGGAAAAACTTCTTTCACATGAAGCAATAGACACACAGACAGTCAAAAAGAATCTCAAACACAGTGACAAGCTTGGCAAAGATTCACAAAAATCCCATTTCACAATAAACTCCAGAAACTGCAATGCTGTTCATTTCTTTGCCTCTTCAACGCTGATTTTGGCAGCTTCCAAATGCTTCCAAATGCCTCAGAGAATTCATCGAAAATGTGAGTCAAATTTGGAATATACTTCCGAAGTTCTTCTTCTGTTGCAACAACCAAAGTGTTTGGCTGAATAACAGCGAAGATTGACAGAATTTGATCCATTGCCTTAGAACGAATCTCCAATTCTTGATGAAAGCGATCAAGACATTCAAACATAGCCCTTTTTACTTCCTCTGGCGATGTGAGACCAGCATCCTTTGCCAGCTCTCCTGGCATCCTTTTTCGGAGATTTACTCTCCCTCTTCTCTCCAGAGAAATGTTCATTTCCACACACATTGTAGTTGCATAATGAATGGCCCTCTCCACAATTTCATTGCGCTGATCTTCAAGAAACAGTTTTAGAGCTTGGAGCTTCACAAACGTTCGCCTTTCGATGTAATTTTTATCAAATATTTAATTTTTCGTTTGTAAATTTTGTATTGCCAATAAAAACAAAAACTTATTTTATAGTGGAAATTAACATTAAGCTGTTGTAATAGTTTGAACATTTTTAAATTTTTTTCTTACTTTGGCGAATTTTTCATTTGGTTTGAAAACTTGTACTGGTATTTCAACTCTCCCGATGGCACCCCCCTCCTGGCTGTCACCCGGGGCGGACCGCCCCCTCGCACCCCCCTTAGTACGCCACTGCTGTGGACTTAGTTACTCTGTCCTTTCTCTCCTCAACAGGTAAAGCCTCAGCCACTTCACATTTATATGACTTGTGGTTGCCTTCGCCAAATATGCATTCCTTGATTCCCTTTAATTTATTCTCAGAGGATGCATGCAGAGCTGACATTGTACTTGGGCTATTCTTTTTGTAGAAACTTTGGTGCTGTGCCTGCCTTTGTCCCTTTGTTTAACATCCCACTGTGCAAACTCAATTCCGTCTCGTCTTGCTAATTCTGTGCCTAAAAGACTTAACATCTGCTGAAGGTATTGTACACATGTTCTGTAGAGTGTCCCCTACTTAATTCAAGCAAAATTGAGCTAGGCAACTTAGACTCCAATATAGTAACCAACGTTACACCATACCTTTCCAGTCCTACACCCAAGTTGTCCAGGGACCTAGTTCTTACTTCAAATTCATCATATAACTGCCGTAACTCCTTTACACTATTGGAATTATTAACAGGTGGTATAGCTTAAAGTTCACGGAGGTGGCTTTTAATTAAGATCTCTGGCTTACCAAACCGTTTCTTTAATATATCCCAAGCCACATTATAATTAGCCTCTGTTTAATGCTAATCCTGCTATTGTCTTTGCTGCCTCCCCTTCCAAGAGGACTGCAAATAATTAAACTTCTCCACCGCACTTAACACTTGACTAGAATGAACTGCTGACTGAAAACTGTCTGCCCATCCTTGCCATTCCTGAATACTCCCAGAAAATGTTTTGAGTACAAGCCTCAGTAATTGAACTACAGATCTGTTAACCTTAATTTTACAAACACCGTTTGTTGAGGGTTGTGTTTCATTATTAGACCTGGTCTCTAACTGTACTTAGCTGCTAAACTCTTTTGCGCTGTGGCATACTTTAATTATATCATCAATAATCTCTTCAAAGTAAATTATGTTATTTTTTATTACATCCTCTTCTATAAGAGCCTCAGTTTTAACATTTACTTCGCTTAGAGCAACCTTTTTAGTTTCTAATATGGAAAGCTGCGCAGTCACTAAGCTTAAATCCTCTTGCTCTATGGCAGAATCTATAGTGGCAATGACCTTTGTAATTAGACCTTTGTAGGCCCTTCTCCTTTTTTGAAACTTATTCAATTCAGCTGCACTCATCTTCAATGCAAACAACAATTGGGCTCAATGCCAAATAAGCTGAATTGGCAAAAATACTTAACCAAACTGATGAAACTCAAATTTTGCTTTTTTCAAATAAACTGAATTGCTTGGTTGGGGTACTGACCAACCACCAGTATGGAATACCAATTTTTCCACCCAAGTAACTGGCGTACTGAAGTCTGCAACCTTCGCCTACGAACAATAAACCAAAATTAACCAAACCGGTAAAAATGTAGGCCCAAAACAATCACAGACTAGCAGCCAAGTTTCACAATTGGGCGACCAAACTTTCTACCCTGGGACCTTAACTCAATTATGCTCAACCTGTCCAGATCTAACTTAGGCTACAATTTGCGCAATCAGAACTTTGCCGAAAAATAGTCACTGACTCAGTCTTAGGCTAGAATCCGGTTCGAACGACCATGTTATTTTATTTATTTGATTGGGTTCAGAATCCCAGCTGATCCTTGAACGGCCAAGCTCTGAGGGGCTACTTTAACTTATAGCCTAAGTTAAATTAGACTAAAACAAACTGTAATAACGTGGGGGTGTTAGACCCCGTTAAGTATTAGGTTATTAAAAGACAATAAAGGTGCTTTGATTTAGATCTTCAGGGCCTCCCTTAGGTGCCAGCGTCCCACAAACGATCTACCTAATATTTCTAACTTTATTAATTTTAGAAGCTATAGACATTACCCCTAACTGATATAATAATTACACAACTTCACTTCTTTCCTTTTTGCACTTTAGAAGCATCACCAAATTAAACTTAGCACCAACGATTTAGTCAGAAGCTGTTTAGTTCAGCCTAATAAACGAACAGACCGCGTTCCGCTGTTTATCTTTTTGTGTTGCCATTCAGCTTTCTTTCAGTGACTTTTCCCTTTAGTGACTTTTAGACTATATACATATATATAATACACACACACACCGTCACCTCACAAACTTACGGACTTGGAGGTCTTATTAGGTCCTGCCTCAGGGTTTATGACTCGATGTGGGCCTACTTTAGGCTTCAGTTGCATAAAATTAAGAAAAAAAACAAAATGGGCACTATTTATGGTCTTCTTTCTAAACCTTACAACAACAACATAACCTGCACCATTGCACGATGCGACAATCTTGTATCTAAACAACCAAACTGAATTGCAAGAGAGCTCTCTATAAGACCACACCCTGTAAGTGCCGCATTCAACAAACGAGTAGAAAGGACGT
Source organism: Bathynomus jamesi (assembly GCA_023014485.1). NCBI lineage: Eukaryota > Metazoa > Arthropoda > Malacostraca > Isopoda > Cirolanidae > Bathynomus > Bathynomus jamesi. The sequence continues at coordinate 672,308 of JAJOZX010001321.1, forward strand.
GCAGGTGCCCCAAAAAAATGCTGCCACAAGAGTGCCCAAACAATGATGCTACAACACAAGAGCCCAAAAATGCTAACTCTAAATTAAGTGAATTTTTCACAAACATTACAATTATGAGATGGATATATATATATATACACCTTAACTTAATATACACAAGCAATGCTGCATCAATCAGCTTAGTCATCATATCGCTTTGAGACAACAATGGCTCTTCCTCTTCTAGGCTTTCTAACAATGTTCAAGTCAGTAATAGATCAACAATCACGCATCAGCCAGTGTACGTCATCAGCCCACTGTCAAATTATCACATATTCTTGAAAAAGTCTGGAATTCGGGATTGTTTCTTCTCAGTGACCAAGCGCTGGGCAATCGATGCTTCCACATCCTGAATCCGGCGGGTTTCCAGGTCCATTCCCTCAGCAGCAGAAAATCGCCGAATGAGGTTTAGGGCCTCGAGGACCTGTCGGTCCGAGGGCACATCCTCAACCTCATTGTCGTTGTCGTGATTTCTCCTCGATCCTCCTCGGCGTTGAAAATGTCCTGTGGCTTGAAAGTCCGGAGGATTTCGGCCGCAGGGATGGGGAGTCGGCCAAAAACAACCGACTCCCGACTCCCGACTCCTGAGTCGGTATTTTTAAAAACCGACTCCAACTCCGACTCCCGACTCCCGACTCCCGACTCTTTCAAATATATAAGTATAAATAAATGTAATAAAGTAGGTACGATAATAATACAGTTTAGTAATTTAATACAATTTTAATGTTGTATTACACAAAAATAAAAATTAACAGAAAAAGAAATTGATCTCGTATAAAATATTTATAACCTCATTTGGTTAACAATTTTAAAATTTTAATGTTGCATACGGTACCGTAGCTAAATAAAAAAAAGTTGGTAAAGAATATTTTGTTTCCATTATATATTATGATATGCTAATATTGAAGCTAAATATTAAGAAAAGGCTAAAAAAACATACTTAATAATTTAACTCTCTAAGGAGAATTTGTTCTTAAGAAAAGTATAGCATCAATTATGTCTTCCTTCAACTTAGCCCGTAGGTGGGATTTAATTAACCGAAGAGCTGAAAATAATCTTTCAACGCTGACTTGTGCTGGTGGCAATGCAGTAACAGTTCTGGCTACATCTTGCACTAATTCAGGATACTTTGGTATGGCATTCATCACATCAAGTTTTAATGAACGATCAAATTTCTCTATTTTTATTAAAGCTGCATTAAAGTCTTCTCTGAATTTGGTCAATGGGGTTATTTTTATAGGTTTATCATCTTGACTCAAACGGCATCGCTTAACTTTTTTTGATTTTTCTTCATTATCGAGATATTTTTCAAAATCCATTTCTTCTTCAGAGTTTGAGCAGGAGCTTTGCATAATGGCAGGACTAGAGCAGCTTTCAAATTCTGAATTACTTGCGGCATCTGTTTCATTTAACATTTTCATTCGCACAGCTACATCACACAGAGCTGACTTTCCTCTAGCAATCTGTTCTTCAGTTAAAAGTACCATGTGCATAGGATCTACATAAACTGCAGCCAATAGTACGTCATTATTCAGTAAATTTTCTTCTCTACGCTGCATAGACATTCTTATACCATCTGCAACAATGCCGCCAATTTGAGATAGTTTATAATTAATATTTTTCCATTCCTTGTAAAATGTGCCAGGTGTCAATTCAGCTGCTTGAAACTTCTTTGTAACCACATATGGGTACTTAAGTAATGCCTCAAGTTGACTTGCCTGCTGCCACTGGATATCAGTCATTGTTACATCTGGGTTTGCCATATCGATAAGGTATGGCTTCAATTCAAGAAGGCGCTTAATCATTTCATAGGTACTCCCCCAACGTGTAGCTTGATCTATAACTGCACCTTTTCCGGATCGACGTTTTAATATTGCATCAAGTTTAGGCGTTCTTGCAGCCACTACTATGTTGCGTAACCTACCTACTACATTAGCAGCATTCCTTTCTTTTAACCCATCACGAATTGCCAGTTGCAATGTGTGGACTGCACATTGCATATGGGGGATATTTGAGAATCCAGCAAAATCATTGTCTACAGTGTCAACACTGTCAAGTTTGTCAGCAGTTTCATCCGTATCTTCTTCACTACTGTCTTCAAAAAGATCTCCTTTTACTTCACCATCATTAAGTTTCTGTACTGTACTTGTCATATTTGAAGCATTATCAGTAACAATTGATAATATTTGCTCTTTAGTGATTTCATATTCTGTCAAGATGGTTTCAATTAGCTTGGTCAGGTATTCGCTTGAATGTTGAGCTTCAGTGTCCTTCACTGCCAGAGTACGTATAACTAGTTTTCCTTCATCATCAATGAACTGAACATTTATTGCCGTATAATTAATTCTTTGTCTCGTGCAGGCATCCATCTTAAGAAAGAAGAATTTTCCTTGCAGCATTGTTTTCAATAAAGTTTTCTGGCTTTCTGCTTCCTTTAAAATCATGTTTCGAATATCATGTCTCTCTAATGACACTCCTAGTTTTGCCGCCATTTCTCCATTTAATCCACGGAAAGCTGGGGAGGAAAATAATGTAAGTGCAACCCCATTCTTTACAACTAAATCTATAAGGTATTTTTAAAAAATTTTCTTTGTCATTGATATTGTAATTCTCTCACTGTGGAAAAATTTTGTAACAGAGACTTGTTTGCTTTTTGAAATAGAGGTACTGGCCTGACTAGAAGTAGGTTTCTGGATTTCCTTATCATGCTGATCTACAACCTTATAAATATTGGGACGTTTGTTTCGTAGATGGCGTTTCAAGTTTGAGGCTCGAGTTGGAGCATTAGCATGTTTCCCAGTGTAAGCACTAATTTTTGCATTACACTCTTTACCATCCTTTTCTACTTGACAAATAAAAATACTTTCATCCTCATTTAGCTTAAAATATTGAAAGACTGCTGATTTTCTACTAGGCCCCGACTCATTACTAATAGGGGCTAATTAAATTAATAATTAATATATTGCTAATTTTTATATGGTACCTAGTATCCTGAAATAGAAAATAGAAATATGAAATTCATTTGCTAAGATTTACCAGAACAATAAATCAAATGTGGAAATGTGAATCTAGAATTAGTTCAGGAAGATATTTATTTAGGGCAGAGTAGTATTCTGGTAAATTGTTGGCATATAGAAATTGAATCAAAGAGTCCGGAGTCGGTCGTTTTTACCGACTCCCGACTCCGACTCCCGACTCTTCAAAAAAGCTCCGACTCCCGACTCCCGACTCCGACTCCGACTCCCCATCCCTGATTTCGGGTAGCCTATCCTCCAACCACCGCTTCGAAGCAGGAATGTCAGCTGATTTCTTCTCACTATGCTCGACTTTGAAGGTGATGTTGTTCCTGTTCTTCCATCTGGTGAGCCGTCCATCATTCAGGGTGAATCCCTCGACCTCCATCTTCCCAGCCAACTCAACAGCTTTGTGTTTGATCAGCTGACCAGTAGGCAAAACTCCTTGACCTCTCTTTTCTGTGAACCACAGGTAAAGGGTGCATTCGAGATCCTAGAATTTTCCTGCTCTCTTTCGCTTTCCACTCCCCTTGCTCTGACCTGTTTGAAAGCTCGTCTTGATCTCGTCTTTCCCTCTCCACACTTTCCTCACAGTTGATTGGCCAATGCCCCACTTCTCAGCAACCTGCGCCTTCGTTCTTCCCGATTGTTCTAACTCCACGATGATCCGATGCCTCTCAGACAGGTTAAGGGTATTCCGTGTGGTTGCCATGGCTGATTAATCTGTGGATAAAAAAGACACCTTTAGTCTAAATGTATCGATAGAATACAAAATTCGATGAATTGGACGAAGTCACAAATCATAAACGAACACGGACAACACAGCCAACAACAACAAACACAGGATTCTAGAACTCAAGAATCTAGTCTGGTCTAGCGCGGGGAGAAACGCTCTTATATCCGTCGGTGGCCGTTCTTATATCCGTAGGTTTTACTATGTAAAAAAATCCGTTGCCCTTGATCCCCGCTCTTATATCTGTCGTGCTCTTATATCCGTCGTACTCTTATATCCGTTGCTCTTATACCCGTCATCCTTTGTACCATGCAACTTTTTCCCTCTCGGAAAGTAATGAAAAGTTACATTTTCGTTTTTACTCTATTCTATGTTATTACAACCGGAAGAAGCACAATATGTAAAGAATTCTGGAACTAATTCGAAATTACCAGCCATTCCAAACGTGTGCCTGTGCATCCTGCTCTCATACTTTATACTGGTAAATGAGATTTGTAATTTGTATAGTTCACTTCAATTCAGAGGGCGCTTTGAGTCAATTTTTGGATGAACATTTATCCATGAAATTAATTTTTCTAATAAGACTTGGTAAATTATATTAGACTATGTGGGTTTTATGGAGAGTAAATATTTAGAGTGGTTTCTTATTTTGGACATGGATAACCTAGAAAGGCCCTGGTGGCTTTGAGTTATTCTTATCTTTCTTATGTTCCTATGAACGATGATAACTACTACGTGGGTGTTAACCTTTCAATAATTAAATGGGTAACTTCAAATAGTATTTGGATTATTGTACTGATATTTCTTCAGTGTTGTTTCATGATTTTTATTCACCTTTTACGTATTTAATGTAATATAGTTGCTTTTTTTTCAGTTATGCATGTTCAGTGTCCTCCCATTTGAAGAATTTCACACGAATTCGTCTCATAACTTCGCAAAGGAAAGAGCTTTTCGAGCATGTTCTGTGACTGTCAAAAAACTCCCGTCCTTCCACAGTAATCGTCCTTTCACAATGAACGTAAGTTAATTTATTGATTTATAATTATGTTTTGAAAGTAACAAAAATAAATGACAATAGGACACATTTTATAATCTTGTGACAACTATTATATTTTCCGTCTTTCGCATCCGAGCTATTTCTACCTTCTCACCCCAATCCATTGAGAAACATATGTATTTTCACCTACGCAGGTATCAAGCATAGGTAGAATAAGAATTAAAATGCCATAATTTATGAAGTTTTTTATGTTCGATGAAGAGAAATAATACTGAAATTAAAAAAAAAGAGTGTCAGTGACCATTTCCATCGCAACGACTAAACGTAACCATATAGTTTAGCTTTCTCATATATATATATATATATATACCTTTAGTAACCTTTGGTTAGCTTCCGCCCGAATTGTTCATTCTGACGAAGGTTAAGCTTTTCATTCCACCTTAGACCTACAGTTTAACGTGGAATCCGAACCACGCCCCATCAGTAGCCCAGCGTCTTAACCACTAGGCCACCTAGGGTACCCATTTATCTACCAACCACTTTCTTTATTGTATGGAAGGATGAACAGCTGGGTTTTTGCTGCGCGCCGGCTGCCGTCGGGTCTCGAACCCAGGGCCGATGGATTCGTAGTCAGCGACGCTAACCACTACACCACTACACACACCATCATATATATATGATGATAATGACAAGCTTTATTGGCAGGATACAAATCCCATAAAATAGTACAATATTCTTGAAGATAATAAACTATACGACAAATCAAAGAATAATAAATTTAAAATGTAAAAATTATGATTGAAAGAGAACTAAAGATAAGACACGTAATGAAACAAGTAATAATAAAAACAACTCAAAGCTAAGACTACAAAACAAAATAAAATAAATAAAAATAAAAAATACACGTAGTGAAGATACCATTATACCGTGACACAACAATTGGGCGCAGGACAAATGAGCGCCGACAATTGAGCGCCGACAATTGAGCTTCAAGACAATTAAGCGCAAGACAAAAGAGCGCAAGACAAAAGAGCGCCAAGACAATTGAGGGCAAAAACAAAAGAGCGCAAAACAATTGAGCGAGAGCAAGCAAATAAAAACTGGATAAAAGAAACAAAATAAGCTTGAACAAATATTTATTAATGATGTTAAAAAAACAATATTTATTAAGGATGTTAAAAATAATGTAGTTAGGTTAGGTTAGGTTATTGTTTTGCGCAAAAACAAAAGAGCGCAAAACAATTGAGCGAGAGCAAGCAAATAAAAATAAAAACTGGATAAAATAAACAAAATAAGCTTGAACAAATATTTATTAAGGATGTTAAAAATAATGTAGTTAGGTTAGGTTAGGTTAGGTTATTGTTTTGCACTCTATTATCTTGCGCTCATTTGTCTTGCGCTTAATTGTCTTGGCGCTCAATTGTCGGAGCTCATTTGTCGGCTCTCATTTGTCCTGCGCTCATAAGTCGGGGTAACCCATTATACATGTATGTGTGTGTGTGTATATATATATATATATATATATATATATATATATATATATGATGATAACGATAATGTTTATTGGTAGGAGACAAATCCCATAAAAAAGGTACAGTATCCATCAAGATAATTAATCAACGATACAACTATTATTAATTAAACAATAAATTTAAAAAGCAAAAAAAGGACGAAGGTAATAAGGAAATAACAATAATACATTTAATATATATATATATTATATATATATATATATATATATTATATATAATATATATATATATATATGGGATTGAACTCAGGATCTGAGGTCTTTTGTTACACACAGACTGTGCATGGAACAAGGAACTCTTCTAGGAAAATTAAATCCACTATAGTTCGAATAAGTAATGATAAATGACAAATACTATAGTTTTTCTTTTTCATGATGTTAGCCCGGCGTGGGCAACTGGTCACTACCAAAGAGGCCCCAAAATATAACTTCTTTCACCAGCTATCTGCAAAGCTGATAGGACGTTTGACTGAAAATACAATAGTTACCCCTTTTTCTTTGATGTATCCAATCCGACGTGAATGCAACGAGTTTCTTGCGTATATTGAGGTTCTGAATATAGTAGGCATGGTGTAGCTGTAAACCCTAGATCATGTCCCAAAGCTGGATCCTATCTGCTTTGCAGATAGTTGGTGAGGGAAACTATATTTTGTGGCCTCTTTGCGAGCGACCCGTTGCCCACGTCGGGCTAACATCATGAAAAAGAAAAACTATAGTATTTGTCATTTACCATTACTTATTCAAACCATAGTGGATTTGATTTTCCCAGAAGAGTTCCTTGTTCCATGTACGGTCTGTGTGTAACATCTACATAAAGCCTGAATACAACTGTTGAACGTTAAAAAGAATAAAATGGTAAAATGACACATTATTCTTTAAAAGGTTTAATTAAAAAAATGTAAAATCCCCTTAGTTACAGTACAGTACATACAAGAAAGGAGGCTTTTATTCTTCAAACATTTCACACAAAGTATTTACTACTTATCTACACTTTTTATATTTTTCGAATTAATAAATCATATATAAACAATGAAAAAAGTTTATATAAACATATGCCCGAAATCTCTTTGTTTCCGAGTTACAACCCGTTTTGTGTTCCAGCAATTCTTTCCGCAAACTATTTACAAACACCGCTTGCCGACAATGTTAGCGAGTGTGTACGAGATTTCATGTATGGCCTTGCCGATTGTAATGTTTCGTACACTCTATGACATGTTTCAATATCGTTGAGTGTCGAGTCATCAGTCAGTCAGAGGTGCATCGCGGTGTTTCACTGTTCGTCCGAATTCGTAACTTCTTACCGTGAAGAAGTGCAGTCCAGTGAAAAAAAAAACTTTAAAAGTTTTTGTGCTATTCAGTGATAGTGTGCATTTGAAGTGAGAATGGAAACTTATTCAAACAGAGAAATGGCAGACATGCATCTCATGTATGGAAATGCCGAGTGTTATGACGCCGCAGCAAGACGTCTGTATGCGGAAAGGTTTCCGAATCGCCGTCTGCCAGATAAGACATTTCGGAGAATAGACGAGCGTCTTAGTGATACAGGATCATTCAACAAGCGAGTTTCAGATGGTGGTAGACCAATCAGCGTCAGAACTGTTGAGTTGGAGGAGCGGGTCCTGAATTGCGTGGAGGAACATCCTGGTGTCAGCACCCGAAGGATAGCAGCAGCAGAGGGTGTAAGATACACAACTGTGTGGAGAATTTTATGGGAACAACAGCTTTACCCATATCATATTCAGAGAGTACAAGGCCTTACTGAAGCTAATTTCCCACCACGAGAGGCTTTTCGTACTTGGTTCCTTCAACAGTGAGCTCGCGATCCTCTTTTTCTATCCTCCGTGTTGTTTTCTGATGAGGCTGCCTTCACAAGAAATGACGTGAGCAATTTTCACAACACTCATCACTGGGTCAAAGAAAATCCGCATGCCATCATCCAGTCAAGGCACGAACAACAATTTAGCATCAATGTATGAGCAGGACTTACTGCCGACAACTTAATCAGTCCTTTTGTTTTGTCTGGAAGATTAACAGGAAAATCCTATTCCAATTTTTTAAGGAATGATTTAAGCGATTCACTAGATGAAGTTCCTCTTGGTGTCCGACGTCATATGTGGTTTATGCATGACGGCGCTCCGCCTCATTTTAGTCGAGTAGCCAGAGACTATTTGGATGACCATTTCCATAATAAATGGATAAGCCGTGGAAGATCCATTGCGTTGCCTGCTCGCTCCCCGGACCTGAATCCACTTGATTTTTACCTGTGGAGTCATCTGAAATCCATCGTTTACGTGACACCCATTGACAACGTTGAAATGCTTCGCCAACGTGTAGAACAAGGATGCCAGAAAATCCGAGCAATACCTGGAATGTTTGAACGCGTCAGGCAGTCTATGACGAGGCGTGTTCAAGCCAGTGGCGAAACTAGGTTGTTGTGGACCCTGGTGCAAAATATTCACATGCACCCCCCCGTAAAAAAAATCACGTCACAATGCGTGTTGATAAATATTTACAAAACTTTAGACAATATATCTACAATATAAGTGCAATTTTTGTATATTAAACAAATCTATGATGGGCCCCCAAGGCTGTGGGCCCCAGTGCATTGCACCGCCTTCACCCTCGGTAGTTTCGCCACTGGCTTCAGGCGTGTATTCAAGCGCAAGGCAGTCATTTTGAGCACTTCTTTTAAAGGTAAGGCGGGTACTTGCTGGAACACATAATGGACGGTAACTCGGAAACAAAGCGATTTCGGGCATATGTTTATATAAACTTTTTTCATTATTTTCAGGTCCTGAATACATTCTGAAAGTGCGTCCCACATGTTATGAAACACCCAACATACAGTATACGTACAGGGTGTCCCATAAGTCCGGCATCATACGAGAAATTAATATTTTTCTATTACTACAAACCATAATTTATGCTCGGGATGCCAATTTCACGTCCACCATTCTGTTCAGTGACGAGGCTGTTTTTCATGGAAATGGTAAGGTAAATCGACAGAACACCCGCTACTGGTCTCAAAACAACCCTCACTGGTATACCTCTTCAAAGGAACAAGGTGCATCTCGGGTGATGGTATGGTGTGGCGTTTGGAAGGATCACATCATAGGCCCCCTCTTTTTCGATGAAGATGTCACTGGAGGCACCTACCTACGTATGCTCAAGGAAGAAGCATTTCCCAGTGTCTTGAACGAAGAAGGAAATTCCCCAACATGGTTCCAGCAAGACGGCGCTCCTGCACATTACAGCACCCAAGTAAGGGAATACCTGTACCAACAATTCCCTGGTCATTGGATAGGACGTCGAGGGCCTGTGGAATGGCCAGCTAGAAGCCCGGATCTCACGCCACTAGATTTTTATCTCTGGGGCCACTTGAAAGCGCTGGTATACGCAGAGAAAATTAGGAGTGTTGAACATTTGCGGCAGCGCATTATTGGGGCATGTAACACCATTACTCCTGACATCATTCACCGTGTGCTTGCTGACTGGGTATCACGTCTGAATTTGTGTATTGAAAACAATGGTGGACATATTGAGCACGTTCTTTAAATAAAAGCTTTTGTTTTGCCTTTTTTTATTATTTTTCCTATGATGCCGGACATGGGACACCCTGTATATATAAAATTAAGAACTAAAAGCTTAATTTCAGAGAAGTAAAATCGTTTTACATACCGTTTCAGAGGAACATTTTAAAATGGATACTGTTAAGCATGCAGTTTCTAAAATCAGGGTGTATATATATATATATATATATATATATAATATATATAATATATATATATATATATATATATATATATTAGAAACTGCATGTTTACCTTTTTATTTTTGTTTTTTTCCCTTCTACTTCAATTGGAGAGAGTTTCTTATTTCCAGGGTTAAACTTTAACCCTAAGGAATTTTTAGGTACAGCCTAGTACTAAACATAAAATAGAGGTGCTGTATCGTAGTATCTCCCCTACAATTTCTCCAGATGTTATACTTATGGGCAGTTGGTCAAGGAACTCCACTGTAGATTTCTGTACTGCCCCTGTTTGAGTCTCTGGTATTTTAAGACCTTTTCCCTTTCATAGTTAGCCACATTCCAGTCCGCTGGGACTCCTACTTCCACGAAGAGGCATTTGTTACATTCCTTCTCTTTCACTACTATGTCTGGCCTGCATCCTGATACCCTGATGTCAGTTGGTATCTCGTGATCATACAGGAGCAGCACTTTGTCATTGTCTTATATTCCTTGTGGAATATGTTCCCAATGCTTTTCTGTTTCTAGCCTTATTTCATATTTCTTACACAGCTTGAAGTGGATTAGCTTGCAGACTGCATTGTGTCTGTCTGTGTAGTTTCCTCTGTGTAGGAGTATTTCGCATCCAGATAGTATGTGACTCACAGTCTCTGGGCTCTTTGAGCACAGTCTGCACATCTAGGTTTCATTTCTATCCTCAATATTTCTTTTGAACCAGTTTGTCCGTAGTGCCTGGTCTTGTGCTGCCACCACCAGCCGTTCATCTTCTGGTCTCAGTGCCCCTCTCACCAGGAACTCCACAGTTTTATCCCTCTCTATGTATGCTCTGTTTAGCACGTCCTCTTTGTATACTTTGCTGAATTTGTGCTCTTCCCAGTTCTTCTCCTTTTCTTCTAATCTTTTCCTGTTATACCTTCTTTTTATGGTGCTTATCTTTTCCAGGAGAGGTTTATTTGCAATGTTTTCAAGCTGTTCAGGTCCTATGCCGGCATCCACTAGATAATCATGTCTTCTTTTAAAGTGATGTTGTTTGAGGCTTTTCACGTTCATGGTCTCTTACAAATCTGACTAGCCTTCCTTCTCCTTCCTTTATGTACTGTGCTAATCCTACGTATTGTTGTGGCTTTGTGCATTTGGTTATTAGCGCAAGCCCTAATCCACCGACCCTCCTTGGCAGGTATAGCCTTGGTGTGCATTGGTTTTTATATATGATCTTATGCGCATGGAGCATTTTTCTGGTGATTGTATCCAGTTTGTTGATTTCTAGCTGGGTCCAATTGATTATGTCAAAATTATGACAGTACAGGTACTGCCAATAAGTTTATGGATAGGATCTTATTTTTACTGTTTAGGTGAGATTTTAGGATTAGTTTTATCCTTTTTGAATATTCTTTCCACAGTCTTTCTTTCATAATGTCATTTTCCATCTTTTCAGATTCCTCCATCCCCAGATATTTATATGTAGCCTCTTGCTCTAGTTCTTCTATCACGATATTGTCCACCCTGATGTTTTCTGATTCACACCTTTTGCCTTTCTTTAGTGTGACAGTAGCACATTTCTCAAGCCCAAACTCCATCTGGATGTCATCTGAGAACTTTTTGACCTCCCTGATCTCTTCTGTTAGCTCGCTTTTGTTTGGGGCGTACAGTTTTAGGTAGTCCATGTAAAATAAGTAAGATATTTTTGGGCTGCTCTTTTCCCTTGGTCTCATCATGTAGCCTTTGTTTAGGGTATCTATTAGTTGGCTAAGTGGGTTCAGTGCCATTACAAACAAAAGAGGGGATATTGAATCACCCTGGTAGATCCCTCTCTTGATTCTCACACTGTTCACCTCTAAAGTTCCCTTACTGTGATGGAGAGTTAGGTCCGTTTCCCATCGTGTCATAACTGTTTCTAAGAAGATCCTGATGGTGGGGTGGATCTTGTATAATCTCAACATTTACCTCACCCAGGAGTGGGGTACACTGTCATATGCCTTTTTGTAGTCAATCCATGCCATGCTTAGGTTTCTCTGTTTCTTTCTGTTGTTCTCGAATATAGCCTTGTTGATTAACAGCTGGTCTTTTGCCCCATACGTTTTTCTGCTACATCCTTTTTGTTCTGGGCTTATAATGTTGTTTTCTTCTGCATGGCTGTAGATCCTGTCTGCTATGATTCCTGTTAGTATTTTGTAGATTGTTGGCAAGCATGTTATTGGTCTATATTTGCTTGGATTCTGGGTTTCATGGGACTTTGGTAGTAATGTTGTTTTTCCTTTTGTCAACTATTCTGGTGCTTCTTCTTCTGCTGTTAGTATATTCTTGAAGCACCTTGTTAGTTTTCCATTTAGTGATGTTAGCTTTTTCAACCAGAAGTTCTTAACCATGTCTGGGCCTGGTGCTTTCCAGTTACTGTTTTTTTTTATTTTCTCCTCAACTTCTTTCATGGTTATGCTGTCCATGTTCATCTCTGAGATGTTTCTCACCTTTTCTCTGTTGTAAAGGCTCCCAGTCCATTCTGCACCATCATTATGGTTGACTTCAGTAGTATGGGCGCAAAAAGGTAGAGTGCAATGCAATTGTAAATGTTGCAAGAGCAACAAGAGGTTATGCAACTCGGAGGCGGAGTTATCCCCCAAGCTGCAATGAACCCCCCAAAGGGTTATACCTAATCTAAGAGAGAGGTGTTCGCCTGGCAGTAGCCAAGCGCATATTAAGACTTCAGCCGAGCTGCCGTTGTCTTATAGGACTCCTAATCAGCCAGTACCTCCGGGCATCATCAGCCAGTGCCTCCGGGCATCATCAGTCAGTTGGCACAGTGTACACACCCATCTATACTGTTTATGTGCGTCGCGCGTTAAACTCTAAGGTGGAAGCGGGCTCGAGACCCGGCGCGGATGATAGCCAGGGTGACCTACTGATCAGCGTTAAACTCTAAGGTGGAGTGTAAAGCTTCGCCAGAATGAACAATTCGTACGGGGAGCAAAGGCGAGCCTATATATGCAAATTTCCGGAAAAAAGTTCATCTAAAAATCGTGATTGCTGGCCAGGGCGCCCTAATGATCCGTGTTAAACCGTGGGTCTAAGATGGAGTGTAAACATCTTTCCACGGTTCGTAGAGGCAGGCCTCTTTTATTGCAACACTCGATCATGTTGTTTATTTCTCTCTCTCTCCCCCAGTTGGCATATCTGGTTGAGATGCCAGTTTGCACTATTTATTTAATTAAAGCATATAGTCTGACATCATCAGCCAGTGCCTCCAGGCACCATCAGCCAGTTGGCACAGTGTACACACCCATCTATGCTGTTTATGTGCGCCACGCGTTAAATTCTAAGGTGGAGGCGGGTTCGAGACCCGGCGCGTCTTTTCGTGATTGCTGGCCAGGGCGCCCTAATGATCCGTGCTAAACTCTAAGGTGGAGGCGGGTTCGAGACCCGGTGCGGTGATAGCCAGGGTGACCTAATGATCAGCGTTAAACTCTAAGGTAGAGGCGAGCTCGAGACCCGGCGCGGCCTTCCGCGGTTGATAGCCAGGGTGACCTAATGATCCGTGTTAAACCATAGGTCTAAGGTGGAGTGTAAGTTTCACCAGAATGAACAATTCGTACGGAAAGCAAAGGCGAGCCTACATATGTAAATTTCCGGAAAAAAGCTCATCTAAAAATTCGTGTAAGCACTTCCCCGTTTAAAAGTGGGTCTAAGGTGGAATGTAATGGTTCGAACAATTCGTACGGGAAGCAAAGGCTATCCTATATATGTAAATTTCCGGAAAAAAGTTCATCTGAAAAATTCGTGTAAACGTCAAACTACATTAATTATCTCACTCTCCGCCTGACTTAAGTCCAATATTACGGTCTTTTTCATCTGTAATTTGCTGATATATATATATATATATATATATATATATATATATATATATATATATATATGTGTGTGTGTGTGTGTGTGTGTGTGTGTGTGTGTGTAAATACACATTTTTTTATTACCTAAAATGCGTTACCATACACTCATTCCTTTCCGGCTACCCTCGTCCGCCCTTACCTCAGATTCGGAAAGGTACCGTTTAAATTAAACCTTAAGCTTAGGGTTCTCACAAATTGGACGCTATTAATGTTTAATTATATTCACTTACAATTAAATAACTCTTAAGGCAAGCTTAAACTTTTTATTCGATAGATTTAAATTAATTGGTTAGAGGTAGTAAAAACAAGCCAAGCGTTAAATAACTAAGTAAATAATTAAAAATAAATTTGATTAATTTAGATTGAAGTTGGGTAGATTTATATTTAGAATTAATAAATAAGTTAGTTTTCTTTAATACTTTAAAATATAAAAAGCGCAAAGAAAAATGGTAAATAAGGAATGATTGTTATGCTATGATGGGTCAGGCAAAATGAAGGGACCCACCTTTCTTAACAGATTTTAAAGTTTTGGATACTAAGCTTGGATTGTACTTATAGAAAATTGTTATAGATTTTGTTCCAAGATAAATCCTGGTTTTATTAGCAAATCTCTGAGACTCTGATCTCAAAGATTCGAGATAAGATACGCATTTAAATTATACCTCACATTCCAACCTCAACTCTCTCTCTCGAATACAAGATCAAAATAACAAAACGTTTCACGCCTCTCCACGAATGGTGACATCTGATATATGCCATAAATCTTTACAAACCTTGGGTTCGTCGGTCAATTCATGCGCAGTTAGGTTAAATTATGTTCCAATCTCTTTCTCTCCCTCTCTCCATCCCTCCCTCTCTCTCTCCCTCTCTCTCTCTCACCCTCCCTCTCTCTCTCTCTCTCTCTCTCTCTCTCTCTCTCTCTCTCTCGAATACAAGATCAAAATCAAATCGTTTCGCGTGTCTCCACGAATGGGGACATCTGGCACGCCCTGGAATAACTCCGCCAACTGATCTAGAAGGCCTAACCAGCCATTTGGTATAATTAAATAATAATAATAACGTTTTTATATACAACCGAAAGAATTAAATAAAACACCACCACGTCACTCTTTATTTAGACAAATTGTTGGGCCAACCTCACAAAATATATTGAAAATAAATATACATTCCTATACAAGCGAAGGAATATACGCAGGCTATCCATACAAAACATCACGCGGACTTGTCCTGAAAAAAATAAACAGCAGCAATCCGGTAATCACCCTGAATTTGATCCAGTATAAATTAGTGTCTTTAACAAATATTTTTTACTTTAAACCATACAAAACATCACACGGAGTTGCTGAAAGAAGAAAAAATAAACCACAACAATCAGCACGCCTATAAAAAATATAAAATTTTGGTGATATATATATATATATATATATAATATATATATACACATTTTTTATTACCGTCTTATAAAATCAACGCGAAAAGGATACGGCTCTCAAGTTCCGACTCTAATTTTGACTCACATTATCGACTCGACTCTCGAAACCCGGGGCAAATAAAATTTGAGGCAAAGCGGTTTGGAAATCTAGACTCCAAAGAAAAAAAAATTTTGACTGCGAAAATGCTCGCCTAATTAAAAGCTGGACAATAGAAGGACATAAACATTTATGGAAAATAATATATATATTTAAATTAATCTTCGTTCTGAAAATTTCGGAGTTTGTCAGAAGCGATAGATAATTTCGAATTAAAAATCCAATAAATAATCTTCTTTTCGCAGTTTATATCGACACCATAAAGATTAAAACTTCTTCAGCAAATGATCCGTCGTTTAGTGTTTATCTCCGCTAATCGTTATTTTTCCACAAAAAAAAAAATTCAATTGCTGGGTTATAAATGGATTTCCATTCTGAACATTTCTCTCTCTCTCTCTCTCTCTCAAACCCCTGCTGACCAAATCTTTTCTTATCTTTCCACAACAAAAATTTAATTATATGTCATAAACGATCTCCTAATCTGAATTTATATACGGGGCTCCAATAAACCTTAGTCCCCCGCCCATGGCCTAAACCATTAGAGGTACAGTAAAACTAAACATACCTTACAAAAGAGAATTTAATCCTGCATTTAATGAGAAACAATTAAAACTTGGTGTTCCCGCCATTGGCTTCCAAGGCAGCTGAATTCGCTTTGGGTAGCTTGCCAAAAGTGACGTGAATAGATCTTGATCGTTACGCAAACTTGCTAAAACAGTTTCACTGTGTTGCGTCATTATATCCTTCGAAAATCGATTTTCTGCAGGTTCTTGAAACAAGAGACATTCAGCCTTGTCCTTTATAACTGATCCAATGTGTTCACAGACGTTCAGGTCAGGAGAATTTCCTGGCCATTCTTCATTTCCAAAGAAATCGATCTCATGGTTCCGCAAAAACTGTTGAGTGGCTAATGCCTTAAAGCAGGGGGCCTTATCGTGCAGAAGTGTGACCTGATCGACATCCATAACATTGTTTGGGTTTCTTAGAAAAGGAATGACATGCTGGGATAGAATAATATCACGAAAATACTGTCCATCCCAACTCTGACCATTTGGCTTCAGCACCCACATGAGCTTCTTTGCAGTGAACAAAACAAACACACCAACACAGTCTGGACTTTTTAATAATTCGCGATAATGTTCATTGTCATCGATTTCATCTGGTGTTGTGGCCCACACTCGATCATTTTGGTAGTTAGGCCGACGTGTTACGTAAACAAAAAATTCATCGGAGACAGCTAAATGCATGAAATCATCCACATCCCAATCTTCAAGATAATGGGCAAACCACATTCTGTCATCGATGTTAAGTTGAGTTTTTCTTGGCTTTGGAAGTTCATGCCAAGGCTTTAAACTTTGCCTATGACGGTACAGTCGAATGATCTCACCACTAACGATCTTTCCTCTCAACACTTTGATCTCTCTAGAAAGTTTAGCACAGCTGTTTTTCCGCTTACGCGTACCGCTTTCAATGATGTCCTTTGTTTCCTGAGAGAGTGGCAAATTTGGGCGTATCTATTTCACATTCATCCAAAGTTTTATTCCAATTTCTTTTGACGAAGTCCTCACTTCTTCGCAACTTTTTGGCAACCCATGAACGTGTTATAAAGGTGGCTCCAGCATCACGAGCTTCCCGAAATGTTATTGCTCGTATGCGATCTATCACACGTTGCCTCTCCGAATCACCAATTAATTTAGAAGCCATTATATTATCACTTTATCAGCTAGAGTAATTTTAATACCTGCAATAAATAAAGAATTTTATATATTTTTATAATCGCTAAAAACTATTTCGATATAAATAAACATGTAAGCTGCAAATGGGGCGGCTAAGGTTTTTTGGAACCACTTATATATATATATATATATATATATATATATATATATATAATATATATTACCTTCGTTCACGTTTAAAAATAAAATCTGAAACATCTGTTGTTTTACTTCTTTATTGGATGTTCTCGGTTTTTATCTATTCTAGCTGATCAAATATCATCCACCTTCAAAGCACCATAAACCATTAGGCAGCATTTTTCTTAATCATACGCGGTGTATTTCTTAGAAAGACGCAACATCAGCTCTCCCTCTCTCTCTCTCTCTCTCTCGAATACAAGATCAAAATAACAATGCGTTTCACGTCTCTCCACGAATGGCGACATCTGGCACATGCCGTAAATACTTTACAACTATGCGGTTAATTCATCGGCGATTAGGTTTAAATTCCTTTCCAATCTCCCGCGAAATATTTTGAGATCGATGTAAACATCTTGTGAAAATAACATTTATCATTATTACAGAGCTTACTAATTATTACACACACACACACACACACCACACACCACACACACACACACACACATATATATATATATACTCGCGGATTTTGTATTAAACTGACGCCCCACCAGGATTCGAACGCAGACCTCCTGAGTAGAAGTCGCGGTCGTTCCATCACACCATGACGAGGTGAAAGTTTACACAAACTGTTGTGTATTTAAAAAACCCAGGATTCGCTTAGTGCTTTCGCGCCCAGAGATGTTTTACGATGTTAACCCTTTCGCACTCGAGGTAATGGCAACATTTATTTCAACTCTCTCTGGCACAAAACTTTGTTTCCCATAGATGGAGTTACACTTTACGCGCTAACCTACTGCACTCGAGATAATGACATTCCATTCAAACTATCTGATACAGTGCGCAGGAACCATAAATAGATTGCCATGCATGAACACACACACACACACAATTTTACCCGTCATAGTGTAGTGGCTAGTACCATCACTTTCCACTTAAGAGGTGGTGGTCTCGAACCCTGGCGGGGCGGCTTTCATATAAATATATATATACACTAAATTGTTCGCAATGGGGAATGGATGGAAAGTGTGCCATGTATGATTTATAATAATAATAATTTGACGGTACCTTTAATAACGCTCTAGATCTTCATTTTACTTTATGCAAATGGCTATGATTAATTGGAAATAAATAGTGAAACAGAATCTGGTTTTGTGAAAACAATATTTATCATTTATTACAGAGATAATTAGTACAAAAAGCACGCACACACACACACACACACACACACACACACACACACACCTTTTCAATTGTTCAGACTCTATTGTTTAAGGTACAAATTTGATTGTCAAACACATATTTTTACCCATTCGTCAGTATGCTTTAAAAATGCTCAGCTGATATAACTAGTTGTCGTTTACAAACAAAACTAAATAAACCCTCGTTACATCATTCTGATGTTTAGTCGATTGTACGCTGTTTTATTCAATTAATAAATCACAACGACAGAAACAGGCACATAAGCATTTTATATTACATCAGCACTGAATTCGAGATTTGATTTAGATGCTAGCCAGGCTTCGTCATTTAACATTTTCTTTACGAGCCTACCATCTCTGAAGCTATCAAATAAGGAGTAGCTAATAAAATTAATTTTTAATAATTTCAAGGGTTCATAATTCTCGTTCATTCATTTTTATTGACGAAATGTATTTAAAGCAGCGCTCTTATGGTTAAAAGTCCGTTGTATCAATCAGGTTTTGTGGTTGAAGGATATCAAGCGCTATAACAAATAATAAACTTCTTTCGCAGGATTTTATTGTTTCGGTCGTAGATATCATAAAGTTTCACATGCTCATGCGCGCGCGCACATCGGTGCAAGCTTAGTTACCAGAAGGCACGCAGCAGTGACTCAGATCTTTTATTTGATCGTTTTGCGAAGATTAATTCGAATTATTGCAAGCAGTTAAAATATTTTCCACAGTATTGGCTAGAAGGTAGTGTATTTATATATATATATATATATATATATATATATATATATATATATATATATATATATACACACATAGACATTGCAAGATACAAACAGTAAACATAATTTAACCTAATTGCGCATGAATTGACCGACGAACCTAAGGTTTGTAAAGATTTATGGCATGTATCAGATGTCACCATTCGTGGAGAGGCGTGAAACGTTTTGTTATTTTGATCTTGTATTCGAGAGAGAGAGAGAGTTGAGGTTGGAATGTGAGGTATAATTTAAATGCGTATCTTATCTCGAATCTTGGAAATCAGAGTCTCAGAGATTTGCTAATAAAACCAGGATTTATCTTGGAACAAAATCTATAACAATTTTCTATAAGTACAATCCAAGCTTAGTATCCAAAACTTTAAAATCTGTTAACCCTTAAGCTGCCAATTTGGTTGGAAATGTTTGTTTTCGAAAAAATGCAGTTTTCCATAAAAAATCAAATTTTCTTTGATAGTAAATTTTATGATTCTCATTTTTAGATTTAAGCATATACTTTCCTAAATTATCATTAAAATAATATAAATCGACCATTTAATGAGATAAATTTGTATTTATATAAGAGTATTTCCAGAATCTATTCCAAATTTGTATTAGGTCGCTAACAGAATGTATAACTCACTTTTTATACAATAGAAACAAGTTTGATTTGCTATCAAAGGTATAAATGACAAAAAAATATATATATGTATGCAAAGTTTATTCTAATTTAGTAAAATAAAAGTAGGCCTACAAAATATAAAAGGCAAAATTATTTATCCACTGTAAAATAAAATACATTTGATCACATGTTTTTATACAATAGAAACAAGTTTGATTTGCTATCAAAGGTATAAATGACAAAAAAATATATATATGTATGCAAAGTTTATTCTAATTTAGTAAAATAAAAGTAGGCCTACAAAATATAAAAGGCAAAATTATTTATCCACTGTAAAATAAAATACATTTGATCACATTTTTTATTTATCAAGCTAAACAACTAGTCTAGGAAAAAACAATAAAAGTACAAAATATAAAAGGCAAAAATAATTATCCACTGTAAAATAAGTACATTTCATCATCTTTTTATTTATCAAACTAAACAACTAGTTTATGGATATTTAGAAATAAGTTTCCAAATGTTGGTATAGGCCTTACTGGAGTGCATTGAGGTTTCAGCATTTACACACCATTTTGTAGTCTTTTTTCGTGTGGTAAACTTCAAAACATGGTGTTATACACAATGGTGGATTACCATTGCATGCTTTACAGTAATAGCACGTTTGCTTTCTCTTACACGGGCCCTTGCCTTTCAGTTTGCATTGGGCTGGCATAATTGAGCAAACTATGCAATTTGGCTTTTGGTTTCCTTCATATTTGGAGATGAAGTGCCTTTCCTTCAGTCTATTTTGTATGATAGGCTGAGAAAGCCTGTGCCCTCGTTTACGTGTATTATGCCGTGCATACCCATCTAAAAGGCCATCAATAACTTTCAATCTAAACATTTTCTGACTTAATTTTTTGGTTGGGTTTTGAATGTTGAAGCATATCCTTGAATTTATCAGTGCTACCTCAATGAGGAAATGCCAGATTACTTGATACCATTTCTTCGTTCTCCTGTTGAAAGGATAAGTTGCACACAACTGGTCAAATGTATCTACACCTCCCATATGTTTATTGTAATTCACCTGAATGCTTGGCTTATCAACAACCCGATCTCCTTTTTTAGATTTTATTGCTACTTTTGTTATTCCACAGTCTCCTACAGTTGCTATCATATTTACTTTTCCAGTGTCTTGCCATGTACAGGCCAACATAGTTTTGTTTGATTTATCCAAATTGTTGGAAGGTCACCTCGTTTCGTTTTCATTCTTTTCATGTCAGGTGGCAGCCCTTTACGATTTGCTCTAACAGTGCCACAAGCACCTATATCTTTTAGTCTAAGGGCTTCATAAAGGTTAACGCTGGAATAGAAATTGTCAAGAAACACAATATGGCCTTTATTCTCAAAACCTTTTAGAAGAGTTTGAACAACTGTACTTCCCAATCCTCCTACAAGCGTGTTTTCAGTATCTTTTCCTGTGTAAACATTGAACCTCAACAAATATCCAGTTTTAGAATCACAAAGAGACCATAGTTTCACTCCCCATTTAGCTGAAGGTTTACTTGGCAAATACTGCTTGAAAAATAAACGTCCTTTGAATTTTAGCATAGATTCATCCACACAAACTTCTTTACTGGCATTGTATACAGCAGTATATAAATCTTTCGTGATATCTATGATAGGCCTGATCTTATAAAGTCGATCATTTTCATTATTTTCGTTATCAGCTAAATGAAGAAATGAGCGTATCAGTTCGTAATCATTTCTGCTAAAAACTGAAGAAAAGCCAGGGCTCTGAAGCAAAAAATGTTCATTGGAAAAGTATGATGGGAGTGATGATTTTTTTATCATGCCCATAGCAATCTCAACTGCAATAAAAGCTTTTATATCAGCAGAAGTTACATCATGCCACTTGTGAAATCTTGATCGAGGGGGTAAAGGTTGCATTTTTTCAATCATTACCTTAGCATAGTTATTAGTTTCCCTACTAACATGCTCATATATCTGATCAGGAAACAGTTTCTGAAACCATTGAAAAACATTCAAATTCCCACCTATTACTCTATCTTTATCGACAAAATCCTTTACTCCTGTTAGTTTTTCTGGATTAGTTACAAGCACATTTCCTACCTTTGACCAAATAAAATTAGTATCTGTGGGTGTAACAGTGCTAGTTGATGACTCATCATTTGAATCAGTATCATCTGAAAAATGTTCAGGAGCTTCCTCTTCATAACCAGCACCAGCATCATCAGTTTCATCATCCTCTGAATCTGATGCAAGAACAAGTCGTAAAATACTTTCTTCCGACAAAGCATCGTTTGCTCTCTTCCTTTTGCCACTCATGATAAACTAAAAAAGAGGGTATAATTATAGTAAATTGTAGCAATATCATAAATTATCATAAACTATTTAACATTAATTAATAACAGCTGAGTTTATAAATAACCAAACAAACAGCGATGCTTCAACTCACCTTCCCTTTCCAATGATGTCTGCAGACTGTCGGGGGTCGGTGAGCTTCAAAATTAAGACAAAATTAAATAATTGGCAACTCTTATGAACTCATAGAGACTTCAGTCGAACAGTGCGCCAAAGAAAAATATTATTACAGAATATTGACTAGAGTCGAATATGGCACTTGTGACTACCAAAAAATCGTTCGACTACAGTCGACTACGGCATCCAAAGGGGACCCATCATAGCATAACAATCATTCCTTATTTACCATTTTTATTTGCGCTTTTTATATTTTAAAGTATTAAAGAAAACTAACTTATTTATTAATTCTAAATATAAATCTACCCAACTTCAATCTAAATTAATCAAATTTATTTTTAATTATTTACTTAGTTATTTAACGCTTGGCTTGTTTTTACTACCTCTAACCAATTAATTTAAATCTATCGAATAAAGAGTTTAAGCTTGCCTTAAGAGTTATTTAATTGTAAGTGAATATAATTAAACATTAATAGCGTCCAAGTTGTGAGAACCCTAAGTTTAAGGTTTAATTTAAACGGTACCTTTTCGAATCTGAGGTAAGGGCGGACGCGGGTAGCCGGAAAGGAATGAGTGCATGGTAACGCATTTTTAGGTAATAAAAAAAATATATATATATTATATATATATTATATATATATATATCAGCAAATTACAGATGAAAAAGACCGTAATATTGGACTTAAGTCAGGCGGAGAGTGAGATAATTAATGTAGTTTGACATTTACACAAATTTTCAGATGAACTTTTTTCCGGAAATTTACATATATAGGATAGCCTTTGCTTCCCGTACGAATTGTTCGAACCATTACATTCCACCTTAGACCCACTTTTAAACGGGGAAGTGCTTACACGAATTTTTAGATGAACTTTATCCGGAAACTTACATATGTAGGCTCGCCTTTGCTTTCCGTACGAATTGTTCATTATGGTGAAGCTTACACTCCACCTTAGACCTATGGTTTAACACAAGTCACCCTGGCTATCACCGCACCGGGTCTCGAACCCGCCTCCACCTTAGAGTTTAGCACGGATCATTAGGGCGCCCTGGCCAGCAATCACGGAAGGACGCGCCGGATCTCGAACCCGCCTCCACCTTAGAGTTTAACGCGTGACGCACATAAACAGTATAGATGGGTGTGTACACTGTGCCAACTGACTAATGATGCCCGGAGGCACTGGCTGATTAAGCCAACTGGCTGATGATGTCAGACTATATGCTTTAATTAAATAAATAGTGCAAACTGGCAACTCAACCAGATACGCCAACTGGGTGTGAGAGAGAGAAATAAACAACATGATCGAGTGTTGCAATAAAGGGGGCCTGCCCCTACGAACCTTGGAAAGATGTTTACACTCCACCTTAGACCCACGGTTTAACACGGATCATTAGGGCGCCCTGGCCAGCAATCACGATTGTTAGATGAACTTTTTTCCGGAAATTTGCATATATAGGCTCGCCTTTGCTTCACATGCGAATTGTTCATTCTGGCTAAGCTTTACACTCCACCTTAGAGTTTAACGCTGATCAGTAGGTTACCCTGGCTATCATCCGCGCCGGGTCTCGAGCCCGCCTCCACCTTAGAGTTTAACGCGCGACGCACATAAACAGTATAGATGGGTGTGTACACTGTGCCAACTGACTAATGATGCCCGGAGGCACTGGCTGATTAAGCCAACTGGCTGATGATGCCAGGAGGCACTGGCTGATTAATCCAACTGGCTGATTAGGGGTCCTATAAGACAACGGCAGCTCGGCTGAAGTCTTAATATGCGCTTGGCTACTGCCAGGCGAACACGTCTCTCTTAGGTTAGGTATAACCCTTTGGGGGGGTTCATTGCAGCTTGGGGGATAACTCCGCCTCCAAGTTGCATAACCCCTTGTTGCTCTTTCAACCCCATTTTGGAGGTGCCTTGCAACAAAGGGGGTGGGGGCTCAAAAAAGGGGATGTGGGTTGGCACTATGGGTGTGCCTTGCAGGAAGGGGGTGGGGGTTGGCACTCTTGCAATATTTTCAATTGCATTGCAATCTACCTTTTTTCACCCATACTACTGACTTCATTCTCATAGATGTTCTTCCAGAAATGCTCCACTTGTTCTTTTTCAGGCGGTCTTTCTACGTTTATCTGGGCATTCTTTAATTCTCTAAATAGTTTCGTTGGGTTGTCTTCAAACATCTCATTTTGTTTCTTTTCTCTGTCCAAGCGTATATATCTTGCGTCTTTTTGCTTTTGCTGATAGGTCTAGTTTTTCCTGGCAATGCTTTGTATGATCTTTCTTTTATTGTCCAGTCTTTCTCTTTGGATTAGTACATTTACCTTCCTCCTTCCCAGTTCATATCTTTTTTCTCCCCTCATATGGGTAGTTAGGATTGAGATCTCCTTCCTGAGGTCACTCACTATGCTCTTTAGTCTTTGCTGCCATCTTGGCTTCCTCTCATTTCCATTCATTCCCTGGTTTTGCTCCTGACTGTTATGCTTGCGTATCTATTTTAAAATGTTCTTCTGAAACGGTATGTAAAACGATTTTACTTCTCTGAAATTAAGCTTTTAGTTTTTAAGAAATAAAAAATTTCCCATTGTCGACCTGGTCTAATGTGTGTGTATATATATATATATATATATATATATATATATATATATATATATATATATATTATATATATATATATATATATATATTAGGCCGGGTCGAAAATGGGAATTTTTTTTATTTCTTAAAAAAGTACACTACGTGAGAAGTTTCATTTTATTATCTTAACAAAATATTAAAATATCAAGCATGTGCTACCCCTGCTACACCTAGCACATACCCCCTTCCCCTTTTTACCCTCATATTTGCATATATTTAAATGGGAAAAAATGTTATTTCTTAAAAAGTACACTATGTGAGAAGGTTTTTTTTTATCACTTTAACAAAATATTAAAAAAATCAAGCATGTGCTACTCTACTACCCCTATCACATGCCCCTCCTTCCTTTTTCACCTTCATATTTGCATATGTTTAATGTTGTTATATGTTACATGTTACATGATATGTTACTTGATATTTTAATGTTTCAGATAAATAGAAATAATTTTTCAGATAAATAGAAATAACAAGCGGTAGCTCGCTATCGCTCGCGACCGTTGTACAACTTGGCCCTCCGGGCAGGTAGGCCTCCGGGCGGGTAGCACTGTGATCCAGCTGCAAAATAAAAAAAAACGCCATTACCCCCACCCCTCTCCCCCATTACCTCCACCCCCACTCCCCCATTACCCCCACACACAAAAGTAAAAAACGCCATTACCCCCATTACCCCCACCCCTCCCCATTACCACACCCCCACTCCCCAAATTACCCCACCTACTCCCCCACTACCCACTGGCGGGTAGCACTGTAACATATACTGCAGTATATGTCACACAATGTAAAGGTCAAGATTTTCACGGTTGCGTTCTTTTCTGTAGTTTTATCGCTGTGCTGGGGCCTTCGGACCCAGTAATTGTGACCTAGGACCGGGAAACTTGACAGAGCACATCGGCAGCTCATGGGCTATCAGTTGGTGGTGGTTGCAGAATTTTCCGATGTGCCGTTTAGTCTGTGCACGGTTCCGAAGAAAGCGGACAGACACACAGACACACAGACACATTTTAGCTCAATAGTATATAGAATTTGTATTTGCCTTAATTATAATTTGAATTATCATAAATTCTAAATTACATATAATTTGATTTTACTTCTAAATATAAATTATGACTACTAGAAGCAAGTCCTCAAATGCAGCCTTTGGATATCCTACGGAATTCCCAGCAGCCATGACTCCTTCAAAAGCAGATGTTGTGAGACACTACCTTTTTGTGCGCCGTCGTGAAGAAGCTAAATCAAAAGGATCAGCAACTGCTAATGATTGTTACAGGGTTGTTGTAAAAGATATTGAAGACATTTGAATGAAATTTTCTTTTCCTACGATTAACACCAAAGTAATCTATCTTAAAGTCAGTCGACTAATAGAAGACGCCTCAAAATTGAACAAGGTGTCGTTACATCGAAGAAATGAAAGTTTTGCCTTAAAAGTAGCTCAGTATGATGAAATGTTTGATATATCTTCTTGTGAATGCTATGATAAGGGAAATGATAGGAAATCTTGCAGGTGTAAGGATAAAATACTAATGGCAGAATGGGAGTCTTTTGTGGATCAAAAACAAAGAAAAAATAAGTTAGGACCAATTGATCGCATAGCTAGTTCAACAAAGAAGAGATCTTTAGCAAGAGCCCAAGAAGCACAAAACCGTCAACTAAAAGCACAAGAAGAAATGACTGAAGCCACAAATGTTTTACCATCGGAATTTATAGAAAATACCGAAGAAGACATGAATGTAGATTCAGAGAGTCAGGATGTAGATTATGAGGCCGATTTAGAATTGACTGAGAATATTCAGAACAGGCACTCTTATAAAAACCTAGCATTAACAGCAGATCGTTATTGTGTAAATTGTAGAGCTGCAGCTGCAATAGTCAATGCAGCTTTAAAAGATATGGGGATCCTTAACCACACCAACATGCTTGACAGAAAGAAATTAGAAAGAGAAAGAAATAGCATGGGTGAAATAAATACTTTTAGGTCTAAATCCAAAAATCTGAAGATGGAGTGCCTTGGATTTGATGGAAGGAAAGATAACACATTACCTAAAAGTGGAAAGATAAAAGAACACTATGTTATTGTGAAAGAACCTGGAAGCATCTATGTAGCCCATGTCACACCAGATAATGGAACTGCTCGCTGCATATTATTACAGACTCGAACAGCACAGATACTATCAAAGCTTTACTGTGTGATGGTACTCCTGTAAATACAGGAAAAATTGGTGGGGCCATAAAACTGATTGAAATTCATCTTAACAGACAAGTGCAGTGGTTGGTGTGCCTCTTGCATTTGAATGAACTGCCTTTTATGCACGTCTACAAAGCCATTGATGGTAAAACAACAGGTCCAAATACTTTTGTGGGTTCAATTGGGAATAAACTGAAAACAGATTTAACAAAATTGGAGGAAGTCAAATATTCTCGCGTAAAGGGAAACATTAAAGAAATTTCAGCAAATGTTGTGAAGGAGCTAAGCAGTGATCAAAGATATCTATGATATATGTCTGGCAGTCAGGGGCGTAACTAACGGGGGGACGGGGGGACATGTCCCCCCAGCTTTTGAACCGAGGGGGATAATATAGGTTTTGTCCCCCCCAACTTTTGATCTAAGTTAGCTTACGTGAAGGAAAATATTTAGTTCTTGAAATAATCTATGATGAGTAAATCTTTAATTATATTAGTCCTATTAGTATGCTGGAAAGTATTACTGATTCAGTATTAATACTGCAGTGATAGATACTTTAATGAGACATCTAGTTATTTTTTACTTTAATTATTACATATATTGTTTTCCTTTAATGTTAAGTATATACTTGATATACATAAGGTATTTGTGAAAATGCTTCTTTGATTTTCCTATTACTATCATAAATATAGATCATTCTCTAAATCATAGTATTTTAAGAGCATCATTTTGGTCGCAAACACATTACCTATAGGATAGCAGCACAGAAATTCATCGCAGGATTTTTCATCATTATAGTTGTCCCCCCCCAACTTTTGAAAGTTAGTTACGCTCTAGCTGGCAGTGCAAACTGGAGACACTTCTCAAGATCTGTCCACTCGATCCCCAGGTACCCTTCACCATGCTCGCTGGCTAACTCTAGCCAACAGGGTCCTTCGATTATATATCTCAACGCCAAATCCCGATAAAAACCTTCAAGATATAGTCAAGATTATTATGCAGTTCTATGCTCCAGGGTGGTTTTGGGTAAAATCTCATCCTAATGCAACTGATGGTGCATATAACTTTTGGCATTTAATGTGCTTGCTTCGAAATTTAGATGAACAACATAGATCAATCATAGAACCAGTATTAAAGAATAACGCCTACTTTGCCCACCCAGAAAATATACTCATATCAATGGTAACTGACAAGAGACTAGAAATTAGGGAGCAAGCTATTCAGAAAATCATCCTTTCAAGAACAGGATTTTCAGGTACCAGAAACTTTGAATTGCCTCGAACCCTCAATTTCCAATCTACTGACTACACCGAGATGGTCGATTGGCAAAAAGAGATCATTACTCCTCCACCGCTGCTAAACAATTTTAGCGACGATGAGCTACTACAGGCTCGATGTAAGCCACTGGAGATAGCTTCTTCTCCATGCCACAGTCAAAGTGTGGAAAGGGCAGTGAACCTAGTAACCAGTGGCGGTCCTGGGCATACGCGATATAGGCGGCCGCCTTGGGCTCCAATTGGTGGCGGGGGCAACATAGCACGCCCGTTTTTTGTTTTTTCTCAAACAGGCTCCAGTCCAGGGCTCGAGAAATTTACCAACTCACGGTCTCGCCAACCCCGGTTGGAGATAGATATTTATCCTTGGTGATAGGTATCGATTTTGCTTGTAAAAATCAATTTATAAAACTAAATTAAAAGTTATTTCATTGAAATAAACAAGCAATGAAATAGGTATAAGTTAAAACTGTTTATAATTATTAAAATCAAGCAGAGTAAATTAGAGTGTAGCTAGCGACGGATTTTTCTCCATTCCACAATTTCGTATGTGTTCTAGTTTACAGTGAGTCGCGTCTGGCCGAGCATCATGTTGAAGAGGACAAAGCCGTCAGGTACAAAGGGAAGAAAGAGAAGAAAAGAGGAAGAGGAGATGCGATCGAAAAGTAGAGGTATGTTATGAACATTTTATTTAAGTTTCATTTTTATATCTAACGTTACTTTTTTAAACTGTAAAATCAAGATAAGTTTGCTACTTTAAGTGGGCAATCCGCTATTTTAGGCAAAAATCATCAATTTTTTCTTTTTTTGCTAAAATGACATCTAAAATTTGTCTGCTTCGTGTTTGTGTTGTCAGATTTTGGGTTTTTAGTTTAAAACTCTCACCTTCACCATAACCTACCCTTTATGGCTAGGTGTAAGGTTTATAGGCGTTTAGTTTTAGTACTGGGCTTAACTAGATTTCTGCTGTTATTAACATGTACTTATCAGTGTGACCACTCTACATTTTTAATTATCCCAAGAACACCCAACAAAATTTCTCCAGAATTCCCAAGGTTATATAAATATTCGAATGATTTAATTTTTCATTGAATTATACTTTTCTTTAACAAAATGTAACAATAATCTGAAAAATACACAATAAACAAATATAAACCTCAAAGAAAATAGTGGCATGTGGCAGTAATAAGTTATTTACAATGACAGAAGCAACTGTGTGTCATCATGTTTGCTTCACATGATAACATTTATTTATATCGTTTCAGATGCACTTCTAAAATATCTTGGAGGACCCTCCTCTGCTAAAACTGGGATGTCTGTGGATGAAGGGCCATCTACTTCCCCCTCTACTTCTGCTGCGCCAGTTTCCTCAGATGAAGGCACATCAACCACCCTCTCTACCCTGCCACTTTCTTTAGGTATGTACAAGACGGTAGCATAGATATTAGTATCATATTACCGGTATTAAATTACTATATGTCCTCTTGTCTGATAACAAGGAGGGCTAAGTTGGTTAGCTTGTACAAAATGACACAATCATCATATGAATCATGTTTAACCTATCATAATCATAATGTAAATAAATGAATTGGGGGAAAAAGCATAACAGGGTTACAAAGAATGTGTTTATATTTCAAATTATATAATAGTTAATACTAAAAACCAAGGACACAAATCTAGGTGAAGTTGTACTAATCATAAACATGAGAATGATTATGTTTAACTCATGATAAGCATACTGTAAATAAATAAATTGATTCTCATCTATTCTATATCCTTTCCGATGCACCTGAAGGATCCTCCTGTGCTGAACCTGCTGATCAAGGCACATCGATTCCACCCATCCAGACAGATGCAGAACCAATTGATCCTGCTGAATGGCCTTTTGTCCTGAATGATAAGATGAGGACAGAATTTGTTAGGGGAGGACCATACCAGGTAACACTTGACTTCATCTTTCCTAGGAGAGAGGATGGAAGAAAATGTCACCACCAGTACTTCAATAGGATCTTGGTAAACGGAGAGAAAATGAAGAGAAGTTGGCTGATGTATTCACGGAAAAACAACAGCCTCTCCTGCTTCTGCTGCACGCTGTTCTCGACAAAAGACTTTTCTTTAATAAAGGGAGGACTTAACAACGACTGGAAGAATGCAACCACCTTGCTCAATTCTCATGAAAACACGCCAGAACACTTAAAACATTTGACAACATGGAAAGAAATGGAGGTGCGGATTATAAAAGGGGAAACCATTGACAAAAAAGAGATGGCACTCCTTGAGGCTGAGAGGAAGCGGTGGTGATGTTCTGGTACGGCTGGTTGCCATAGTACAGTCTCTGGCACTCTGCCAGTGAGGAATATGGCACTGAGGAGACACACAGAAACACTGCATACGCCATCAAACGAGAATCAAACTTTAAGCTGTCGAGGACATTCTGATCTAGATAGTAGGGAGTTGGCACAGGAATTAAAGAATTTGCCTGAACTGCCATCTACGAGCATGACAGCACTTCAGCTGCTGACGTTTATCCACGAAAAGCAGCTCACAGAGATCTATCCTAACCTCTGGGTCGCCCTCAGGGTTGCTGTCACCTTTCCAATGAGAGTGGCAGGAGCGGAGAGGAGTTTTTCTAAGCTCAAGCTCATCAAGACTTACCTGAGATCCACCAAGATGCAAGACCGCCTCAGTGGTCTTGCTGTCAGCAGCATTAACCATACGGTTTCTGAGCAGATTTCCTATGATGACATCATTGATGAATTTACATCAAGGAAGACCAGGAGGATCAGGTTTTAATAGGAAAACAACTAGACATAAAGCTTCCAAACCAAATTTAAAATTCAGTTATTTGCTAGCTGGCAATCTTATTCCTTTATTAAGCTACATTGTGTGATTTATTAGTTTTTAATTTATCTATTTTGTGTGCAATATACATTGGAATATTTATTTTGTTTGCAATATATTTGGGAATCTTTAGTGAGTGTTCAATTATTATTTATACAAGATTTCTTTGTAGTTTTTGTTTCAAGACAACTTGTTCTTACTTGAAGCTAAGAACAATAAATGAAGGAGGTGCTTTGTATTTTAAAGACAATGTGTTCAGTGTGTTTTATTGCGGCAGAGGTTATGCACCGAGGGGAGGGGGAGTGTGCTGTTGACAGAGGAAGGGCACCTTTGCATGATCTCGCCTAGGGCGCCAAAAATGCCAGGACCGCCACTGCTAGTAACAAAGGCATGTCAGGAAAGAATAGGATATGACAACCGTCAAAAGTTTATCTTAAACTCATTAGAATCAAGGCGAAAACTGCCCAAGTTTGAATAGAAGGCTCAATGGAATGAGTAAGAAACATGAAATCAAATTTCCTAATGATATTGAAAATTTCTTCCCTTTTGATGTGATAAGGAACAATGAAAAAGTTAATTGAATTTTAGCACATTTATTATGCCTCTAATTTTTTCTTCTGAATATATTGTTGTACTTAATTAATTTTCCTAATACTGTACATTATTAAATAAAATATTATACGTTAATAAAGATTTATGTCATCAAAAAACCTGAATGTAGAGTAAGTCTTGTATAAATGGAATATTCTTCAATATAGGTCAAAAAGTGAAAAGTTGTGCCAGGCGTAGGAGGCTTTAAGCAGCGAAAATAATTTATGAGGGGGTTCCTGTGTTCCATTCAAACCCCTCACAATATGTACCTTTTCAATATAAAATTTCGACCCGGCCTAATATATATATATATATATATATATATATATACACGTAGAATATGTACGTAGAACTACGTAGAATGTGTAGCAGCAAAAATTGAAAAATTGAATATGGTACTAATTGTAATGTACAGAGTGACCTAGTGCTTGCATAATACCGAAAATTTTCAATACCGGTATTTGGAGGCAATTATGCTAATCCCGGTATTGATACCGGTATTATGAAAAAAATAATTAATTTTGATTTATTATGGTGCCACCCTACCAACCCTCCCACAAGTCTGAGGGACTTGCAGTACTCACCATATTTACTATAAATTAATGACCCAACTCCAAATAGATGGCATTCTATTCGAAAAAGTTTATACAGTAAATTACTAAATTGTAATAAAAATATTATTTGAATTTTTTTTTAGCATATTATTATACAACTACTGGGGTAGATAGAAATTATTAGTATCTAAATATTTATTTCTTAGTTTGATTTTGAAAGTATGCTTTGAGGAAACAAAGAGCATCTAGGGATTGTTCAGATAGACTTGATCTCAGTTTCGTCAGAAATAGGCCTGCAGCAGAAAAGGCTCTTTCTGATTCTGCACTTGTAGGTTTAATTGAAAGCAGTGCTTGTACAGCTTCTCTAAATTCTCACTTCTCTGTAAAGTAACTTCCAAGCTTTTAAATTCATTAGTAACATCAAAATCAATGGAATTTTTTTTAGATGGCACTTTTCCTAGTTTGTCCATTTCTTGCATGTATTCACTCAGTAATGAATCTGCTTCCACTTCAGTCTTATTTGCAGCTACATTTTCAGGGTTACATGGAAATTCCTGTTCTTCCATTTCTATCTCCAAATCAACCACATTCTTAGGGAAAAGTCTTTTATGGAGCCTTTCTGCAGTTCTTTTGAGAACTAATTTTGATGGAACAGAAAAACTTTCCTCTTCTTGAACTTTTAAAACTTTGGGATTATGAAATTTGATTAAACCTACAATGTCTTGCTGTCTTCTTGAAATGTAACGATTTCTAAGACAATCTTTTAACTCTTTTGCTATTGGATTATTTTTCTCTCCTAGTTTCTTTGAAATAAATTTCATTGATGATTCAGCTGTCAGGAGTGATGCATCTTTCGAGCATAACCCTTTAATAATTATTTCAACAGGACGTAAGGTGTCATAAAGGTTTTCAATAATTTCCCACTCTGTTGAAGAAATGGCTACAGTTGAATGAATCACTCTTAAAGCTAGTGCAATAAATAGTTTTCTTTGATAGAAAGGAATAGAAAACGAAAAAAAGAGGTTAACTGCAAAATACCCCGAAACTTTTTTTTTCTCCGAATCCTCCAAAAACAGTTTATTTGCCCATCGGAGGACTAAATTGCCTAAATTTTACAATAGCAATTTTTGTCAATACCGAAAACCTATAATATCAGTATCGGTATTATTTGTACTTCTTCAATACCGGTATTAATACCGGTATTTCAATACCGGTTTTAACCCCTAGACTACAGACCCCCAAACACGCCAACCTCAAAATTTTCAGATTCCATTACAGAGGTAAGAAACTTAGTAAAAGATCTACATTCTCCAACCCCAAATGTTTTTCTCTGTGGTGATTTTAATTTCCCATTCATGAAATATAAAAGGATAGGAAAAAATATATGTATACACCAGGACAAGGGGGGCACACGAGAAGACCAGGAGCAGGTAAAAATGCTACTAGCTTTAGCTGATGAATTTATGTTAACGCAAGAAATAACAGAAAACACAAGAAAAAACAACTGCCTAGATTTGGTATTCACAAACAACAGTAATCTAATTGATAATGTAGAAATATCCCCAACTATGATATCAGACCACAACATCATTGAAATAACTAATATAAAGGCAACAGGAAAGGAAAGAACACGCAAAACAGAAAAAAGCAAATTCGAAATTTTTTATTTTCACTCCAAAACTATAAACTGGGAAGATGTGACAGCCAGCATGGAAGTAATTGTTATTTTATTTATTTGTTGGGTTCAAAATCCCAGCTGAGCCGTGAACGGCCAAATTCTAAAGGGCCAGTGCTACCTACAGCCCAAGTTAAGCTAAAATTAAAACTTATGGATTTGAGATCCTATTAGGTCCTACCTCAGGGTTGCTGACTCGATGCGGGCCTACCTTAGACCTTTGTTACATGAATTTAATATAAACAAAAGGGGTACTATTTATGGTCTTCTTTCTCAACCTTGCAACAACAACGCAACCTGGACTATTGCACGATGCAACAATCTTGTATCTAAACAACCAAACTGAATTGCAAGAGAGCTCTCTAACAGACCACACCCTGTACGTACGACATCCCACAAACGAGTAGAAAGAACGCGCAGCGCCCCAAAATGATGCCAACAGTGTGACCAAACAATGATGCCACAAGAGCTCAAAAATGCTAGCTCTAAATTAAGTTAATTTTTCACTAACCTTACAATTATGAGATGGATATATATACACCTTAACTTAATATATACAAGCAATGCTGCATCAATCAGCTTAGTCATCATATCGCCTTGGGACAACAATGGTTCTTCCTCTTCTAGATTTTCTAACACTCCCCACCGAAGAGGCATTGTTGTCATTACCTTCTGCAAGGTTATCCAAGCCTTCTCCATGAGGCTGTAACTCAAATGTTTCATCTTGACTATCTGTGTTTTTGCTGATTTCTAAAGCATAGAGTTTTTGTATAGGTCTCTTTAACTTTCCTCCTGAAGTCTTTACCAGTGCAGACCTAAAAATTGTCTTTGCCAACAAACAACTCTTCAATTATGCCAAGCTTCCAGCATTGCCTTGGTCTTTCATCCCCAATCATTACCACTTCTCCCACCTTGATACAATTTGCATTGGAGCCCTTTACCTTGCCTGATGGGTAATAATTGAGTTCTGGCAAGTATTCCATCTGCCACCTCTTCCATAACTGATCTTGTAGCTCTTCAAGGTACCTGAACCGTCTGGTTAACTCTCCTTGAGTGCTCTGGATAGGCTGCAAGTCTTCTGGCACACTAGGGCTTGATGTTAATCGTTTACCACAAAGAAAATGATTTGGTGTCAATGGCTCTGCATCCTGCATACTGTTGTAAACAAAAGTGATAGGCCTACTGTTCACCATTGCTTCTACTTCACATAAAACAGTGCAGAATTCTTCTTTGCTCAAATGAGCATTAGCTAAAAGTGTCTTTAATGGACACTTTACACTTCTCACTAGCCTTTCCCAAAATCCTCCCCACCATGGTGCTCTCTCAACAATAAACTCCCACTGTACCCCTTGGTGTGAAAGTAGGATTGGAATCCTTCCTCTTTTAGCAAGGACCAAATTTCTTGGAGTTCCTTTGCAGCCTTTTTGAAGGTTTTTGCATTATCCGATATGATTTTATTTGGGAAACCCCTTCTGTTCACAAACCGTTTAAAGGCCAAAAGAAATACATCACTACTTAAGTTGCTTACCAACTCCAAATGGATTGCTCTGGTGGTAGCACAGGTGAAAAGACATATATAACCTTTGTTAGACTCCCCTCGCTCATACACATAGACTGGCCCTGCAAAGTCTACTCCCACTACATCAAATGGGGCAGTATAGACACACCGTTCTCTTGGAAGTGGAGCCACCTTTTCATAATAAGGCTTTGCACTCCAACGCTTGCAAAGCACACATTTATGCACGACCTTTTTTACTACTTGTCTAATTTTGGGAATCCAAAACTGTTGTCTGATCTCTATTATCACTTCTCTAACTCCAGCATGTAACAGCTTATGATGAGTATCCAGGATCAAAAGGTCCACAAAGTGCCCCCCAGAAGGTAGCAAAATTAGGTGTCTTTTCTCCTCTGGAAGCCCAGAAAACTGTAGTCTACCTCCTACTCTCAATAAATCCTGATCCAAAAACACATCCAAACCCTTGAGCGCAGAATGTGTTGGTAGAACCTGTAATGGATGGCTGGTGAGCAATTCTCTCTCTTCACCAAATTTTTCCTTCTGCATATACTGTATACCACCCAGTATTTCCTGGCTTGCTGAATCTCATTACTGTTCAGAATTCCTTCCCTTCTTGTTTCTCCCTTAATGTTGTTGGTAAATCTATATACCCATGCTGTCACTCTTAACAATCTTTTCAGACTGCTAATGTCCTCAAGCCTCAATATGGGGTCCTGCTGCATAACTTGACAACTGTTCACAGCGCATTTTCTCACCTCACTCACCCATGCTTCTTCAGCCTGGCATTCTCCTACAATAGGCTGATTAGAAGGCCAGTTTTCACTTCCAAGTTTTAGCCACTCCGGCCCATTCCACCACAAACTTGACTGTGCAAGATCTTTCACTGAAATTCCTCGTGTTGGTAAATCAGCGGGGTTTTGGGTGCCTGGACAATGCTTCCATTGCTTGGGATCTGTGTGCGCTTGAATTTCCTCTACCCTATTGGCAACAAATGGTTTCCATTTCCTTGCCTGGCTTCTTAACCAGTGCCAAACTATAGTGGAGTCTGTCCAATAATAGCTTGGAATTTCAGAGAGGGCCAAAGACTTTTGCACTATAACTGCAAGCCGACTAGCAATAACTGCACCCATCAATTCCAACCTTGGAACAGAAAGCCTTTTCAAAGGTGCTACTCTGCTCTTTGCAGCAACCAACCTGCAACTTACTTCCTCTTGCAATGCGCCTCTTATATAAGTACAAGTTGCATAGGCTTCCTCACTTGCATCACAAAAGATGTGCAGCTCCAAATTGTCTGGACTATTGTTCAACTCTCCAAAGTACCATCTTGGGATTTCAATGTCTCCAAGATGTGCCAATTCTTTGAACCAATATTTCCACCTTACCACCATACGATCAGGTAACTCTTGGTCCCAACCAAGTCCAATTTCCCAGAGGCTCTGAAACCAAATTTTTGATTTTATCACAAATGGAGCCAGGAATCCAAGAGGATCAAAGACCTTTGAAGCCAAACTAAGAGCTGTACGTTTTGTCCACCTTGTCTCATTCTCAGCCAGCTCTACTAAAGATTTCCCATTGAAGGTAAACAAATCATCATCTTGCTGCCAAACAATGCCTAGCACCTTTGCGTCTATTGCCCACAACTCCTTAATACCAGAATCCTCAATACTTTCTGCTGCATCAGGTACTACACAGGAATGACTCATAAACTCTTGTAATTGCGAATGATTGGTCTGCCATTTTCTAAGCTCCATGCCAGCCTCCCTCATTATAGCTCTAGCCTCCATGAATATCTGTTTAGCCATTTCTGTATTATCCACGGAACACAGCAAATCATCAACATAAAAATTTTTCCTTATGTGTTCAATAGTGTTAGGATAGACTTCAGAATATTTCTTAAAATGGGACTGCATAGTAGCTGCCAACAGAAATGGACTAGAGCTGAGGCCAAACAACACTGACTTCATTCTATATGCTTGAACCTTAGGTTCATTTTCCAACAAGTCTTTCGTATCCACCCACAGATACCTTACTGCATCTCTGTCCTCTGGTTTTAACTTTATCCGCAAAAAGGCTTGCTTCACATCTGCAGTCAATGCTACTCTACCAAACCTGAATCTCAGTAACAAGGAAAATAAATCTGCATTTAAATTTGGCCCAGCATCCAAACAGTCATTCAAGGACACACCACCTTTGTCCTTGGCTGAGCCATCAAAAACTACCCTCAGTTTGGTGGTAGTTTTGTCTCGCCGTACCACTGCATGGTGTGGCAGATAATGTGCCTCCTGGTTCACCAGCTCACCTTGCACCCTTTCAGCATAGCCCTCCCTTACATAACTTAGGATGGCCTCATTGTATTCAATTAACAACTCCTCATTTTTTCTTAGCCTGTACAATGAAGTCTCCAACCTCCGATTAGCTAGCTGAAGGTTTGAACCGGGTTTGCAAGAATCCTTCCATGGTAGGCCAACTTCATAGCAACCATCTCTAAACCCAATCCCTTTTTCAAATTGCTCTAAAACATCATTGTTCACTGTACTTGCCTGTTTGTCCTTTATGCCAATAGATTCAAGTTCCCAAAACGCTTTCAAATGCCTTTCCAGACCATGGCTGTTCTCCTCAATCTTAACAAAAAGAGCCTTAACTTCCATTTCATTGCAATAACTACCATGTAGCATCCAGCCTAGCTTACTTTCAATAGCTACCGGGCCTCGAGATGTGCGGACAATATTACTAGTGATGAAGTCCCAATAATAGTCAGCTCCAATCAAAAGACTAATATCTTCTGTTCTTTCAAACTTATTATTGCCCAAATTAATTCCTTTAACTTGCAATTCTTGGACACATGCCATATCTAAACAAATAGTGACTGGAGCACAAAGTTCCTCAATCTCTACAGCTTGGACCTTGATAGTGGGACTTTGCGGTAACAACCCTTTAACCAGAACTTCTACCTTAAATTTGGTTCGGTTTTGAACGGAACCCCAAACCCAGAAATTCTTAAATTTTCCCTCTTAAGTTCTTTAAACTTCAATTTTCTGGAAATTCTGGTCTTAATAAAACTACACTGGCTACCACTATCAAACAACACTCTTACAGTAGCTTCTCCCTCATTCCCAATTAATAAGGCTGCAGTTGTTTGCAATAATCCCCCTTTACTTTTAGTCCCTTGCATAGCAGTGGCATGTGCCACTGATGTCTCTACTTCTGGGGTAGGCCTACTAGGAGTGTTTTCACACAATAATGGCTGATGCCTACCATGACATTTTTTGCACAAAATTTTAAACTTACAAAACCTTGCTCTATGACCTTTCAAAAAACATTTAAAACATGCTGTGGACTTAGTTACCCTGTCCTTTCTCTCCTCAAGGGGTAAAGCCTCAGCCACCTCACATTTATATGACTTGTGGTTGCCTTCGAAAAATATGCATTCCTTGATTCCCTTTAATTTATTCTCAGAGGATGCATGTAGAGCTGACACTGTACCTGGGCTATTCCTTTTTGTGGAAACTTTGGTGCTGTGCCTGCCTTTGTCCCCTTGTTTACCATCCCACTGTGCAAACTCAACTCCCTCTCGTCTTGCTAATTCTGTGCCTAAAAGACTTAACATCTGCTGAAGGGGGATGTACACATGTTCTGCAGAGTGTCCCCTACTTAATTCAAGCAAAATTGAGCTAGGCAATTTAGACTCCAGTGTAGGAACCAACATTATACCATACCTTTCCATTCCTACACCCAAGTTGTCCAGGGACCTAGTTCTAATTTCAAATTCATCATATAACTGCCGTAACTCCTTGACACTATTAGGATTATTAACAGGAGGTATAGCTAAAAGTGCACGGAGGTGGCTTTTAATTAAGATCTCTGGCTTACCAAACCGTTTCTTTAATACATCCCAAGCCACATTATAATTAGCCTCTGTTAATGCTAATCCTGCTATAGTCTTTGCTGCCTCCCCTCCCAAGAGGGACCGCAAATAATTAAACTTCTCCACGGCACTTAACACTTAACTAGAATGAACTGCTGATTGAAAACTGTCTGCCCATCCTTGCCATTCCTGAATACTCCCAGAAAATGTTTTGAGTACAAGCCTCGGTAATTGAACTACAGATCTGTTAACCTTAACTTCACAAACATCATTTGTTGAGTGTTGTGTTTCATTATTAGACCAGACCTGGTCTCTAACTGTACTGAGCTGCTAAACTCTTTTGCTCGGAGGCCTACTTTAATTATATCATCAATAATCTCTTCAAAGTAAATTATGTTATTTTCTATTTCATCCTCTTCTATAAGAGCCTCAATTTTAACATTTACCTCACTTAGAGCAACCTTTTTAGTTTCTAATATGGAAAGCTGCGCAGTCACTAAGCGTAAATCCTCTTGCTCTATGGCAGAATCTATAGTGGCAATAACCTTTGTAATTAGAACTTTGTAGGCGCTTCTCCTTTTTATAAATTTGTTCAATTCAGATGCACTCATCTTCAATGCAAACAACAATTGGGCTCAATACCAAATGAGCTGAATTGGCAGAAATACTTAACCAAACTGATCAAACGCAAATTTTACTTTCAAATAAACTGAATTGCTGGGTGGGGTACTAACCAAACACCAGTATGGAATACCAAATTTTCCATCCCAGGACCTTAATTCAATAATAACCCAAATTAACCAAACCGGTAAAATGTAGGCCAAAAACAACGACAGACGACTGGCCAATTTTCGCAATTGGGCAACCAAACTTTCTACCCTGGGACCTTAATTCAATAATAACCCAAAATTAACCAAACCGGTAAAATGTAGGCCAAAAACGACGACAGACGACTGGCCAAGTTTAGCAATTGGGCAACCAAACTTTCTACCCTGGGACCTTAATTCAATAATAACCCAAAATTAACCAAACCGGTAAAATGTAGGCCAAAAACGACGACAGACGACTGGCCAAGTTTAACAATTGGGCGACCAAACTTTCTACCCTGGGACCTTAATTCAATAATAACCCAAAATTAACCAAACCGGTAAAATGTAGGCCAAAAACGACGACAGACGACTGGCCAAGTTTCGCAATTGGGCGACCAAACTTTCTACCCTGGGACCTTAATTCAATAATACTCAACCCGTCTAGGCCTAACTTGGGCTACAATTTGCACAATTAGAACTTTGCCGAAAAATAGTCACTGACTCAGTTTTGGGGTAGAATCCGGTTCTGAAGGACCATGTTAATTTATTTATTTGTTGGGTTCAAAATCCCAGCTGAGCCGTGAACGGCCAAATTCTAAAGGGCCAGTGCTACCTACAGCCCAAGTTAAGCTAAAATTAAAACTTACGGATTTGAGATCCTATTAGGTCCTACCTCAGGGTTGCTGACTCGATGCGGGCCTACCTTAGACCTTTGTTACATGAATTTAATATAACAAAAGGGGTACTATTTATGGTCTTCTTTCTCAACCTTGCAACAACAACGCAACCTGGACTATTGCACGATGCAACAATCTTGTATCTAAACAACCAAACTGAATTGCAAGAGAGCTCTCTAACAGACCACACCCTGTACGTACGACATCCCACAAACGAGTAGAAAGAACACGCAGCGCCCCAAAATGATGCCAACAGTGTGACCAAACAATGATGCCACAAGAGCTAAAAAATGCTAGCTCTAAATTAAGTTAATTTTTCACTAACCTTACAATTATGAGATGGATATATACACACCTTAACTTAATATATACAAGCAATGCTGCATCAATCAGCTTAGTCATCATATCGCCTTGGAACAACAATGGTTCTTCCTCTTCTAGATTTTCTAACAGTAATAGAGTGGAAAACCATTTTCGAGGCCAAGACAACGGAGGAGATGCTAATGACGTTAGAGGAGAAGACGTTAGAAATTGTGGAAAAACATGTCCCAAAGATACAACAAAGAGGAAAGAGAAGCAGGTTCGAAAGACAAAAGAGGGCATTGTTCCGAAAGAGAGAAAGAGTGACTGCAAAATTAAGTAATTGTAAAGATAACAACATCAGAAAAATATTAAATGATAAACTACAAAGTATCGATGTCGTCATACAGGAACTAATCGAGAAGCATACAGAAAAAGAAGATGACGCTATAGAAGCGATAAAAGCTAACTCAAAGTACTTCTATAATTTCGCAAAAAGAAAGTCGAAAAACCATGCGACTATCAGACCTTTAAAAAATGAGAACAGTGCTTTATCTGATGATCTAACAGAAGTATCTGAAATATTAAAAGCTCAGTATGAATCATCTTTCAGTATCCCGAAAACTGACAAATTGATATGCGATAGAAACGCGTTCTTTGAAGAAGAACCACAAGGGGAAAGTATAACGGACTTCGACTTTACGACGAATGATATTACACAAGCCATAGGGAAACTAAAAACACACTCAGCGGCAGGACCGGATAAATGGAATGCCACACTGATCAAAAACTGCAAGAATGCAATCGCTGAGCCCCTATACTGGATATGGAGACGATCATTAAACATGGGAGAAATACCGGGCATCCTGAAGAGCGCGAACATTGCCCCAATATATAAAGGAGGAGATCGATCCGAGGCCAAAAACTATAGGCCAGTGTCGCTTACATCTCATCTCACTAAAATATTTGAAAGAATAGTTAGACAGAAAATCTATGACTTTTTGGAAACTCAGAAAAAATTCAATGATAACCAAAACGGGTTTCGGTCAGGCAGATCATGCCTATCACAACTAATGGAACACTACAACAACATTATTGATTCACTTGAAAGTAATGAAACTATGATGTACTATACACAGACTTTGCTAAAGCGTTCGACAAGTGTGACCACGGAATCATAATACATAAACTGAAATATATGGGAATGACAGGAAAAGTAGGGAAATGGATATATAATTTCCTTAGTGAGCGGAGGCAAGTCGCTACAGTACAAGGAGTATCTTCATCAGAATCAGAGGTCCTCAGCTCGGTACCACAAGGAACAGTATTAGCTCCACTACTCTTCATAATCATGCTAACTGACATAGATGAGGACGTTACCAGAGACAGCACAGTAACATCCTTGCGGATGACACAAAGATCAGTAGAAAAATAAGAAACCCAGAAGACATAGGATCTCTACAAACCGACATAAACAAAATCTACAAGTGGACGGAAGACAACAATGTGAAGTTTAACACCGAGAAATTTCAGCTATTACGGTATGGAAAAAGAGAAGACCTAAAATCCATGGAATATTATACCCCAAATGGACAGGAAATTCAGAGAAATTCCAGAGCAAAAGATTTAGGGGTTGTAATGACAGATGATGCGAAATTTGAAACACAAAATAAGACATATATATATATATATATATATATATATATATATATATATATATGTGTGTGTGTGTGTGTGGTGTGTGTGTTAACCCCTCCGTCTATGGCCCTGAGTCGGTTCGGATCGACGGGGGTTCTAGTTAGGAGGCAAGCAACGGATATTTCTTCTATATACTTTTCTTCTATAACTTTCTAATTCTAGAACAGGCTCGAAGGAAAAAGATAAAAAAACTTTCTCTTTTTGTAGTTTACTTCTCAAAATGTACAGGTACTGCTCTGAATTTACAGGGGTAGAGGTTCGACCTCTTTCGACCATGGCTCAGGCCGGAATCTAAAAATATTAAGAAGGCAAGGGGCCTCTGCCCCCTCCCCGCAGCGAGGCTGCTAACAAGGGAGTCCTAATGAAGTGCTATGATGAAGTCCAATGAAGAAGTCCAATGAAGAAGTCTAATGAAGAAGTGCTGTAATTTTACAAGTACATGTATAATATAAACTTAAATGTTTTGGGGGAGTACAGTTGAAGGTTAAATTTCCCCCCTTTTTAAACACATGATCAGATGTTTTGAAAGATTTCAACTAAAAATAAAAAAAAAAATAAAAAAAAACTAATTTGTATTTTTGCCGAATCTTCATTTCTGAAGGCGATATCATTTCGTAATAGTACACATAAGTACAAATTAAGTACACGACTGAGTACGTATTAATTTTGGTTCATTACAATTACGATTATAATTATGGATTACTTCACATTCGCTTATGATTGTCCATTACAGTTCTATTAAAGTACATTCTTACATTATAAATTAAATCATTACATTTAATTACAGTTTCATTGAAGTACATTACAAGTTATTATTAATTACAGTTTCATTAAAGTACATTACGTTATATTAAATTAAAGTATTACAGTTAATTACAATTAAACAGTTACTATAACTTTGTTTTGTTTTTACAGTGTTTCATATTAATAGACAATTTAGATGTTAGAAATATACTACAAAGTACATGGCACATACGAGATAATTTATTTACGAAATAATATGCTATAATATGTTATGAATTTGAAATCAGAGCGAACGGAGGTATTTATCTTGGAAGCGTTCGATTCTGTCGTAGTGAGTGGAATTTTATAACTTAACTCAGCATTTTTGAGTTCAATGCGGGAGGTGATATAGTTAAAAATAAAAATGAAAAAAATAATACGAGAACGTATTTATGCGTTTTCGAACGAAGGCCCAAAGTTTCGCGCTTCACAAATTGACACGAGTAAAAAATGAATATTTAATAAAATTTATATAGGATAATGATCAAGGGAATTAATGACGGGAAAACGCGACGTATGGATGAATATGGTTGAATAATAATGTTTATACTACATAACACCACAACCTTATTACTAAAGAATTTACCATACATTGAATACGGAAGATGTCCAAATACTAAGAACGTGATTCAGTGTACAAAGTATGGGAAACGTAAAGAGAATAAAGTTATTTTATGACGTCATAGTGTATAAGTCATTATTAGAAAAGATGAATTAGAGAAATACAGTAATGAATAAAGAAGTATAAA
This sequence comes from Bathynomus jamesi, assembly GCA_023014485.1. Lineage (NCBI taxonomy): Eukaryota > Metazoa > Arthropoda > Malacostraca > Isopoda > Cirolanidae > Bathynomus > Bathynomus jamesi. The sequence continues at coordinate 716,838 of JAJOZX010001321.1, forward strand.
TCGGAATTCTATCCAAAAACTCGCTTAGGCGATTTTGGTTTCTTATGTAAAAATGAACATTCAACATAAAACTATAAGAACATAAGTACTGCATGAAGACAATGAATCCATATAATGATGGTATAGGAATTGTTCATTGTTCACTTTTTTACATGTGTGTGTGTGTTGTAATGACTGAAGACGCGAAATTTGAAACACAAAATAAGATAGCAATAAACAGAGCAAAAAGAATAACTGGACAGATACTGAGAACCTTTAAAAGAAGGTATAGAAATATAATGATTCCTCTATTGAAAACACTGGTCATACCCAAACTGGAATACTGCTCGGTCCTAACATCCTTATATAAACAAGAAGACATTAATCAGCTAAAAGGGATTCAGAGAAGCTTCACAGCCAAGCTCAATGGATTCAAAGAACAAAAATTCCTGGGAAAGGTTATGTGAATTAAACTTATATTCACTGGAAAGAAAAAGAGAGAGGTAAAGCATTATTTACACTTAGAAAATAATGGAGGAACTAGCCCCTAATCTTACTCTGAACCCAATAATCCCCCAAACAACAGTGGATAGTAGAAAAGGAAGACTGTCTCGTGTTCCCAAATTAAAGGCTAGACCCTAGACCCTAGAGCCTTTAATTAAAGGCTCAACCCTGAAGGAAAATAGTTTTGTTGTAAGAGGACCAAGACTGTTTAACCAACTGCCCAAGGAACTAAGGAACAAGAGTGGTGTTGCGTTGGATATCTTCAAAAGAAGATTAGACGCCTGGCTCAGAACAATCCCAGATGAACCGGGCGTACCTGGCTATGCGAGGTGGAGAGCAAAGGAAACCAACTCTCTACTTCACTAGGCTACTCGAAAGGAAGGGCGACAAGCTTGACCTTTGTGAAATGAGGAATCATTGCATGGAACATTTGAAAGGTGTATATATATATATATATATATATATATATATATATACACAGAGTATATCTATACTAAATAATGATCAGTGTTGGGAGTAACGCCAGTACTAGTAACGGCGTTACGTAACGTCGTTACTTATTTTGTAAACGTAACGGTAACGCCGTTATTTTATTTATATTGTAACGAAATTGGTAACGCCGTTACTTTTCATTCCATTTCCAGTCATTATTCGTTACTCGTTACTTTCTTATATGCTCAACTTGGAAACGTATATGAATGAAAATGGCTCCACACTAAACGTGTGCAAACGTGTTTGAATACAACACTCGTGACACTGAGTGATTCAACATGTGGACAGACTGTCTTTAAAAAGGACATTTTTGACAAATTAGTTTTTCTGAAATGTAACAATGTCTTCCTGAAAGACATTCAGCAATAGTTTTAAGATTTCTATTTTTTTCTTATATGAATAATCCATTAATCCTTTAGGCATTTTGTAATTTTTTTATTCACGATTTATTTTAGCGTATTTTGTTCAATAATTTTCGTTTTTGTAATACTTAGTGCAAAGAGCAATTTTATTTTACATTTTTGTTTTTTACTGAAGATCTATTGATCGCCATTAATATTATTTCACATGGTAAAATTGTTAAATTGTATCGCTCATTATTTAAGTATAAGTCTAAAATCAGGTATTGTTTCATTGTATTATATGCGTGACCTTAATTAAATATTTGCTCGATATTCAGAAATTCTTTTATAATTGCGATGTAGAGATATCATTTTCTTATATTGAGAAATACTATATTTTCTACTTTATTATAAAATTAACGGTAAATGTAACGCATTACTTTTCCATAGAAGTAACTGTAGCGGTAATGACGTTACTTTCTATTGCGAGTAACGGTAACGGTAATGTCGTTACTTTGAAAAAGTAATGCGCCCAACACTGATAATAATTAATAATGAATTGCTGGTATGACTAGTTATTTTAAAAACATATACAAATACAAACTTCTATATTTTGGCACATTGCTAAAACTAGGAATAACATTCGGACGAATCGGACAAGAGTGAAAAACTGATATAAAATTTACGATAAGATCCGCATAATACGTAATGAAAGTGGAATCATCATTACTAAAATAAATTTACAAATATTTCTCCCATAAATAACTTACATAAAATAATTAACAAATCTATTCACACAAATAAAGAATTTGCATGGTTTAAAAAAAAAACCATTTAATTAAATCATAGTATAGAGAGAGGCTCGAGTAGCAAGAGTGCTTGTTAGTGGTTTTCTGGAGAAACTAAATTATAAGTCGAAAATTTGTTTCAGGAATATGATAAAAACTGGAATTAAATCGAATTCTGCATTTGTTCCAGTCGACAGTATTCCGGATCAAAAATTAAAGTTCCCGAAAAATCCAGTGGTTGGAGTTTTTTTCACCAAACTCCCACTCCCCTATATCAATACCTACCTATATCTAGTTAGATCACAGTTGTACAAAATTTCATACGCTTTTTGAAGTTGAAGAAAAGCCAGTCAGCCCATAAATTTACAAAAATACCACAGACATCAAAACTTTGAGAGCTTGACTTCCAAAGCTAGTGAGAACAAATTTGTGAAGCTGCACTCAAAATCTAAGTCGCTCGTGAGGTAAAAGTAAATGATAAGGTATCACTGGTTCATAATTTTTTCTTTGAAATCTTCTGTATGAAATTATTTATGTTATAATGTGAGCGTAGACCGATTAGAAATTGGTAGGCTTTGACTCTACCAACTATACAGTATTTAATTCTGGTCAACGTAGTAGTATGTTGGCAAAATGTGAGACAGAAATTGATCGATTTGAAAAATTCTCCCCCTCACCGTCCTTCATGGTGGTCCTCCACCGTCCTTCATGACGGTCCCTTCTTTATGAGGTGTCTTTCATGGTCCTTCAAAAAAAAGAAAAAAAAAGAAAAGAAAAAGAAAAAAGGAAAAAAAAAAGGATTCATCTTCATCTTCCTTCATAAAAAAAAATAAAAATAAAAAGGATCCCTATTCTTCCTTTAAAAATCATCCTTGCCTTCTTTCACGAGAAAAATTTCCTGTGGGGGGGGGGGGAATCTTTCATAAGACAAACAAGAACAAACATGCAAAAGCATGCAAAAACATACAAACATTCGAGTACTTTCTGTTCAGGCAAGTTCCGCCAGACAGTAGAAATGAAAACTTAAAATGAATATCTGAAAGGTTTTAATAGGCCTAACGAGAGTATGCATTGACATCAACACATCCAACTTTCATATGTTAACAAATTGCGAACAATACATAAATCAAAATGAGATTGAACATATTTAAATCGAAAACAAGTTCTTTGTTTAATATCTGTATTATGAAAAATAAAATGAACATTTATTATTTTAATTTAAATAAATTAATTTCTCTCTTTTTTAAGGGAAACTGACTTATTTTCAAACGAGATGATCCTCAAATACAAGAACTTTTTATACACTCAGAACACATGCATATTTGTTTATTTACATTTAAATATGTAGTTTTCTGTTATTTACATCGATATATACCATCACATTCATTTTCACATGCCATCTTCTGGTATGAATTAATAATTTTACTGCACATCAAATTTCGTTATAAAATTGCATGTGTTAAAAGAACATCAAGTTGCGTGATGCGGCTTTAAAACTAAAGCATCAATTCTGTTATCCTCCTCTAAACATCCACTTAAATATTATTACTAATATTATTGTTATTATTACATATATATGTACACGTATTAAGAGTATTCAAATTAAATATATTGATTTCAATTCTCTTCGTAATAAAAGCAAACTGGCAATTCAGCCTTCTAAACCAACTGACGAAATAATATATGTTCTATACAAATCAAATTTATTTCCATCTTCGCCATGACTTCTTTCCACGGTAGTAAATATCAAATTATTATCCTTAAGTTTCTGTAAACCAGTAATTGCAATTGTCTTTTTATCTTATTCCTATTATGTCTATAAATAACATTTACGCAGTAACCATTTCATAAGAGAATCAACACCTATGATCTTAAAGAATAATGTTAGCTTCTTGGCTTATTTCAAATCGGATAAGTTTACCAGCAGTATAAACTACACACACACCACACGCACGCACACACACACACACACACACACACACACACACACACACACACATATATATATATATATATATTATATATATATGTTAATCACAGACCGTGCATGGAGCAAGAAACTCTTCTGGGAAATTGGGGCGAATTTCACAATTAAACACGTGAAATGAATGGAAGGTACAGCTGTGTGTATATATATATATATATATAATATATATATTTATTTATTTATTTGATAAGTTTACTGATTCAATGTACAATAGTTGCATATTTCTTTCTTAGGTACGTTGATTATATTCGGCATCTGAGTTCACATTCTTACCAGATTTTCCAGGCTAGTTAATAAACAATTTTAAAACGTATGTAATTTTTTCGAGTAATTTAACTGTAACGAGTAGTAGTTAATCATTATTGTTAACAACTTTTGGTTATAAACTACACAGGTCTGCGAATGAGAAATTTGTAAGAGCAGTTTTCTTACTAATAGTTGATTTTATATAAATCAAATACTCTGATTTCGAATAAGGCATGCATTTTACTATCACGTAAGGAATTTCTGCAAACTGGAAGGAAAAACAGTTACATAAATAAATATTATTTATTTCAATTTATATTAGGTATCTATTTCGTTTTGTTATACTATTTACAAATGCATACAACTTTAAAAAGAAAGAATGCTATTAAAGTCAATTACATATCTATCTTTATCTAGTTTTCTTGCGGCCTATGCAATGGTCCTTTTCATTTATGTAATAATTCTGTAGCATCCCATTTCAACATCCAACAGTAAGCAGTCGCCGTGTTGACGGCACACATTCAATGACATCTTATTAGTTTTTAATCAAAATTAATTTGAATCAGTTTTAATAAAAACTACTTACATGTGTAATATGAAATATGACATTTTATGAAACTCTGTACGTAATGTCGAAAACTAATATTATTTCTGGAATCAGCATGCAAAATTACTATACAGGCGATACATTATTTCGAGCAACAAAAACATCTACTAGTCATTGTTAGGCATTCACATTCAGAGATAGCTGCAGACATGCCTCCTCTATAATGTTTCAAATGTAAATTTAATTTCAAAGCGCCTTAACATGTAACATTGTCGGATATATTTTAAATATTTTTACTCGAAATGGAAAGCGTTGATTTTTTCCTACTGCCGCTAATCCATCATTTTTGACGAATACCTAATTCAATTTTTCATTCATTTACAGCACGAATTTCATTATACGTGAATTTAAAACAGAAGCGTATTTATAATGCAGAATGTGTAGACGAAAACACGAAATATAATATCTCTATAAGTACACATTTATTTTAAAATTATTGAAATATGCAAGATTGAAAATTGATCAATTCATGTCTCATTTATAATAGTGCTACACTAAATGCTGCAAAAGCCGTTTTCTACGAACATTACAATACAGAAAAAGAAATTTTGCCTAATGAGATGGATAGCCACAAATTAAGTATATTTGTTTAGGATCATTCTATAATTTTAAAACACTACTTGTACGCAATTAGTTTCACTGATTAATATAATTTCTTTTCATTAGTTTACTAATCCCTATTTTCAACAACTTTCCGGAATTATACAAACAGACAGGGA